>CM035842.1:45088466-45732437 GCA_020510985.1 Pholidichthys leucotaenia
CTCCTTAGCCACTGTCTGGCCGGCAGCTGTTAGACGGCCGCTTTGACCTACTTTCTGGGAGCTCATGCTGGCAGCTCGCCGGTCTGGCCACGCCCCCTCTCTCATTATCACCAGCTGTTCCCATTCTGTGCCATCTTCTCGCTCCTCGCACGGGTGCTCCTAATCACATCATCACCAGCAGTGCGTGTACTTAAGCACCTTTTGCCAGTCATGCACTGCTGGGTCTTTGACTAACTGATTGACGGACTGATTGTGTGTTGAATCAGTGAACTGTCAGCTCCATTACGATGTGTATCCACTCTGCGCAGTCCGTGGTTCTCTTGCGCTCTCATAGCAATTCCGGCTGCGGGACGCCAGCGTGGATACACGTCTCTCCTCATGCATTTGTGGGGCGATGCCGGCCCCCGAACGCCCACTGTAAGTGTATTTTCGTACCTTTTTGTAAGTCTTCACCTTTTGAAACTGTTTGTCATGAGTCTTTATGTTAATAAATGTGTGTTGGTGTATCCCTGTGTGTAAATCCTCATCATTTTACCCCTCACCGTGTGCTGCGTAAAAGCACACGGGAGGGTTTATGACAGAAAGACCCAGCCAAAAAAGGATTTAGCAGGTACACCCACACAACCTTTTTTCCCTTCCCTTTTTTGTGTAGTGTTTTGGGACTGATCTGTTTCTGGAGTTCACCATGCCCCGGTCTCGCCGAGGCAGAGGAGGAACGGCAGCAGGGATTCCCACAGTGGCTGAAGGTTGGGCTGCCAAGTTTATCCAGAGCTTCGTGGATGAAGCTCTCACCACCCACGGACCCAAGAAGATGCTGGAATGCATGGATGGAGCTGTAGGAATCCTGGAGGCGCATCCCAGGTTATGGGACTACCCACAGTTCGCCGACCTGCTGGCCACAGTTCACTCGCTCCAGCGCTCCTTCTCCGGGTTGGCGTTTCCCACAGCGTCAAGACGGAGGCCCGGTAACCAGCAGACCTTCATCCTCCATGACACTTCGCACGACCCTCCTCCGCTCCAGCACAGTCTGCACCAGTTAATAAAGGACAGCATCGCCCCACATGGACGCGCCAAGAGAGGCCCTCTCCTCTGTCAGCTGCCGTCGTCTCTCCAGCTGCTGTGAGGTCCACTGACGTCACCCCAGGAACGCCCACCTCCGTCGTCGTGGAGACGGCTCCTCCACAAGCCCTCGCAAGGACCCACGTCACCGCTGGCATGGAGAGGGATGATTGTCTGCCACCTGCAGCTGAGAACGTCAACGACCGGGATGACAGGCAAGTATTTTTTCATTCTAAACCATTCATTAACACTGAATCTTGCCCGTCTCCCAAGGGAGAGGCCCAGTTTCAGCAGTCCGCTGGGTCCTCTCCTCCAGCTGCAAATAATGCTTTTCTTCCCCTCGCCGTGACTCCTCCAATTATCCCTGAGTGCCTGTCGGTCCTAGAACCAAGCTACCAGAAGGTGGAGGAGTTTGGGGCCCTGGATGATCCTGCCCAGGGGCCCACACGGAGGTGTTTTCCTGCAGCCACACCGGTGGAATCCCCAGAGTTGGAGCCACTGCAGGAAGACAATAGGACTGCTATGACCATCTCACCTGCTGTGGAGGCTTCAGCAGCGGAGTGGAAGCCAGAGATGGACCTCCTTGCAGCCAGACCCGGGATGTCAACGTCAAATTCGACGGACTCCTGGACGGCGGTAGAGCTCCAGCTCAGGCAAGTTCTCTCTGTTATATTTCTCATGTCTATTTTAGAGAGACCTTGCCTGGCTCTTGGGGAGGAGAGTCAGGTGCAGTCCTTGGCTGCATCTGAACTCACTTCGCCGGGCTCCGCCGCTGCCGGCAACCCTAACCACCTTTCTTCTCCTGCTTCCTCTGAGCCTTCGTCTAGGGTCGCCGGAGAGGGTGTGTCATCGCCAGAAGTCGCCAAGGGCCTGGTCCAGTCCGAGGAGAACGCCGCTGATCCAGCTCCTCCTGCCAAGGTCGTCAGGGTTCCCCCCATCGACCGCCTCCTCAGCCTGGTGCTCCTGGGAGTCGGCCCGTTCACCGTGGGGGCAGCAGAGGTCCAACCGGGCTCCTCTGCGGGTGCAGCAAGGCGCCGGCCGGGATCCACCGCGGGTGCAGCAGGGCAGCAGGGACTCAACTGGGTTCCTCCGTGGGTGCAGCAGGGACTCAACTGGGTTCCATCGCAGGTGCAGCAAGGCTCTTGCCAGAGTCCACTGCGGGTGCAGCCCTGGTCGAGTCGGGCCCCGCTGCGAGTGCTACAAGACCCCAGGTTGGGACCACCACAGGTGCTACTCCCTCCCAGGTCAAGGTTGTCGGGGTCGTGGCCGGCCAGCTTGAGAACACCGGGGCCTACACCCCTCCGCCGGATGCCATCTTGACCCTCTTCGCTCCTCTCCAGTCTTGGTGGCTTTATGGCGTGGGCAGGCCGCCGGAAGGACCGACTCCCCATGTCAGGTGGCCCATGTTTTCCGGCAGGCCGTCGGACTCCATCCACCTGACCTTCTGCTGGGCCTGGGACTCTGGGTGGCCTCCTGAGCCCCAACGCCTGTGGACTTGGGGGGGGGGGGGGGGGGTTAATTGTGGGCCCTGGGCGGGGTATTGTGTTCCATCCTTCCTGTTCACCCTACCTCCCTGGGGTTATTTTATGCTGTTGTTCCTGTTGGGTGGAGGGGGGGTCATCGGGATGTTACCTTGGGTGTCTGGAAATCCACCCCTTAAAGGGGGGGCTCTTTCAGGAGCCGAGTCGGTTTGGTTTCCCCCGGCTAGGTCCTGACCTCTCTGTGGGTTTAGGTGCCGCTGTGTATGTATGTATAGTACAGGTGCATCTCAATAAATTAGAATGTCATCGAAAAGTTAATTAAATTCAGTAATTCAATTCAGAAAATAAAACTCCTATATTATATAGATTAATTACACACAGAGTGATATATTTCAAGTGTTTATTTCTTTCAATTTTGATGATTATGGCTTACAGCTCAAGAAAATCCCAAATTCAGTTTCTCAAAAAATTAGAATATTACATAAAATTAATTTTGAAAAATGGATTTTTAATAGAAATGTTGGCCGACTGAAAAGTATGTCCATGTACCCACTCAATACTTGGTCAGGGCTCCTTTTGCATGAATTACTGCATCAATGTGGCGTGGCATGGAGGTGATCAGCCTGTGGTACTGCTGAGGCATTAAAAAGTCTCACGTTGCTTTGATAGCGGCCTTCAGCTCATCTTCACTGTTGGATCTGGTGTCTCTCATCTTCCTCTTGACAATACTCCATACATTCTCTATATAGTTGAAGTCAGGCTAGTTTTATGGCCAATAAAGCACAGTGATACCATGGTCATTAAACCAGGTTTTGGAACTTTTGGCAATGTGGGCAGGTGCCAAGTCCTGCTGGAAAATGAAATTAGCATCTCCATAAAGCTTGTCAGCAGAGTGAAGCATGAAGTGCTCTAAAATTTGCTGGTAGACGGCTGGGCTGACTTTGGACTTGATAAAACACAGTGGACCGACACCAGCAGATGACCTCTTTTCAGACGAAAGTAAATTTTGCATTTCATTTGGAAATCAAGGTCCCAGAGTCTGGAGGAAGAGTGGAGAGGCACAGAATCTACGTTACTTGAGGTCCAGTGTGATGTTTCTACAGTCAGTGATGATTTGAGGAACCATGTTATCTGCTGGTGTTGGTCCACTGTGTTTTATCAAGTCCAAAGTCAGTGCAGCCATCTACCAGAAAATTTTAGAGCACTTCATGCTTCCCTTTGCTGACAAGCTTTATGGAGATGCTGGTTTCATTTTCCAGGAGGACTTGGTGCCTGTCCACACTGCCAAAAGTACCAAAACCTGGTTAAATGACCATGGTATCACTGTGCTTGAGTGACCAGAAAAATAACCTGACTTCAACTCCATAGAGAATTTATGGAGTATTGTCAAGAGGAAGATGAGAGACACCAAACCCAACAATGCAGATGAGCTGAAGGGCGCTATCAAAAAACCTGGGCCTCCATAACACCTCGGCAGTACCACAGGCTGATCACCTCCATGCTATGCTGCATTGATGCAGTAATTCATGCAAAAGGAGCCCTGACCAAGTATTGAGTGTGTACACAGACATACTTTTCAATCGGCCAACATTTCTATTAAAAAAACATTTTTTAAAATTAATTTTATGAAATATTCTAATTTTTTGAGAAAATGAATCTGGGGTTTTCATGAGCTGTAAGCCATAACTATCAAAATTAAGACACAAACACTTGAACTACATCACTCTGTATGTAATTAATCTATATAATATAGGAGTTTCATTTTCTGAATTGAATTAACTTTTTGATGACATTCTAATTTATTGAGATGCACCTGTATGTATTTCAGTGTGCTTTCCTCTCCTTAGCCACTGTCTGGCCAGCAGCTGTTAGACGGCCACTTTGACCTACTCTCTGGGAGCACATGCTGACAGCTCGCCGGTCCGGCCACACCCCCTCTCTCATTATCACCAGCTGTTCCCATTCTCGTGTGCCATCTTCCCGCTCCTCGCACAGGTGCACCTAATCACATCATCACCAGCAGTGCGTGTACTTAAATGCCTTTTGCCAGTCACGCACTGCTGGGTCTTTGACTAACTGATCGACTGACTGATTGTGTGTTGAATCAGTGAACTGTCAGTTCCATTACGACGTGTATCCGCTCCATGTAGTCCGTGGGTCTCTTGCGCTCTCATAGCGATTCCGGCTGTGGGACGCCAGCGTGGATACACGTCTCTCCTCATGTGTTCATGAGGTGATGCCGGCCCCCGAACGCCCACTGTAAGTGTATTTTCATACCTTTTTGTACGTCTTCACCTTTTGAAACTGTTTGTCATGAGTCTTTATGTAAATAAATGTGTGTTGGTGTATCCCTGCACATAAATCCTCATCATTTTACCTCTCACCATGCGCTGCGTAAAGGGAGGGTTTATGACATTAATGTTCTTTTTTATGTTCTTTTTGCTTAGCAGTGGTTTTTGTCTTGGAACTCTGCCATGTAGGCCATTTTTGCCCAGTTTCTTTCTTATGGTGGAGTCATGAACACTGACCTTAACTGAGACAAGTGAGGCCTGCAGTTCTTTGGATGTTGTTGTGGGGTCTTTTGTGACTTCTTGGATGAGTCGTCACTGCGCTCTTGGGGTAATTTTGGTTGGCCGGCCACTCCTGGGAAGGTTCACCACTGTTCCATGTTTTCGCCATTTGTGGATAATGGCTCTCACTGTGGTTCACTGGAGTCTCAAAGCTTTAGAAATGGCTTTATAACCTTTTCTAGACTGATAGATCTCAATTACTTTGTTTCTCATTTGTTCCTGAATTTCTTTGGATCACAGCATGATGTCTAGCTTTTGAGGATCTTTTGGTCTGCTTCACTTTATCAGGCAGGTCCTATTTAAGTGATTGCTTGATTGAGAACAGGTGTGGCAGTAATCAGGCCTGGGTGTGGCTACAGAAATCGAACTCGGCATTCTAAAGATGTGATGAACCACAGTTATTTTAAGTTTTAACAGGGGGGCAATCACTTTTTCACATAGGGCCATGTAGGTTTGGATTTTTTTCCCCTTAATAATAAACTTCTTCATTTAAAAACTGCATTTTGTGTTTACTTGTGTTATCTTTGTGTAATGTTTAAATTCGTTTGATGATCTGAAACATTTAAGTGTGACAAACATACAAAAAAAAGAGAATCAGAAAGGGGGCAAACACTTTTTCTCACCACCGTGTGTGTGTGTGTGTGTGTGTGTGTGTGTGTGTGTGTGTGTGTGTGTGTGTGTGTGTGTGTGTGTGTGTGTGTGTGTGTGTGTGTAAATGGACTGGTACATCTGTTTAGGGCTCATGCATCATCATGAGTGTCAAGTACTGCAATCCTAGCACCATCTAACAGACTGAAAAGTCAAATGATTTTTATTACTCCAGTACTTACATGAGTTTGTGACTTTTTTTTTTTTTTTTTTTTTACAAATTTTAATAAAGTATCACAATACTGTGTTTCTGAATTGATACAGCACCACCACCCCACAGAATTGCAGTACACCAATGCATGAGTTTTTTTTCCTCAACCCTATAAATTTCCACACCGTCGCTGCTCTCCTCAGTGTGTGTTGTGCTCCCTGGACCCTTGGACTTCTGACTGCTCTGGTTTTGAGTTTATAAACCGTTGCGTTTTTTCCCCCCAGCCGTGCCAGGTCAGCTGCCATGCCTTGGTTCCTTTGCTCAGTTGCCTTTACCCTTTACTGTTGAGCGTCCTGGAGGACTCCTTGTTTCCCGAGCACTGGTGTTGGGTTGAACTGTTTCTGTTCAATAAATGTGTGTGGTGTAACCTGCGCGTAAATCCATTCCTCCTTCCCCTCCTCCGTGCGCTGCGTAAAAGCACACGAGGAGGCTTGTGACAGAAAAGCACATTTTCAAGAAAAAGAAAAGTTGCAAAAATAGTCACAAATGTACACAAATGGAAAAAAAAAACGCAAATCTACAAGGACAAACACTGTTGCCCCTTTTGTGCAAATTTTTGAAATTTTCTCTCAAATTTTCCATTTTCTCACCAATTTATGTTTTTCCTTGTAAAATTGTAGCTTTTTTAAAATTAATAATCACTTCAAATAAATTTGCAATTTTTCCTGGCAAATTTATATTTGAAATTTAGTACTTTTTCCATTAAATCTGCCTTTCTGTGATAAATTTGTTACCTTATTTCCCACAAAAATATACAACTGTATACTCATAAATTTGCAGCTTTTTTTCTATTAAATTTGTAACTTTTTTCTCAAATTTTAAATATTTTTTCTTGGCCACCGGAGTGGTGGTCTAGAGGTAGTGCATCCGCCCCATAACCAGGAGGCTGGGGTTCAAATCCCGGCCGGGTGATGCCAAAGACCGTGTAAAAGTGGAATTTCCTGCCGTCCAGCTTGGTGCTCAGCAATAATGGAACGGAGGAGGGAAATGTTGGTTGCAGCCACAGTGGGTGCACAAGTCAAGTGTACTCCCTGCGCCGGTCCCAAGCCCGGATAAAATGGGCAGGGCTGCGTCAGGAAGGGCATCCGGCGTAAAAACTCAGCTTCAACTGTAAGAGGACTCACCCCAACTGAGGGACTAATTGTGTCCTGTCAAAATAAATACAGATGATGATGATGATGAACATTTGCAACTATACTCTCACTGACATATTCAGTTGTCTGTATAAACTTTCTGGGAGGTTCACAAGGGATATTGTTTTGGGTCATTTTATTGACAGGAGGGATGTTTCCTCCCTTATCCCACTTCAAATCACCGTATTGTTTATACTAATCTAAATTGTACCATTTTGTGTAGTTATATAATTACATACAGTAACATCATAATTGGAAATGTGATTCAATTAACTGTGCATCTCTGATTCATATCTTATGAAAGCTATCATGAGCACACAGGTTTGGAAAATATCAATCTAGCTTAGAGTAACATTTATATGTATATACAGTAGGGCTGTCCTCAATATCAGTTTTGTCTCTTTGAATATTTAGGAGTAATTCAGAGTCGACAGCTGAATATTCTATTCAGTCTGTTTCTCCCTCAGTAAACTGCACCAGCATCAAAGATTGTCAGAAATATTTTTTTCTAAATTTAGAACTTTTTCATCTAAACCTGCAACTTTTTAAAATAAATTAGATTTTTTTTGTTATAAATTTGATTATTTTCCTTATATATTTGCACATTTGTTTATTTAAATTTGTGACCATTTCTTGCAAATATGTAATCTTATCATTGAGTTGGGGTTTTTTTCTTGTGAATTTGTGAGATGTTTTAAATTTGTAGGTTTTGTATTTTTTATACTTTTTTTGTAAATTAAATTTATTCAAATCAAGTAATCTGAAGACTGAATATTAGTGTAACAAACTAATATCCTGTAAATTTACCAAAAAAAAATAATATTGACATGAGATTGTTGCGCATTTATATGGAAACATTTCAAAATTTTCCAGGATAAAGAGAAAGGGCCATATTGCAGCAGCACAGTCCATAATCAGTTGTCTAAGGTGTGGGGTGCATTTATGGGCATTTCCAAGTTCATTTCAATATTACAGCAGCACAAAAACAAACTTCCTGCCAGGCGCAAAGTGCAAAGAGGCTGTCCTAATGTTCTTAATTATTCAGAGGTGTGTTTGGGTTGCAATGTGAAATAATAAATAACTAGTGAATGCCTGTAGAATGCAAGTATTCCTGTCTGAAACAGGTAGCCCAATCAGGCTTTACAGGCCCAAATGTAGACTGTGCTTGAAAGTGGAATACAGAGGTGTAGCCTATATGTAGGCAATCACATGTTAGATTTTGACAAATATGAAAGGGACTGAACTGAGATTTATTTGATTGTGTGAATATTAACTACAGAATAATTGAAAATGAATGCGACATCCAATATTAGCCACTGTTTAAGAACCGCTTGTTTATTTTTTGTTAGATCACTTATTTGTGTGATCTTTTATGAGTTATATTCATAATAGTGTATCTTGCATTTTGGGGAATGGGAGTTTTTCAGTCAACATAATTTAGTTTATATGTGTAGTTTATAGTCTATCGTCAATAAACTCAGGCAGTACTATAACAAGACACGTTTACAAATATTTGAGACCCATTGTACTGCATCCTTTTATATTTTAGCAGTATTATAAGTACACAACACCGAACATAATTATTAGTTGTTTTTTTTTTGTATTTGTATCCTTTATTGATCCCCAGAGGGAAATTCCGGGCATCCACAGTACGGCACCAATCCCTTCAACACATACACACACCAGAATGACCCGTTTGGCTGCAACTGTTGCATCAGTGTTGCCCATTTGTCTGTAAATATTTAAATAAAAATGATTTATTTCATTATTTGGGCATTTTTGTGCCTTGTCATTTAGTCAAAGCGTGCATATGTGTCCGCATGTGATATGCAGTTGATCTGGCCATTCCGCTCCACAATGAAGCAGCAGTCGGGACTGCCGTCTACGACTGACCGGGCAGGCTGGACATGTCTCTCCGCAAACGACTGTGGAGCGCCCAATCGGACACCGGTGTTGGAGAAGCAGCACCTGAACTGGCAGAGGCGGATCGCAGTCCTTCGCAAGGAGTCAAGCCCAGCCTGCTCGATTAATGGGAGTCTCGGTTGCTGCTTTACCTGTATGCCTGCAAAGGACTCATCACTGTTTTCTTCCTGCATTACCGACTGCACTATATAGTTCTCCACAGTATCTGCTGCTGGCTAATATATATTTTAACTGTTGACCAGTATCACTTAATCTTATCCTACACTTTATTACATGTATAGTTTATTTCTCTTATCTTATCATGTTTAATGTTGCAGCATTGTACCGAGACAAATTCCTAGTTTGTGTACTACATGAACAATGGCAATAAACCTGATTCTGATTCTGATTCTGACTGCGATCCACCGGTTCAGGTGCTGCTTTCCCGCCAGCCACCCCCCTTCCCCGGTGTGTTCTTCATGCTGAATTATCCATTAGACCTACGTAATCACAGCAACTTTATGGTATAATTTTTTTTAAGCATTAAACCTTAAGTCGGCACGGTGGAAGAGTGGTTAGCACTGCGGCAGCACAGCAACTCACCCTTGGCCGGGGGATCCTGGGTTCGATCCCAGCCCCCGACCAACAGTCATCTGTGTGGAGTTTGCATGTTCTCCCCGTGTCTGTGTGGGTTTACTCCGGGATTTCTCTGGTTTCCTCCCACATGCTAAAAACATGCAAGTTAGGTTAACTGGCATCAAACTGGGGATTCTAAATTGTCCTTAGGTATGACTGTGAGAGTGAATGGTTGTCTGTCTCTCTGTGTTGGCCCTGCGATGGACTGGCGATCTGCCTAGGGTGTACCCTGCCTCTCGCCCAAAGATGCTGGGATAGGCTCCAGCCCGCCCGCGACCCGAAAAGGATTAAACGGAAGAAGATGAATGAATGAATGAATGAATAAACCTTAAGTCTATCTTTTGTCGCTATTTGCACTACAGGTAGTATTACTGCACATGGACTGCTAGTGTTGTTTTTCCAGCCACTAAAGAGAGAGAAATGCCATTTCCATTGTCCTGTATGTCCTATACATATACCAGGTGTTCTGATAGATATACCGTCAGAACACTGTGGATCCAATCAGCTGATCACTCGAACCACAGAGCTCAACTGTTTTCCATGATAAATCAGCCTCAGGGCAAAAGCACACTCCATGCATTATCTTTTTCACTTTACTGAAAATAACTTGTTTTTATCGCCATCAGTTAGCGTGTCTTTGAGCCATGCCTGGCCTATAGTGTGGCCGCTGCTTCTCCCGGCATGTTGTGTTGATTTGTCAGACCCCGCTGACGCTCCGCCCAGTCTGCTCGCGCACCTCATTCTGCACATATGGCGAATTATCCTTTAGACCTACGCAACCATGGCAACTTTACAGTATATTTTTTTTAAACATTAAATCTTCAGTATTATCTTTTTCTATCTTTCTAACTTTCACTTCCTTGTTTTGTCCCGGGAACACTGTGGTGACTGACAGGTGGTGATGCTGTGTGTTATCCAATCAGCATGGTTGTGATTAGGGATGTAACGATATTGACGTTATCGCGATATCGCGGTAGTAAAAGTGTCTCGATACCGTCGTGGTCGTGTTACGGTATTAAGAGGGCGGGTATCTGTCAAAAAACAACAAAAAATAAGCAGGCTCCCACGCAACAAAGCATTGTAAACTACACAGACCATGATCCTTTGCGCTGCGTCGTCACAAGAATTGTTGTTGAGCCAATAGGAGTGCATGCTGCACGCTGTCCACACAACAAACATGGCGACGGACAAAGTTCAGCTCACGTAAATACTGAAGAAAACACCCCCGAAGTTGAGATTGTGCAAGCCCCAGCAACTTTTAAATCAGATCTGTGGAGGCATTTTGGTTTTGCCGTGTCTAAAAACACTAAAGGAGAGAGGGTGGCGGACAGACAATGGCCTCATTAGCAAAGATAATGTCCTCATTAGCAAAGACCTACCTATGTTTACCTGCTACCTCAGTGCCCAGTGAGAGGGTATTTTCTACAGCAGGGGATATTGTAAATGCCCAGAGGTCTCTTCTTCTCCCTTGCAATGTAGATCTTTTGATCTTTCTGAAGAAAAACTTGAACATAAGCTAAAGGATAGGTCAGTGTTTTCCAGTAGGCTTTTTGCCTGACTTAATTGTTTCAACAGGCTGTTTTTATTTGCCTAGCACATTTATGATTAATTTTACTTTACACATTGAACCTGGCTTAACTTGATCTTCGTTTGCTCTTAAAGAGAATTCCCTATTGTTGTTTACAGTTGCTCTAGTTGCTGCTTAGTATGATCCTTGCACATAAGAAGAATCAGTTACGTGACCAAATATTACCAAATGGTATATTGATGTTCCTGACTTGAACTTGCACTTTAAAAGCACTAAGTGATCAGCATTTTATGTTGTCATGATCCATAAATATAAAAATAAATGGCCTGGTGACTGGCAAAAACAGATTTAATGGCAGTTTTTGGTTATCATCATCACAAATACAATATTATGAGCTATTTTACAATACCGTGAGCCTCTCCACAATATCGCAACAAATATCGTACCGTGAGATCAATATCGAAATCGTATCGTACCGTGAGATTTTGATATCATTACATCCCTAGTCGTGATGCCGCGTATTGTCCAATCAGCACAGAGTCAATATGCACCTCCGCCCATACTTCTTGCTAGCTCATGAAGAGAGACAGAGCAGTGGCTAAAACTTCAGAGCAGTGGGTAAAACTTTTATTGATAAAAATTACATATTTTGAGTGAGCAACTCCATACTCGGGGAACCCTCGTAACCTCAGGAAACCATGTTTAAAATCTGAGGCCAATTTGACAGACACACAAACACACACACAGACAGAGATTTCGTGAATTGATAGATAAATAATGGATTGCATTTATATAGCGCTTTTCATAACACCCAAAGATGCTTTACAATGACTCCATTATTCATTCACTCCACAGACAATGGTAGTGGTAAGCTACTTCAGTAGCCACACCTTCCCTGGGACAAACTGATGGAAACATGGCTGCCAATCTGAGCCAACAGCCTCTCTGACCACCACTGAACATTCACATTCATATACCAGTGTCATGAACACACTGGAGGCAAAGTGGGTAAAGTGTCTGGCCCAAGGACACAATGGCATGGTGGGGGGAGTTGGATTCGTACCACCAACCCTCTGTCTTTGCTCATTCCCTTTAACAAACAGGGGTGCAACATCCATCCATCCATCCATCCATCCATCCATCCATCTTCTACCGCTTTTCCGGAGGTCCGGGTCGCGGAGGCAGCAGTTCAAGCAGAGAAGCCCAGACTTCCCTCTACCCAGCCACCTGCTCCAGCTCTTCAGAGGGGATACCAAGGCGTTCCCAGACCAGCTGGGAGACATAGTCTCTCCACCGAGTCCTGGGTCTGCCCCGGGGTCTCCTCCCAGTGGGACGTGCCTGAAACACCTCAAGTGGGAGGCATCCAGGAGGCATCCTAATCAGATGCCCATACCACCTCAACTGACTCCTTTCAATGTGGAGGAGCAGCGGTTCTACTCTGAGCCTCTCCCGGATGACTGAGCTCCTCACCCTCTCTCTCAGGGTGAGTCCAGCAATCCTACGGAGAAAGCTCATTTCAGCCGCTTGTATCCGCGATCTCGTTCTTTCGGTCATTACCCAAAGCTCGTGACCATAGGTGAGAGTAGGAACGTAGATTGACTGGTAAATCGACAGCTTTGCCTTAGAACTAAGCTCCCTCTTCACCACAACAGACCGGTACAACGTCCGCATCACTGCAGATGCTGCTCCAATCAGTCTGTCGATCTCTCGCTCCATTTTCCCCTCACTCGTGAACAAGACCCCAAGATACTTAAACTCCTCCACTTGCAGCAGGAGCCTGTCCCCAACCCGGAGAGGACAATCCACCTTTTTCCGGCTGAGGACCATGGACTCGGACTTGGAGGTGCTGATTCTCATCCCAGCCGCTTCACACTCAGCGGCAAACCGTCCCAGCAAGAGCTGTAGGTCATTGCTGGATGAAGCCAACAGGACAACATCATCTGCAAACAAGAGAGATGAGATCCTGTGGTCACCAAGCATGACACCCTCCATTCCCTGGCTGCGCCTAGAAATCCTGTCCATAAAAATTATGAACAGGATCGGTGACAAAGGGCAGCCCTGGCGGAGTCCAACTCTCACTGGGAATGACTCCGACCGAGTGTTGGCAATACGAACCAAACTCTCACAACGGTCGTACAGAGACCGAATAGCTCGTAATAACAAGCCCGATACCCCATACTCCCGAAGCACCCCCCACAAAAATCCACGAGGGACGCGGTCAAATGCCTTCTCCAAGTCCACAAAACACATGTAAACTGGTTGGGTGCAACATCAAAGGCTTAATATCAATATGACAGTGTTTAAATGGGAGGACAGATCCGTTTTGCACTGAGGACAACGCAGGCTCATTCACAAAGTGAAAACACCTTTAGAGTAACAGCAAGGAGCTTTTTAATCTCCTCAACAGCCCTGCTCACACTTGGGAGACTTCATCATAATTACTCAAGGATGAGAGCTGTAGGCTACAATGCAGAGATTATGCCAGTCTCTTTCTTTGTCCATGATTATGACAGAGTTGTAAAATTCCTTCAGCTACAGTGGTGTGAAAAAGTATTTTTCCCCCCTTCCTGATTTCTCATTTTTTTGTATGTTTGTCACACTTTAACGTTTCAGATCATCAATTAAATTTAAATATTAGACAAACATAACAACTAAACACAAAATGCAGTTTTTAAATGAAGGTGTTTATTATTAAGGGGAAAAAAATCCAAACCTACATGGCCCTGTGTGAAAAGTGATTGCCCCCGCCCCCATTAAAACACAAATTAACTGTGGTTTATCACATCTTTGGAAAGCTGAGTTCAATTTCTCTAGCCACATCCACGCCTGATTACTGCCACACCTGTTCTCAATCAAGAAATCACTTAAATAGGGCCTACCTGACAAAGTGAAGTAGACCAAAATATCCTCAAAAGCTAGACATCATGCTGCGATGCAAAGAAATTCAGGAACAAATGAGAAACAAAGTAATTGAGATCTATCAGTCTGGAAAAGGTTAGAAAGCCATTTCTAAAGCGTTGGGACTCCAGTGAACCACAGTGAGAGCCATTATCCACAAATGGTGAAAACATGGAACAGTGGTGAACCTTCCCAGGAGTGGTCGGCCATCAAAAATTACCCCAAGAGCGTAGCGACTCATCCAAGAAGTCACAAGAGACCCCACAACAACATCCAAAGAACTGCAGGCCTCACTTGTCTCAGTTAAGGTCAGTGTTCATGACTCCGCCATAAGAAAAAGACTGGGCAAAAATGGCCTGTACGGCAGACTTCCAAGATGAAACCACTGCTGAGCAAAAATAACAAAGGCTCGTTTCAGTTTTGCCAGAAAATATCTTGATCATCCCCAAGACTTTTGGGAAAATACTCTGTGAACTGACGAGACAAAAACTGAACTTTTTGGAAGGTGTGTGTCTCTTACATCCAGCGTAAAAGTAACACAGCATTTCAGAAAAGAAACATCATACCAACAGTAAAATACGGTGGTGGTAGTGTGATGTTCTGGGGCTGTTTTGCTGCTTCAGGACCTGGAAGACTTGCTGTGGTAAATGGAGCCATGAACTCCACTGTCTAACAAAAAATCCTGAAGGAGAATGTCTGGCCATCTGTTTGTGACCTCAAGCTGAAGCGCACTTCGGTTCTGCAGCAGGACAATGATCCAGAACACACCAGCAAGTCCACCTCTCAATGGCTTAAGAAAAACAAAATGAAGACTTTGAAGTGGCCTAGTCAATGTCCTGACCTGAATCCGATTGAGATGCTGTGGCATGACCTTAAAAACGCTGTTCATGCTCGAAAACCCTCCAATGTGGCTGAATTACAACAATTGTGCAAAGATAAGTGGGCCAAAATTCCTCCAGAGCACTGAAAAAGACTTACTGCCAGTTATCGCAAATGCCTGATTGCAGTTGTTGCTGCTAAGGGTGGCCCAACCCGTTATTAGGTTTAGGGGGCAATCACTTTTTCACACAGGGCCATGTAGGTTTGGATTTTTTTTCCCCTTGATAATAAACACCATTTAAAAACTGCATTTTGTGTTTTCTTTGTTTAATATTTAAATTTGTCTGATGATCTGAAACATTTGAGTGTGACAAACATACAAAAAAATGAGAAATCAGGAAGGGGGCAAACACTTTTTCACACCACTGTATATTATCATTAGAGCTGCAGCAATCGATTAATTGGATAAGCTTTTTATGTCCCTTTCCTCCTGGTTTGCTTGATACATAAACAGCAAGTTTTTGGTCAAAAGGTCTTCAATCAAAAGAAAAAAATGTTTATTCAGTTGATTAATCAATAGCTGGAGCCCTTTTAATCACACATCTGAACTTTTCTTTAAAATAAGAAAGAGGAGCCATTCATCTTGGCTGAGGCCCATTAGCCTCCTCTGCTGAATGCAATATTGTTGTTTTAATTCAAAACAACTGATGGGATATTTTCATTTTGAATCATTCTGTTAAAAGAATGGCAGTGAATATGGTAAATGTTGTCTGGTAGTTAAATTAAAAAGAGGACAATCCACTGAATTGTAAACCCATGCACCATTTTTTCCCCACTGTGCAGTGAAAAACTGACAGAAACTAACAAAAACACTGGCACAAGGCGGGAAGTGTGCCGCAAAAATACAGTGTTGTCTGTCATAAAAGGGCCCATAAGAACAAATGTGTGGAGAAAATTGAAGTTACCAAGTTACAAATTTGCATTTTTGAGAAGAAAATGTGCAAATGTATAAAGAAAAGGTAGATTTCATGTCATTTTGTGCCATTCAGACTGTCATTAAACTATACTTATACATAAATGGGGGAAAAACAGATTTGGGCCACTGTTGCCTGCAGTCTAAACATATCAAGGGGTAAAATACCTAAAAAAAATACCTAACCCCAAATATCTGTGAGAGCAGATAAGTGTGCAGAATAATGTGCACTTAAATTTGCATTATAAAGCACTGTATTAATGTGAATGTGTATGGGTTAATGTTGCTACTTGTCAGAAGTGCTTTGAGTGGTCAGTAAAACTATAAAAGTGGTACATAAATAAATGCAGGCAACGGTGGAAGCCTCTCTCTCATTCACTCTTACACACACACACACATACACACGGAGGCTCCCAGCTGGCAAAGCAGAAACATTCAGGTGTGAATTATTCATCACAGGAGCAGCCAAGCCCAGGATCAGGCAAGGGTCTTCTCCCAAAGCTGCTACTACAAGCACATATTAATTAACAAGCACTAATAATTCACCAGTTCCACCTACTATGCCTCATATGTTATGTGGTTTACAGTTCTGCTTCGCCCTACTTTCTTCTCCCCTTTCATGGTTCCTTCCTTGCCCTGATTATGTCTTATTTTTGTCTGATGGTGTCTGTGGGGTATACCAGCTATAACCTATATAAACAGCATCTCTATGTGCATACATGTTTAAACGGCTCGACTGTAAAGATTTAAAAAAAAAAAGACTGCTGACATATGTTAAAACATCTTATTACACATATTCGTTAAAAGGTACTGCCAGGCTTGAATCTTGTATCATAACAGACTTTCAAAATAATCTTTGAAAAAAAATGCCTAATCTTGCTTTTAGGGCATTTTCACACCCAAAAGTCCACACCAAGGTTCCTATTTTTGTTTTATTGTCTACATTTGGTCTGGTTAGGTTTGCTTTCACACTGCACCTTTTTCCAAGTGAGCTGAACATCTTTACGAGTAGAGCTGCAACTAATGAATGTTTTTGTTACCAATTACCCAGGTTGCTCAACACCTCTCCAGAAGCAGGAATGAGTCATGTGATCTTTTGGTCATATGCCAAGAAAATCAGGCAGACTTATTCAACAGACTAATCATGGAACATGGGTACTTCGCTATGCGCAAGAGACTAAAGCCCAGTTGAAGCAATGGAAGCGTTATGACTCACCACCTCTAAAGAAGGCACATGTCCAACCCTCGGTTGGACTAGCATGGATTATTGATTACAAATTTCCTGGTCAAGGGTACCACAATTACCGGGACTAACTACACTTCATTGCTGCAGAAATTGCGGAAGGCCATCAAAACTGACAGGCATGGCATGCTGACCAGAGGTGTCTGCCTCCTGCAAGACAATACCCTGATTCACAACTCGCATGTTCCCCAAATAGAAGCACAGTTCTGCAGCTATGAAATCCTTCCTCACCTCTCTTACTCTCTTGACCTCACACCATCTGAACTGCACCTTTTGCCAACCATGAAGTCATTTTTGAAGGTCAGGCACTTCCAAGACAATGGAAGTGGGATTTCCAAGGTAACGTTGTCATACCTGTCAAGTGATACGGTTTCGCCGTATTTTAATACGGGGAAAATGCAATTTTAGCAAATACGGGCGTATTGCCATTTCTGTACGCCAAAAAGAAAAATATACGGGAAAAAAAATGATTGAGAGTGTGGAGGAACACCTCGTGTGTGACCCCCACAGCGTACGGGGCTGGCAGAGCGCTCAGCGTGAGCAATTATCACAACAGTGAGAGGTATGGACTGATCATTATGCAGATGCGCCTCCCACCTTCTTTTGTCCTGCGGCTCAGAAACAGAGAGGAATCCCGGCGCCAGTAATGCTGCGCCTGATATGTGTGACTCTAATGCAAATGTCCATGCTTTCCTGCTGTATACTGTGATGCTAATGCGCCATGCATGCATTGTCTGTAGCCAGGTATATACGTTGACTGTCTGCATGAAGCACCCTTTTAAACTTCAGTTCGCCGTGTCCGTCTGCACTTATTTTGATCCTCCACAAGCGCACCTAAGCAGTGTTTTTGTGATTTTCAAAATGGCTTCATGCAGCGCGCCGGCAGCGAAGAAAACAAAGCTTGAAGAAAAGGGAAATCGAGGGACTGGACGTCACCGAAAAGAATGGGAGAGTCCTAGCTTTTAGAAGGGAAAATACGCTGGATGGATAAAGGCTTCTCCAGAGGGCCCTACACACTCCTTCTGTGTTCCATGTAGGAGGAGCATAAAAGTGACTGCATCAGGGATTTTCGACCTGAAGTCGCACTTCGCTACACAGGGCCACAAAAACTGTGTAGCCAAATCGAAAACGTATCGATCGATGGATGAACATTTTCAGCCAGTGAGAGAACCGACGCCTTCCAAATCCAATGCATCACTAGCAGAAGTGATGTTTTGTCATTTTGTGGCAGAGCACAATCTACCCCCATTGGTGGCAGATCACTTCAGTGATTTGGTGCCAACATTGTTTCCTGACAGCAAGAGCGCTCAAGACTTTGCTTGCAAAAGAACCAAAACGACCATGATCATCAAAGAGAGCCTGGTGCCTGCCTATACAGAAAAAGTCATAGAAGCATGCAGGAAGGGGCCTTTCTCAATCATGGTCGATGAGAGCAACGACAAGAACACCGAAAAGCGTCTCGTCATCCTTGCAAGAATTTTCGATGGGGAGATGTCCCAGACCAGGCTGCTGGACATGCCCATTCCAGCATCGGGAAAAGCCACCGACATTTTTGCGGAAATTGACAACTTCATGAGGTACGAAATGGATTTTTTTTTTTTTGCTTGCATACAGACCACTTTTGACCAAATTCTTTTATTTTATTTTATTTTATTTTTTTTTTAGATTACACAATATTCCATGGGAGAATGTTGTGGGCTTTGCTTCGGACAATTGCAACACGATGGTGGGTCGAGACAATTCTGTCCTTTCCAGACTGAAGGAGAAATCTCCAAATGTTTTCAGGTATGGGCAGTATTATTCACCTTTAAATATTACCTAAATATAACAAAAAAAATGCTTTAAAATCTTAACAAACATGCTTAGAGGTAGCCCAAATCCCCTAGAGCACAGGTGTCAAACTCATTCCATGGAGGGCCAAGACCCTGCAGGTTTTACCTCCACCCAGTGTCTTCAACAGGTGATTTCATTGAATTTCTTCCCACTGATTGCTGATCAGTGAAAACACCTGCTGAAGACACTGGGTGGAAGTAAAACATGCAGGGTCTTGGCCCTCCATGGAATGAGTTTGACACCCCTGCCCTAGAGTATACTGTTATTTTGTATCTTGGAACTTTGCTTTACATCTGAATGTATAGCATTATATTGAAAGGGCTGAATAAGATTGATATTTTCATTGTTATTATTATTAACACAATTTCAAAGAGAATTATTTCTGATACTTAACTCATGAAACAAAAATCCATTCTGCTTTTGTTTCAGCATTGGCTTTTTTTTTTGGCTTCAGTTTTCTTTCATCTGCCGATAAATACAGTTTTTAAGTACTCAGTACAGGTGTGAAAGCCCCCCCAATAAGGGAGGCATGAGGTCAGTACAGGTGTGAAAGCCCCCCCAATAAGGGAGGCATGAGGTATGCCTTGACAGGTATGCGTTGTGGCCTCTAGCACAACTTGCAGAAATTCATAGGTGAGGTCTCCACAGCTGCATAAAGCAGTGGGAGAAGTGTGTGACCCTTGGTGGTTCCTATGTAGAGAAAGACTAATAATAACTGCCGTTTCATTCCTCTCAGTCCATGGGAAATGAGTCAGGGGAAATCTTTAATGAGCATCCCTTGTACTTTCATCCTTTAGCCATTTCTGTAATGCATGGGAGCATTGATTTCTTTTTTCAGTCCATCAAGCAGTCTTTGTGATTTTTACACTGTGTGGCACCGGTGGATTTGAAGTCCATGCGTTAAGCTAATAAATAAGCTCCACTCTATTTATTTTCTAAAACATTCTGGGAAAAGTACATCTAAAGTAAAACCAGATCCTACTTAATCTACAGAAACATACTCTTGCTCATTTCTCACATCAACTGAACTGGTGCTGATGAAACTCAATCTCAGGATCAAAGTTTCCCCCATACAATTCACATCTAAAGATAGAGCTCAGTCTTGGCTGCATTACCGGGGCCTTCCCTTGGGAGTTCCGCAGCTCCAGAAATATTGCCATGACATCAGCGTCTTCCATTCAATCATGAACCTTTGTCGAGAAAGCAGCTCAGAGGAAGCTCTCACTTTCACTGTGCTCATTGAGATCCTGACAAATGACCTCTGAGGTCACCGTCTGCAGAGTTTGCTCAACCCTCCCCCGGCCGCTTCCAACCCTCTTTAACTCACCTTGCCATTGTCATGGGGGATTAGATTTAGTGAAAATGAAACCCCTTCATCGTTCTGGCATGGAGCCAGCTCTCCTGACAAAGTGATTATGACACAGGACCACTGCGGATGTGAGTGTGAAGGGCAAGAGGCGTGTTATAGGAGCCCGAGATACGTATAGGAAATGAGCTCTGAGGCTGAGGAAGACGATGAATGGACGATTTACTGGGGGGCGCATGCGTTGGTAAAAACAGGGAGGGGCAATCACAATGCATTCATGTTGGTGTGTGTGGGTTTGACCAGAGATTATGTTACAATCTATACACGCTGAATAGCTGACCTGTGTAATTTGGTTCTCATGCCATCTCACTCTCCATCAATATCTTCACCTTTTATCCTCCCAGCACATACACACACACACCAAGCACTGCTAATGTAGAGCACTCGCCGCTCTAATATGCTTCCATCAGACGACCATTTGTAACAGAGGACTTTCACAATGGGGCTCAACAAATACAAATTAAGATGTTTCCGCCGTGTCACCATGTGGGAACGCTAGCAGTGCATGAGTCTGCAATAGCATAGAGCACACAGAACCCTTATAAAAGGGGGGGGGTAAAAATCTCCCCCTCCCAACAAATACATAAAAAAAAAAATTAATCAGAATCCATAGAAACACTGCAAGTTTACAAGAGAAAAGTGGAAAATTTTTATAACAAAATGTCCTGAATTTACAACAAAAAGTGACAAATTTACAAGAAAAAAAATGAACATTTAAGAGAAAAAAAAACTGAAAATTTACAATGAAAAAACAGCAAATGTATGAGGAAAAAGTTTTGCATTGACAAGAAAAACGTTACAGAGTTACAGGGGAAAAAAGATGAAAATTTACCAGAATTTGTCTTTGAACATTTACTAGAAAAAAAAAGACAATTTCCAATGAAAAAAACAGCAAATTTATGAGATAAAAAAGTTTTACATTGACAAGAAAAAAGTCACATTGTGGAGAAAGGAATAGGTGAGGCAACGAGCTGAACGACATAAGACTTTATTCTTTCTCCAACAACATAACAGCAAAACAGCGACGCAGCGCTACAGGGCTGAGGCTACACCTAGGTCTCTGTGCACTCCCCTTTTACATCTTTATTCCCATGCATGGAGACCGGAAGCTTCCAACCATCATACATTGTTGTTTCACAAAGGAATGTGTGGCACATTAACATAACATACACCGGCGCCGCTTTCACACCTTCCTTCTCTGAGCGGCCACAGCGGCTCTTACTCTCCCCGCGGGGTGCATAGCCCTAACAGCCCTGTCTGATACCCCCCGGTGACACCTCCTCATTCGGTCCATTGTCCTCTTGCTTCCCCCTGCCTTTCTGGGTGGAGAAAACACCCACACCGTGCCTCCAAATTTACAATAAAAAATGTGAAAATTTAGCAGGAAAAAGCTCCAAATTTAGAAGAAAGAAGTCACAAAGTTATGGGGGAAAAGCTGAAAATTACAACAAAAAAGTCACAAATTTATGAAAAAAAACCCTGCAAATTTCCAAGAAAAAATTGAAAATTTGCAATGAAAAAAGTAACAAATTTATACAAAAAAGGTCATACATTTAAGAGGAAAGCAGTTGTAAATTTACAAGATAAAAGTAAAAAATTTATGAAAGTGGCAAATCTAAAAGAAAAAAGCTGTAAATTACAAGGAAAACACAAGGTGAAGGTAAATTTAATTCTCCCCCCCAATGAAAATTTAGAGCGTGAGTTCATAGTTTGGGGGTCCCCTAGTGGCTGAGGGGGCCCGTTGCATTTGTACACTGCTTTCTAAACAAAAACTGCTCTGGTTTAGACAATTCCTATGTTTCTATTATTTTTCATTTTCACAGTAGCACGCTGAGAACTGAGTGGCTACACAGAGGCAGTTTCCCAGCTGCAGGGCAGCGTGCTTCCAGTGAACACGACCTCAGCAGCAGCTCCTTCCAGGGTGCTCAAGGGCACCAAAACTCAGCGCCGCTGTGGAAGATGCTATCTGTAGCTGCCAGACTCAGAGGCAGGAATGGCTTCATGTAGCACAGACATTTCAGTGGGAATGGCAGAACCACAAAAAAAACAACAAAAATATACATATCAACGTTTCAGAGCAGTGGCTCCCAACCTGTGGGGGTTTTTTCCTGGGGTAAAGGCAGGGCTTATTTGGTGCCAGATCCTCCTGAAACAAGATCCGCCACCTCCCATGTTGGGAATGGAACCCCTTTAGCAGGATCTGGCACCTCTTCACACATGTGCAGAAGGGGGAGCTTTCGGGGCTTGAGCCCTTGGCCCTTTCACTTTAATGTCCAAAGTGCCCTTTTGACTGGCCATTTAAATATTCAGCATTCAGTATAATTATGCAGCGATCTAATTATACTGAATTCAGTACCCTCCATCCCACCTCCAAAAGGCCCAGACTCAGCCTTTGTGCAAAATGCTGAATATTTTTGACTCTGTTGGAATTTATTTTGTAAGAGACAAGACATGTCAGGAACCGAGCTGGCTTGGTTTCCCCGGCTCGGTTCTGCCCTCCCTGTGGGTCTAGGTACCGCTGTTTGTGTTTATTATGTATTTCAGTGTGCCTCCCTCACTCGCAGTTACTGTCTGGCTGGCGGCTGTTGGACAGCGGCTCTGACCTACTTTCTGTGGGCACTGCTGACAGCTGCCGGTCTGGCCACACCCCTCTCTCATCAGTACCAGCTGTTCCTTCCCTTGTGCCTTGTTCCCGCTCTCGCCCAGGTGCTGCCAATTTCACTATCACCAGCAATGCGGGTACTTAGGCTGCCTTGTGCCTGTCATGCATTGCTGGGTCTTCAACTAACTGATCGTGTTGTCTGCTGCGTTGTTCGGAGATAACCTGATTCAACTATATGCCACGACGTGTAGCCACTCCGCATCACTGTGGTTCTCTTGCACCTGCACAGCAATACCGGCTGTGGGACGCCAGCGTGGCTACACGTCTCTCTTCATGCGTTTGCTGGGCAATGCCGGCCCTTGAACGCCCACTGTAAGTGATCACTGCATTTTTTGTATGTCTTCACCCTTTCGGGAACTGTGTGACATTATGTTAATAAATGTGTGTGGTGAACCCTGCATGTAAATCCTCATCATTTCACCCCTCGCCGTGTGCTGCCGAGAAGCGCCAGCCAAAAGGAAGATTTAGCAGGTTACACCAGCACATCACTTTTTCCCTTTTGAACTGTGTTTTTAGGTTCACCTGGGTTTGGTAGTGGTCATGTTTGCTCCGGGCCGGAGTTATCCGCTGAGCCTGGGCTGGGAGTACTACCGAACTTTGATAGAGATCGACGGGCTCATTTCTATAGCGGGCACGTATTCCAGCCCAGAGGATGTGCTCTGGTATGTGGGTCTGGCACAGGCAGCAGTTTGCGGGTGCCCTCAACTCTCCAAGCATGCAGAGGGGGTTGAGAGGATTTCCCTGGTGGCGTGAGTACGGCAAGAGGGAGAGGAAACCCCGTAAGAAGACCGGGCTCGTGCCGAAGGGGCAGCGCTCCCGGGTCTCTGTTATTCCTGCTTCCCGCCAGAGTGTGACGCCCGCTCCCGTTTCGGCTCATCCAGCTCCAGCACCCAGCGACTGACACCGTCCGGCGAGGAAACACCAGGAGAGGCTTTCCCCTCCTTCAGCCCCCGAGAGGGCCATGGTTTCCCGGGTTATGCCCACTTCCGCATCTCCTGAGCCGGCTTTTCCATCGTTCAGAGGGGGAGCCAGAGCCAGCGTAGATGCCAAGAAGGATGACCGTCGGCTCTCCGCAGCTGTGAACATCAAGCACTGGGAGGACAGGCAAGTGTGTTTTCATTCTATTCAATATAATAATGATAAACACTGTCTGTCTCCCGGAAGAGAGGCCCAGCTTCAGCAGTCCGCTGGGTCCTCTCCTCCAGCTGCGGAGGTAAACCACTTTCCTGTCTCTTCTGTGTCTCCCCCATCGATTCCTGAGAGCAAGCAGAGCCACCGGATGATGGAGGAGCTGGGGGCCCTGGAGGATTCCACTCCGGAGCCAGCACGGAGCTGGTCCCCTGCAGCCACGCCGAGTCATCGGCACCATGGGAAGGGTCCAAAATCTCTGTAGACGTGGAGAGGGACGATCATCTGCCTGCTGCAGCCGAGAACACCAAACGCCGGGATGACAGGCAAATGTGTTTTCGCTTGACTCAATTAACCCATAAAAACCCTGGTCTGTCACCCGAGGGAGAGGCCCAGTCTCCGCAGTCCGCTGGGTCCTCAACTCCGGCTGCAGCAATAAACTCATCCCTTACTCTCGCTGTGTCTCCTCCATTAATCCCTGAGCGCCCGCCGGTCCTGGAGCTGAGCCGCCAGATGGTGGAGGAGTTTTGGGCCCCAGATGATCCTGCCTGGGGGCCCGCACAGAGGTGTTCCCCTGCGTTGGAGCCGCTGCAAGGGTATCAAGTGACTGCTTGGACCATCTCACCGGCTGCGGAGGTGCTGGCGGCAGAGTGGGAGCATGAGGTGGACCTCCTGGAAGCCGGGCCCGGGACCACATCGTCAAGTTCATAGGAGTCCTGGACGGCGGTGGAGCTCCAGCTCAGGCAAGTTCTCTCTCTTGTTTTTCTTACGTCAATTTTAGAGAGATCTTGTCTGGCTCTTGGAGAGGAGAGTCAGGTGCAGCCCTCGGCCTTCTGTCTCTGAGCCTTCACCTAGGGTCGCGGGAGAGGGTGTGCTGTCGCCGGAGGTCACAGAGGGCCCGGTCCAACCGGAGGAGGACGCCGCCGTTTCTACTCTGCCGGCCAGAATCAGAGTTCCCCTCGTCAACCGCCTCCTCCGCCTGGTGCTCCTGCGAGCTGGTCTGCTCGCTGTGGGTGCAGCCAGGCTCCTTCCAGAGTCCACCGCGGGTGCAGCCAGGCTCCTGCCGGAGTCCACCACTGGTGAAGCCAGGCTCCTTCCAGAGTCCACCGCGGGTGCAGCCAGGCTCCAACCGGAGTCCACCGTGTGGGCAGCCGTGTTCCAGACTGGGACCATCGACGATGCTACCGGTCAGCCTGAGGTCGCCGGGATCATTACTCATCAGCCTGACGCCGTCGTGGTCCCCATCGCCTCCCAGTCCAGCACTGTGAGGGTTCCCTCCCTACGGTCCGGTCACCCACCACAACGCCTCCCGCACCACCCACCCGGTCCTGGTGGCTCTACACCGTTGGCCAACCACCAGAGGGACAGAGTTTCTAGGCTAGATGGCCCGTGTTTTCCGGCAGGCCACTGGACTTTGTTCACCGGACTGCCTGCTGGGCCTGGGACTCTGGGTGGCCCCCCGAGGCCCCGCATCTTTGGACTTGGGGGGGGGGGGGTAATTGTGAGCCCTGGGTGGGGAATTGTGTTCCATCCTTTCCGGTTTCCCCCTACCTCCCACCAGGGCTCGTTTTGTTTGTTTCTGCTGGGGGGGTCCTCGGGATGTTACCGTGGGTGTCTGAGAATCCACCCCTAGAGAGGGGGGCTCTGTCAGGAACCAAGCCGGCTTGGTTTCCCCAGCTCAGTCCTGCCTTCCCTATGGGTCTAGGTACCGCTGTTTATGTGTTTATTATGTATTTCAGTGTGCCTCCCTCACTCACAGTTACTGTCTGGCTGGCGGCTGTTGGACAGCGGCTCTGACCTACTTTCTGTGGGCACTGCTGACAGCTGCCGGTCTGGCTACGCCCCTCTCTCATCAATACCAGCTGTTCCTTCCCTTGTGCCTTGTTCCCGCTCTCGCCCAGGTGCTGCCAATTTCACTATCACCAGCAATGCGGGTACTTAGGCTGACTTGTGCCTGTCATGCATTGCTGGGTCTTCAAGTAACTGATCGTGTTGTCTGCTGCGTTGTTCGGAGATAACCTGATTCAACTATATGCCATGACATGTAGCCACTCCGCATCGCTGTGGTTCTCTTGCGCCCGCACAGCGATACCGGCTGTGGGACGCCAGCGTGGCTACACGTCTCTCTTCCCGCGTTCGCTGGGCGATGTCGGCCCTCGAACGCCCACTGTAAGTGATCACTGCATTTTTTGTATGTCTTCACCCTTTTGGGAACTGTGTGACATTATGTTAATAAATGTGTGTGGTGAACCCTGCATGTAAATCCTCATCATTTCACCCCTCGCCGTGTGCTGCCGAGAAGCGCACAGAGAAGTTCATGACAAGATACATAACAACCAACATTCAGGTGTTTTTTACGGGGGTGGGGGCATAAAACAGAGGCGACTGCATCTTTGGTCAAGCTAATGAATTGAATTAAATATAGTTTTATTCATAATTACATTTTATGTCTTCAAAAACAGAGGTAAACTCATTGTTTTGTTCTGACCCTGCAAATAAATGCTCATATGTGTGAAAAGGTCACAATTTCACCACAAAGTTTTCAAGTAAAAACATAAATAAATAAAATAAATTCATTATTATAAAATAGAGCCAAGTTTAAAAAAAAAAAAAAACTGATGAGAAAAGTAATAAATCTACAAAAAATGTCTGAAAGTTTTGAGAAAACCTCACAAACTTAATTAATAATAATATTAATTTAATTATCATAAAGTACACACAAAAGGTAAACACATTATCAAACAAAATTTTAAGTATTAAGTTCCAAACAGTTTGTACATTATTTTTTGCAAATCCATTTCTAAAAGCAACACACAGCCCACAGATACAGAAATGGGATTAAAAGGTAGCCTACGCATCTCAGATGGCAGTCAGGCTTCGGTTATATTTATCTTGTTTTGTCTGTATTATCTTCTCTTATAAATTACATTGAATTCTGCAGTGCAAAGATGCCTTGTAAAGAGAGGAGGAAAAAAACAGGAAGTGGTGGCAGCTAAAGGCAGTGGGGGTTTGACCAGCTGACACCACAGCTGAATAACCAAATACTGAGTGTGTACATGGACGCACTTTTCAGTTGGCCAACATTTCTATTAAGAATCATTAAAAAAAAAACTGATCTTATGTAATATTCTAATTTTTTGAGAAACTGAATTTTGGTTTTCATTAACTGTAAGCCATAATCATCAAAATGAAAAGAAAAATGCTTGAAATATGTATATCACTCTGTGTGCAATGAATACGATTTTCACTTTTTGAATTGAATTACTGAGAAATTTACCTTTGTGATGGTATTCTAATTTATTGAGGTGCACCTGTATTAGTTAACAAATCTTGTTCCATGTGCCCCTTTTCTGAATGTTGAGCCCCTGCCCCTCAAATGGTCTCTGCACCGTCCTGCACCTCTTGTTTGTAAATAGGTTTTTGATGATTTTGATGCATTTACAGCTATAACAGTTTCAATTTTTTAGGGAAGGCTTTCCACAAGGTTTAGGAGTGTGTTTATGGGAATTTTTCACCCTTCTTCCAGGGGCGCATTTGTGAGGTGAGGCACCGATGTTTGACGAGAAGTCCTGGCTCACAGCTCCGCTCTAATTCATCCCAAAGGTGTTCTGTCGGGTGAGGTCAGGGCTCTGTGCAGGCCAGTCACACTCCTCCACACCAAACGCGCTCATCCATGTTTTTATGGACCTTGCGTTGTGCACTGGAGGCCAGTCCGACATGATTCAACTGAATAGGCCTCAAAGCAGACACAGACAGGAGACAAGCGTTTGAGGCTTGAGGTTGACTGAGTGAACTGTCTGAACATCGTTGAGTGCACTTACAGGGTGGAGGTGATGGTTCCCAGATTCCCAGTCCACCAGGGAGGTCCAGAGTCCGCCAGACAGGATTCAATCGCCAATAAAGAGGTAAGCTCCTAGAACACAGCATGAGGATATGGAGAGGAATTAATGGGTTGAATATGCTTACAGATGAGTCCAGCGTTGGAAAAGTGAGGAGGAGGCGAGCAAAGTCCAACATTCCTGTGGAGAGGTGGCATTTCCTGACACAGTTTAAAGGCTGAGATAACAGGGCACAGGTGGAGCGATCAGTGCAGGTGAGAATGATTTTGAAACCAAGTGCACAGACCTGAGACACCACACGGTCATTTTAGGGGTGTCCCAATACTTTTGGATATACGGGGTATTTTTGTAGTAGATGTGGGGTGTTGGTCCACGGCGCTGAAACGGATGGAGGAGTCATTTAGCCTGCTTATTTCTGCTCATTGGCAATAGAAAATTTGGTCCAAGTTCAGCATTCTTCCCCACTGTAGGGGTGAATTCTGGTACCTGTATCTCCTCCACTGAGCTGTAGGAACGTCAGCCCGTCTGTGTGCCAGGACCTGCTATTTTACAAACTAAACACTGGGTTTAGGATTAAAGCAAAAGTTAACAGTATGGGTTATTAACAGTTCTACTTCTTTTTCCACCTGAAGATCGCAGGCTTCAATTCCTCATCAACTTGTCCAGACACACAAAGATCACTGCAATTTTGCTTTAAAACGTAGGACAGAGTAGCTGTGGAACATCTGGTGTGCTGCTGAAAACTGCTCGAAATAAACAGTTTTTCACAGGTCCAAAAGTTCTCATGTACCAAAAAGGAACATTAAGGCAGGGATGTTGCATGGAGGATTGCATATTTAATCCCCCCCCTGCACAAGTTAACAAAGCGTAGGTGGGAATATGGAAGTACACGTATGTGCGTGGGCCGACTAACTCCCACAAAGTTCCCATAGAGGAAAAAGTGACATAATTAGCATCACCTTTATGAAATACAGGAAATTCTCTTTTTTTATGCATTTTGCATTACAAGACATCCAAAGGCAGCTTTGTGGTGCTGGTTGTGGGATTACAACATACAATGGGAAAAAAAAAATCATACTGGAGTAATACAAGCTTGAGTGATTGAGGTGTTACTCTCCTCCATGGGCTGAGGGCTGTTCTGGATACAGGCTTCTATATGACTTCAGTGTTTTCTCAATGAACACTGAAGTGAAATCACATCTGTATTAGTCTAAGTCCGTTGAATAGTCCCGGTCAAACCCAAGGCTTCGATTCACCTGTCTGACAGGTACCAGTGTGGCAAAATAGGGCTTTCCCTCCCCAAGGAGCTCCTCCATGGTCATCTGCAGTTCTTGACATTTCATTCCCTTCATTCATCTGGGAGGCTGAGCTGACATCACTTTGCCGGAGGCTGCTGGGGAAGCATAAATTGGATCAGGCTCGTCAGGTTTCAGGCAAAGTGAAGCCGCACTTTGCTGTGAGTCATGTTCAGGATGGGAAATGTGCAGAAATTTAAATTCACTGCACTGGGAAGGAAGCCAATCCAAACAGGAATAAAGAGATCAAAACAAGGAGAAAAGCACTTCTGGCAGCAGATAAAGCACCTTCTGTGTTTACAGGGTATACTCAATGCAGCCTGCAGTTTTGTAACAATTAGAAACAGCTTTTCATTTGCATAGCAAACTAAAGGAAAGTGTTTCCCTTAAGCTAACATAGGGAACTTTGTTTATACTGCCAAAAAATAGAAAGCAAGTGAAGAGCAAAAAGTTTCATTGGTGTAAGTCTGTGCAAAATGTGGCTTTAAAGATTTAAGATGTCAAACCTTAGAGATAATTAAATAATTTAGTAAATGCAATCACAAAGCATATTGTTTGAACTTGGAAGCAGTCTATTTCTATTATATGAACTTTGGGTCAGGAACATTTAAGGGTAGCAGGGGTGGGAAAAAAGATCAATTCAGTGATGGATCGCAATACTTGGCACTGGCAACAATGCATCAATCCATAAACGCACGGATCAATATTTTAAAAAATGCACACACATATACGTTTGGGTTATCAATTAATCAATAGCATTTTCAGTCCACTAGATGGAACAAAGCAAGCACCCAGTCAAGTGAAGTCATAGCTTGTCTCTGTGATCTGCAGCCAGCTTTGAAAGTTAGGAAGCAGTTAGTTCAAATGTCGGGCCTTTTTTGGATTTCATAACAAAGACGGAAGGAAAGGCCTTGACATGACACACAACCCGCAAGAAACGCAGCACGGAAAAAAAAACAAAACACTCTGAATACATCGGGTCACACAGGTCTCTGAGCAGCATTAGCAATGGCTAAGCTAAAGAGACAACAACATGGAGCTTTTTCTCCAATTGTCAAGTGAATAAAGTTTATTTATGAAGTGCCTGTCACAGACAGAGGCCGAATCTCATTCTCCTCCCTTGCAGACTTGTTGACTTTAGGCCCGTTCACTAAGTGACTGAGGGTTTAGGGCTGTCCCAAATCAAAAATCAGGAAGTGGCTGACTGCTCACTCGCTGAGTTTATGAGCCCTTAAATGACCCTTTCTCTAAGTCAGCATCCTATGCTGACTTAAGGTAAGGGAATTACCCACAGTTCAGAGTGCCACGTCGGGGTTTCTCAAGGGAAAGCGCCTGATTGGTCACCTGTTCATCCCTGACCAACTCTCCACCCCTACAACCCCCCCCCCCCAAAAAAAACTGCCTTGACAAGAATTTAAGATCTTTGCCAAAATAAAAATATCACACAAAGACTTTGCGTTTATTCTGCATTACACACCATTTAAGCAATTTATTTACATTTTGGTTCATTATGCAGTTTGAAAAAAGTGATTTGCAGTTGTAATCAATCAGATCATCTTAAGAGGCTGCAGCACATTTAATTCAGTTCCTTCCTGAAGAAAGTAGAAAGTCTGAAATAAAGTCTTGAGACCCACAATAGTTGGTCACATGTTTACATGTCACACAAATTAAAAGTTTGGTTAAAATAAATAGGTTGAAAGACAGATTTCTATTAAAATGGTAACAGTGAAAATGAAATAAGACATAATTTGATCCCCTTTATTTCAATAAGCCTCTAAAGATCCTGAAACACACACAGCCTTGAACTTTAAGCATCATTTTCTTTTATCCTTTGTCAATGTAGCCTGTTTGTTTCTAATTTTAGTTTTGTCTGGAATCTGTTATTTTGTCCTGTGATTATATTTTTGTGATCTCATATACACTATTTTTGTTTAATAATCCTTTTAATAAAGCAAATTAAATAAACTTTTAGTGTTGCCAAGGTAACAAAGTATGTCCCATTTCTACCATTTTGAGCCACTTCATCTCCTCAGACTCGCACAATAGAGCACTACTGATGGTGGTAGCCTAAGTCTACAAGGGCTCGGGGCTCGAGGGTTTAGGGAGGAGATTGAGATTCGGCTATACGTATTTAGTCACAAAGTGCTGCACAATAAAATGGAATAAAAGGAAGTTGATAGATAAAAATAATTTTAAAAATACAAAAACAAATTAAAACTAGAGGGCACTCAGAGAGCGCATACCTCCGCCAAGGCTCCGTCCCTCCCTCCCTTTGTCCTCCCCTCCACCCCTTTGTCCGTCCATCCATCTGTACATTGCGAGATAGGGCCTTGGCGGAGGTATGCACTCACGGATCACCTCCAACGTCTAATGAGCTCATATTTGGGCAAAGAACCACCTCTGGTGAAAATTTCATCCAAATCCATCCAGTAGTTTTGCAGTATTGTTGCTAACACTCTGTGAGAAGATAAGAGCCTTGGCAGAGGTATGCATTCTGAGATCATCACCAAAATCTAATCATGTGTTCAATGTGTCATTACACACCTCTCCTGAAAATTTGAATGAAAGGCACTATATAAATGCAATCCATTATTATTATTATTATTAACAGACAGAAAAATGACAGCAAAAACAATATGATTACATCATAATAATAATAACAAGACTGTCATAACTGTATTGACCATACATTGGAGCTGGGCAATTCCACCTTAAATCAACATCATGGTTTATTGAATCTTTCGGGTTGGTTTTCATTTTTTTTTTCCTCCTCTCTTCTCCATTACAGTTTACTGACAAGGTTCATAATTATTAAGCAATATTACACAACAGTGTGGTATCATACCATTTTTTGCAGTTAACTATAAATTCATGTAGTATCTATATTATCTACCGCAACAAACTAGTAAGAAATAGGACCATAACAAAGGTACCAACGCTCACATGGCACACTGACTGATGTGAACATGTTCCTCCAAGCATTTGCTTTCACATTTTGATCATGATATCCTTTTAGTGTCAGATCAAAGAGTACCGGCTTGTTTGATGCAGCAAAGTTCAGCCTCTCCACCATCCGTCACTTACCGTTGTCGTCTTCCTGTACCGGCGTCCTATGTCCCGCCCTTCCTTAATTCTGATATGCTGCTTAGAAAGTTCTGACAATGACGAGCGCAGCTGTACAGTAGTCTGAAAAGTTTAATTTTTTTCAGCCCTGAGCACCGCAACAAAGATAGATAGATAGATAGATAGATAGATAGATAGATGTACTTTATTGATCCCAAACTGGGAAATTACAGTGTAACAGCAGCATGACAGTAGACAACCAAACGACAGAAACACACGCATGACAAAGGGATTACCCATGGAAAGTAAAACTAACACGACTATAAAACCTATATACATCATAGCTTAATATATAAAAAGCAGCCACCACTCAAAGCGTTTCAGCGTCGAGGGTGCTCAGCGCTGTAAATGCTGGACTACACAGAGAATGAATAGAAAATAGTTGCCCACAGCAGGAAAAACGAGTTTGGTGGGCATGCCCCCAATATTTTTCTGCAGTGTTTGGCTTCCAGGTTGCTGAGGCGTGTGTCCCTATGGCGTGGCCACGCACATAACTCAGTGGACACATCTTAAAGAGGCAGTAGATGAAAAGCACCAGATTAATATATATAATAATATTCAAAAAATTCCTGCATTCACATTGTGAGCCAAATCATTACCAAAATCTAATCATCTGTTCCCCATGCCATTACACACCTTTCCTCAAAATTTCATCAAACTCTGTTCATAACTTTGAGTTATGTTGCTAAAAGGCAAACCAACAAACCAACGCCACTAAAAACATTACCTCTGTCCTCCCTTGGCGGAGGAAATAATTTAGAAATATCAGACTTAATTAAAAAGCAGTTGAAACTCAACGAAAATCCTTGTTAAACAAAAAAGTATTCAGCTGCCTTTTAAAAGAGTCCACAGTGTCAGATAAACGTATCTAGAGTGGGGGTCTATTCCAAACACCGTCCTCCACCCTTCCTGTGTGCAGAGACGTATCTCTGCAGAAAGTGAAGCCCCAAGAATACTTTATTATATGGAAGAGATGTCACCAGTTTTACTTTGGAACATGACTTGAGGTTGAATACGGTGAAAAAATGTTGAAATATATGGGACTGTGACACTTGATTATCGTGATATTGTGATTATCGTTGAATCGTGATAGAATCGAATTGTGACCCAAGAATCGCGATCCAAATCAAAACGTCCCTCACGTTTCCGACCCCTAAAGGGTAGTATTTCATGGAGTGGTGAATGCTGACGAATACAGTAATTTTTAGATTCACCAACATTTCTGATGAATGTTGGCGAAAATGAAGCTAGCGTCTCACGGAGCAGTGAATGCCAAAGAACATTCACAAACATTGCAATTGTTTGGTTTCATCCGGGCTTGTAATAAGTTGCGCAACAGTTCACACACAGTTTTTAAGGTCGCAGACAGTTTTGTCATAAAGGTTCTCAAACAGTGTTCACTACTTGGCGAACCAAAAAGAACTTTAGCTACTTGTCCTGCAAATGTGTTACAATTGTTAAAGCTGTTTGCAGAGGCGTCCAACTATTTTACAAACATTTGCAACTTCATATGGAAAAATACATTTACGATAAGAAAAACTGTACACAACCTTAAAAACTGTTTGCGGACTGTTTTGCAACCTTTCACGAACCCTGACAAAACCCAAAAATCACTATATTTGTGAACGTTCCTCAGCACTCGCCGCCCCATGAGCTACTGGGGTAAAGCAAATTAGGAAATGTGAGATAAGGAGAAGTTGCAATGGCCTTCATGTATATTAGGTGTGGGGGAAATCGTTTTTAGATGCATCCATTTGTGTTATTAACAAGAAAATACTATAAATTCATTATGGGTCACTACAAATACTTTGCTTTGAAAGTACCAAACAGCCACACACCATGAGAAAAAAAAAATCCTAAATAGGAAAAAAAAGATGGCTTGAGAATCGGTTTATAATTGCACCACAGTCCTCGTAATCATAATTGAAAGGTGAGGTGGCTAGAGATTTCAACCCCATCGTATATACAGTAGATTGCACTGGACAAAAACACCACCAGACAGCAGTTTCTAGAAATTACAGGTAGATGAGTTCGGTATACTCTGACATGCAAGGGGGCGCTGACAAGTTAATAGGCTGACCATGATGCAGTGGTCAAATTTGATCAAATGTGGTTTATTTTTCAACATAGTCTCCCTCTGGTCCACACACTTCTTCCATCTCTGTTGCAGCACTTGGATCCCTGCAATTGAAAAATAAACCACATTTGGTCAAATTGGACAACAATGAACTTTTCAGCCCCCCATATAAATCTCCATCTGTGTTCACAATATACTAACTAACTAACTAACTAACCTGCACTTATATAGCGCTTTTCTAGTCACAAAGACCACTCAAAGCGCTTTCATTAATACTAACCCTCTATTCTAAGGGCCTATAGGAAACAAATATCTAGGGACAATTTAGAACAGCCAATTAACCTAACATGCATGTTTTTGGCATGTGGGAGGAAACCGGAGAAATCCCGGAGTAAACCCACGCAACACGGGGAGAACATGCAAACTCCACACAGATCACTGTTGGTCGGGGGCTGGGATCGATCCCACGATCCCCACAATCCCCCGGCCAAGGGTAAACTGTGCTGCCGCAGTGCTAACCACTGCGCCACCGTGCAGCACCACTGCGCCACCGTGCAGCCATATACAGTGCCAGTCAAAAGTCTGGGCACATCTACCCATTTATTATCAATGGGTAGATGTGTCCAAACTTTTGACTGGTAGTGTATATGTAGTTATAACAAAATATGTTTGCAAAAGTATAACCAAAACTGAAGACTGTTCATGATGGTGCCAAAATGAAATAAGAAAGGATACAAAGAGAAAATTATATAGCAGCAGTAAATAAAACTAAGAGTCATCATCATCTTCTGGGGTCTCTAAAGGGGTCCTTCATCTTCCAGCTGCTCCCTTTAGAGGTCACCACAGCATATCATCTGCCTTCATCTCACCCTATCCCTCACATCTTCCTCTGTTACACCAGCCCTCTCCATGTCCTCCTTCACTACATCCATGTATCTTCTCTGTGGTCTTCCTCTTTTCCTCCCGCCTGGCAGCTCCATCTTCAACATCCTTTGTCCAGTATTTCCACTATCATTCCTCTGCACATGTCCAAACTAGCTCAGCCTTACCTCTCTTAGTTTGTCTCCAAACCGCTCAACCTGAGCTGTCCCTCTGAGGGCTCATTTCCACCAAAATAAGAGCCAGTGCTAGTTCGGTTCTGGGGCTGGTGCCAGTGCTTAACCAGTTCAACTGTAGTGCCTCATAAGAACCAGTTGGTTTTCCACCGATATGGAGCTAGTCGGGGATTACGTCAGGGCTACGTCATTACGTGGTGTGAAGTGCCTTTATGCAACCCCGCAGAACACCACAGAAGAAGAAGTAGCAGCACTAGTTTGTTAGCACGAGTTTGTTGTCTCTTTGGGAGCGCTGCTTTTATTATTCCAAACCTGTATTACCATCCGAAAACAGTTTTATTCTTAATTGTAGAGAACGGCGGCTACATTTAAGGAGACTGGTAATTATTAATATTTCAGTTATCAGCCGTTGTTAGATCAAGTCTGTAGCGCGAGCATTGACTACACTTTTAAACATAATATTTATGTCAGTTCTGTAATAGGTGGTGTTACAGCGCATTACGAGATGGAGGTTGCCTGTTATGTCATGCCAAAAAGTGATCAGCTGCCCAAAAAATGATCGCCAGGGGCCATATTGTTATGGATTTATTTTAGCCATTAAATATATATTTCAGCAGATAAACAGTACTTAGTTTGGTATAATAAGATATATTTAACACTTATGATGCATTTTGAACCTGAAACAAGCTTGATCTAGGATTAAAAGCAATAAAATAATGCAGTCACAAGGTTACATGGAAAAATGCATAGATGTACTGCATATATACATGAAGATACTGTATAAATATATATTCTATGTACCTCCAAACAACGATGTATTTGCACATAAATATTGCAATCTGATAAATTCTATACGTTGTTTTCCAAACTGCAACACTTTGGCTAACACTATAATTTTTCAGATGCGATAAAACCTCAAAACATTTTGACACATTGTAGGTGGACTGAGACCAGGCAGTACACCTTTAACAAGCGGGCGCTCCTGGCTCCTGTAGACGGTGATCCCTTTTTGGCACAGCACTGGATTTCACCATCCAGCCTACCCCATGCAGAAGTGGCTGATGAAACCCTTTTCGGACACAGGCAGACTTACCCCTGAACAACGTAACTACAACTACCGGATGAGCCGTGCACGTTCAGTTGTGGAAATGGCTTTTGGCGGCTTGAAAGGATGATGGAGGTCCCTCCTGACAAGGAATGACTGCAAACTGGGGCTGAGCAAGAAAATGGTGCTCACGTGCTGCATACTTGCTAATATTTGTGAGGAACATGGTGACAACTTTGGACTCCCAGACTCACATGATCACAGTCAGCCTCCAGTTCAACCACTACCTGACCAGGCCAATGTAGAATGACATTAGGAAGGCTTTAATGGAGTATTTAACAGTGGGGAACAATAACCTGTTTAATGCCTGCCATGTCATTTACAAAATGTAACGTATGTGAAGTAGTTCAAAATAATTAATGAATAAAACATTCAGCTGACAATCAGTCCTCAGTGTACTTTGTTTTAAAGTATTTATATATTTTATAGGCACATTTACAGAGTTGGTAAAGGTATACCCTTCTGTACTTGTATGTCATCTATTCTGGTTAAAGTACTGATTCAAGTTTTTATTCATGTCGGGGTAACAAGAGAAGGGCTGTAAAGTGTACAAGTTAAAAGTACTTTCCCCAGAAATGATCTTGTCCAGAGCTGATAGAATGTCATGTGGGACGTTGTCAAAAGAATATAAACTCATTACCATTTTTGAAGCTGGCAACTTGGAACATTTTCCACAGAAAAAGTGCATAGATTTAAAGTTTGTTGCTGCTTGTTCTTTAGAAAATGTGAAAAAAAGTTGTCGAAAATATGACTAAGTCCACAAATACCTGATATATTGTCCAATACCTGAAAAAATGAACTTAAGTGCAGTAATTCAGTACTTGTACTTTCACTTCCCACCACTACAATGTTATAGTGATTTGCATTGTTTGTCCTAAATAGCTTTACATTTCATGCATATGTTTGGTGTGAGGATAACAATTAATGTAGAAGCAGCAAAACACTTAAGGAAAGAAAGCTTTTATTTACAAAATGTTCAAAAACTTAAGACTGCTACATAAGAAATATTATGTACACACAGCCAAAAATATCAGTGCTGTGATAGTTACTTTGTTTGCAGTCCCTCAAGCATAGACGAAGTGTCCCATCAGTCCAACAAGGGTATTGGTCCTGTACTCCATCTTCTGGATGCTTTGCAGCAAAGCGGAGGTCAGTTGCTCCTCCCTCCTGCTCTGCTCCTGCTGTCTCTCCTCTGACCTCTCCAGGTAGTCAAGAAGGAGGTCCATGTTTGTGTCCCACTTCTGTTTCCCTGTTTTAAAGTACAAAAATAAGCAATATAAAATAACCACACACTGAAAAATGCAGGAATTGTCAATCCAAGATTGAATGTGTCTATTCAACATCCATTTACTGTTAGTGGCATCACAACATTCAATTCAAGTGTATAATTGGTTTAATTCACTCCCTCCTTTGTGTGAATGGGTCATGATCTGAATATATATTACCTAATCTGGTCTGATGAGAATAGGAAGAGCAGGAGGAGGACAAGCTTGGTGCTGGTGAAGGTGAGCTGGACACCACAGGTCTGGCTGGTTCTCCCTCATCATCCAGCTGTGATAAATCTGTAAATACAAAAAAAAAAAAAGTGTTTTAGTTTGTGCAGTGTACAACTTAAGCCTTCCATTAAATGTGCAGACATAGAAGTCAATTTTATTCAATATCAATATTAGCAAAGCTTACATGTCTGATTATGGAATAGAAGAATAGGAACAGAATAGGCTTTACAAACTGTACAGTGACATTGTAGGTGCTACACCAGGGTACTGCGCAATAAAGTAAGAGAAGGATTAGATAAAATACGGTTACACAACACACAATTACAGTGGGGCAAAAAAGTATTTAGTCAGCCACCAATTGTGCAAGTTCTCCCACTGTAAAAGATGAGAGAGGTCTCCAATTTTCATCATAGGTATACCTCAACTATGAGAGACAAAATCAGAAAAAAAAATCCAGAAAATCACATTGTCTGATTTTTAAAGAATTTATTTGCAAATTATGGTGGAAAATAAGTATTTGGTCAATAACAAAAGTTCATCTCAATACTTTGTTATATACCCTTTGTTGGCAATGACAGAGGTCAAACGTTTTCTGTAAGTCTTCACAAGGTTTTCACACACTGTTGCTGGTATTTTGGCCCATTCCTCCATGCAGATCTCCTCTAGAGCAGTGATGTTTTGGGGCTGTCGCTGGGCAACACGGACTTTCAACTCCCTCCAAAGATTTTCTATGGGGTTGAGATCTGGAGACTGGCTAGGCCACTCCAGGATCTTGAAAGGCTTCTTACGAAGCCACTCCTTCATTGCCCGGGCGGTGTGTTTGGGATCATTGTCATGCTGAAAGACCCAGCCACGTTTCATCTTCAATGCCCTTGCTGATGGAAGGAGGTTTTCACTCAAAATCTCACGATACATGGCCCCATTCATTCTTTCCTTTACACGGATCAGTCGTCCTAGTCCCTTTGCAGAAAAACAACCCCAAAGCATGATGTTTCCACCCCCATGCTTCACAGTAGGTATGGTGTTCTTTGGATGCAATTCAGCATTCTTTCTCCTCCAAACACGACAAGTTGAGTTTTTACCAAAAAGTTCTATTTTGGTTTCATCTGACCATATGACATTCTCCCAATCCTCTTCTGGATCATCCAAATGCTCTCTAGCAAACTTCAGACGGGCCTGGACATGTACTGGCTTAAGCAGGGGGACACGTCTGGCACTGCAGGATTTGAGTCCCTGGCGGAGTAGTGTGTTACTGATGGTAGCCTTTGTTACTTTGGTCCCAGCTCTCTGCAGGTCATTCACTAGGTCCCCCCGTGTGGTTCTGGGACTTTTGCTCACCGTTCTCATGATCATTTTGACCCTACAGGGTGAGACCTTGCGTGGAGCCCCAGATCGAGGGAGATTATCAGTGGTCTTGTATGTCTTCCATTTTCTAATAATTGCTCCCACAGTTGATTTCTTCACACCAAGCTGCTTACCTATTGCAGATTCAGTCTTCACAGCCTGGTGCAGGTCTACAATTTTGTTTCTGGTGTCCTTTGACAGCTCTTTGGTCTTGGCCATAGTGGAGTTTGGAGTCTGACTGTTTGAGGTTGTGGACAGGTGTCTTTTATACTGATAACAAGTTCAAACAGGTGCCATTAATACAGGTAATGAGTGGAGGACAGAGGAGCCTCTTAAAGAAGAAGTTACAGGTCTGTGAGAGCCAGAAATCTTGCTTGTTTGTAGGTGACCAAATACTTATTTTCCACCATAATTTGCAAATAAATTCTTTAAAAATCAGACAATGTGATTTTCTGGATTTTTTTTTTCTGATTTTGTCTCTCATAGTTGAGGTATACCTATGATGAAAATTGGAGACCTCTCTCATCTTTTAAGTGGGAGAACTTGCACAATTGGTGGCTGATTAAATACTTTTTTGCCCCACTGTAAGCGAGTGAAATTTTAAAAAAATGGCCCAAGATAATGAAAACATTACCAAAATAGTAAAAAAGATGACGTTACTAGCGTCTTTGGTAGAAAAATCTCCCATAACACAACGCAAGGCATCCATTCATACACAGTATTGATGCCACAAAAAAACGTATTTTGTGCTGGATGTCTTTATAAAAGAAAAGTATTCTGTAAGACACTAAGATTTTTGTTCTCGTTTTCTCTCAAATGAGCATTTCAAGATATATGGTGACGCCACGAACATCATTTGAGACTACAATAAACAGTTTTCATACTGAACAAACAGCGTATTTTGCACTGGATATCTAACAAAGTATTCTGTAAGACGATTTTTGTTCTAGTTTCTCAAACGTGCATTTCTTTATGGCGAGGAGAAACGTTCGTGGTGTTAGCGTTTTAGCATAGCTAACTGAAAATACTATAGGCACAAGAGTGACTAAAAAATTATCTGCACTTTGGCCGTTACATATCAATACAAGCGATATACATTTGTCAGCAGAGACAGCCTGTTCATTTCTTTATGGCGAGGAGAAATGTTTGGTGGTAGTAAAGGCACTGTTAGCTTGTTAGCATAGCTAACCGAAAATACTATAGTCACAAGAGTGAGTAAAAAAATATCCCCACTTTGGCCGTTACATATCAATACAAGCGGATATACTGTATATGTATATATACATATTCGTTAACTTTTGGCATTTTAAAGACAATATACTTACCAGTGTGTTTTGAGCAGTTTGTTGTACAGACTCAACCATGGCAGTTACGATGGTCCGGCTGGCCGGCCTGTCCTTCAGAACAGTTCATCAGATGAGTGGCCCCCTCCAGCTTATCTTGTACTTCTGCTCATGTCCATAGAGCCAAGAAATGTGTCTCCTCTTCGCTTGCGCCGCTGTTTGGAAAGCAACATGACGGTCAGTAATGTTTTGAAGCTGGTCAGTTAACCACGCCCATGACTGTGGACATAACCAACATAAACTGGTGCTTCCGCTGGCCCAGCTAGGAGTTGGGGCCATGATAGCCCCACTTTTGAGAGCCTGGGAATGGTGCTTCAGGCGGTGGAAAACCAAAGAACTGGTGGCAATAAGGCTCTGGCTCCAGTTAAGCACTAGAACCGTTTTGGTGGAAAAGCCCTACGATATACTCTAATCCTATCACTCAGAGTGAGAATTTTAGCATCTTCAACTCTGCCACCTCCACCTCAACCTCCTGTTTTTTTGTCAGTGCCACTGTCTCCAAAACATACACCATAGCAGGTCTCACTACCATTTTGTAAATTTCCCCTTTCATTCTAGCTGCTATCCCTCTGTCGCAAATCACCAATGACACTCATCTCCACCCACTCCACCCTGCCTGCACTCTCTTCTTAACCTCACTTGTGCATTTTCCATTGCTTTGGATGGCTGACCCCAGGTATTTAAACTCATGATCCTTCCTTCTCATGGTCCTTCATGTTAAAAAAAAAAAAAAAAAAAAAACAGAATTTACCAAATACACACATCAAATTAAGAAAAACCTAAACCTAGGGGCAGCAGTGGTTCAGGAGGTAGAGCAGGTCGTCCAATGACCGGATAGTTGGCATCTCGAGTCCCGCTCTCCCCAGATATCCTGCCGTTGTGTCCCTGGGCAAGACACTTTACCCACCTTCCCTCCAGTGTCCATAACACTGGGTGTGAATGTGTATAAATGTTCGGTGGCAGCCGGAGAGGTCATTGGCAGCCATGTTTCCGTCAGCCTGCCCCAGGGCAGCTGTGGGTACAGTAGTAACTTGCCACTACCATTGTCTGCAAGGAGTGAATGAATAATGTATCTATTACATACCAGCCAACTTTTAAAACCTGAAAAGCCTAGTAGCTAGCCGGGGTCCAGGGGCCGCAGGCCCGGGTAGGTCCAGGACAAAGTCCTGGTGGGGGGTTCGACGGCAAACAAATATTAGCATTAAATCAAGTTAAAATGTGGCTAACAACCTCATGTTTCTTCAATAATCATGTTTCTATTTTTCTTACGAAGAACATAAAAAGTTTGCCGCTGGTGTCACTGGCATTGGCATTCGACTTGTGTTTTTTCATTCCCACATGGTCTTTCACATCGCTGATTCCTCCATGTCCAATCGAAAAATCTTGTCTACACAAAGTGCAGTTGGTGTAATTTTCACCCTTTCTTGAGCGAATAACAATTCCTGGAAATGCTTTGGAGTATTCCTCGTGAAAAGACTGTTATTTTCGTTTGGGTTTCACACTCATTTGTGATTTTTCTCCGGCAGATTCCATGATGAAAACGTATACAATGCTGACCTAATTCCTTTGCGATTCCAAATGGAAACAGTGGCTCCAGGGATGTGATTTGTGGTTGGGGAAATTATCTGAAAATTCAGCAGGGGGTCTGGGGGATGCAGTCCCCCAGCAGGGTCCGGGGCAGAGCCCTGGAGGGGGGGCAAGGGGGGCAAAGCCCCCCGAAGCTCCTGAGTTTTTATGATTTTTAAGTACCAGAACTGTGCTTAAATGACATAAAACAAACAGCTGAATGCCACTTATTACTGTATAATATTGACTTATGTTCCAAGAAGATAGCATTCCTAAAATATTCCAACAAGCATTATCCATCACATGCTTTAACACCTGATCAAATCAAAATCAGTTAATTTTATCTGTTCCATAATAGAAATAAAATTCCAACATACCATTACTTTTTATAATTTCAGCATTCATTTCAGATCACCAGTTTCAATCTCCATTGAGTCTTGAGCAGTTCATTTTGCACAATCACTGATGTAGCCAAGTCTTAGAAATATTCAAAAGTTATGAGTCAACGTCCACTGTGCACTGTCAATTTCAAACTGGTTGGAATCATAAAAGTAATCCAACTAAATTGTTTTGCTATTTTTTCCTCCTCAACATCAATGTCAGGGCGCTGCAGGAGTTTTGGGGGATGGTTAACTTTTATAACCGTTTCCTCCCCCGCGCAGCCCAGCTCATACAGCCATTGTACGCCGCACTCAAGAAATGGAAACCGGCGGACAGAGTCGACTGGACTCCTGAGCGGGAGCAGGCGTTCTGAGGTTAAAACAGCTCTGGCGAACGCTGCACTGCTGGCGCACCCAGACCCGGTGGCTCGGATAGCGCTCACTACCGACGCCTCGGACATGAGCATAGCAGCCGTTGTGGAGCAATGCGTCGCCGGTTCTTGGCAGCCGCTCACCTTTTTAGTAGGTTTTTGCACGTCAGTGAGCGTAAATACAGCGTGTTCGACAGAGAGTTACTGGCTCTCCACCTGGCCATACGCCACTTCCAGTTCTGGCTGAAAGGGCGCACCTTAGGCTCAGACCTCTCGCACACGCGCAATACACCTACAGGAAGAAGTGCCGATTGCCTTTGTTCTAAATTTAGATACGATTACTAGCAATCTCACGTTTGGAATTGCTTTCGTGCTTTTTTTACGATTTAAAATTTTTGACTGAATTTTTAGTGAAAAACCGTAATTTTCATTAATAAAGCCGTAACCCGGAATGGGGTCCTGAAAACCGGAACCATTACGGAAAAACCTGAGTAGTTGGCAGGTATGCTATTAGTAAAGCGTCTTTGAGTGTCGATGATAAAGCACTATATAAATCTTATGTATTATAAACCTAAATACTCCATTTGTTCTATTAGAATGGAGGACTGAATAAAATATATTCCTCCAAAAAAACAGTTCTTGAAGTTGGCTTAATCAAGGCAAAAGGAAACAGCTGTGGCTATGCAGAGACCTGACACTTCTTCTTTGTTGGTTTGTAACCCAGAATGCCTTCGGCAGTGAAAATCACTTTTGTTTGGTAAGCCATGCAGTCCATCCACAGCCCTACGAAACAGCCAACAAACTGGACTTTCTGTTACACAATCCCATCCTCCCTCTAACATCCTGTAACAACTCACCCACACAGCCCTTTGCATTTATTCAGTCTGGCAAAAATGGTTGCAAAAGCATGACAGAAAGCTTGTTTACCACTTCCACTGCTGTAATCCTTCATAACAGCACACAAAACCCAACAGCGTCGTATCAAAGCCAAAGCCACGTCTTCCCTGAGCAGCAGACATGGAGATGAATATAAGGGCACACTAATCCGTCTCGACAGGTGGAACCTCCGCAGCATCGAGCTGTCTTTACAGCTTCATTGGTGCCATTACATCAGCCCGCAAACAGCTTCAATAGTACTTGGGAGAGGGAAAACCTGACAAAAAATACTCAAGCAAGACAAAAATTTTTGCACTCTTTCCTTGGTAAACAACTTGTCTAATTTGATACATCTGCTTGATGCTGATCCAGTTCAGGGAGGGATAGTTGGAGCCTATCCTAGCTGTCACAGGGCCCATCATCAGATCACCAGTCAATAGCGTGGCCAAATCACAGAGACGGACCACCACACACTTTGACATCCACACCTTTAGACAATTAACCTAACATGTATTTCTTTTAACTGTGTAAGGAAACCAGAGCTTCTGGGCACAGGGAGGAAACAGTGTGGACAAGGAGGCTCTAAGCAAGGCCCATTTAGCTGTGAGGCAGCAGTGCTAACCACTGGTTTGTATTAATCTCTCTGCCTTTTTCACACTAGATACAGTGCTGTGAAAAAGTATCTGCCCCTTCCTGATTTCTTCCAACAAATTTTAATAAGATAACCCAAGTAAAGATAAAATGCAGTTTTAAAATTATTTCATTTATTAAAGTTAAAAAGCTATTCAATGTAGGGCTGCAATGATTAGTCAACATTGTCAATAACGTCAATCGTAAAAATTTGTCGATGCAGATTTTTATTGTTGACGAACTGTTTAATTCTAAAGTTTATATACATGCCGTGGAAATGTTCAGTTTAACTGTTCCAGCGAAGAAGAAGAGGAACATATCATAGCCTAAACTTTCCAACGTATGGGAGGATTTTACCGGAAATAAATAAATGAACCAAGTTAAATGTAGACTCTGTAAGCAGAGTCGTCATATCACAGCTGCACTACAGTGATGCATCCATTCTCTCCTCCTCTCCGTTCCCCCGTCTCCGGCCACCTGTCAGCGGACCTCTGCAGTGTTCCGCCCCAGTGATGAATGACTGAAGTCAGCCCACTTCTAAACACTACGCCAGTAAGATTAGCAAGTTTTAGTGAGTAAAGTTAGCGCTTCTTATTTTCAACGAGCGACTCTCTCAGCTTTAGAAAACTGACCACACTATTAGTGTGTGCTGTTTAAATAGTTTACCTGCTGTTGGACAGTAGTCTCTCTTGGACGATGGTTGCTGACAGCTGAGCTGCTTCAGTTATGCTGGGTAATATGCTAACTGCAGTAAATGAGTGAATTACCAGAGTAGCTTACTTGTTTTCATCTTCCCTATTATTGCTGCAGTAATATCAGCCCTCATTCTGAGTATTAGTGCACCTCAGTAAATTAGAATACCATGATTTGTAATTTAATTAAAAAAAAAAGATAACCATAATCATCACAAATAAATTAAAACAGCTTAAATATTTCACTGTATGTGCAGTGGAGGTTCACATTCCTGTACTGATATTTTAAAGTGTTTGTCAATTTTTATTTTGGACTGGAAAAAGTTATTTTAATTTTCATTTGAAGCCTAATTGCTGTTTTGATATCAATCATTGCAAACTTGCCAGATTGTAGCCAGTGGCTAATTTCCATCGGTTGTCCATGGTTCATGTTGTCCAATTAAATTTTTAAACTTCTGGACCCAGCAAGGTTTCAAACAGGATGGACTAGCTTGTCATTTTCTTTTTTCTTTTTTACTTCAATGGAGTTGAATATTACTCTAGATTGTTTTGAACATTCAGCATTACAACAGCCCTTTATGGAGTAGTAGTCATTTGAGGTTTTGCACTTTATTTTGGAGGTTAAAAGACCAAACTTTAATGTCTGTTATTTAACTGTGTTGCTTACAAACACTTCTGATAAAGCTGTCAAGTTCAAGTTTCCAACTCATGTTTGATGGGTCTTCTTCTTCTTTCAGATTTGATTGGTGGTTGGCAACCAGCTTACAGGTGCATCACCACCACTAACTTGATTATCTTTGTATAAGGAGTTCTTATAAGGAGTTCTGAACAACTCCTTATGCAGAGATGGTGGACATGACAAAAATAACCATGATTAGTTAACTAACTGAAAAAAATAGTCATTAGATTAGTCGACTACCAAAATAATTGTTAGTTGCAGCCCTAATCCAAACCTACCTGGCCATATGTGAAAAAGTAATTGCCCCCTAAACCTAATCACTGGTTGTGGAAACCCTTGGCAGCAACAACTGCAATCAAGCATTTGTAATAACTGGCAATGAGTCTTTTCCATCACTGTTGAGAAATTTTGGCTAACTCTTCTTTGCAGAATTGTTTTAATTCAGTCACAGAGGACTTGAGCTTGAGGTCATGAACTGATGGCCAGACATTCTCCTTCAGGATCTTCTGGTAGAGAGCAGACTCCATAGTTCCATCAATTATGGCGAGTCATCCAGATCTTGAAGCAGAATAGCAGTCCCAGACCATCATACTACCACCACCATGTTTGACTGTTAGTATGACAGTACATGTGTAATGACAATAAAGTTGAATCTCATCTCATCTCATCTCATGATGTTCTTTTTATGAAATGCTGTTAGTTTTACACCAGGGGCCTCATGTACAAAGGGTACTTGCGCACAAAAACATGGCCTACGTCCTTTTCCACGCAAAATTTCAGATGTATCAAGAATGAAATGACTGTGGAAATGTGTGCAGCCCCACGCCAACTTCATGGCTGGCATACGCACATTTTTACAGTTATTGGCCCATTGGCGACACTTAGAAGTGATGCTGGGAAACTGTTAATGATGTGAAAACAATTATTGTATACACCAGAGACACATGATGAACAAAAATGTGAAAACAAGAATAATTCACAAGTCTTGGATTATAGAAAATGTATAAATCTAAAAAAAAAAGATACAGAGAGGAAAACATACATAAAAACAAAAAAGATAAATAAATAGTAAAGTATGGAACCAATTCACAAATCTGGAACTGTATAAAACAAAAAATAAGGATACAGAAAGTTGAAAAACATACATAAAAATGAATATTTTTTTTAACCTGTATTTTTATTTTTGTTTTATACATTTTCTTCAACTCAAGATGTGAATTATTCATGTTTCCACGTTTTTTTTTTTCTAATGTTAAACTTTCTTTTTTATTTTATACATTTCCTACAACTCAAAAATTATTTGTGCTTCAACATTGTTTATATTATTTGTTTGTGTTTCTGTCATATTGTAGCATCACTAGCTTTTAACAAGAGGTTCAACAGACTTCAATGATGAAACTGGCAGCTATCTTTGATTGAGTTTATTCTCTCTCCACAACAGCGCTTACACTGATGGTGCTGACATAAAAATTACAACACAAGAAAATCTCAACAGAACAACTTTAGCACAGTAACTGACCGTTTAACTTATTTTCAAATAATTTGCTTAAAGAGAGCATGCTTATATTTAGACATTAATCATTTCCCATCAGCCCCTTGTGGTTGCAGTCCCCAGAATGCTATAGTATATATTTTCAACTTTCTAAATCAAGAATACAATAAAGATAAAATTACATTTTTATGTCAAGTGAAGTCATTTCAAGTGTGAAGTTCCTCTTCTTCCCATGTGTAGACATGACTTCTGATCCTGCAATGAGGAGAATCTCACATGCTGGGCATATTTACATCTATTTGCATATTCAACTTGGGGCGTGTTAAGGAAGGAGTCTGGTATTCCCTCATGTGCGCTCAATTCCAGGTAGATTGGGACGTACAAAGCAAATGTCCTTGGATTCCTGTGTACGCACTGTTTCATACATCTGAATTTTTTGTGCTTATGCCATTTTCTTGATTTAAATGTATGTCATCTTTCAGTAGAAAATCCACACAAGTCTTTGTACATGAGGCCCCAGATGTAGCAGGAAGGACACCTTCAAAAAAGTTCAACTTTTGTCTCAGTCCATATAATATTTTCCTGAAAGTCTTTGGTATCATCAAGATGCTTTTTGGCAAATGTGAGAAGAGCCTTTATGTTCTTTATGGTCAGCAGTGGTTTTGGCCTTGGAGCTCTCCCATGGATACCATTTTTGCTCAGTCTCTTTCTTATTGTTGAATCATGGAAACAGTGTCCAAACTGAGGCAAGTGAGGCCTGCAGTTCTTTAGATGTTAATCTGGGTTTTTGTTTCGCCTCTGTTCTTGAATTTCTTTAGATTGCAGCATGATGTGTTGCTTTTTGAGATCTTTTAGCCTACTTCACTTTGTCAGATAGGTTCTATTTAAGTGATTTCTTGAATCAACAGGCCTTGAAGCAATCAGGCCTGGGTGTAACTAGTGAAACTGAACTCAGTTTTCCAAAAATGTGGTTAATCACAGTTAATCGGTGATGAAACAAGAGGCGCAATTACTTTTTCACATAGGGCCACGTATTTTTGGATAGTTTTTTCCCCTTAATAAATGAAATAATAATTTAAAAACTGCATTTTGTATTTACTCAGGTTGTCTTTGTTTAATAATAAAACTTGTTTGATGATCTGAAACATTTAAAGGAGAAATTTGTTGATTTTTAATTAGGCTGAATTTGGTATGTTTACACAGGAAAGGATATAACTTCCTCAAATATCGCCTTTTTTTTTAAATAAATTGTGGCCTGGAAAGGGAAAAAAGTCAGTGAAAGTGATGGTTTCAGATGACTGATATTCACTGGGAATGTCAACCTGAAATGCGTAACATCAGGAGCTGATCAATTAATTAATTACTAGTCTTGTTACAATCTGAAAACAACAAGATCAATTTCATATTTTTTTTTAAGTTTTTGTAAAGGGTATACATGTCATTACAGCATTGCGTTGTTTACATTTTCATCACATGTTCCCTTATTTTTTGTTATTTGACAACATTGGAAGAATAATTATTACAACACCCCTTTTTTTAAGTGAAAGAAAAAGTGAAATTAAAGAGAACAGAAAAACAAACAAACAAACAAACGAGCAAAAAACGAACAAACAAACAAAAAAATAAGTAAATAAAAATAAAAGAGCATCTGAGTAGCGTTGGAACAAAGAGCGGTGCATGTTACTGTGGCACTATATAGTTCTCCACAGTATCTGCTGCTCGCTAATATATTTTAACTGCTGACCAGTATCACTTACTCTTATTCTACACTTTATTGCATGTATAGTTTATTTCTTTTATCTTATCATGTTTAATGTTGCAGCATTGCACCGAGACAAATTCCTAGTTTGTGTACTACATGAACAATGGCAATAAACCTGATTCTGATTCTGCCATGATTGAAATGGTATTTGTCAAAGATTAGATCTAATGGAAGACACATATGCGATCCAGGGTTGCCAAAAGTTCAAGAACCCATCCATGTCCTGTCTCAATGAGAATGTCAACTTTTCCATCGAGTAGATGTCTTGAATCACGTTAATCCAATCTTCAGGTGTAGGACAGTCCTTCAACATCCATTTTTTAGTTAGAGCTTTTTTACTTGCCAATATTAAAACAGTGAATAAGTATTTTTCTCCTCGTCTTTCCAGTGAATCCGGTAGTAAACCCAAATACAAAGTTACAAAAGAAAAGGGAACTGTTATTTTGAATATTTTCCTCAATATTGTCTGTACATTGGTCCAATATTGATGGATAACTGGGCATGACCAAAACACATGAAAATGATTTGCAGTCTCTTCACCACACAAGCGCCAACAATTCAACCCCTTATGAGTAAATTTGTTTTGTGCAGGTGTTCTGAAAAATCTTACCAAATTTTTCCATCCAAATTCTCTCCACTGCAGGGAAGAGGTACTTTTCCATTGCTGTTTATTTAGCTTTTCCCATATTTCCAGTTGTAAAGTGAAATTCCCCTCTTTTTCCCATCTCTCTTTTATACATGATGTGTTGTTTCCTTTTAAGTCTTGAAAACCTTGGTATATTTTAGAGATGTATCTGATCCCTGGGATCCCTTTATATGCCATTAAGAAGACCTTCAGAACACCTGACTGGGCCCTTTCCAAATCCTCCTTTTTTAAGTATATTGTTTATGTGGTGTCTAAGCTGAAAGAACCTGTAAAGGTCTTGGTTTATTAGACCTTGTTTTTTCAAGTCTTCAAAACTTCTTAAAATTTGCCCTTTAAAAAAATCGTAATATTTTATCAGTCCGTTCTCTTTCCACTTTTTAAATCTAGTGTCTGTTTTATTAGGAGTAAAGTCTTGATCATAGGCAATCCATTGCAGAAATCGATAGGGCTCTTTAGTTTGATTCTCTCCGACTATCTTAAACCAAATTTTTAGCGGGGTCTCTATCCAAGGGTTAGTGTTATTCAAAAGTTTAGGTAAGGCATTGTTCCCTATTATCGCCTGTAGGGGGATGTCACTTGTTATTTGGCATTCCATCTCCTTCCATTGTGCAGTGTAGACTGGGTTACATATCACTACTAAAGTTTTAATTTGTGCAGCTTTAAAATAGTCCCTGATATTTGGCAGCGCAAGCCCACCTTTGTCTTTGTTTAGCTGTAGGGTTCTATATCTGATTCTAGGTCTCTTGCCCTGCCATATGAATCTTGAGATCCTTCTGTCCAGTTCCTGCCATGTTTTTTTGGGATGTTCTACCGGTATTGTTTGGAAAAGGTATAGAAGACGTGGAAGTATATTCATTTTGACTGCTTCAATTCTTTGTGCAGTACCCAAGAATGGTATCATATTCCATCTTGCTAGATCAGATGTTATTTTTGCCACCAGTGGATCATAGTTTAGTGTTATAATTTTGTTGAGTTGTTTCGGGATATTGACCCCCAGATATTTCATAGACTCCATCTCCCAGTTAGTTTTGAGTTTGCTTAGTAAATATTGATTTGGGTCATAGTTGAATGTTAAAACTTGGGTTTTATGCATGTTTAGTTCGTACCCCGATAAATCTCCATACTCTGAAAAAACTGAGATTAATTCTGGAAAAGAGGTGTCCGGCTGCCCCAGGTATATTAAAATGTCATCAGCAAAGAGTGCTATTTTATGTTCCTTCTGACCAAGTGTAATACCTTGAATTTTTTGATTCTGTCTTATCCATTGGCTCAGAGGTTCTATGAAGATTGCAAAGAGCAGTGGAGACAAGGGGCAGCTCTGCCGACATCCTCTTTCCAGCTCAAAAGATGATGATAAATTACCGTTAATCCTTATTTTTGCTGTTGGTTTTTTATATAATGCCTGGATAGTTCTAATGAAGTTGTTATGAAAATTGAAACTGGATAAGATTCTATATAGGAAAGACCAGTCAACCGAATCGAATGCTTTTTCAGCATCTAATCCCAATATGACTGCATTTAAGTTATATTTTTTTATATGATGAATTATGTGTAAAGTGCGTCTAATGTTGTCTTGTGTCTGTCTTTGTCTTATAAAACCTGTTTGGTCTAAATGAATTAAGTCTGTCAGTATATTTTCTAACCTTTTGGCAAGGATAGTGGTAAAAAGCTTATAGTCCTGATTTAATACACTGATTGGTCTGTAGTTGGAGCATTCTAGTTTATCCTTTTCAGGTTTAGGTATGACTGCAATGACCCCTTCTCTCCAGGAGGGGGGATTTCCCCTGTGTGGAGGACATAGTTAAATGTTTTCAGGAGGAGAGGAGATATTTGTTGTTTAAAGGTTTTGTACCACTCTGCTGTATAGCCATCTGCTCCTGGGGATTTGTTAGCTTTAAGTTTCATAATTGCTTTTTCTAATTCTTTAGGTTGTATTTCTGACAGTAGTGTTTTATTTTGAGACTCAGTAAGTTGGGGAAGGTTTAATGTGTTTAGGAATGCTTTGGATGAGTTTTTATGTTTTTTGAGGGAGTACAAGTTCTTATAGTAGTTCTCGAAGCTTTTAAGAATATCCTGAATTCTGAATTTTATTTCCTTTGATACTGGGTCTCTGATTTTGTAGATTGCTCTTTCCGTTTGTTGTTTCCTCAATTTATAGGCTAGTAATTTTGTCGATTTGCTGCCTGCTTCATAGTATTTTTGTTTCAGAAATGTAAGTTTCATCTGGATTTCTATTGTGTAGATCTCATTTATTTGTTTTTTAATTTCCTTAATTTTGAGCGAGTCATTAGAATGAGTGTTGTCTTTGTGCACTTTTTCTAGGTTCTTAAGTTCTGACTCTAATGTGGTTAGTTTTTCTTGTCTCAGTTTCTTTTGGATTGCCAGTTTTGCGATAATCTTTCCCCTTATTACAGCTTTGCATGCATCCCACAGTATTAAAGGGGATACTTCTCCATTATCATTTTCTTCCAAATATCTGAGAATATCAGATTCCAATTCATCTTTCAGTGGTCCTTTCAGGACATTTGAATTCAACCTCCAAGAAAATGTATTATTTGTGAATTTTTGGGTACTCAAGTCCATATAGATCGGACTGTGGTCGGAGAGATCCATCAGTCCTATTTTACATGTTTTTACTCTTCCAATGTCTCTATTAAACATAAAAAAATAGTCAGTCCTTGAGTATGATGAATGTGGCGCTAAGTAAAATGTATAATCTTTTACACTGGGGTTGAATTCCCTCCACACATCACAGATTCCCATTTCTTTTAGTAGCATCCGAGTTTTTCTACTTTGAGTATTATTTTGATGTGGAGAATTACCTGATGCATCCCAGTATGGATTCAGTCTTAGATAGAAGTCTCCACCACATATCACTAAACCTTGGGCTTTAGTTATCATTAGGTCAAATACATTTTTATAAAATTTCCAGTTAGCCCCTGGAGGTGCATATACATTCAGCAGGGTGATATCTTCTCCCTCTAGCCGCCCAATTACCAAACTGTATCTCCCTTCTTTATCTTTGTGTTCTGACTTTTTTTCAAATGTAATTTTGGTTGAGATCAATGTCGCTACTCCCCTCCTCCTCCCTTGTCTTATATGAAGATGAAGAGATCATATTAAACCCTTGTCTATTGAGTTTAGTGTGCTCCACGTCTGTTAGGTGGGTTTCTTGTAAAAATATTATTCCTGCTTTGTCTTTTTTTCATTTTGCCTAGAATCTTGGATCTTTTAACTGGATTCAGGATCCCTTTTACATTATATGAGATTATTTTGGTTACACCCTGTTTCTCCATTGTGTTGTCTTATTTAGTATAACAGTGTGGTGGCCCTTTTTTATGCTACTCAGAAACTGAAAGAACATTAAGAACATAAAAAACATTAAGAACATAGTGTAAAAAACTTTAAAACAAAAAACTGACAAAAGAACTTCCTGAGCTGAGGTCTTTTTAGTGACCTTAGAAGAGCCTTGATGGAGTGTAGGCTCTGAGAGAAAATCCTCAAACTCTGTTACATGTTGAGGGCCCTCTCTTACCCCTGTAAGTTCTCCCATGTTTTTAACGTGAATTTCAGATCCCAATCCGAACTTGTAATGATTTTTTTTTTTTATGCCTATACCTTATGAAGTTGTGTGCACCCTCCCACCACCATCACAGCAAACATTCACGTTAATACAGTATTTGTTAGTGTGGGGAGAACATGTGGATCATTGTCACATTTCTATTTTAACAAGTTTTTTTTTTTTTTTAAGACTTATTTGTTTCTAATATTATGACTGTACCATGAAATGTTTTACCACATGCTGATTCTGCATCTCCTTTAATGTTTGTTACCTTGTAGGAGGGGGGTTGGATGTGCAGACTGACTAAAAAAAAAACAGAAAAAAAAACGTTATTCCCTCCTGTAAACAGCCAGTTTTTCCTTGTAGCTCTGACGTTGGGATTCTCGCTGCTGGCCCGTGGGTTTTGAGGGTCTCTGTGTGGACCACGTTTGAGCCTTGATCCTTTCGATCGGGTCTGCTGTGGGTTTAAACACCGTTACCAGCAGTCCTCTTCTCGCCATATCTTCGGTTGCTTCTTCCGCCGAGTTATAGAGACATGTCTCTTCACCGTAGAAAACCCTCAATTTCGCCAGAAATGGCGTCTGGAAGCGCAATTTTTTTCTCTTGTAGAACCTTTTTAGCGTCGTTGTATTCCCGACGCTTTTTAAGGACCTCCGGGGCGTAATCGTGTTCCACGAAACCTTTTCTCTCTTGATGCATAAATCGTTTTTTCTGCCAAGCCAGTCTTACAACCTCTTCTTTTATTTTGGAGTTGGAAAACTTCACCACCACCGAGCGTGGAGGCGCTTCCGCCGCCGGCCTAGGGGCTAATGTACGGTGCGCCCTTTCTATCTTCAAGTCGGTGGATTGGGGAATATCCAACTTCTCTCTCAGTAAGGATTCCACGCATGCCGCCATTGTGTTGAAACCATCCTCGACTCCTTCTTTCAGACCGTGAATTCTTATGTTGTCTCTTCTCTGTCTTCCTTCTTGGTCGGTTAGCTTAGCCTCTAGTCTTGACTGCCTTTTGTGTAGATCCAGCACGGAGTCTTCCAGTGCTTTTATTCTTTCCTCTGCTTCCAAGATTCGGTTCTCAGCCTGGTCCATTCTGCTGTTAGTCCTTTTTAATTCTTCTTTGAATTCATGAAATTCGGCCCAACACTCTCGGCAAAATTGTCTTAATTCATTATATACCATTTTCAAGCTAACCTTTTTGTTAGCTTCATTCAGCTCCTCGTCTTCTGAATGGAAATCCTCCGGATCAGATTCTTCGGCCGATGCGTGTGCTGGCCTGGTAAATGTCGATTTCTTCTGTTTTCCTTTAGGCATGATGACTTTGTCTTTTGATTTTCACTCTTCCAAAAATCCGTTAAATCTGATTTTCAAGATATTTTCCTGGATTGGGTCTGAGAGCTTCAGCGTTAAGCTGCTATCACCATGGTGTCCAGACCGGAAGTCCTCATCAGTTTCATATTTTGAGGAAAATGGAAGACAGCATTCGTGATCTGAGTTTTGAAGTGGATACCAACGAAGAGGAAGACAACGGTGAAGAAAGCAATTTGGACAGTGATAATGATAATGGAGATTTAGGAGATTTTCACCCTGAAGCCGACGACGAAATCCAAGCTAGTGCTAACGCTGTGGCTGCAGTCCTTGCAGCTTATCTGCATGAACTGGGTCCAAGACAGCTGGATGGTGAGTTACTCTTTAATCCATCCCAGAGGTTTTTTTTTTCCACTGTCCAGCTGCTCCCTGTTAGCCGTTAGCTCCGGTCCTCCTGCCAGCTACTGCTCCCTGTTAGCTATTAGCTCCGGTCCTCCTGCCCGACTGCTTCTCCCTCATCATCCCGCCGGTGGCTGAAGCGGCTTTTAAACTTTCATCAAACTGATGTCTGAGTCCACCAGCGGTCCCTCCTTCACCTCCGAGCCCCAGCGATGTGAGCCCCGTGGCAGCTGTTCAGTCCTGTGTGAACCGCTGGATCAAAGTGGAGCAACCCAAGTCGGTGCGCCTCCTCCAGGCTGAACCTCCGTGATGAACCGAGGAGAAATGAAGACGAGTTGCAGCTTAACCCCAACAACACTGTGAACTGGTACGTGTAAATGTACAGTGCATCCGGAAAGTATTCACAGTGCTTCACTTTTTCCACATTTTGTTATGTTACAGCCTTATTCCAAAATGGATTAAATTTATTTTTTCCTCAAAATTCTGCACACAATACCCCATAATGACAATGTGAAAAAAGTTTTTTTTAATTTTTGCAAATTTATTAAAAATAAACTAAGAAATCACATGTACATAAGTATTCACAGCCTTTGCCATGAAGCTCAAAATTGAGCTCAGGTGCATCCTGTTTCCACTGGTCATCCTTGAGATGTTTCTACAGCTTAATCGATGCCCACCTGTGGTAAATTCAGTTGATTGGACATGATTTGGAAAGGTACACAGCTGTCTATATAAGGTCCTACAGTTGACAGTGCATGTCAGAGCACAAACCAAGCATGAAGTCAATGGAATTGTCTGTAGACCTCCGAGACAGGATTGTCTCGAGGCACAAATCTGGGGAAGGGTACAGAAAAATTTCTGCTTCTTTGAAGGTCCCAATGAGCACACTGGCCTCCATCATCCATAAATGGAAGAAGTTCTGAACCACCAGGACTCTTCCTAGAGCTGGTCGACCATCTAAACTGAGTGATCGGGGGAGAAGGGCCTTAGTCAGGGAGGTGACCAAGAACCCGATGGTCACTCTGTCAGCAGGGATGGCAACAGGAAATTCTGATTTCAGCTGAAATCTAATTTGGGCGATTGACTTATGGGGGGCCGGGGGGGGGGCGCAGCCCCCCTGAAGCTGGGAGGTTTTCAGTAAAACAGAAGTAATTTAGACTGAAAAAAATGATTAAAAAAATGAAATACTAGACTTAGATAAATCATTAAATTTAATGAAAAGTTAACTTACTTTTTCTTCAATGTTATCTCACCGTCTTTAGTCCAACATATTTAACAGTTCTATAAGGGTTTATTACAATATTTACACTGGTCACCACGTCACTTCTAATGTGAAACTTTCTTCCTTTTGGCAGCAAGCTGTGTCAGTCTCTGAACTTTGAACTTCATCTCCTTTTCTGGTTTCTTCAGAAATTGTCAGAGTGTTTCTGTTACCTCGTCGAACTTTGAGCCAATTTTCACCTTTACCGTCCCTTTTCTCTCAAGCCAATTCCATTGGAACTTATTTTTGACACTTTTGTCTATTTCTAGCACTGATGACTCCTGATCCTTCGATAAAAATCTCATAATTCCGATGAAAACAATACCGAAAGCTCAGAATTCCAACACAAACCAGTGATGTGATTTGGGGTTGGGGAAATTATCTGAAAATTTAGTAGGGGGTCTGGTGGACGCAGTCCCCCAGTGGGGTCCGGGGCAGAGCCCCGGTGGGGGGGCAAGGGGGGCAAAGCCCCCCGAAGCTCCTGGGTTTTTATGATTTTTAAGTACCAGAACTGTGCTTAAATGACATAAAACAAACAGCTGAATGCCACTTATTACTGTATAATATTGACTTATGTTCCAAGAAGATAGCATTCCTAAAATATTCCAACAAGCATTATCCATCATATGCTTTAACACTTGATCAAATCAAAATCAGTTAATTTTATCTATGCCAAAGTCCCCCAGTGTGTAATATCTTTGACTGCTTTATCTACTGTGGAAGATTGTTTCAAAAACGCTGATCCCAAAGAATAGTTGCTCCGCCGAATGGCAAGGTAGTGGGCATGTTTTTTCACTTTTGATGCGTGGCCTGACAGCGCCACACATCCACACGATCCATAGTTAATCAGCTCTTTACAATACACACAAAAAGCTTTTCCTGCCACGTCTGGTTTCTTCAAAAATTGTCCGAGTGTTTCTGTTACCTCGTCAAACTTTGAGCCAATTTTCACTTTTACCGTCACTTTTCTCTCAAGCCAATTCCATCGGAACTTTTTGACACTTCTGTCTATTTCTGCCACTGATGACTCCTGATCCTTCGATAAAAATTTCATAATTCCACTGAAAATATTACTGAAAGCTCAAAATTCCAACGCCAACACACCGATGACAAAGCATACAACGAGCCATTTCATTAATCCAAATTTGCAACTATCCAATCGCAGGGCTGTTTACACATAACATCCGGGTTTATCGCGGGAAACTCACCCGGGAAAACGCCGAGCGCTAATGTATTGTGTTGATTTTCGCTAAAATCGGTAACAATAAGTTACCTTACTATCCATCTTCCATCTTCTACCGCTTTTCCGGAGGTCCGGGTCGCGGAGGCAGCAGTTCAAGCAGAGAAGCCCAGACTTCCCTCTCCCCAGCCACCTGCTCCAGCAGCCATGACTTTTTGACAAAGCAACAACGAGCCATTTGATTGGTCCAATCATTTCCAACTATCCAATCGCAGGGCCGTTTACAGCAGTAGCATGAGTACATAACATCCGGGTTATCGCGGGAGACTGTCACTCAGGGAAGCGCTGAGCGCTTTTGTAATCATATTAATTTTTGCTAAAATCATAAATCGGCGGAAATCCGCGGATCGGCGGAAAATTGCCATCCCTGTGTCAGAGCTCCAGCGATTCTCTGTGGAGCGAGGAGAACCTTCCAGAAGGACAACCATCTCTGCAGCAATCCACCAATCAGGCCTGTATGGTAGAGTGGCCAGACAGAAGCCACTCTTTAATAAAAAGCACATGGCAGCCTGCCTGGAGTTGGCCAAAAGGCACCTGAAGGACTCTCAGACCATGAGAAACAAAATTCTCTGGTCTGATGAGACAAAGATTGAACCCTTTGGCGTGAATGCCAGGCGTCACGTTTGGAGGAAATCAGGCACCGCTCACCACCAGGCCAATACCATCCCTACAGTGAAGCATGGTGGTGGCAGGATCATGCTGTGAGGATGTTTTTCAGCACCAGGAACTGGGAGACTAGTCAGGATAGAGGGAAAGATGAATGCAGCAATGTACAGATTCAGCCTGGATGAAAACCTGCTCCAGAGCACTCTTGACCTCAGACTGGGGCGACAGTTCATGTTTCAGCAGGACAACAACGCTAAGCACACAGCCAAGATATCAAAGGAGTGGCTTCAGGACAACTCTGTGCATGTCCTTGAGTGGCCCAGCCAGAGCCCAGACTTGAATCTAATTGAATATTTCTGGAGAGATCTGAAAATGGCTGTGCACTGATGCTTCCCATCCAACCTTATGGAGCTTGAGAGGTGCTGCAAAGAGGAATGGGCGAAACTTCCCAAAGATAGGTGTGCCAGGCTTGTGGCATCATATTCAAAAAGACTTGAGGCTGTAATTGCTGCCAAAGGTGTATCAACAAAGTATTGAGCAAAGGCTCTGAATACTTAGGTACCTGTGATTTCTTAGTTTTTATTTTTAATAAATTTGCAAAAATCTAGAAAAAAAAAAAAACTTTTTTCATGTTGTCTTTATGAGGTATTGTGTGTAGGATTTTGAGGAAAAGAATGAATTTAATCGATTTTGGAATAAGGCTGTAACATAAAATGTGGAAGAAGAGTGTTGTGAATACTTTCCGGATGCACTGTATTTATTGATGTTTCTTGTCTTTTTTTTTTATATTATAGAAAATTTAGAAATCCACTTTGCGATTGTCTTTTTCTCTAAACTAAAAAAAAAAAAAAAATTGTAAAAGCTGTCGCTAAGCGATCAGTAACTCAGCCGAAATTATTCATCAGATTTTAGAGAGACTAGAGTGTTTCTTGTTTTAATACCAAATTATATTTTAGCAAGGGTAGACCTTATTCTTCAAATATATGTGCTTTATTGATCGAGATGATTTTTAGACAAGTCTTGATCATCATTTTTGCTTCATATCTTTACCCTCTCCTTGCAACTTGCATGCTTGCAGTGAAAATAGTGATCTCGCCACCGAGTGACCGAGTGATCAAAATCTTCACAAGGTCTATTGTCTGCAATATTCATTTATTTCTACAATTTAGATGCACAATCAAGAGTGCGGGTTGGATCCGCTGGAGCCATTGAGCTTTTAGTTTGTTCAACTTGTAACGTCACCAAAGTCAGTTGGCAAATACGGAAGTCAGAGCCTCGATGTGGGTGTCCAGAATGAATGGAAAAAATTCAATTTAATTTTTTTTCTAGATGAAATTAAGGCTACAAAAGTATTATACTCATGTTTATTACGTTCTCGGCTTTTGGTAGCGGAAGAATATGCTTATTTTAGGATTCTCAATGAGCATTCCCTTTAAGTGTGACAAATATGCAAAAATGTAAGAAATCAGAAGTGGGCAAATACCTTTTCACAGCACTTTAGTATCTAGAGGTAAAAAAGGGTAGAACAAAGTGGACATTTGACTACTCCTTCTCATTCCAGATGATTTACATCTCCCATCCAACCCAGTATTCCAAATTAAAACCATGTAGTAGTGATGATGTAGATCTGTCACAACCTTCAATCAACAATGATGGCACTGTCATGTTACAGAGTTTCCAAGAAAAAAAAAATCTTGTGCAAGTAATCAAAAGAAATCCTGGGTGAAAAGAGGTGATATTTGTACCAAGTCTAAATAAGAGGTGGGTAGAGTAAACTGTGCTCAAGGAAAAGTAATATTACCTTATATTATTACTCAAGTATAAGTAAGAGTAGCTACCAAGTAAGTTACTTTAGTATGAAAGCATCTGCGAAAAAAGTCACTTCAGTAGTGATTAATGACAGCTGTTGCAAGATTTCTCTTTTTTTTTTACTCTTTCCCCATAAATTCACATTTTAACTTGTATATTTCAGACCTTTTTGCCATGAATGTACAACTTTTTCTCATAACTTTTTTGCTCATAAATTTATGACTTTTTTCCTGTAGATTTATTTTTATGTGATTTCCTCACAAATTTGTAATTGTTTTGTATTTTTTTTCATGTTAATGTGCAACTTTTTACTCATAAAGCTGCAATGTTCTTATAAATTTGCAACTTTTATTCTCATTCCTTTGCAAATAATTGTGAATAGAAGAACAATGGCATCAACACTGATGGAAAAGGTAATAAATTTACTAAAATAACCAAAGATGTAGTCATTTCTGGTGAGAATAAACTATTACAACATAAACAAGCCCAAGCTGGACTGCTGAGGCGGAGGTGACAAAAATAGACACGGTGAGAAATTAAAATGGGGCACGGACAATGAGGGAAAGTCAAAGAGACGCAGACAAAGAGATGGAGAAACAGATCCATCAGAGCCCAGTTTCCTCTGTCTGCCCTCAAGCTGTGCTACATCTCCCGGGACGGCGTCTACTCATCACCTTCTCGGTTTCGCTCACCGACGCGTGTTACTTTGAATTGTGCCGTCTATTTTGAACAGCGATTCCTCCCGCAGTCTTTCAGGCACAAAGGTTCTCACCACAATGCAGAATGGCGATATGAGAACGGTATCCACAAATCAAGCCCAATGAATCAAATCTCTCTGACAGTTTTGATGCTGGTCATCTTGCTCTGATGATAGCAATACGATGGGAAAATAATAATGGGCCTCATATGGAAGGTGTAAACCGTTTCTGCTTTTATGCCAACGTTTCTAAAGCTTAGGATGGGGTCATCAACTACATTTGTCCAAGGGCCACAATCTTTCTCAGCAGACATTGAGTGCCAGATGCTCTTGTAAAACAAAATAAAATTAATATTGTATCCCAAGTAATAAATTGTATTAATGGTGTCACTTTAATCGTGATTAACCGCAAATGAGCACGACTAAAACTTTTGCCACCGCACCAAGGTCTTTAAGCCAGAGGAAACACTGAATAAGTTTTAAATGCTGTATCAGTGCTGCCAGGAATTCTTTCAGTTGAACATTTACCACTTGAGAAAGAGTGAAAACTAAAGCTGTTGTGGTTATGGTGAGTGCTCAGGAAGCAGGAGGTCCATGGTTTGAATTTTACCTGAGAGGTTTTGTTCTTCTAACCAAGTGAAGTACAGCATGGTTCTTCTGTACATTTTAAAGCAGCATTATGTTAGATTTTCACCTCAAGATAATGTTTGCAAAATTATTTTGATGGTTACCAAGATTTGACCGAGTGAATGTCACTTCATCCATAGCCTAGGTGAGCCCACATTGCCTTCAACAGCTCTTTACCTCTGCCAAGGAGGTAATGTAATTGGGGTGGTTTGTCAGTCTGTTTGTCCATCTGTCTGTTTATTAGCAGGATTACGTAAAAACTACTGGACGGATTTTGATGAAAATTTCACCACACGTAGCCCTTGGGCCAAGGTTGAACCCATTAAATTTTGTTGATGATCTGAGAGTGCATACCTCCACCAAGGACCTTGTTTGAAATTGTGCAGCAGGATTTCACAAAAACTACACGATGGATTTGGAAGAAATTTTCACCAGAGGTGGTCTTTGGGCTAGAGAGGAACCCATAACAGTTTGGTGATGATCTGAGAATGCATTAGGCTGCAACTAACTTGGCAGCTGACTAATCTAATGACTATTTTTTCAATTAGTCGTATAATCGCGATTATTTCTCTCATGTCTTCCAGCTCAGCTTCCTGCTGGCACATCTCCTGTTCAGGGCTAGGCTACGTTCACACTGCAGGTTTTAATGCTCAATTCCGATTTTTTTGCATACATGTGACCCATAGCTGATTTTTTAATGACAGTCTGAACAGCACACATCCAATTTTTCCACACCAGACCCAGGCCACTTTCATATGTGGTCCAAATTCAGATACGTATCTGATATTTTCCAAAGCGACCTCAGTCTGAACGGTCATGTTGCAATTCATCCAACTTTTTCCTCATTGAAGTGAGACAGACACTACAATTCTCTGGTGGAGGATGCAACAAGCATGGTAGACACAGCTGACTTGTGCCCATCTTTTTAATCAATCTTCTTCTTCCTTTTATCACTGGATCATATTTTTGTCAACTCCAACTGCAGAACTTCAAAATTTCGGGGGGGGGGGGGTCGCTCAAACCATCAGACAAGCAGGCGCACAGTAACGGCACATTTACTGGACGCTGCAAGTTCCTTTTTCCCTGTAAACCACAAAACGTGAGTCCTGGCCGCTGTAATATCTAAAATGTAAAGTTAATACCGACATGACTAGGGCCTGAGCCACTGACAATGTCAGTGGGCGAGAGCCCTATTGTAATCGTTAGGATTATTTATTATTAACCTTATTTATACAAGTAATTGGGGTCTCATTTTCAAGAGAGCTGTTTAATCGATTAGTCGTCTGGCGTGTACAGGAATGAAGCTGGTCTCATTTATTTTGTGCATAATCATTTCTGAATGATTTTAACATTTTATTTTGCTGCACCGCATCAAGCTGAAGAAGTTCTGTCCCCCTCAATCGTTCAGGGCTCATATTTACTTCTGTAAACACAACACTGTGTCTGAAGTTACGTTTTCTTCTGCGCATGTGGGTCACTTCATACCTGTAGACCGTTCACACTGGAGTCTGACGGGGGTCGCATTTAAATTATAATGTGAACGCCCACACAAAAAAATTTGATCTCGGCAAAAAATCGGAATTGAGCATTAAGACCTGCAGTGTGACCGTAGCCTAGGTCATGTTTGAGCTCACCTGGTTAAGCCTGCACACCTGTGAATATCACTTTGTTGTCAGTCTCTGCCTTAATATAATGTAGCCCATTATAAAAAGTTCCCATAGCTAAATAAAACTAGAAAAGCACTCGGAGGGACTTCCGGTTATGGCGGCCGCCTAGAAGGACACGTATCACTCTGCTCTGCTCCTGGAAATAAAGATTCGGCAAATAACTCTCTCATTTGGAACAGAACTTTTCCCAGCGTTTGGGTGAGGATATGCCGGGGAAGACTAAGGCTGGGAAATCAAGCAGGGGAAAAATTGAATCGCCGAAGCAGTCCAAATTAACGGACTTTAAAGTTTGTGGCGCAGTAGAAAAAGCTGCGGATATGGCGGATGAAACTAGCGGTGGTGCGGTAACTGCTGATGATGGCGGCACAGGTGCAGTGCTGGCTGCCATTAGCTCAATGAGAGCAGACTTTTCCGCTAAACTTGATGGGATTTTGGCAGCGTTGGATGCAATGAGAAAGGAGTTGGGTGACTGCGTGGAGCGAGTGACGCAGGCGGAGCTTCGTGTTTCTAGTGCGGAGGATGAAATCAGCGGACTTCAAATAAAGGTGCGCACTTTGGAAAAAAAAAATAAAGATCTGGAAAATAACGTTCTGGACTTGGAGTCCCGGTCCAGACGGAACAACCTGAGGCTGGTGGGTTTACCGGAGGGAGCCGAAGGTCGTGATTCATGCTCCTTTTTGGAGGGGTGGATCCCGGAGGCGCTGAACAACGCGGAGCTAAAATCATCAGTCGTCTTGGAAAGCTCCCACCGAATTGGCCCACCGAGAGGTAACAAGGCAGCACCGAGGACGTTAATTATGAAGTTTCTCAGCTACAGAGACAGGATGACGATCTCCAACGCAGTGCGGGCCAAAGGAGAAATTAAATACCAAGATCAGCAGGTGCGGTTCTACCCAGATTTGGCCTCAGGAATCCAACAATTAAGGAAGCAGTTTGACCCCATCCGTAAAGAACTGCGCAACCTTGAGATTCGTCATGGAGTGATTCACCCTGCAAGACTTCTGGTCACATATGAGGGCAGAACACACATCTTCAAGACCCCCGAGGAGGCGCAGGAGCTCATCAAGAAGATCCAGGAAGAGACTGGTGGGAGCTAAGCATGAACAGAATATAGGGTAGAATATTTGAGCATTTAACTGATTAGAAGCATATAACAAGATTATAAAATATAGATTGTATTACATATTAAAAAAAAAATTTTAAAAAAAAAGTACAAAATTGCTATAAAATTTTGGAGTTAAATTGGAAAATTACAGAAGAGAGTTAATGTTACGTTATTAAAAGCAGTAGAGTTAGGATGATTGGGAGGATGAAGAAGGAGTGGCTTTGGCTGATCCTCGTGGGTGTGGAACGGCCGATGGCTATATCGGGAGGCGGAATTTTTCTTTTGTTTTTGGGGGGATTGCCACAAATGTGGGAAGGGGGAATTTGTTTGTGTGTAGTTTGTAGGGTGAATGTTCAACCACTCATTTTTTTGCTTTTCTGTTTGAGCATGTTTACACTGCAAGGTAATCCCAAACTCCCTATTGATCATAAATCAAAGCGTTAATCTTAATTTAACTTCATGGAATTGCAGAGGTCTACAAAATTTAAAAAAACTTAAACAAGTTATGAATAAAATAAAAGACATGGGTTCAAAAATTGTGTTTTTACAAGAAACTCATCTAATAGAGGAGGATGTAAAAAGAATTAGGAGTAGATGGCAAGGAAATGTTTTCACCTCATCATTTTCATCCCGAGCCAGGGGAGTTATGACTCTCATACATAAATCAGTCCCATTTCAAGTGAAAAATGTAATTGGAGACAAATTTGGAAGATATGTAATCATTCAAGGATCTTTGCTATTAGAAAATATAAATCTTGTGAACTTATATGGTCCCAATATAGATGATCAAAAGTTCTTTGCTAATTTATTTCTTATCTTATCACTTACAGGGCAACATATAATAGCAGGGGATTTTAATTGTACATTGAATCCCGGTATAGATAGATCAACAGGACTGGACTGTACGCACAATGGATGTAGGATGACCATTAATCATTTTATGAAAGAATTGAAATTGATAGATACATGGAGAGAAATGAAACCACAAGTTAAAGCATACTCTTGTTATTCCAATACCTACAAGACATTCTCACGTATTGATTATTTTTTGATCTCCACAGAATTAAGGTCCAAGATTCAAAACTGTTTTTATGATAACATCGTGATCTCTGATCATGCACCCTGCTGTCTAATATATGTAGATAAGAAATTGACAAAGGAACCAGGTAGATGGCAATTTCAGCATAAATGGCTTCAGGATGAGGAATTTGTTAAATACATAGAAAAACAGATAGATGAGTTCTTTGACATCAATACTACACAAACATCAGCATGTGTAAAGTGGGAGGCTTTCAAAGCTTTTATTAGGGGACATATTATTAGTTATACAGGTTCAAAATCTAAGAAGACTCGAGAGGAGAGAGTCCAATTGGAACATAAAATAAAAATTCTTCAAGAAAGAGTATATGCAGGAAGAGATCCAAGGTTGGAGAACGAATTACTGATTTTGAGAGCTGAATATGACAAAAAATCAGCGAATAGAGCTGCCTCGAGTCTTCTAAGATTGAAACAATCTTTTTATGAACAAGGTGAAAAATCAGGAAAGTTATTGGCATGGCAGATTAAACAATTAGAATCTAAAACACCAATTACCAGTATTATAAGTAACGGACAGGTAGTTATAGATCCTTTAGAAATTAATAGAGCCTTTAGAGATTACTATGAAAAATTATATGATACCAAAAATGAATCTGACTTAACAAAACTACATGGGTTTTTGAACGAACTATTTATACCGTGTATTCCAAATGAAAATAGGGAGATACTGGAGTCTAAAATTAGTCAAGAAGAAGTTGGACTAGCCATTGATAATATGAAATCAGGAAAAAGTGCAGGACCAGATGGTCTTCCAGTTGACCTTTATAAAAAATTTAAGAATAAATTAACAAAACCTTTTTTGGAAATGGTTTTAGAAGCATTTCAAAATAGTAATTTACCATCATATATGAATAATGCCTTAATTATACTGTTGCCAAAACCAGGTAAGCCCTCTAATAAATGTGAAAATATGAGACCAATAAGCCTATTAAATGCCGACCTTAAGATAATCTGTAAAATTTTAGCAAGACGAATACAAGAAATTTTACCAAATATTATTAATCGAGATCAGAATGGCTTTATAAAGGGAAGACAAGGCTTCCATAATGTAAGAAGACTATTTAATATTATTTATTCTAATAAAGAAGCACCGGATACAGCTCTCTTATCACTGGATGCCGAAAAAGCCTTTGATAGAGTTGAATGGTCCTTTCTTTTTGAAGTCTTACAAAGGTTTGGACTTGGAAATAATTTCATAAAATGGGTTCAGATAATATATAATAATGCTACAGCAGAAATCCCAACAAATAACAATATTTCAAAATCAATAAAAATCAATAGAGGATGTCGACAAGGCTGTCCACTTTCACCTTTACTGTTTACTATGGCAATTGAACCTTTAGCGATGGCGATACGTCTACAGTCACAAATATATGGAATTAAAGTTGGACTAACAGAACATAAAATCTCCCTGTATGCCGATGACATAATTTTGTTTATGTCGAATCTTAAAAAATCAATTCCGACCTTGTTGAATTTAATAAAGAATTTTGGGGAAATATCAGGATATAAAATAAATAAAACTAAATCTTCAATATTAATGCTAAATGAGACCCAGAGAAATTACCCAGCCCCTGAGGTAAATCAATTCAATGTTGTAAATCAGTTTAAATATTTAGGAATCCAAATTGTGCCTAAGCTAGAATCAATCGCCAGTGTCAATTATGAAGCCTTAATGACAGATATTGATGAGTTACTTCAGAGATGGATGTCACTACCAATGTCGATGATCGGGAGAATTAATATACTTAAAAGTAATATCTTACCTAAAATACTTTATTTATTTCAATACATTCCCTTACCACCACCTTTAGATTTATTCTCAAGAATTAAAAAAAAGTTAGTGGAATTTATATGGAACAACAGGAGGGCTAGATTACGTCTGTCTTTATTATATTTACCATTTGATCGTGGAGGTCTGAAATGTCCAAATTTTATGTTGTATTATTGGTCGGCACAACTGAGGTCTATGACATATTATTTTTCATCAAATGATCTCCCTCACTGGACTGAAATGGAATCATACAATTTACCTTTACCTCTTCCCATATTCATATACTCAGATTCGGCAAAAAAATTACAAAAACAAGTTAAAAATCCATTTGTAAAGCATATGATCAAAATATGGTGTGAAGCTAAAAACTATTTAAAAGAACCACAGTTATTGTCACAATTTAGTCCAATATGGGGTAATCAATATTTTAAACCAGGGAGAGCGGACGCTGTATTTAAAGTATGGAATTTAAAAGGGATACAAAAGATTCAGGATTTATATTTGCCATGTGCAGAAAACATAATGTCTTTTGAAGAGCTAAGGATCAAATTTAATCTCAATAGAACACATTTTTTTAAATATCTTCAACTTAGAAACTTTATTCGATCAAATCAAAATAAAGCTCTCACTCGACCTATCTATTCATCCTTGGAAAAAATGTTGATTAAAGATAGTAAAAGAAAGGGTATTATTTCAGAGTTTTATAACTCATTGACACTATCTTCAAGTGAAAATTCACTGAAAAGATTAAACTACTGGAAAGAAGATCTGCAAACTGAAATTTCAGAGGAACAACGGGAATTGGCTTGTACAGAAGCTAACTAACTAACTAACTAACCTGCACTTATATAGCGCTTTTCTAGTCACAAAGACCACTCAAAGCGCTTTCATTAATACTAACCCTCTATTCTAAGGGCCTATAGGAAACAGATATCTAGGGACAATTTAGAACAGCCAATTAACCTAACATGCATGTTTTTGGTATGCGGGAGGAAACCGGAGAAATCCCGGAGTAAACCCACGCAACACGGGGAGAACATGCAAACTCCACACAGATCACTGTTGGTCGGGGGCTGGGATCGAACCCACGATCCCACGATCCCCACAATCCCCCAGCCAAGGGTAAACTGTGCTGCCGCAATGCTAACCACTGCGCCACCGTGCAGCCCACGGTGCACCCAAGCTCAAACCAAATCAATAAATGTACGCCTTAAATTGATACATTTCAAATGGTTAATGCGGATGTATGTTACACCGGAGGAGTTAAATAGATATAACAAAAATATACCAGATACATGCACAAAATGCATGGAAAGTAAAGGAACCCTATTTCATTGTGTATGGGAATGTAGATTAATAAGAATGTTTTGGGAAGAGGTGAGGGTAACAATTGAAAAAATAATCTCAAAACAAATCATATTGAATCCTAAACTGTTTTTGTTGGGTCTGTACCCAGAAAAGCATAATTTTAATAAAAGTGAAAGAACATTCATACACCTCAGTTTGCTTAATGCCAAAAAATGTATTGCACTATTATGGAAAAAGACTCATAGACCAGATGTGACTCAGTGGTTAAGACAGATGTTAACAAACCTTCCATTAGAAAGAATAACATATATACTGAAATCAAAGGAAATTGTGTTTGAGAATATATGGAGACCTTTTATTGATTATGTAAAAAATTTAAACATAACTCTTGAAGAAGAAGGTGAATGATGTGTGTGGACCTTGTAAATTCCAAACTGGTGAACATAATATGTATACTTATGTATTGGATAGTCTAGACTAAACAGAGGAGCATTGTTGAAGATTTGATTTTGTTGGTGGTTGTTGGTGTTTTTTAGTGCATTTTTTTTTGTAGTACTTTAGTGTTAGTGTTTGATTGTTTGTATCATGTTTGTTAAAAAAAAAAGGTTCAATAAAGATATTGTGGAAAAAAAAGAAAAGCACTCGGAGAGCGCAGACCTCCGCCAAGCGCCACAGTTCCCCCCATACAGTGTTTGTGTGTACGTTTTCAGATTCCTTGACCATGAAAACATATGACTAGCAATTGGATTCACAATGATAGGATTAGTGGTTCAGTAGTTATTGACGAAAATGGGACTTTCCGTAATGGCGGTTTATCGCCACAGTTCCCCCCATACAGTGTTTGTGTGTACGTTTTCAGATTCCTTGACCATGAAAACATATGACTAGCAATTGGATTCACAATGATAGGATTAGTGGTTCAGTAGTAAAAGCATTACCTCCTTGGCGGAGGTAATAAACTCAAGTGTTGCTGTTGTGTCCATCTCCTCCATCTGCAAACTCCCAGGCTGCGGGCGTTGTAATTCATCGCACAACCGCGTACAACCCACAGGCCAATGGGTTATGCGAGCGTTTTCATAGATCACTGAAAGCAGCACTCAGGGGTTCACTGACGGATGCAAATTGGGTAGACAGGTTGCCGTGGGTTTTATTGGGGTTGCGCTCCGCGGCAAAAGAGGATTTGGAAGCTTCCCCGGCAGAGAGCTTGTTTTTGTGCAGCCACTATGGCTGCCCAGGGAATTTCTGCCAAATAATCCCGCGCCGGACAGCTGCCCGTCTCAGCTTTTGCAGCGTAGCGCAAACACAGGCACGCTGCCGGGCCCTGCCCACCACAGTTTTCAGCGTGTTTTTGTGCCTAAAACTTTGAAGAACGCGGAGTTCGTGTTCGTCAGACACGACGACCAGCACCCTCCATTGCGCCTGCACACATGTTGAAAATGGCCGTATCTCAAAATGTTAAAGAATCCTTTAAAAAATTCCTGGATCCAGACGGTGATCTGGATCATCCCCAAAATGTAATCAGTTCTTCCTTGTACCATTTCCAACAACGCCTGAAAGTTTCATGGAAATCCGTCCAAAACTTTTTGAGTTATCTTGCTAACCAACAGACAGACAGACAGACAGACAGACAGACAGACAGACAGACAAACCCCGGCAAAAACATAACCTCCTGGCCTGGCGGAGGTAATAATGACCCATCAAATATGAGTTGGAAACTTGAACTTGACAGCTTTATCAGAAGTGTTTGTAGCAACACAATTAAATAATAGATGTTAAAGTGTAAAAACTCAATAGCAGCTCTGCTGCTCCATAAAGGCTGTCGTAACTGTGTGTTCAGAACAAACTAGAGTAATATTCAGCGCCATTAAAGTAAAAAAAAGAAAATAACAGTCCATCCTGTTTGAAACCTTGCTGGGTCTAGAAGTTTAAAAGTTTAATGCAAAAGAACTTTTTCCAGTCCAAAATAAATTTTAAAAAACACTTTAAATATCAGTGCAGGAATGTGAGCCTTCACTACAGATAGTGAAATGTTTATCAAGCCATTTTAAATTTATTTGTGGTGATTATGGTTATCTTTTTTTAATTAAATTACAAATCATGGAATTCAAATTTACCAAGATGCACTAATGTTCAGAATGAAGGCTGATATTACAGTGGCAATAAAAGAGAATACGAAAAAGAGTAAGTTGTAATTCACCCATTTACTACAGTTAACATATTAGCCAGCATAACGGAAGCAGCTCAGCTGTCAGCAACTATCGTAAGAGAGATTACTCTCTGAAAGCAGGTAAACTATTTAAACAGCATGTTCTAATAGTGTGGTCAGTTTTCTAAAGCTGAGAGAGTCGCTCATTGAAAATAAGAAGCGCTAACGTTACTTGCTAATTTTACTAGTGCAGTCCGCTGACAGGTGGCCAGAGACGGAGGAATGGAGAGGAGGGGGGAATGGATGCATCACTGTAGTGCAGCTGTGATATGGCAACACTGCTTTACAGTCTACATTTAACTTGTTTCATTTATTAATTTTTGGTAAAATCCTCCCATACTTTGGAAACTTTTGGCCTTCTCCGTGATTTTCTCTCTGTGTCACCATGATGCATTCCTCTTCTTCTTCGCTGGAACAGTTAAACTGAACATTTCCGCAGCATGCATATAAACTTTGTCGACTATATAAATCTGAGTCAACAAATTTTTATGATCAACGTTATCAATATCGACTAATCATTTCAGCCCTAGAATGCATACATACCTACACCAAGGCTCTTATCTTCTCAGTGTTTTTGCAAGAATCTTCCAAAACTACAGGACAGACTTTCCTGCAATTTTCACCAGAACTGCCTTGTGGCCTACACACAAACCTATTACATTTTTGAGGTGATCCATGATGGACAGAAGGAGCCTTGGTGGAGGTGTGCACCCTCTGAGTGCTTTTCTAGTTCGTTTGTTGTCTGTCTGATTGTTAGCAGGATTATGCAAAAACTACTGGATGGATTTTGATGAAAATTTCACCACACGTAGCCCTTGGGCCAAGAATGAACCCATTAAATTTTGGTGATGATCTGAGAGTGCATACTTCCACCAAGGACCTTGTTTGTATTTGTGCAGCAGGATTACACTAAAACTACAGGATGGATTTGGAAGAAATTTTCACCAGAAGTGGTCCTTGGCCTACAGAGGAACCCATAACATGTTGGTGATGATCCAAGAATGCTTACCTCCACCAAGGCTCTTATCATCTCATCTCACAGTGTGTTAGCGAGAATCCTCCAAAACTAGTGGATAGACTTTGATGCAATTTTCACCAGAACTGGCTCGTGGCCTACATACAAACCCATTACATTTTGGAGGTGATCCATGATGGACGGATGGAGCCTTGGCGGGGTTATGTGCTCTCTGAGTGCTTTTCTAGTTTTTTGGTGTCATTACTGAGCAGAGAGTAGATGTGGCCTTAGTCCCAGCAGCGAATCAAAGGGCGCGACTTTAGCCACCAACAAAAAGCCCTGTGGTTGGCTGTTGGGACTGGGGTCATGGTCATTGTGGTTGTGGTCTTTTCGGTGTTCCTACAAGGAACAAGAAAGTTACATAGTGCTACTCTAAAAACTAATGTGTAGCAGACCTTAGGTTTCAAATGCTGATGCTGAGCAATACAAGACCTTGAAGTCCACACCTGTTTGGAACTCGATGATCGCCGGTTGCAGCTATGTTTTTTACTTGAATTGACAAGATTTCAGCTGAAAAAAATAAAAACAAAATGTGCTTTTCTTGCATCTATTTTGTACATGTCCTTGGTGTCACAGTTTGGATTCTTGCCTGCATGGATCAGAAACTCACTTATCACATTGTTAAATGGTCTAAATAGCTGACTGATGAAACACAGCTGAACCCTGTTACAGGAGTTTGCTGAGTCAATTTTTACTAGATGGGTCACACCACTTGCATAATTAGTTTCACTTTCTTCCATTTCTAATTAGCGGATATAAAAAAAAGTTTACACACCCCTGTTGAAATGCCAGGTTTTTGTGATGTAAAAAAAATGAGAGAGATAAATCATTTCAAAACTTTTTCCACCATTAATGTGACCTATAACCTATACAACCCAACTGAAAAACAAACTAAAATCTTTTAAGGGGAAAAATAACAATTAAAAAACTTTCAATCGCCTATTTGCATAAATATGCACACCCTCTTATAACTGGCGATGTGGCTGCGTTCAAAATTAGCCAATCATATTCAAACTCATGTTAAATGTGAGTCAGCACACACCTGACACCATTTAAATTGCCTCTGATTAACCCCAAATAAAGTTCAGCTGTTCTAGTAGGCTTTTCTTGACATTTTTGTAGTCAAATCTTACAGCACAAGTCATGGTTGCAGAGAGCTTTCAAAGCATCAGAGGGATCTCACTGTTCAAAGGTATCAGTCAGGAGAAAGGTACTAAAGAATTTCCAGGGCATTAAATGTACCGTGAAACACAGTGAAGACAGTCATCATCAAGTGGAGAAAACATGGCACAACAGTGATATTACCAGAACTAGACATCCCTCCAAAACTGATGAAAAGATGAGAAGAAAACTGGTCAGGGAGGCTACCAAGAGGCCGACAGAAACACCGAAGGAGCTGCAGGAATATCTGGCAAGTACTGGCAGTTTAGTACATGTGACAACAATCTCCCGTCTAGGGTGCCAAGACGGAAGCCATATCTTACGAAGAAAAACATTCAAGCCTGGCTACATTTTGCAAAAACGCATTTGAAATCTCCCAAACACGTGTGGGAAAATGTGTTATGGTCTGATGAAACCAAGCTTGAACTTTTTGGCCATAATTCCAAAAGGTATACAGTATTTGGCACAAACAACACTGCTCATCACCAAAAGAACACCATACCTGCATTGAAGCATGGTGGTGGCACCATCATGCTTTGGGGCTGTTTTTCTTCAGCTGAAACTGGGGCTTTAGTCAAGGTGGAAGGAATTATGAACAGTTCCAAACACCAGTCAGTGTTGGCACAAAACCTTCAGGCTTCTGTTAGAAAGCTGAAGAGAACTTCATCTTTCAGCACAACAATGACACAAAGCACACATCCAAATCAACAAAAGAATGGTTTCACCAGAAGAAGATTAAGGTTTTGGAATGGCCCAGCCAGAGTCCAGACCTGAATCCAATCGAACATCTGCGGGGTGATCTGAAGAGGATTGTGCACAGGAGAAGCCCTCGCAATCTGACAGATTTGGAGCGTTTTTGCAAAGAAGAGTTTGCAAATACTGCAACATCAAGATGTGCCACACTGATAGACTCCTACCCAAAAAGACTGAGTGCTGTGATAAAAGCCAAAGGTGCTGCAACAAAGTATTAGTTTAAGGGTGTGCATATTTATGCAAAGAGGTTATTGTAAGTTTTTTATTTTTCCCCTTAAAAGATTTCAGTTTTCTTTTTCAATTGGGTTGTACAAGTTATAGGTCACATTAATGGTGGAAAAAGTTTGGAAATGATTTATTTTGGTTTCATTTTTTTACATCACAAAAACCTGGTATTTGACAAGGGGTGTGTAGACTTTTTTATATCCACTGTATGTATAATTTATCTTTTTTGGAATGTACCCTGCCTCTCGCCCAAAGATGCTGGGATAGGCTCCAGCCCCCCCCCCCCCCCCCCCCCCGCGACCCAAAAAGGATTAAGCGGAAGAAGATGAATGAATGAATGAAAATGGGAAATAATACCTGATGGAAAAATTCAATGCTACACTGAGTTATATGAATTTTGATGTATATGAATTACAGCCATGGACAAAATTGTTGGTACCCCTCTGTTAATGAAAGAAAAACCCACAATGGTCACAAAAATAACTTGAATCTGACAAAAGTGGTAATAAATAAAAATTCTATGAAAATTAACCAATGAAAATCAGACAATGCTTTTGAATTGTGGTTCAACAGAATTATTTTCAAAAACAAACTCATGAAACAGGCCTGGACAAAAATGAACCTTAACCCTTAACGTAATATTTTGTTGCACAACCTTTTGAGGCAATCACTACAATCAAACGATTTCTGTAACTGTCAATGAGACTTCTGCACCTCTCAGCAGGTATTTTGGCCCACTCCTCAAGAGCAAACTGCTCCAGTTGTCTCAGGTTTGAAGGGTGCCTTCTCCAGACGGCATGTTTCAGGTCCTTCCACAGATGTTCAATAAGATTTAGATCAGGGCTCACAGAAGGCCACTTTAGAATAGTCCAATGTTTCACTCTTAGTCATTCTTGGGTGTTTTTAGCTGTGTGTTTTCAGTCATTATCCTCTTGCAAGACCCAGGACCTGCGACTGAGACCAAGCTGTCTGACACTGGGCAGCACATTTCTCTCTAGAATACCTTGATAGTCTTGAGATTTCATTGTACCCTGCACAGATTCAAGACACCCTGTGCCAGATGCAGCAAAGTAGCCCCAGAACATAACAGAACCTCCTCCATGTTTCACAGTAAGGACAGTGTTCTTTCCTTGGTATGCTTCATTTTTGCGTCTGTGAACATAGAGCTTATGTGCCTTGCCAAAAAGTTCCAGTTTTGTCTTGTCTGTCCATAGGGCATTCTCCCAGAAGCTTTGTGGCTTGTCAACATGCAGTTTGGCAAATTCCACTCTGGATTTTCTATGATTTATTTTCAACAGTGGTGTCCTCCTTGGTCGTCTCCCATGAAGACCACTTTGGCTCAAACAACGACGGATGGTGCGATCTGACACTGAAGTACCTTGACCTTGGAGTTCACCATGAATGTGTTTAGAGGTTGTCCTGGGCTCTTTTGTTACCATTCGAATTATCCGTCTCCTCCTGCGGCCACGTCCAGGGAGGTTGGCTACAGTCCCGTGGATCTTAAATTTCTGAATAATATGTGCAACTGTAGTCACAGGAACATCAAGCTGCTTGGAGATGGTCTTATAGCCTTTACCTTTAACATGCTTGTCTATAATTTTCTTTCTAATCTCCTGAGACAACTCTCTCCTTTGCTTCCTCTGGTCCATGTTTAGTGTGGTACACACCATGTCACCAAACAGCACAGTGACTACTTGTCACCCTTTAAATAGACCGACTGACTGATTACAAGTTTGTAGACACCTGTGATGTTAATTAAAGGACACATCTTGGTTGAACATGTCCCTATGGTCACATTATTTTCAATCTTTTCTAGGGGTACCATCATTTTTGTCCAGGCCTGTTTCATGAGTTTGTTTTTTAAGGCAATTCTGTTGAACCACAATTCAAAAGCATTGTCTGGTTTTCATTGGTTAGTTTTCATAGAATGTTTATTTATTACCACTTTTGTCAGATTCAAGTTATTTCTGTGACCATTGTGGGTTTTTCTTTCATTAACAGAGGGGAACCAACAATTTTGTCCACGTGTGTATAAAGCTTAATGTGTATACTGACTCAGGAAATCCTGTTACCATATTTGGAGTTGCTGAGTAGTGGAAAAAACAGATTGAAGGATGCTGATGTAACTTAAGTTATCATCTGTGAATGTCCAGCTCTATCACTGTGACTGCGTCCAGCCCCATCACTAATGTCAACTGGTTTCCTGCATGCAGTCAGCAGATACAATCTGAGTCATGAATGAAATAATCAAGAGGCTCAGCAAATTTTATCAATTGAGTCATGAATGAACTATCAAGAAGTGACCTCACCCCGATGGCCCTTTGGATAAAGATAGCCAGAATCCCTCTGTTAGTTAAGCCAATGCACTGCGGCACTCTGTGAAAGCTGTGCTCTGTATTGTTTTCTGCTGATCAGTGCATATTAAATTTGCTGAAACTTTGATCCTGCCTGATCATTGACTGAACCTCTCCAATATATTTTTTCAACATATTTGGCACCCGAACCAGGGACCCCAAGACCCTTCCTCCCCGGTGGCAGGATCCCTGGCACCGGGGGCAACTGAAAGACCTCCCACATCAGCTCCAACTGAGATGGTTTGTTCGAAGTCAGGCAATGCAGGATCCTTCCGCCGGCGTGGGAGGTGGCGGGGTCTACCCAAGGTAGAGGACTGAAGTGAGTAAATTTAATTATCAATTACTAATGCTTTAAAAACGTTTTGTCCCGGTTCAAGTCCGCGGTCGGTCTGAAAATATGTGTTAAAGAGTTAAGAATTAAGAGTTAAGCGTTAAAATACTGTAGCTCCAAGTCCATTCAGTAAAGCTTATTGGTACCCCGGTTTGAGTCCATCAGTGAAGTGCATTTCTCTTCACTGATGGACTCAGTCCATCAGTGAAGTTTACAGCGCATCCTTCCATGCGCTGTAAACAGCGCATGGAAGGATGTCGCAAAAGAATACAGCGGAAGGTTACCATGGAGTGATATTAACGGCCAAGAGAAAAAGTAAAGAAAAAAGAGAAAATAAAGGTTATAACAAGAAATAACTTTAAAATAAAGAACAAACAGCTTTAATATAATAAGGATTAACCTTAATATAATAACAACAACCAAAATACCTTAAGGTGTAACTCAAACTCAGCTTAAAATAAAATAAAATAGCCTCTAACTAAAATAAAAGCAAAATAAAAATATTAAAATAAATAAATAACCGCAGTTTGTTTGTCTGGTCGTTCATGTGTGTTTTTTTTTAAAATAAGTAACATCTCTAGGGTTTTACTTTGATGGAATATGGGAAAATCTCAAAGAAAGAGTGTGAGTCCTTACAACAATTCCCATATGTAAAAATATGAGGCAAAAAATATGGTGATGAAAGTGTCTTGCTGGTGCCTATCTGGTCTGAAATGGGTTTTCCAGATAGAGGATCATTTAGTCTCCAACAATTATATTACTTGAAAGAAAAGTTAGTTGAGAAAAAGCAGAAAATAAAAATGTATAAATAAAAGAGAGCTCCTTAGATCTAAATAAATTACGATATCATGTACATGAAAAGTAAATTAGTTTCAAAGGACATTGTGTGAGAATGTGTTTGTATGAAAATGTGTGAGAACTTGTACACAAAAAGTTATAAAAGTGAAAACAAAAGCCTATTTGCTAACTATATAGTTGATGTTTATTTTACCAACAGAAAAGCTGTATGTCCAGAAAGCTGTACATACAGCTTTCTGCAGATAACGGAAACGTGCGCAAAATGTACGAAGGCATGAAGAAGGCTTTCAGTCCCAGTGTCATCAAGACCGCCCCACTTAAATCAGCTGCAGGAGATGTCATCAAGGATTGCGGTAAACAAATGGAGAGATGGGCTGAGCACTACCAAGAGCTCTACTCGAGAGTAACCACCGTCTCGAACACGGCCCTTGAGAACACCCCTCTACTGTCAGTCATGGATGAGCTTGACGCTTCACCCACCATCGAGGAGCTCAGCAAGGGTATAGACTCCATCTCAAACGGCAAGGCTCCAGGCAGTGACAACATCCCCCCTGAAATCGTCAAAACCGCAAAGGAGAGCTCGTTCTTGAAACACCTCCATGAGCTCCTGCTGCAGTGCTGGGAGGAAGGGGCTGTGCCCCAAGATATGCGTGATGCCAAAATCATCACTCTCTACAAGAACAAGGGGGAGCGGAGCGATTGTAACAACTATCGTGGTATCTCACTCCTAAGCATAGTTGGCAAAGCCTTTGCCCGTGTCATCCTCAACAGACTACAACTACTTGCCGAACGTGTGTATCCAGAGGCGCAGTGTGGATTCAGAGCAGCCAGGTCAACCATAGATATGGTCTTCTCTATGAGGCAGCTGCAAGAAAAGTGCCGGGAGCAGAGACAACCCCTCTTTTTGGCCTTCATCGATCTGACCAAGGCTTTTGACTTGGTCAGCAGGGATGGACTGTTTGCCCTCCTCCAACAAATTGGATGTCCCCCCAAGCTTTTGAGCATGATCAAGTCGTTCCACCAGGACATGAATGGCATTGTCCAGTTTGATAGATTATCCTCAGACCCTTTCCCGATCAAGAACGGTGTGAAGCAGGGTTGTGTTCTGGCTTCTACCCTATTTGGCATCTTTTTCTCCCTGCTTCTGTACTACGCCTTCCGGGACTCTGAAGACAGTGTCTTCCTCCACACCAGGAGCGACGGAGGCCTCTTCAACATGGCACGCCTCAGATCAAAGACCAAGGTGCGGAGCGTTCTAATCAGGGAGCTGCTCTTTGCTGATGATGCTGGTCTTGTTGCCCACACTGTGGAAGCGCTCCAGCGTCTCATCAACTGCTTTGCTCGTGCCTGCTCTGAGTTTGGCCTCACCATCAGCCTTAAAAAGACCGAGGTCATGGGCCAGGATGTCAGCAGTGCTCCCAGTATCAATATCGGCGACCACACACTTGCGGTGGTGGACAAGTTCACCTACCTCGGGCCGATCATCTCCAGCAATCTCTCCCTAGACGCTGAACTGAACGCCCGTATCGGCAAGGCATCGACGGTGATGGCCCGTCTGGCGAAGCGAGTCTGGGACAACTCTATGCTAACCACCAACACCAAGATAAGAGTCTACATGGCCTGCGTACTGAGTACTCTCCTATATGGCAGTGAAGCATGGACCCTCTACTCCTGCCAGGAACGCCGCCTGAACGCCTTCCACCAACGCTGCCTTCGCAGACTACTGCGCATCACTTGGCAGGACCGTGTCTCCAACATCGACGTCCTGGCCAGAGCAGATGTGCCCAGTATGTTTGCCATCCTGACAAAGAGACGCTTGCGATGGCTTGGCCACGTCAACCGAATGGAGGATGGCCGTATCCCCAAAGACTTACTGTATGGGGAGCTGGCTACTGGAACTAGATCAAAGGGACGCCCAACTCTCAGATTCAAGGATGTTTGCAAGCGCGACCTCAAGGCTGGAGGCTTCAACCCCTCCGACCTGGAGTCAGCCGCCTCCGTCCGCTCCAACTGGCGGACCACCACCCAGGATGTCATCTGAACAGCAGAGGACAGAAGAGACGCTCGCTGGGGGGAGAAGAGACTCCGCAGACAGAGGAGACTGTCGAGACCCCCACTACACTGTGAAGAATTTATCTGCAGCGGCTGCGGCAGGACCTGCAGATCCCGTATCGGCCTCTACAGCCACGCCCGACGGTGCAGCTCCCTGAATGATGACCCAAGGCACAAAACCCCCCCATGATCTTTCGAGATCGATGGAGCCAATGAATGAATGATTTTACCAACAGTATCTGGTTTAACCCCTTGCACTCCGGTCAATTTTCCTAAAAACGCCAAAAAATAATGTGCCCAAAGTAAATCGAAAGCTGTTCTTCAACCCTTTGCAGCATCTTCATGGGGTTGGTCTCATTTAAAAGAAAACACTTTGAATTTTTTGGCAAAATAGTCATAATCTCTCTAAGTGCTCCAGCCACTGAGTTACAGTCATCTAAACATACTGAACTTGAAGAAAATAAATTTGGCCTGGGTGTTTTTTTGGATACAAATCCTTGCAAATAACACACAGCTTCAGATCCGGGCTGGAAAATGCAACAGAAATGTAGAACCAAGTGTTATCCAGCTGAGGTCCAAATTTTGTAACAATACCACAAAAAACGAATATATTACACAGCTTTTTCCTCAGGTAGTTCCCAGGCGTTTTGGAACTGTGCCAAATTGTGCCAAATGGTAGAGTTTGGAAAAACGTCTAACTTTTGAATGATTCAATGTAGAAGCTTCATTTTGGGCTCTAATGAAAGGTGACACTCAGGGCTGTGTCTGTGTGTGTGTGTGTGGGGGGGGTTGTCCCCCCCCTCGCTACAGAGGACGGAGATCGGCCATCGCTACATGACAGATTACACTCGGATGTGGCGATGTGGCCACAGCAGCGCTGTCACCGCAGCTCCCCCCCCCTCGCTACAGAATAGTAGCAGCGGGGGGGGGGGGGGGGCCTTCACGGTCCGGAGGCGGCGAACGAACCATGTACCGCGGCGCACGCACTTCGGACATCGTGCGCCGCACAGTTGTAATTTACCGATCGGTCAAAAGTCATTTTTGATTACAATTTTCAGGGATAAAAAATAATTTGGCTTATAACACCTTACCTCTTCACAGCCACATTGTCCTGGCCAACTTCTCTTCCTCATTGTCAGACGAACGTGACGCTGGTCCGCTCGTGGTTCTGGTCTCGCGACCCGGTCAAAACATAATTCCATGATTGCGGTTTTGGCGAATGATTTACGACCTTCGTCGTCGGCCTCCGTCGGTCTATGATGACCATATAAGAGAATCCTAAACACTCTGCTGGAATTAAAAAAAAAAAATAATAAAGCACTGCCTGTGGCTGCTGAAGCAGAGTCTCTTCACCCAGCTTTAGACAAAACAGCTCAGCGAACTTCTGAGCTTCAATTGGCTCGCTGTGTTGGTAGGCGGGTCCTTCTTGCTAAGTTTTCAGTCATTGGTTCTTCAAGGTTTCAGAAACCCAATTCAAGGCTCTTATTAGTCGAATGAGAGGTCAATCAGATGAACTAATCTGTTCACGGCTGTGTCTGCAGCTTTTATTTTCAGTGCACACTTGGACGCCATACACCACCTACATCACAATGTCCATCATGCGTCCTAGAGCTCACGAGGGCGCTCTCGTGTGCCCCCGTGCGCTCTAGGATGCAGAGACTTGCCCGTCCGCCGTACAACGGAGTGCAAGAGGTTAAATCAATTAGAGGTGTGGGCTATTAAAATGCTCTTATGACCCCAAGCATTAGAGCAAAGTCAGAAGGATTTGAAATTAAAAAAAACAAACAAAACTGAAACTAGGGCCCTATGGATGCATTTTTCTTTAAACAGATGTGTTTTCTTCTTTTTATTTTTTATTTTTCTCTTCTCAACATACCTTTTTGCCAGGTTTGAATTTTTAGTAATAATTCTGTGGCTCACATTTTACATTTTTATTTCCATTTTTTTGTTTAACTTGTGACTTTATTTAAAGTCCAAGGATGCAGAAATTCATATGGCCCTATGAATCTAAGCAGAAAACATGTTTTATTTTATTTTGGTTTATTTTAGGCTCAGTTGAGTTCATTGTAGTTCATAAAGCAAACATTGTGGAGTGTGTGAAATAAGAGGCTGATTCATGGCAGACAGTTTATTACACACTTCACATCTCTCAAGCACAGAACAGACTGACACATTTTTGCAGGCACTCTTCTTTTACCCAAATCTCTCTTCACAAGTTTCATGGCATTTCTCCACACACGACATTTGCATTACAATGCATTCAACCTCCTACGTCCTTGACTCCTTCCTGCTATCTCGCCAGGAACCTCCTGAGCATTGTTCTCCCATGCTTATCCACTGTCTCTTGTCTGAGATGCTAAATAATCTGACTCCCCCAAGGTGCTACACTGCCCCCCCACCAGCATCTTAGATAGAACAATAGAACATCAGTCCACACGCCATTTGTGCTTCCGTCTCCTCCCATATCTGCTGTAACTGGGGTTTATTGCCTCCGTGGCGCTGCTGTGCCGGTGGGGGGCTGCTGGGAGTGTGTCTGACTGCGGGTGGGCCGTGACGAGGGGGGGGGCCACTTCGGTCTGTCCGTGTGGCTGCTCTGGTGAATCGTTTCCCTGGGGAGCTCTCCGTGGGGGTCTTCTACGCCGAGGGGCCCTAGCCAACAGCACTTGCTCGTCCGCCACAACGAAAGCGGGTTTGAGTCCGTCTATGCCAATTTTTTCCCGCCTACCCCCCAAGTCTAGCAAAAAATGCTTATCCCCTGTTTCCAACACTCTGAACGGTCCATCATAGGGTGGGCGCAATGGAGGGCGGTGGGCGTCGTGTCTGACGAACACAAACTCCACGTTCTTCAAAGTTTTAGGCACAAAAACACGCGGAAAACAGTGGTGGGCAGGGCCCGGCAGCGTGCCTGTGTTTGTGCTACGCTGCAAAAGCTGAGACGGGCAGCTGCCCGGCGCAGGATTATCTGGTAGAAATTCCCCAGGCAGCTGTAGGGGCTGCGCAAAAACCAGCTCTGCCGGGGAAGCTTCCAGATCCTCTTTTGGCACAGAGCGCAACCCCAATAAAACCCACGGCAACCTGTCTACCCAATTTGCACCCGTCAGTGAAGCCCTGAGTGCTGCTTTCAGTGACCTATGAAAACGCTCGCGTAAACCATTGGCCTGTGGGTTGTATGCGGTTGTGCGGTGAATTGTAACACCCAGGCTGCGGGCCATCGTGGACCAGAGTTCGGAAACAAATTGAGGGCCCCTGTCGGACGTAATGTCCGACGGGCCTCCAAAACACGCCACCCATGCTGTTAAAAAAGCGCGTGCTACGTCCGCGGACGTGGTTGCCGCCAGCGGGACTGCTTCTGGCCAGCACGTGGTGCAGTCCACTACTGTCAGGAGGTGTGTGCACCCTTGTGATGGCGGGAGGGGGCCCACAAGGTCCACGTGAACATGGTCGAAACTCTTAGCCGGTACCCGAAACGGCTCCAAGGGAGCCTTCGTGTGTCTGTGTACCTTGGCTCGCTGGCACGCCACGCAGGCTGCAGCCCACTCTTTTACTTGTTTGCGTAGGCTCGGCCACACAAATTTCTCTCCCACCATTTTGACCGACGTGTGCACTCCTGGGTGCGCCAGAATGTGAACCGACTCAAACACGGGGCGGCGCCACGCAACCGGGACCACCGGACGCGGGCGTCCCGTGGAGACATCGCAGATTGGGGGGGGCGTCATCTTGCAGCACCCTGCTCTCCAGCCTTAACCCCGTTGGTCCAGACTGGAGCGCGCGCACGTCTGCATCGCTAATCTGCTCCGCGGCCATGGCTGCATAATCTATCCCCACGCAGACCGGGGCTACCACGGCGCGCGAGAGGCAGTCCGCCACCACATTCATTTTACCCGACACATGCTGAATATCGGTAGTAAACTCTGAAATCGCGGCCAGCTGTCTCTGCTGCCGGCCCGACCACGGTTCTGAAACCTTGGCCATCGCGAATGTTAGCGACTTGTGGTCCACAAACGCGGTGAAGCTGCGCCCTTCCAGCCAGAACTGGAAATGGCGTATGGCCAATTGGAGAGCCAGCATCTTCTCAATCAGGTCTACGGCCGAACCATCTCCTAACTCGGCCCGCATCAGGAGCCTCTCCGCTCTCTCACAGTCCAAGAGTGTGTAGCGCCGTGTCAGCGCAGCCTTGAGCGGCTCATATTTGTTGCTGGCTGGAGGCTGATCGAGCAGGCTCGCTACCTGCTGAGCTGTGCGGGCATCCAGCGCTGCGACCACATGGTAGAATCTGGTGTCGTCTGCCGTTACTCCCCGGAGGGCGAACTGGGCCTCGGTGTGGTGGAACCAAGAGCGCGGGTTGTGCTGCCAGAAATCCGGCAGCTTGATTGAAACCACACACGCGTGGCTGGGGGTTCCAGTCCGGGCTGTCTGTGGGATGGCTGCCGCCTCGCTGGAGCTTCCTGACCAGGCCAGCTCCGGGGTTCTTGCCTCGTGTTCCATAATACGTCTTGGGTCACCAGTGTGGAGTGTGTGAAATAAGAGGCCGATTCATGGCAGACGGTTTATTACACACTTCACATCTCTCTGCACAGAACAGACCGACACATTTTTGCAGGCACTCTTCTTTTACCCAAATCTCTCTTCACAAGTTTCATGGCATTTCTCCACACACAACATGACATTTGCATTACACTGCATTCAACCTCCTACGTCCTTGACTCCTTCCTGCCATCTCGCCAGGAACCTCCTGAGCATTGTTCTCCCATGCTTATCCACTGTCTCTTGTCTGAGATGCTAAATAATCTGACTCCCCCAAGGTGCTACACCATAATAATATCATTTATCAAGGTATATATTACAACCTAATTTACCCTTTTCATAGTACTTCATAATCTTATAATTCTACACATTTTTTCAAGGAATCACATATTTTAATTGTATCAAGATAGTAACCTCACAGACTGACACCCAAAACACAGAAACAGTGACATTTTATTTAAGTCCTAGTTTTAATTTCCATGTGGATGATATATGAACAGAATAAACATCTCAGGAATCTTTTTGTCCTTTGTATTTTTTTTAGGGTTGAACTGAACCATAGCGGGCCTGGACCAGTGCTATGTTTTTTCACTGCTTCCCTCACCCCAGCATTATCACCCAGTGTCAACACCGACGTCATCACCAAAATCCATATCCATTATCAACCAACACGATAGCATGCACGCTTCCTGAATGAGCAGCTCTCTGGCACAACGGACTAACAACTCTCTCGCTAGTCACCGGTGGGTGGCTGAAAACAACAACATTGCTTTGCTTGTGGCAATTGCCAGTAACCAAGAACTGGTGAGTGACAAACATGTGTGTGTGCCGAAGATATAACAGCTGAGAACAGAAAAATGGACAAAGACAACGATAAGATGGACATTCTCTGGGTGCTGAAGAGGGGGACGAATGGACACTGTTTGCCATGGTTTACTAGCCTAACAACATAGGATAAAAAAAAAAAAACTGTGGTAAAGCACACCTCCACCAACAATTTTGTTTTGTTTGTTTTGTTGTTTGTTTTTCCTGTCAACATATATATATATTTTTTTTTACATAGGACAATAGTCAGACAAAGTACATACACATTTGAGATATAGTTTACAGTTTTGAGTATACAAATGCACTAGCACACAGAAATAAATATTTCTTAAGTAATCGCACCTTTACTAGTACAAAAGAATAATAATGATAATAATAAAGCCTCCACGCTTAATTGATTACACACCAGACAGATTACAGACCAGAACTGAAGTAGACAGATGAGTGAATGTGTGAATGAGTGAACGAATGCTTGACTAGCTACAAACCAGAGACAGAAAGGTGTTTAAAACACCGTTGTTGATAAATTTTAATCAAAAGTTATGTGCAACATTATTTAAAATGGCAGCCAATGAGTTTGAGATAATGGTTAACCTTTTAACATCTAAATATACTTCTAAAGTGTAAAAGTGTAAAAGCATATGCTTATATTTGAATTTCAAAATGATAATTACTAAAAGTTTTATCTAAACCATGCATGGAATAAATATATTTTGATATCAAAATGTCAAAAATAGAAACTGAAGAGCTCTTCCATTGCCTGAAAACTAAGAATCTTACTCATACCCTTCTCAGATTTCTGCCTTCGAGGGTGACTACAAAATAAATTTAGAAAAATGACTGTTTCTTCTCGTTACAGGACAAACTTGAGCATGGATTATGGAGACAGTCCTGTAAACTGTATGATTAATTAATTTCATAAAATGTTGTTCAACAAATAGAAACTATAAAGTCTAACAAGTAATTAGATTATTTTGACTACATAGCCATAAATTGAAATAAGTAAATTATAAATTGGTTTGTAAAGCAAAGATTAATCTGAACTATGTGATCACATACAAAATTTAAAAAAAAAAAACAATTATTAAATGACTGTATTGCAAATCTTTAACGTGTCTGTGACACGATTTAGGAACTATGGATCAATATTCAGTATGAATTTATCTTCAATCGTCCATATAGTTGGTTCTTTTGACTTAGAACGCTAAATAAGTGGAAAAATATTTCCAAGTGAATTAAAATTTAGTGCCGTGTTGCACTAATGCAATCTCCTGAGACTTGCCTCGTTTTCAGATGTGATGTCATGAGGTGAAGTTCATCTCGGCTGATCCGTGTGCTGTCAGTGTAAACAAGCTGTTTAACTTCTATACCAGCGAAGAAATGCCGAAACGTTGCGTGGTGGCTGGGTGCTCTAATTGCTCCAGTGAACATACAAGCCTGTTCTCATTCCCAAAAGATCCAGATCTTCTTAAAAAATGGGTGAAGCAAGTACAGAGAACCAGGGACAAATGGCAACCAACACCAACTTCTGTAATCTGTAGCGATCATTTCACTGCAGACAGTTTTGAGGAGGCACCTGCTATATAGGAATCTTTAGGCTTGAAAGTTTGTTACAAACGGGTTCTAAAACCGACTGCCATACCTATGGTTTTTAAATGAAAACCCACAGTTCAAGACGATATCAACATATCAAAACAGCGCAGAGAAGCAACAGTGTCAAAACTCGCCCAGAAAAGAGTTTATGTAATTGATTTTTTTTTCCACATAAGGCGATCGTTATTTAATCATTTGGTTTACAGAAATTTTGGCTTCAATTTTTTCTTTATTTCCCCGATCAGGTGGTCAAGGAAATTTAAAAAAAAAAAAGCTCAGATATTCAGTTTCAGTAGGCAATGAGATTTATAAAAATGAAAACTGAAAAAGTAATATTTTTTAACACAAAGTCGTTCCATTTGGAGTAAAGTCAACACTCGGCTTCAAAATTTATAGGGGAGGATTTTACTTTCGGCAGAAAAAAATATCATAAAATCCCGATCGCCTTATGCGGAAAAAAAATCAATTACACAAACTCTTTTCTGGGCGAGTTTTGACACTGTTGCTTCTCTGCGCTGTTTTGACTGAAAGCCAATAAGACATATAGTATACTGTATTGCAAGATGAGATGAAAGATTCATTTTGAAAAAGCCTTTCTTCACTCACAGTAACTCAAAGAGTGAAAGAAGATAAAAATCCTGCTGTCTGTGCTGCTGTACCATTTCATTATGTCAGCTGAGAGAAGAATATGGAACAGCAGAAAGTGACTGACATTTAACTAAAACCAGCTCTGGCATGCGTTTCATCTGACATCTCACAGTAGGAGGCACACAAACCGCATGATGAACAATGCTTTTTCAGATGCATGCATACAGTATATTCTGATGTGTGTATTACAAAAAAGTACAGAAGGATGTGCTTTGAGGTTTACATTTTCACCTGAGATGATGACTAAGGGGTGGATCTGATCAAGAGAGAGCCACTCTGAAGCATTTCCTGCTTTATCATCCCTCTGGACACCAACAGGTATCACAATATAACTAAATGATATCATGTTGTATTCAATAGGGTGTAAAAACAGCAACTGAGGTCATAAACCCATCAGGTATGTACCATGATCGAGGCAAACAAAAGCCTTTTTTCCTCATAAAGGGCCCACTGTGAAAAATTGTCGTGGGTTTTACACATTATAACATTGGTCTGCAAAATAAGACTCTTTTGCTCATAACCAATGATTATCCTGGATTTAAAGGAAGAGGTGCAAATGTACATTTACATTTACAAGGAAAAACAAAAAATATAAAGAAAAGCTGTCATAGATTTATGATAATTCTGCAAATATATGTGAAAAAGTTGCAAATTTACATGATAAAGTTACAAAGCTAACAAAAAGTAGTGAAAGGGATAAGGGCCTGTATTTATCTAGTGCTTTTTCCTGGTCTCAAAGAGCTTCACTAGTACTCACTCTCTATTCTAAGGGCCTACAAGAGACTGATAGAGACAATTCTGAATGACCAATTAACCTAACATGCATGCCTTTGGATTGTGGGAGGAAACTGGAGCTCCCGGAGTAAACCCACGCAGCACAGGGAGAATATGCAAGCTCCACACAGAGAGGTTCCCACCCCGCCAGCCTGGGGATTTAAACCTGGAAACTTCTAGCCGTTAGGCAACAGTGCTAACCACTGTACCACCATGCTGCCCAAAAGCACTAATCTCTTTAATCACATAATCATGATTAACATTAATATGTAAAACGCAATTAACATGATAATTTTTGCGTAGGTGGTACATGGGCGAGAGAGATTGTTATCACATTAATCATATAATGTGTGATTAATGTACGATTAATGCTTTCACCACTACAAAACAGATAACAAATTTCCAAGAAAAAAAAATGCAATTTTTTAAGAAGAAAAATCCATTTCCTAGAAAATTCTCAAATTTAAAAAAAAAATCACAAATATAAAACTCATGATTAAACCCTGTCATATGTTAAGACTAAATGCTAAATATAAACCTAAATTTTAAATCTAAATGCTAAAGGTTTACTGTAAATGTTAAGTATAAATCTAAATGTTAAATATATTGAAGTGCTAACATAAGTCTAAATGTTAACATTTAGTTTTATATGCAACATTCAGATTATAACTGTCATTTACATTTATATTTATATTTAACATAACATTTGGAATTTTTACCATTTAGATTTAATATTTACCCCTTAGATTTTTATTAAGCATTTACATTTAGATTTAAAAGATAAATACATTTTTTCCTCATTTAGAAGAAGCTAAATATGAAAAAAAAATCCATGCCACATTTCTAATACTGTGCAGAGCTAATTTCAGCTGTGCTACTTCACAATCAACACCCCATCAAACAAGCTGAACTGCAATGTAAAAATAGCAGGTTCAGTTTTCTTGAGAGGAAGGAGGGGAAAAAACCAAATTTTTCAGCAGTCTTGGCTCAAGATAACCATCTGCAGCAGAGGTGATGGTGGTAAATATTTCATTGGCCTCAGTCACCTCTTATCTGCTCATTCAGCTCAACTGTATGGACTGCAAAGCTTAAGTAAGATACAGGAAGGAGAAAAAAACGAGAGAGAAGGGCAGGAACAAGAGAGCTTGAAACACTGATGATGCTGTTTTCCTATTAACAGAAAGATGGGAGGTGGAAGAGAGGAGAGTGGCTTTGTAGGAGAGCCTGAAGGATAAAAGGATAAAGAACTAATCTGTTCACAACAAGGCATGTTCACCACAGCTTAAACAACTCTTGCCACACCGTATTACACTAAGGGACTGAATCCAAAGAACATGTGATAAATAGTGACACTCCCATACAAAGAATAATAAATAAAAATACTAAGGGGAAGTCACTGATATTGTAGACTACAGGGTACCCGGATCATTTTGGGTGAAGGTGGAAAGCTCTGAGATCCATCAAAGCTCCAGCCTATAAAGGCGTCCCTGTTTTTGTTCCGAGGTGGGTGTTTACTAATCGGCTGAGCAGTGATGGAGGGCGGGAACGAGGCGGAGGGAGGCTGGGTCCTTTGTCCCACAGCAGCCCCCTCCTCCTCCTCCCTGGGTATGACAGTAGCTCTACGATGCACCGATCTGGACAAAAGCCAGAGGAAGCTCATGAGAGCGGTTTGAAGGGAGGGCGAGGGAGAGACATAGTTTATTATGATTAACAGGGATGTGATTTTGGGTTGGAGAAATTATCTGAAAATTTTGCAGGGGGTCTGGGGGACGCAGTCCCTCAGCGGGGTTCGGGGCAGATCCCCGGTGAGGGGGGTTCCTGGGAAGCTCCTGGGTTTTTATGATTTTTAAGTAGCAGAACTGTGCTTAAATGACATAAAACAAACAGCTGAATGCCATTTATTACTGTATAATATTGACTTATGTTCCAAGAAGATAGCATTCCTAAAATATTCCAACAAGCATTATCCATCACATGCTTTAACACTTGATAAAATCAAAATCAGTTAATTTTATCTGTTCCATAATAGAAATAAAATTCCAACATACCATTACTTTTTATAATTTCAGCATTCATTTCAGATCACCAGTTTCAATCTCCATTGAGTCTTGAGCAGTTCATTTTGCACAATCACTGATGTAGCCAAGTCTTAGAAATATTCAAAAGTTATGAGTCAATGTCCACTGTGCACTGCATTAAAAATATTTTTTAAATAAAGTCCAAAACATCTTCAGCAGGCAAGATGAAGAAAATATTAACTAGATGACATGTATACAAAAATATATCTTCACATACCTCAAAATTCACTACTCTATCCGCAACTGGCACTGGTTTCTGGGGTGGATCATTCCTTTTGATTTCCTTGTCCGATCGCATCGTTAACGAAGGGTGGAGGCCATATGGTTTCGATGGTTTTTTCTGAACACCGAAAGTTCCAGCAATTGAATAATTAGTGGACCTCGATTTGACCTCTTGTACATGTTTTTTGCTCCTTCTTGTACATGTTTTCCGCGCCTTCCCGGCACGGTCGATTTTCCGTATAAAATCGCTAAACAAATTTGTCACAGTTTTCTTCCCAACATCCGTTGCAATCTCCTTTTCTAGCCAATCCCAACGAAATTTGTTTTTCACGATCTTGTCAATTTCTTTAATTCTCGGAGCATCTTTACGTTCAATCACCGACATCACTGCAACAGTCGCGTTCATTGGTCACTGCAAGAACGGTCAGCCAATCAGGCGCGTCGTTTCATTACGGTTAGGGAATTACTAAAAGTCGGAATCCGGTATAAATCACATCCCTGTGATTAAATAAAATATAACAAAAAAACTGCTGTATAGTTTAGCAATTAAATGATTTTTCATTGTGCAATTTTATGAGCAATTCTACTGTTATTTCATGGGGATTTTTTCCGCAGTGCTGGTTATTGTAAATTTTCTGTTCTAAATGATTTTAAACATTTTTGATTTGATTGGTTTTGCACATGTCAACCCAGTTCTCACCTCTTTTAAAGGGGTCATTGACTGTATGTTTCCCACATGTTGACAACTCCTACAGGTCTTAATGAAATGTTTGTGACATATTTTGGTCAAATTTTCATTAATTATTCAATTATTTCTGCATAATTGTGAATCGTCTTTTGCAGCATTCCATAGAAAGGCTCTTTTCAGTGCATGTCTCTAAATGCCCAAGAACTGCAGTTAACTCCACCATCCCTCTTACATCACTATAGAGATCCTAAGTCACACCCCCTCTACATCCGCATATGGGACCTTAAGTCAGAAAAATTCTCCACTGAAATGAATGGCAAGAGCGAAATTATCTTTTGATCCCAATCGAATTTTGCCCCGAGTTACACATATAATGTTTGCCAATTTAAAAGATATTTTTCCACGTAAATAACAGTGTAGGTTGTTGTCTAACTGTTAAGGTATAAGATTATGAAAATACATGAATTAAAAAACTACAAACACAGATGGACGGATCTTACATCATCTTTTCAAAGCGCGCCCTAACAGTCCTCTGGATCAGGTGCAGCTACTCACAATACAAAACAATACCTGTGTGTTGTTTTTCTCCTCTTTGGATTGTTCTTTCATCGGTCAGGAAACAGGAGGTGAGGTTTTACTAATCTCCCACCATGATCGTGTTCAGTGATGTGGGATGATGGGAGTTGTCCGCTAATCGCTTAAACAAAAACTAAATATCACTCTGTTATTATACAACAGCAGACAACTTTAATTATGTGGAAAATGATTATTTAAAATGACAAACATCATATGTGTAACTCGTGGCTAAATTTGATCGAGATCAAAAGATAATTTTGCTCTTGCCATTCATTTCAAGGGAGAATTTTTTCTATTTAGGCTGGGTGTCCACCAAACTCATTTTTTCTGCTCTGGGCGACTGTTTTCTATTCATTCTCTATGTAGTCCAGCGTTTCATCACTGAAACGCTTTGAGTGGTGGCTGTTTTTTGTCGCGGCGCTCAGGGCGCTCAGCATTGAAAGAAGTTCAGCTTTTCAGACTGCAGCTGAGCTCGTCAATGTCAGACCTTTCTAAACAGCCAATCAGAATTAAGGAAGGGCGGGACATGGGACGCCGATACAGTCTCTACTCAGACTCCTGTTTTCCGTGTCATCATATTTTACATCTAAAGGTGCTAAAACATGTTTCCTGTCCATTGTTATTTAGAGATTGCTATTAAAAAATAAGTAGAAAGTCTGACCATAGGAAAAGCGGAAGTGCTGAGCTGAGAATGACAAGCTGTTGCTGGGATACAGGGCACAGACTTTTTTTTCCAGAGCGCAGCACACAAATGCTGAAAAAAATGCTCAGGGCGATTGGGTGACAAAAAATGCGTTTGGTGGACATGCAGCCTTAAGGTCCCATATGCAGAAATAGAGGGGGTGTGACTTAGGCTCTCTATTGCTAATAGCAGTGTTTGTCCCCCCATCATTAACCCCACTGTGGCGCCCTTGAACAAGGCCCCTAAGCTTTGTTTATGCTCCACCTCCACTCTGCGCATCTATGACAGGCCAGTGCTCACACGGCTGTATATGCTTCATTTTTTAATCTGCTAGGACAAGCGTCATCTGCAGTTTCACTCAAGTCCGATAGGTAGCGCAAATGCGCTGCCATGCCAGTTTGCTCACCAGCTATACAAAACAGATAAAAAGCACGAGCCACGCAAAATATTAACAACAACGGCAACTGCATGTAGGTGAGAGTAGGAGCTCCTGTGTTTACTACCTCTGGGGGAAGAAGAAGCTAAAAAAAGAAAGAGAAGGAATAATAGTGTGCTTATGTATCTTCATTTTCGTTTTCCACTTTATCTCTTTATCTTCTTCATCTACTTTGATTTTGTATGCTGTGTCGGTAGCTCCACCTCTTGAACGGGAGGTTGGATCTTGCGCATGCATATTCAACGTGCCCAGGCAACACGGTCACAAAATTTGTGCTGCACGCACTCAGCTGTGGAGGGGCTCCACAGAGCCTAGCGGAGTGGAGATGACGTAATTTTTATCACACAAGCCTCGCTCTTGAGCAGACGCACAGTGCGGAGGTGCAGCATAACCCAAGCTTCAACCCTAACTGCTCCAGTGGAGTTGCTCAGTGGCCGCAGGTCAGTCTGTGACTGTACTGGGTTGCTTCCATGTGTGAATACATAACTGTGTGAATATGAACAGGGCATCCTTAAAAAAAAGCTAGGCTGCCTCTCAAAGGACCTCCCCTGCATAAATAAAGGTTATTAAATAAAAAATAATAAATAAAATAATCTTAGCAGGCTAGCTCCTAGCTCTGATAGAGAGCCTGAGCCAACTAACGTAAATTTGTCCTCAAGAATGAATTACATAATTAATCACTGGTGGAAAGGGGTGTGTAGATATGGCATGTCCCTGCTGTACAATAAACACAAGAACGTCTATGACTGGGGGCAAATAACATCTAAGTGTGATGTATATTGACAAGCACTGGTAGATTAACAAGGATTCCAATAGAGAGTCAATAGAAATATAGAAAATAGAGATCAAAACCAGCAATCCGGCTAATACCAACCACCTAGCAAAGCCGAGCCACACTCTGAAATGAAACCTTGCAAACTTTCAATGCATCAGAAACTCACTTACTCTAGAAGGATCAAAAACCTTTCTGAATGCCATGATTTTGACACATTTCTCCTATTGCATCTCATGTTGGTCACAAGCCAACAGTACGACTCTGAAACCCCTGGAATCCCTGTATAAACAATCCATCAAAATTCTGGATAAGAAGACACAACAGTATCGCCATTGTGGTATACTTGCCAAACACAAGATGTTAAGCTTTAATAATAATGCATTAGATTTATATAGCGCTTTTCATAGACACTTTACAATGGATACAATATTCATTCACTCCACAGATAATGGTAGTGGTAAGCTACCACTGTAGCCACAGCTGCCCTGGAGCAGACCGACGGCTGTTGCCAATCAGCGCCAACAGCCTCTCCGACCACTACTGAACATTTATACCCATTGTCATGAACACTGAAAGCAAGGTGGATAAAGTGTCTTGCCCAGGGACACAACGGCAGGATGTCTGGGGAAAGCGGGATTTGAGCTGCCAACCCTCAGGTTATTAGACGACCCACTCTACTTCCTGAGCCACTGCTGCCCACATTTCCCTCCTCCATTCCATTTTTGCTGAGCACCAAGCTGGACGGCAGGAAGTTCCATTTTTATATGGTCTTTGGCATGACCCAGCCGGGACTTAAACCCCGACCTCCCGGTTGTGGGGCAGATGGTCTACCTCTAGGTCACCACTCCGGCTTTGAAAATATGATCATGTATTCAAATATACGGTTGGTTTTTACAATTATCCATGGTTCTGCACACCCACCTCTTAAAGCTGGATTCATGCTGCACCTCTGCTGTCCGCGTACGTGCAACCGGAAATCTCGTGTGACGAAATTTACGTCATCGTCTCCAGTCCGCTAGTGTCCTGAGTGCTCAACCGCAGACGACTGCGTGCAGCCCAAATTTTGTGACCATGACGCCTGCCCACAACCTGAACGCGTTGACAGCGCACGCGCAAGACTAAACGTCCCATTCACGAGGTGGCAATATCGACACAGCATACAAAGATAAAGTAGACAAAGAAGACAACGAGGAGGTGCAAGACGAGAATAAACATACTTTTTGTAATTCTGCTGCAGAATATAGTAACAGCAGCTCCTCTTCCTCTCGGTGATGGTTAAACGACGCCATTGTTGTTGATGTGTGGTGCTTTCGCGTTTCTTCGTTGGTGAAAATCCTGGCACGTCAGCGCATTGGCACTACCTACAAGGCAGGAGAAACTACAAATGATGGTTGTGCACATGCGTCAATCGCTTGGCCTGGGTAGATGAAAAAAGTGAGCTTGTACAGCGCCGCATGCGCACCGGGCTCGCCCAAAGTGCACGCGGACCAAAGCGGACTAGAGAGGAAATGCAGCATGAATAAGGCTTAAGACTTTTGTGTACTTAACTTCTGAACAAAATACCAGTATAACAAGGACTTCCTCTAGATGGCATTGTTGCATCCCCCTACATAAAACTGCTTTTGGACAATCAGCCTTCTCATACAAAGCTATAACGGAACGGAACACGCTCCCCACTGCTTTGAAGACCAGAACAAATTACAGAGAGACATTTCAGAAAGTAAACACTTACAAAACTTACAAAACACTTACAAAAACACAATTTTTCAGTCAATGACCCATTTAAGTCAGCTATGGCATCACTTACTCAAGCTACAAGCTCACCCTCAACATTTTTGAGAGGAGAATTAAAATTACTTTCAATTTTTTCTTGTAGCAAATTCACAAATATTTTCCTCATTAATTCACAATTTTTTTCTTGTAAATTAGCTTTTTCTAAAATTTGTGGCTTTTTTGTTAAAAATTTGCAGCTTTTTTCTCATAAGTTTTCAACTGTTTGTTGTAAATTCTCTACATTTTTATTCATAGATTTTCAACTCATTTCTTGTAAATATGCAACATTCTAATGCTTATTTTTTCTGTTCATCTAGATTCTAGACAATGAATTAAGTTTATTTTGTAATATTTTTCTGGCAGGAGAGAGGGTTTTTTTGTTAAAGGTGACAGAAAACATTGTGACCTCCTGGCCAGTAGATGTCACACTAACTCTTGCTCCACTACAATACTGTACTGGTTGGTAGAGACAAATATCACCACACAGAGCTGATTATTCTCCAGTCTCCGTTCTTTGGTGATTACGAGCTAGATACAGCATGTCAACGAGGACTCTTTTGTAGTATGAACTTAAGTCCACTTTATGCTTTAAGTCAACTCTACATCATAGCCTACACGCGTGGCCTATGCTGGTATCAGCATTTATACTTGTGCACTTGTTTGAATGCATTGTTGCATTGCCAAAACAGGTTTCTGCCTATGTGTAGAGTGATTTATGCTTGACAAGTGTTTTTGTTTGCTGAATAGCGATGGACAAGAGTGGATTGTGGTGGAGTTTAAACTAATAAATGTTAAAAAAGCAGCCTTTCATGTAATCCAGTCCACAGATAAAGGCGTTAGAAAAAACAGTATGTATGACCACCGCTGCAGCCATCATTTGTCAATATACCAGGGGGGGATGAAAAGTTCATAATGGTCAAATTTGACCAAATGTGGTTTATTTTTCAACGTAGTCTTCCCTTTGGTCCTCACACTTCTTCCATCGGTGCTGCAGCGCTTGGATCCCTGCGGTTGAAAAATAAACCACATTTGGTTAAATTTGACCACTATGAACTTTTCAGCCTATGAACTTTTCAGCCTCCCTCGTATGTAATTAACGGAGTTAGGACGTGGCATACAAATGCTCTGTATCTGCCAACTTCCTCAATATTCTTTGGAATTTGGACTGCTGTTTATCTGAATTGCTTTAGAAGTGGTGCCAGGGGGAATGAGCAGAGACAAAACCAGGAAATATGAAGAAGAGCCAAACCAGACCAATCACAGCTCTTGCAGTCTGCATTACAGTAACGTGTAGTTACATTTCTGAAGTGGTGCACGTCAGGCTATGCACTGGGGTACGACATAGCTACTGCGTTGGGTTCACAGCTACCTGTGGCTACAACATTGTTTTGACCAAGAGGCATAAATTGGGCTTTAATATGAGCCAACAAAACATAACATCATACAAGTTATGATGCTGACTGCAACATCCTTACTGGCCACAGTAGTCTTGTGATCCAATTGCTCAAATGTAAATATTTTTGAGTGTTTGGGTCCCACAAAAAAATTTTTTAAGTATTGATGTCATCATTTTTTTCTAAACATTTTGTTTATATATTTGTTTTCAGGAAAATACAATCCAGTACACCTTTAAAAGGGTCAGTGCACTTTTTTCTAAATTTTAACAACTCACACATACAGTACCTTGATGACGTGTTTGTAACACATTTTATTCAGATTTTCTTCAATTATTTAATTATTGCAGCAATTTTTTTCCAGCTTTTCTGAAAGCTTTATATATACCTTTAAATCTTCAGACAAGATTCAACTCTGCCCCCCCCTTACAGCGCTACTGCTAACAATGACTGGCTCACTCCTAGCCTTTAGTTTGGATGTATCATCAGCCATTGAATACAGGTCAGGTTGGCCTAGGGATCTTTCGTGGCAAGGGTGGAGAATTTCTGTAACATTCCTTACATTTGTTGGTGACCGAGAAGTCTTTTATCAAATTTTGGGTGGTTCTCCGCCCGTGACGTTGGGGATAGCTTCAGGGTGGCTAGCTGACCTTAGCTAGCTGCTCAAAATAATGTGTTAGAACAACATATATGGTCAAATGTTGGTAGATACCAGGGGCGTCAGACGGGGGGGGGGGGGTACTCTTTACCCAGGGCTCTCTGCATGGAGGGGCCCACAAAAAGCCTGGAATGAAAACATTTTTCTGTGTTGCATTCTTTTAAATTCTAATTAATTGTCATAGTAAAATTCACCCTGGCTGAATGACATGTTTGAGAGACGGAATTCTGCATTAACAGTAATGATGGATGTTGTCTGAGGCCCCTATCACCCCTTTAAAAATTTGCAAAATAGTTTAGTCCGCACACCTGCACCTGGTTGATTCAACTGCAGTGCCAGCAGTGTTGCCAGATATATAATAATTATCGTATTTATACAATAGTATATCATATAGGCCCTAAAACTATCAATAGTTTAAAAAAAGGCCAAATATATGACCGTTTTGGCATTTCTGTGCACCCCCCCAAAAATGTCATTTTGATTTATGTTAACACCCACACATCACCAGAAACTGATGCCTGCTCATAGCTGATCAGCTCATACCTGGCTGGCTCCTTCTCGCTGCCAAATGTGCCAATCACATCAGCACCATGCAGCTGCACTGGCACCACAACAAATTAAAAAAATAAATAAAAATCAGTGAACACGAGCTCAGACTTGGAGGAAAAAAGTACTAAAAGAAAAAAGTCCAGTGGCGCGGACACGGACACTGGTAAGAAAACAAAGTAACTCCACCGAGTACAACAGCTTTATTGCCCTACCTGGGAGTTAGACCCTACAATTAAGGACAGAAGCAGTGGTTGTGCAAAGATGTGCAATTCTGTGTGGGTGGGTATGTTTAAGTGTGACAATGAATAAAGCAGTTGTTTCATTCAAATGGCCGAACCTCTGCGTTTATTCCTTACGTTACTGCAGTTCCATACATATAGAATAGCTTTGTTTTTAAATGCATTGTCCTAGCCTGTGATTTTCAAGTTATTTTAGTACATATGACAGTTTGGGTCAAAATATGATCATTTTAAAGCGACAGTACAATATTTCTTCATTTCCCATCTGGCAACACTGAGCACCAGTCGCAGCAACCTGCAGCCTATTCCTGCAGCACGTCTGCTTCCTCAGCCAGATCAGTGCATCATCACCCTAAACCTCGCCTTTTTTATTTATTTATTGCTTTGTGAAGGTACACGTAGTGAGTGATTTGTTATTTTTTAACAGGGTTATGGGTGATAGTCACAGATAGCATTTGGTGGAGCTGCAAAGATACTATAAACGTAGTTTCAGTACAAATTTGCAAGAACAAAGGGGCAAAATATGATAAAATACGGTAATTTACAACTTAAAAAGTCACATATTTACTACAAGCAAGTCCCAAATTTATGAGAAAAACCGTTCAATTTTTGAGAAAAACCAGAGCTTTGGCGAAACCCCACCACATACATGTCTAAGAAAAAAAAATATCTGAAACTTACAAAAGTAAAGTCACAAATTTAAAAGAAAAAAAAAATTTCTGAAACATTTTAACTATTTATTTATTTTTACATTTTTCTCTCATAAATGTCCAATTTTCTCACCAGTTACTGAGGTTTTTGTTGTAAATATTTTTCTTGGAAAGTTAACTTTTCTCAAAATACATTTGCAACTTTTTCCTGATAAATTTATTACTCTTTTTCCTATAAATTAGCCATGCTTTATGATGAACATATTACCTTTCCTATAAATCTTTTTTTTAATAAAATTTGCAACTTTTTTGTTGAATTTTCATTATTTTTGTTGTCCATTTGCTCCTCTCACTGACCAAGTTTTCCGAAATAAACTATCCTTACACTCTTTATGGGGATGGGGGGCGGGGGAAGGTTAACAGAGGCGAGGATTTTGGCTCATTTTGCTGACAAGGGGAATAGACTAAGTTTTTTACAAATATTGATTTATTTATTTGAATTGAGGTTTAATATTTTATTTATTGAAAAATAGGCTTTTTAATATTTTTGCAAATTTTTTTTTGTATTTTGAGCAGATTTTTTTAATACACACTGCCCATTTTTTGTCATTGACTTTTCATAATTAGAATAGAATTGAATAGAATAGGCTTTATTGTCATTGTACAGTTGTACAGCACTAATGTACTAATATAATGTTAATGATGAAGACCACGGTCTCTGTGTGAGTTGATAATTTTGTAAAAATCTATGGAGTATTAAATATGTCTATCAGTGTATTGGTATTAAAATAAAAGATATACCAAACAAGTACAGTAAAATTTGCACTACTCTATGTAAATTTCCTTTTTTCATTATTTAGGAGTGCTTTTTTTTTGAGGGGGGTGACCACCGACCCCCCAAAATGTCTCTACACATAACAGTATATTGATCTCAATTGGAAACTGGGTTTGTTAAAGATAATCTACTAGCCAAAAATGGAAGTATATAAAAGAAAAAGACCAATGGAATGAATGAATGAATGACTCATAACTCCTGTAAGTTCATGTAAGTAAATAAGTGTAAATGGAAAAATACTACAGGTCCATTATCAAAAGTGCATTATAGACAAAGATTTGGAAATGCTGATGACAGTAAACATATTCTCAAAGACAAAGAAACAAATCATATACTAGCATCAAATTGTCCATAACAGTGGAGATTACTAACCAAGGCTTTTGATGGAAATGGCCCCATCTTAAATCCTGGAATGTCAAACTAAAAATTTGGTTTGTGTTTGAGGGGCCTACACACAGTGATGTACCCGGGGCTCAGGGGCATCTCCAGATATTTTTCATAGGGGAGGGCCATATGGGGGCCACTGAAAATCTTGGGGTGGCACATCAAATCAATTTAAAATGTAACCACGCTGTGCACCTGTTCGCATTTGGTCTGAACGAACCTTGACAGTGTGATTTGTCCTACTCTGCTGTATTTTGTTAATATTTGTTAATAATACACAGCACACATCAATTATTCTTAAACACCTACTATATGTAAAATATGACATAGAAAAACAAGTTAAAAAATTATGTTAGGCTGTCCAGTAGCAGGGACCAGGGGTGGTTGCTGCGGGGGCCCCAAGTGGTGGCCCGGCAGGGGGGTGGGGGGGGTACACAAGGATTCCAGTGGGGGTGAATAGAATTTATAGAATATAGTGATCCACACTGACCAAATCAACAGTTAAGCTAATGCTAGGTGGTTTGTCGGTCATGTGACCAATGTCAACTGACCGCCTAACCAAGTTAACGCTAACAGAGCTCAATGTAGCATCACACTGAAAATATACCAAAATAAGCAAGAATTGCATATTATCGACTGAGGATTAGTGAGCCAGATGGAATCAGTGATGTCTATTAGGGCCATAGAAATCTAAACAAAATAATTATATAAACCACACTTGGTAAGTTAACTTGTTAGCTAGCTTACTGTGATCCACATAATTGACAGCTAGACAAAGCAATAATAGAGCAGCAGGTGTGTATCAACGAAGCACTGGGCTGGGTTTACTATGGAAGTGATGCCCCATCTGGAACGGTCAATTTTGCTTTTTAGAGTGGAAAAACAATATAAAGGCTATGTGTGTGTTTTTATGCCTTGGTGAAACAGAGGCATACAGTAATCAGTTAGTGCGTTTGTTTCTGTCTGTCCGCCTCTCCGTTTCAGCTCGCCTAAGTGGTACTAAAGGCTCATATCATTGTATCGCCATATTTTCTCAACTTTTAATTTGCCAGAATTGTGAGATAAGGCTTTGTTTTCAAAATAAACACAAATTTAACTCAACATTTCTGTCAATGCAGCGTAAAAAAGGAAATGTAATACTATGCCGGGCCAGTAGAGGTCGGAGTGCCACTTTTTTTTTTTTTTTTTTACAACCACCCATGCTACCATGCCACAGGCACCGAGGCACAGCACCTTGGTGCTTTTTATTTAAGAGAAGTGAGCGTTTTGATATTTTCTTGATAATCATGTGATCAATAGTCGTCTTTCTGAAGGTTAAAACCTATAAAAACACAATTTTTTTAGTCAATGACCCCTTTAAAGGATTTGAAGTCTTTACAGTTTATCCTCTCTACCCAATAAAATACCCACCCCCCAAGGAAGAAAAAAAAAAAATCAGGCAGTCTTGCATAGGCCCCCCAAAAATCTAGAAACGGCCCTGATAGTAGGGGCGCGGGTGGACGTGGAGCACAGCATCATCTCTGTGGAGACTCCCGTCCTCCGGCTTTTGTGCCCACGCAGCTCCAGCCACTCAGTTGTGGCAAACCTTCACTACAGACTGCTGTGTCATGTGGTGAGCAATTAAGCCTAATTACAACCCCCCCCCCCAAAAAAAAAAATAAATAAATAAACTTCCTCGTGCGCGGACAGACGCGAGAGCAACACAAACAGCGCGTGCGGCTACAGTTTCCACGCGGACGCTTTTGTAGTCTAATAATTCGCTGGCACGTTCTCCCCGAATTATTCCCACGCACGCGTTTCATTTTCACGGAGCCGGAGGCGCACCTCGCTTTGAATTCAAAGCCGCATACCTGCCCAGCCTCGCTCCAGGTGGGCTCGGACCAGCGACCGCAGCGCAGACAGATTAGTCAGATCCGCGCTGCCAGCGGGGGTCCTTCGTCCCGGCGTGGCGGAACAAAAACAGGAGCGCTTCCTTATCCTCGTCAAGACCGACTTACCCGCTTTTTTGCCGTCCTGCTCGTCTGCGTTCAGGTCCTCAGAAACAAGGACGGCTCCACATCGTTCTCCGCTCTGCTCCCGCTGCCGTTAGTGGGCCGGTGGGTGACGCGTGGTCCCCCGTGAGCGTGTTTCTAGGATGAGACGCCTTTTCTCCTCCAGGAGCTGCATTGTTGACATTGGCTTTCTGACGTCATGCTGCTGCCCCCCCCCCCTCCCCATTCACAACCGAGACCTCCCACCCACCCGCGGTTACAGCAGAGGTCTGCAACATGCGGCTCCCGAGCGCCATACAGCTCTGTTGGCCAATCAGTGGCTCCCTGTGACCAAAATAGAGGAAACCTAGAGAAGCAAGTTCCTCCGTTAACTTTCTCACACAGCTGTCCTTCATGATCTCATTGCACAGCGGTGTTCTCTCCCGTCTGAGCGCTGGACGCTCTGGGCAGGTGTCATTAGGGCGAGACGAACCAAAAGCACCATCCCCATCATCCCGACATGGAAATCACGTCTGGAAAAACACAATTTCCGTCCAGTATCATCATAAACCTTTCTATATCATGCTACATACTGTAAGTGAAGAACATGACTCCGAAGGACCATTTAGCAGAAATGCATACATTTTCAATTTTGTCAATTTTGGGCAATATAAGCTGCGGCTTCAGCCATCACCCATTTCGGATAACTCACGTGGAATTGTATAGTAGAAGGAGTCTTTGTCTAATTTGACCTTGTTGTTATATTATACAGTTTCTTTTAACCTGTAATGTACTATCCGAAATAAATTCATTCATTCATTCATTCATAGATTTGCAACGTTTTTCTTAAAAATGTGGGGCTTTTTTTTATATAAATTTGCAAAGTTTTTCTTGTAAATTTGCGACTATTTTCTTACAAAAATTGTGACTTTTTCTCATAAATGTGCTATTTTTTCTTATAAATTTGTGATTTTTTTTTTCTTTGAAAATTGTGACTTTTTTCTCATAAATGTGCTATTTTTTTCTTGTAAATTTGTGATTTTTTTTCTTTGAAAATTTGCAACTTTTTTCTCATAAATTTGCTGTTTTTTTCTTGTAATTTTTTTTTTTTTTTGATTTTGTATACTTTATTGATCCCCAGAGGGGAAATTGAGGGCATCCACCTGGATGGATGAAGCAGCCACGGTACGGCGCTATCCCTTAACCATTCACACACACATTCACACCTAGGGCCACTTTAGAGTCTCCAATTAACCTAACCTGCATGTTTTTGGCCTGTGGGAGGAAACCGGAGAAATCCCGGAGTAAACCCACGCAGATACGGGGAGAACATGCAAACTCCACACAGATCACTGTTGGTCAGGGGCTGGGATCGAACCAGGGATCCCATGGCCAAGAGTGAATTGCTGTGCTGGTGCAGTGCTAACCACTGCTCCACCGCACAGCCAGGATTTGCAGGGTTTTTTCCTGTAAATTTTTTTTCTTGTAGATTTGCAACTTTTTTCTTACAAAAATAGTGACTTTTTTCTCATAAATGTGCTATTTTTTTCTTGTAAATTTGTGATTTTTTTTCTTTGAAAATTTGCAACTTTTTTCTCATAAATTTGCTGGGGGTTTTTTCTTGTAAATTTGCAGGGTTTTTTCCAGTAATTTTTTTTTTCTTGTAGATTTGCAACTTTTTTCTCATAAATTTACAACATTCTTCTCATAGGTTTGCAACTTTGTTCTTATACATTTGTGATTTCTATCTTGTAAATATGCAATGCAACTTTTCCTCAAAAATTTACTACTTTTTTCCTCATACATTTATGATTTTTATCTTGAAATTTGTAGCTTTTTTTCCTATTTGCAACATCTTTCTCATAAATTTACAACTTTGTTTCTCATAAATTTGCAACTTTTTAATTGTAGATTTGTAATGTTCATCTGGATGCTGATTAAATTTTTATTCTTTGTATTTAAATTGTAATTTGTGACTTTTTAAAATTTTTATATTTTAAAAATTTCCAATTTATTTTTGTACATTTATTCTTGTAAATTTGTACCCAACTTACATTTATACATTTGCACCTTGTGATAAATTTGTGAACACCCCCCCATCCCCTTTGTTAAAAAATAGCCAATTGCCCACTGTATACAACAGTTAATTCTAACCATGTGGAGGAATATGATCAGGTGAGACGCAACAAGCTGGAAGGTTGCAGTTTTATTTTCCTCCAACATAATGAGACACACTTTGTAGCTCAGTGCACTACTGTGCTTTACTGTCCTGAGGCATGTATCGTAAGCTCTTTTATAGTTGTTATACAGAAAGAGAGAATGCATGGCACATTAGCATATCAGTCAATACACATGATTAGCATGACCAACTGGCACCCAGATGTCCTCTCCCTCATCCTGGGGATGTGTACACAACAGTCCATTGTTCTGATTGCCCCCAGGGGTCTCTGTCCGTATACAAATTGTCCTCCGTTTCCTCCAGCCCTGCTGAGCGTGAATTAGAGTCAATCTGCAGTGTGCTGGGTCACCACAGGGCTCCCCCAGAACGCTCAGAAGGGGCTGTGATCCCCCCCCCCCCCCCGTCGTTTGGGCTCCAGCTCCGGTAGAACTGTCCTGCTGTAGAGGAGTGTCAGAGGGCATGTCAGTCCGTGGGGGGGACGGAAGAGGGGTGGAAAGGACAGTGTGCTCCGCTCCGAGTTCCAGCACGTTGAACGGCCGTGGATCGTGGGTGCACAGGGCCGGTGCACGTCATGCGTAATGGAACAAGACGGCGATCGGCCAGGTTTTAGGGAGTGAGGTGCGGGAAGAGCGCCGTGGAGGAGGAGGGGAGGGGGGTGGGAGTAAATGAGTGCTGGCCCGGGACGTCAAAGATGTCTGGGCAGCACAAAAATTGCGTGTGGATCCGCGATGGTGAGGGACTTTCCTGGTAAACCAGGGGCAGTGATCCGCAGCAGCTGTGAAAAAAAAATTCAGTCTTTGACTCTTCTCGCGGCTCGGTCCATCGAGGATGTGGGGAAGGCGATGGCCAAATTCCCCGAGGATGCATAGTGGCTGTGAAACAACTGCAGCTGTGTGAGGGACTTGACGGTGTGGTTTTAGGGGCGGACTCAGCCCTTAAAGCCCTCGGGGACAGCAATCGGCTAGGCTCCCGTTGTGCTCCGTGGCTTAGAAATCCAAACAAAGTCCTGTGTGCGGGCTGCATGTCTGCTTCATGTGCGTGAGCAGCCCTGAAGGTTCCGAGAATGGCGATCGGCCATGTTTCTCAGGCATGTGCAGCGGCGGAGGACGATGTATCAGTCTGTGGAGCTGGTTTGTCCTTGTGTGTGGCACACACTTTGCGCAGTGACCACATAGCTGGCAGTTGCGCTGTCCTCGTAATCCTGGGGTGTGTGTGCAGGGCTTCTGTGCGTCGGAGGTCCGCTGTCGTGAGGTGAGTCAGGGTCGGGGAGCTTGGTGGAAATCAACACAGACGGCGTCTATGATTTCCCCATTCAGGCTGCTTCCTTCGGTTCGCTTGTGTCGCCGTTCATGGTGCGTGTTGGTCCCAGCGCTGCCGCTGATCCTCGTGGGTGTGGATGAAGAGGTCAAAGGTGTTCGCTGGTCCTCTAGAGTCCACAGCTCGGTGAGAGGGAGCAGACGGTCATTCTCTCTCATCAGGTCACCAGGGTGGAGGTAAAAGATCAGGCGAGGGGCATACCATGACACGTCGGGTCACCAGTGTGGAGGAATATGATCAGGCGAGATGCGACGAGCTGAAAGGTTGCAGAGTTTTATTTTCCTCCAGCATAATGAGATGCACTTTGTAGCTCAGTGCACTACTGTGCTTTACTGTCCTGAGGCATGCATCGTAAGCTCTTTTATAGTTGTTATACAGAAAGAGAATGCGTGGCACATTAGCATATCAGTCAATACACATGATTAGCATGACCAACTGGTGCCCGGATGTCCTCTCCCTCATCCTGGGGATGTGTACACAGCAGTCCATTGTTCTGATTGCCCACAGGGGCTCTCTGCCCGTATGCAAATTGTCCTCCGTTTCCTCCAGCCCTGCTGAGTGTGGATTAGAGTCAATCTGCAGTGTGCTGGGTCACCACAACCAAGCAGTTTGATTGGTTAAATGGGGTTCCAGAAAATAACATATTACTCCATAACCTAACTAATAACAACTTCACTGTGAGACCTTTCAGTGGCTTTCTAATAATATTTAATTAACTGTATGTGGCTTCTTATGTATAATATGTGAGAATTGTATGCTGTGTACCCTAATTACCTATGACAAGGAGGTAATGTTTTTATGCACAGTGCAGGAAAAAAATGTATTTCCCCCTTCCTGATTTCTTATATGTTTCCATATCTGTCACACTTAAATGTTTCAGATCATCATACAAATTTTAATATTAGGCAGAAATAACCTGAGTAAATACAAAATGTATATTTTAAATGATAATTCCATTTATTAAGGGGAAAAAAAGCTATCTATGAGTGATAACTTCACAGAAAAAGAACACCAAATCCACCTTCATAGTCTTAACTTCCTGGCGAGAGAACTCTTGTGCAATCGGTTTTGGGCTGTTTGACTTTGCAGACCATAAAGAGTCATCACAATCATGCATAGCACACTAAAATTGTCATGGGTGGCCCTCGCGGACCACTAATAAGACGCTTTAGGCAGCCGATGAGTTTGCATATTTATTAATGAAAGGCAAATGATTACAAAATAATGAGCCACGTGGGACAAAAGCACAAACAAGAGGCACGACTAAGGCACGGTAGCAACACATACAGGTTCAGGAGTAAACTTACGGATAATATGGAGAACAAGAGGATGACTGGAGCCGGGGAATAGGGACTCCAGCCGAACGTTGGGGAGACCAACGTTACACGTGTGAGGTCGCAGCCCGGAGTAACCACAGCTGCTCCCTTAAATAGGGCTAAGGAGTAATCAGACAATGAGCAAGTAATCAATCAGCTGTCACGGCGCAGCTGGTTCTGACAGCCGGAAGTCCCGCCATGACGCTGTCACAATAAAGGCCCTGGACGGCCATAACAGATAAGAACGGGGAAAATACTGGACAACCCGAGCGCGGACAGAATCAGCGCTCAGGCCATAACAAAAATAAAGGGAAACCCACCAAAATATAATAGTGAAGCACACTGGCAGATAAATATGCCCCTGTAATAACTTGTTTTTATGATTAACTGGCCTTGATCATACTGTATGGAAGTTCTGTAACCTCTGGTTTTACTGACACCTTGTATGATCTGACATGATCTAAATGATTTGACAACATCTGGATCTGAATAAAGAAAAGGAAACAGGTTTGAGTAGAGAGCAGTTCCATCTATAAATCCCATGTATCCCAAGCAAATCTTGTTTGCTCAGTGTGCACAGACATTCCAAACAGCACAGTAGGTACGATACGGTTGGTTATATGGAGTCTAATCCTGAAGGAGCTGGCAGAGCTGTTACGTTTTATCAGTTTGCCACAGACATACACTTCTTGGGCCTTATTCTGAGCAGCTGAATTCAGATCAGCCCACATTTTCAATGTCAAGATGTTATAAATAGCCAGAACTGATACGTGCAGCTCCTCTGGCAGCTGAGATCAGTGTGGCGGGGAGACATGATGTACTCAGGGACCCATGACGGCAAAGACAAGATGGCTTTGCTGGTTGGAGGAGATGTTCATACAGCTCCACTGTGTCCAGATTTCTACTCCTGTGGTTTGGGTGTCTACGGTCCAATGGATCGCTGATGACAAAAAAAACAAAAAAAACAAAAAAAAAAACGCTTTAGCCCCACCATTAACTAGAGGTCTGTAACTTCTGCTACCAAGAGTAATTTTGAAATAGAAAAAAATCTGCATGGACCCCCAAAACATACAGTATTTCAATCTTAAAGGGATCATTTACTGCATTTGTTTTTTCCACAGGTTGACAGCTCCTGCAGGCCATGGCATATTTTGGTCAAATTGCCTTTAACTATCTAATTATTGCAGCATATTCTTGTTTGTATTTTTTAATGGCTCACTTACTCGTATCAGGTATTAGAGTCTAAAAACATTCCAGTACTGAACAGTATTTAAAGGACCAATGGCTTGCCGTCGTAAACTGCTCCTGTTTTTTGTTTTTTTTTGTTTTTTTAATTTAAGTGCGGGGATCTCAGCGATGTCAGGAAGTGTTGGTCTTCAGGGAGCGAAAAGGGACAAGGTGGAGTCGAGCTAGCTATAATCAGGAGTTTGGATGGCGGAAGCTAAAATCAAACTATAAGATAAATTATTAATATATTAATGCTAGTGGAGAGTTTTTAGCACATTTTTTAAAATTGACTTTTGTGTTGTTTGTTGAAAGAAGTGCACCGATTGGTCCATTCAGTGTTAGCAGAAGAAAAGTGTACTGTAACAAAAAGAGACTGTAGCATCAGTTTACTCTATTTTTTTTGTGTACATACAGATGTTAACGGCGTCAACAGATGGGAGATGAGATTCATTTTACATTATTGCTATAAATTAAGTCTTATTTTTTATGGGAATAATATAGATTATAAAGTGGGGTTTTTGCAATTGTGCATTTGAAGAGAAGCTGTGTAACCTCACTGACGACACGTTGACAACTGTTAAAGATGGCTGACATTGAGGAAGCGTGGTCTGGTTTGAACTGAGCGGCGTCGCTCTGCTGTAGCATGACTAGCTTACGACAGACGTCCAGTTTAATTATCGTTTCAGTGTAAATTCACTAGGCCTCTAAGGATAATTAATATATCAACTTATCATATGAAAATTATTTTTTACACTTGTACAAAATGAGGAGGAAGAATATGAAGGCAGCTCATTTCAGTGTAAACAGCATTATATCATAAGTTCATTTTTTAAAATTATACTTAACACACTGATTTATCGAGGTAATTTTTATAACGTTTGTATACCACTGTTAATAGTCTCTCGGCGCCACACCAGTCGGCTGCCTTTTGCAACAGCGGCTCGATTCCGAGTTTTTTTTCCCCTTCCTCTCTCTTTTGATGCTCTGAGTGTTGCTATCCCTGTGCTGTTGCAATCCTGGAATTTCCCCGTTGTGGGACTAATAAAGGCTTATCTTATCTTATCTTATCTTATCATTGAATCCTCTTTTGCAGCCTTACTCAGAACGGCGCATGTCAGTGCATGTTCCTTTAATTCCCTTAGACTGCATTTAACTCCACCCTCGCTCTTACATCACTGTTGCCCATCTTAGCCAGCTAGCTCCTAGATCCGATCAAGTTTGCATCAACTAACATAAATTTGTCTTAAAGAATGAAAGAAATGATGCACCACTGGGGGGCACTGGTGTGTGGTTTTAGTGGTCAGTAGGACATGACCGGTCCCTGGAGTACAATAAGCACAGAAACATTTATGAATGAGTGGCTAAACTGTTAGCTTCAGCTAGCAGCTGACAGCCTAGCAAAGGTAATGCTAACAGATCGATATAGGATCACCATAAAAATATAACAATTTAACCTAGAAATGGACTGTGGATTAATGAACCAGGGCTGTTTATTAGGGTGACTGAAATCTAAAGAAAATAATCAAATAAACCACACTTGGTAAGCTAACTCCTTAGCTTGGAAGCTAACGCCTTGGGTAGACGCCCCACTCCTAGACAGACAGCTTGGCTGGCCAATAATAGAGCAGCAATACAGTTAGGCCCAGAAATATTTGGACAGTGACACAATCTTCTTGATTTGGACTCTGCATGCCACCACATTGGATTTGAAATAAAACAACTACAACAGAATTGAAGTGCAGACTTTAAGGTTTAATTCAAGGGGTTGAACAAAAATATATGATTAAACATGTAGGAATTGTAGCTATTTTTATACAACGCTCCTCATTTCAGGGGCTCAAAAGTAATTGGACAAATAAACATAACCCTAAGTAAAATGTTACTTTTCAATATTTTGTTGAGAATCCTTTGCAGGCAATGACTGCCTGAAGTCTGGAACCCATGGACATCACCAAACGCTGGGTTTCCTCCTTTGTGATGCTTTGCCAGGCCTTTACTGTAGCTGTCTTCAGTTGTTGCTTGTTTGTGGGTCTTTCTGCCTTAAGTTTTGTCTTGAGCAAGTGAAATGCATGCTCGACTGGGTTGAGATCTGGTGATTGACTCGGCCATTGCAGAATATTCCACTTCGTTGCTTTAAAAAACTCCTGGGTTGCTTTTGTAGTATGTTTTGGATCATTGGTGAAGCACCGTCCAATCAACTTTGCTGCATTTGGATGAATCTGAGCAGAAAGTATATCCCTATACACTTCAGAATTCATCCGGCTGCTTCTGTCTTTTGTCACATCATCAATAAACACAAGTGACCCAGTGCCATTGGAAACCATGCATGCCCATGCCATCACACTGCCTCCACCATGTTTTACAGAAGATGTAGTGCTTTGGATCATGAGCTGTTCCAGTTCTTCTCCAAACTTTCTTCTTCCCATCATTCTGGTACAGGTTGATCTTAGTCTCATCTGTCCAAAGAATGCTGTTCCAGAACTGGGCTGTCTTCTTCAGGTGTTTTTTGGCAAAGTCAATTCTGGCCTTTCTATTTTTGAGGCTGATTCATGGTTTGCACCTTGTGGTGAATCCTTTGTATTTACTCTCATGAAGTCTTCTCTTTATGGTGGACTTAGATACTGATACACCTACTTCCTGGAGAGTGTTCTTCACTTGAGTGGATGTTGTGAAGGGGTTGTGAAAGGATTCTGCGATCATCCACCACTGTTGTCTTCTGTGGACGTCCAAGCCTTTTTGAGTTCCCAAGCTCACCAGTGCACTCTTTTTTTCTCAGAATGTACCAAACTGTTGATTTGGCCACTCCTAACATTTCTGCTATCTCTCTGATGGACTTCTTCTTTTTTTTTTTCAGCCTCAGGATGGTCTGTTTCACCTCCATTGAGAGCTCCTTTGACTGCATGTTGTGTGTTCGCAGCAACAGCTTCCAAATGCAAACGCCACACCTGGAATCAACTCCAGAACTTTTAACTGCTTAATTGATGACAGGTTAATGAGGGAAGAGCCCATGCAGCCTTGTTTTTTTTTTTTTTTTTTTGCAGCCTTCTGAGTCAATTGTCCAATTACTTTTGGTCCCTTGAAAAAGAGGCGGCTATGTATTAAAGCGCTGTAATTCCTAAACCCTTGCTCCAATTTGGATGTGAATACTCTCAAATTACAGCTGAGAGTCTGCACTTTAAGTCCACATTGATTATATAATTGTATCCTGAATATGTTTTCGTAAACATCTAAAATAGCAAAACTTTTGTCACTGTCCAAATATTTTTGGTCCTAACTGTATATCAAGGCTGGGCTTACCTTTTCTTGATGTAGAGGGGAAAAAAAAAACAGAAAAAGCAAAACGGCTAATCAGACACATAAATGATACAAAGGCTGTGTGTGTGGGGGGGGGGAGGTTAAGAAAAGTGAGCATTTTTATGTTTTTTTTCCCAAATGATCACGTGACCAGTAGATGCATTTCAGAAGGTGATGCAGAAGAAGATACAATTTTTCAGTGAATTGTGACCTTTAAGAGAAAAAAAAAACTGCAGACAAAAACTTGCAAAATACAAGAAAGGTGCAAAATTCATGAGGGAAAGATGTACATACAGTGGGGAAAATAAGTACTAAACACATCAACATTTTTCTCCATCCATCCATCTTCTTCCGCTTAATCCTTTTCAGGTAGCGGGGGGGTGGGGGGGAGCTGGAGCCTATCCCAGCATCTTTGGGCGAGAGGCAGGGTACACCCTGGACAGATCGCCAGTCCATCACAGGGCCAACACAGACAGACAGACAACCATTCACTCTCACATCCATACCTAAAGACAATTTAGAATCCCCAGTTTTTTGATGCCAATTAACCTAACATGCATGTTTTTAGCATGTGGGAGGAAACCGGAGAAATCCTGGAGTAAACCCATGCAGATACGGGGAGAACATGTAAACTCCACACAGATCACTGTTGGTCGGGGGCTGAGTTCGAACCCAGGATCCCCCGGCCAAGGATGAGTTGCTGTGCTGCCGCAGTGCTAACCACTCCGCCGCCGCGCTGCCAACATTTTTCTCATTAAACATATTTCTGATGGAGCCATTGACCTGAGATTTTCACCAGATATCAGTAGCAACCCAAGTAATCCATACACGGAAAGAAATCAAGGCAACTGTGTTTACAAAACAAGTTATATTTAATAAAGTGGAATGGCATAGGGAATAAATATTAAATACGCTTGGTAAAATTCATTTAATATTCAGTAGAAAAGCCTTTGTTGTAATAACTGTCAGGGTTGCCCCTCTGGGACAAGAAAGAGGAGGACCCAAACATGAGGCGAATCTGGTAAACCATTTATTGTGATGAAAATGAACTATAACAGAAAATAATGCAGCTTGGGGGCTGAAACAAAAGCAAACACGGCAAGGCTCAGACACAAGGTTACAATAAACTGAATACTCAGCAGGCGGCACAGTGGTTAGCACTGTGACAGCACAGTAAGAAGATCACTAACTAACTAACTAACTAACCTGCACTTATATAGCGCTTTTCTAGTCACAAAGACCACTCAAAGCGCTTTCACTAATACTAACCCTCTACTCTAAGGGCCTATAGGAAACAGATATCTAGGGACAATTTAGAACAACCAATTAACCTAACATGCATGTCTTTGGATTGTGGGAGGAAACCGGAGCCCCCGGAGTAAACCCACGCAGCACAGGGAGAACATGCAAACTCCACACAGAAAGGTTCCAACCCCTGCCAACCTGGGGATTCGAACCAGGAACCTTCTAGCTGTAAGGCACCAGTGCTAACCACTGCACCACCGTGCTGCCCACAGCAGTCACGGTGGTGCACAGGACCACAGGACCATGGAGCCTATCCCAGCATCTTTGGGCGAGAGGCAGGGTACACCCTGGACAGATCGCCAGTCCATCACAGGGCCAACACAGACAGACAGACAACCATTCACTCTCACATCCATACCTAAAGACAATTTAGAATCCCCAGTTTTTTGATGCCAATTAACCTAACATGCATGTTTTTAGCATGTGGGAGGAAACCGGAGAAATCCTGGAGTAAACCCATGCAGATACGGGGAGAACATGTAACATGTGGACCACAGGACCACACAGGATTGGTCCTGTGATCAATCCTGTGTGGGATTGATCACAGGATCAATCCCACACCCTGACTGTCGGTGACCCTTCTGTGTGGAGTTTGCATGTTCTCCCTGTGTCTGAATGTTTTGTTTTTCTTCCCACAGGCCAAAAAAAAAGCATGCAAGTTAGGTTAATTGGAGACTCTAAAGTGGCCCTAGGTGTGAAGGTGTGTGTAAAGAGTGAAGGGATTGGCGCCATACTGTGGCTGCATCATCCATCCAGGTGGATGCCCTGTGATTTCCCTCTGGGGATTAATAAAGTATACAAAATACAAATACTCAGGGCTAGGACAGAACAAAGTGAAACAGAAGCATGAAACATGCCAAACAACGATAAGGACACTGCACAGGACAGAGACTCACACTGGCATAAATAGACAACGGGCAATCAAGACAATACGGAACAGATGGAAACAATCAAGGGCAGATGGAAACAACAGAGAAGTGGCTACAGATACAGGAAACATGAGGGGTTGAGCCAAAAAGGTAAACAAGAACACACACAATACCCAGGACCAGACAGGGGATGATACTACATGACTAGAAACCAGGGAAAGCAAAGGACAACCACAGAAGATAACACAGAAACCAGGGGAATACAGAAATAATAATAATTAAAAAAAATGTATTCTTTATTGATCCCCAGAGGGAAATTCAGGGCATCCACAGTACAGCACAAATCCCTTCACCATTCACATCTCAGATCACTTTAGAGTCTTCAATTAACCTGACTTGCATGTTTTTGGCCTGTGGGAGGAAACGGGAGTACCCGGGGTAAACCCACACAGACACAGGAAGAACATACAAACTCCACACAGAAGGGTCACCGATGGTCAGGGGGTGGGATTGAACCCATGATGGTCAGTGGTGGAATCGATCCTGTGATCTTCTTACTATGCTGCCACTGTGCCACTGAGCTGCCCAAAAAACGATAATAACTAGAAAAGCACTTGGAGAGCGCAGACCTCCGCCAAGCGCCACAGTTCCCCCCATACAGTGTTTGTGTGTATGTTTTCAGATTCCTTGACCACGAAAACATATGACTAGCAATTTGATTGACAATGATATGATTAGTGGTTCAGTAGTTATTCACGAAAATGACATTTTCCGTAATGGCGGCCACAGTTCCCCCCATACAGTGTTTGTGTGTACGTTTTCAGATTCCTTGACCACAAAAACATATGACTGGCAATTGGATTGACAATGATCAGATTAGTGGTTCAGTAGTTATTCAGGAAAATGGCTTTTTCCGTAATGGCGGCCACAGTTCCCCCCATACAGTGTTTGTGTGTACGTTTTCAGATTCCTTGACCATGAAAACACATGACTAGCAATTGGATTGACAATGATATGATTAGTGTTTCAGTAGTTATTCACGAAAATGGCATTTTCCGTAATGGCGGCCACAGTTCCTCCCATACAGTGTTTGTGTGTACGTTTTCAGATTCCTTGACCATGAGAACATATGACTAGCAATTGGATTGACAATGATAGGATTAGTGGTTCAGTAGTTATTCAGGAAAATGGCATTTTCCGTAATGGCGGCCACAGTTCCCCCCATACAGTGTTTGTGTGTACGTTTTCAGATTCCTTGACCATGAAAACATATGACTAGCAATTGGATTGACAATGATAGGATTAGTGGTTCAGTAGTTATTCACGAAAATGGCATTTTCCGTAATGGCGTTTTTCTTCTGGACGGTGATCCGGATCACCACCAAAATTTAATCAGTTCTTCCTTGTACCATTTCCAACAATGCCTGAAAGTTTCATCGAAATCTGTCCAAAACTTTTTGAGTTATCTTGCTAACCAACAGACAGACAGACAGACAGACATACAAACAGACAAACAGACAAACCCCGGCAAAAACATTACCTCCTTGGCGGAGGTAATAACAATAACCATAACATCCAGGGAACACATAATAACATACAAATGAACTTAAAGCGTGGGCATGCCCTGCTCATGACATTACCACCCCTTAAGGCGTGTATTCCAGACACTCCTAAAAAAAAAACCCACAGACACCAAAATGGGTGGGAGGAGGAGGACATGGCATGGTGGGAAGAAACAAAACATGGGAATCTTCAGAAACAAAGTTTCACCCTCCAAGGGTGGGTGGTGGAGGCACCAGGCCAGGTGGACCAAAACAATCCCCCCCCCCAAAAAAAAAGTTCAACACAAAATCCAGTTTAAGAGGGCAGCACAGAGTCCAAGACCCCCCAAAACAAGGTGGATCGAGTGGTTGACCTATGTCCCTAGGCTACCGGATCATAAAACATGGTGGGTCAGGGGGCCTCCCAAAGTTCATGGGCCCCCAGACCAGAGGACAAGGGGGTTGGGGGGGTCAGCCAGCATCCGCGGACCCCCAGACCAACAAGCAGGGTCTGTAGAGCAGGTACTGAGATGCGTCAGCCTCAGGACCCGACAGTGGAGGTGCACCGACCTCCGGAACAAACGGCGGAGGTGCACTGGCCTCTAGAAGAAACAGCGGAGGTGCTCTGGCCTCTGGAACAGATGGTGGAGGCACACCAGCCTCTTGAACAGACAGCAGAAGTGCACTAGCCTCAGCAGCAGATGGAGGGGATGCGCCAACCCCTGGATGCGATGACTGAGGCGCACCAGCCTCAGGAACAGCAGGTGGAGGCGCACCAGCCTCTGCAGCAAACGGCAAGGGCTCACCGGCTTCTGGAACAAATGACGGAGATGCGCCGGCCTCTGGAACACATGATGGAGGTGCACCAGCCTCGGGAACACCTTATGGAAGGGCACTGGCCTCTAGAACACACAACGGAAGCGCATCAGCCTCGGGAACAAATGGTGGAGGTGCACCAACTTTTGGAACAGAGGACAGAGGTTCACTGGCCTCAGCAGCAGACTTCGGGGATGCGCTGGCCCCTGGATATGATGACTGAGGTGCACCGGCCTCAGGAACAGCAGGTGGAGGTGCACCGGCCTCAGAAGCTGATGGTTGGAGCGTGCTGTCCTCCGGAGCTGATGGTTGGCGTGTGCTGATCACAGGAACAGATGGCTGATGCATACTAACCTCAGGTACCTATGACAAAGGCACACAGACTTCAGGAGCTGACGACTGAGGTGCGCCAAACTCAGGAACAGGCGATGGAGGCTCACCAGCCTCTGGAACAAATGATGGCTGGGGAGCGCTGATCACCAGAGACAGCAGCAGGGGCATCCGGCCCAGACACCTGGAGAACCATCCCCACTGCAGTCACCTGGGATGAGGGAGAAAGGCGGGGATTGAGTGAAGCGACACCAAAATTATCAGGAGCAAGGCAAGTCTTTTCTAACATTGATGTTAAAAATGTAAAGAAAAGAACTTGCCTTAGCTCCTGGTTCACTGCTGCTGGGGTGATCGCCTCAGGATGAGCTGCCAGAGCAATGGTCTCAGAAAATGAAGGTGGAGCGGACTGCTCGGATAAAACAGGTGGAGCGGACTGCTCAGACGAAACAGGTGGAGCAGACTGCTCAGGTGAAACAGGTGGAGCAGACTGCTCAGGCAAAACAGGAGAGCAGAATGCTCAGACGAAACAGGTGGAGCAAACTGCCCAGGCGAAACAGGTGGAGCAGACTGCTCAGGCAAAATAGGTAGAGCAGACTGCTCAAGTGAACACAGTGGATCAGACTGCTGAGGCGAGCACGGAGAAGAGGACTGCCCAGGTGAACACGGTGGAGTGGGGGCTTATGTGTGCACCACGGAGACAGCTGAAGCTGTGATGTGCACCTCTGGAACAGTGGGAGTTGTAATGTGTACCTCGAGAACAGCTGGAGCCATGGCGTGCACCTTGGGGACAGCGGGAGCTGTGACGTGCACCCCAGGAATGGCTGGAGCTGTGATGTGCATCTTGGGGATGGTCGGAGCTGTGACGCGCACCTCATGAATGGCTGGAGCTGTCTGGAGAAGAGCCGGCACTGGTGGTGGTACAGGGTGTTGAGAAGAGTGGCGTCTCCCAGAGTCTTCCTTCCACCCGAGCCCGCCAAATGCCAACCGAGATCCCCAAAATAGTTCTCTCTCAGTGGCAGATCTCTCCCAGGGGGCCTATGATGCAACGGGCTCCGCAGGAGATAGCATTGGCGGACATGCTGCTGACTCTGGCAAGGAGGAGGCCGGTGGTACAGGCAGAGGAGAGAGAGGAAGCCCCTGTAGACAAGGAATGGAGTGCAGGCTTGGGTGGGCTTTGAGAATGTTCACGATGGCCCCCCCAACAGAGTGTAGTTTCCCTTGGCGAGAGTGCACTGCGAGCTGAGGTGATTAGATCCTGCAGCACCTCTGTGATGGGCAACTCTCCCCCCTCCGTCTCCTCCTCCTCTTTTCACCCACTGGGTCCTGGACTGGTGGTGTCCTTCTGTCAGGGTTGCCTTTGTTGGTAATAACTGTCAGGGTTGCCCCTCCAGAGCAAGGAAGAGGAGGACCCAAACATGAGGCAAATCTGGTAAATCATTTATTGTGGTGAAAATGAACAGCAACAGAAAATAATGCAGCTTGAGGGTTGAAACAAAAGCAAACACAGCAAGGCTCAGACACAAGATTACAATAAACTGAATAGTCAGGGCTAGGGCAGAACAAGGTGGGACAGAAGCGTAAAACACACCAAACAATGAAAAGGACACTGCACAGGAGAGAAACTCACACTGACATAAATAGACAATGGGCAACCAAGACAATACAGAACAGGTGGGAACAATCAAGGGCAGACGGAGACAACAGGGAAGTGGCTACAAATACAGGAGACATGAGGAGCTGAGACAAAAAGTAAACAAGAACACACACAAGACCCAGGACCAGACAGATGAGGATACAACATGATGAGAAACCGAGGAAAGCAAAGGACAACCACAGAAGATAACACAGAAACCAGGAGAATACAGAAATGTAAAAATGATAAAAAACTAATAACCATAACATTCAGGGAATACATAATGATGTACAAATGAACTTAGCTCATGACAATAACAGCACAGGCATTGCTCAGGAGTGATTTTTGCCCACTCTTCCACACAAACTGTCTTCAAATCTTGAAGGTCCCGCGGGTGTCTTCTATGAACTCTGATCTACAGTTCGTTACATAGATTTTCAATTGAATTCATGTCAGGTGACTGACTGGGCCATTCCAGCAGCTTTATTTTCCTTCTCTGGAGCCTGTTGAGAGTTTCCTTGGCTGTGTGTTTGGCATCATTGTCTTGCTGAAATGTCCATCCTCGTTTCATCTTCAGCATCTTGGCAGATGGCAACAGGTTCTTATCAAGGATGTCTCTCTCTATATATATGTCCATTCATATTTTTTTTTTTTTTTTTTTTTTTGCTGAATATCGGCGCCACACCAGTCGGCTGCCTTTTGCAACAGCGGCTCGATTCCGAGTTTTTTTTTCCCTTCCTCTCTCTTTTGATCACTTTTTTTTTTTTTTTTCACCCCACTTATATCACGGACACACAGATCGTCCCAAATGTCTCCTGAGCCGGTGGACGGAGCCACTGTTTATAGCAGGATTCGATACAACAGGGAAGAGCTGCTAGCATTTAACCGCCACCCGGTCCCACTGGAAAAACTCGACATACCGAGAGAACTGAGGCGAAAACGCCGCGGCTGCCGGGCTGGAGTAAGGCGGAGGACAAAAAATATAAGGTACAGACCCTCCCTCAGAAAGCTAGCTCTGTCCTGGGGCAACGCCTTGATCCGATGGAGGAGATAGGAGAGAGAAGGACGGTGGCTAAACTGTCATCTCAGCTGGAGTCCGAGTTCCACCCTATGCAGGACATACTGGATGCACTGAGGAGCTCATTTAGCAGCAGACTACATCATCCCAGGTGCACAACCGAGAGGTTTCGTAGGTCCTTCCTACCAACGGCTGTCAGACTGTACAACCTAAGCAGGGCTGCTCGCAGAGATAGCAAAAAGACGTAACAAACTAATAGTTTTTTGAATGCAAAAGATGCAATAGACTTACACAATGGTCCCCTCCGGCATACAACTAGGAACATACCGGTCGCTATGGAGGGTGAGAATATGTATGGGCACATAATCATACCATGTAGGATAACTAAATAGACGGTTATGCTGTTTCATCCCACCTAGCAACAATGCTCTGCACTGTGTGTGTTTATATATTTACATATTTATTCCATCTAGCTACAATGCTCTGCACTGGGTGTGTTTATATTTATATATCTATATATTTATTCCATCTAGCTACAATGCTCAGCACTGGGTGTGTTTATATTTATATATCTATATATTTATTCCATCTAGCTACAATGCTCCGCACTGTGTTTTTATATATCTACATATTATTCCATCTAGCTACATTGCTCCGCACTGTGTGTGTTTATATACTTGCATATTTATTCCACCTAGCTGCAATGCTCCGTACTGTGGGTGTTTATATATTTACATATTTATTCCATCTAGCTACAATGCTCTGCACTGTGTGTTCATATATTCATATATTTATTCCATCCAGCTACAATGCTCTGCACTGTGTGTCTGTGTGTGTGTGTGTGTGTATATATATATTTTATAGTAATATGTACATATGTATATTAGCTGCTCTTGCTTGCTTGTTTTTTTTTTTTTTTGCCTTCTGATTGTTGCTCTGAGTGTTGCTATCCCTGTGCTGTTGCAATCCTGGAATTTCCCCGTTGTGGGACGAATAAAGGCTTATCTTATCTTATCTTATATTTCCTTCAATTATATGAAGTCTGCCTGTACCATGTGCTGAAAAGCACCCCCACACCACGATGCTCCCACCTCCAAGCTTCACTGATGGTATGGTACTTAGGGGCTGATGTGCAGTGTCATTTCTCCTCCAAACATGCTGTGTGTTGTGACATCCAAAAAGTTCAATTTTGGTCTCATCTGACCAGACTACATTCTCCCAGTATTTTACTGGCTTGTCCAAATGTTGTGCAGCAAACTTCAGCATGTTTTTTCTTCAGCAATGGAGTCTTGTGAGGTGAGCAGGCATAGAGCTGTAGCGGACTCAAACTGGATTGAACACTGAAATTCTCTCATGGAGTTTGTTGGTGAATTTATGGACCTTTTTGAGACTGCAGCTCTGTTCAAGATTTATATTCTCACCACAGAATCTCAACAACTCCTGGGTGCATTCCAGAGATGCACCTCCATGCCCCCTCTTTCTCTCTTTCTCTCAACACAGACCCTCCACACAGAAGTGCTATCAGCTGGAAAAACAAGAGACTCCCCACTGAGACTTTGTTTTATGACTGTGGCTATCCCAGAACTGCCCCACTGAAGAAGAGTTCCCGAGAAGCTTTCTGGCCCTGCTGTATTGTCTGTTGTTATAAATGTTTTATTTGTGTATGCTCTCCCTAATTATGAATTCTAGTGCTCCCCCCCAGAACACTCAGCAGGGGTTGTGATCCCCCCTCCCCCAGTTTGGCTCCAGCTCTGCTAGAACTGTCGGAGGGCATGTCAGTCCGTGAGGGGGACGGGGGAGGGGTGGAAAGGGCAGTGTGCTCTGCTCCGAGTTCCAGCACGTTGAACGGCTGTGGATCGTGGGCACACGGGCCGGTGTGCAGTCATACGTAATGGAACCAGACGGCAATCGGCCGGATTTGGGAGTGAGGTGCGGGAAAAGCTCTGTGCAGGAGGAGGTTGAGGGGGTGGGAATAAGCGAGTGCCAGCCCGGGACGTGGTGTCTGGGCCGCGCAAAAATTGCGTGTGGATCCGCGATGGTGAGGAACTTTTCCCATTAAACGTGGCGGAGATCCACAGCGGCTGTGAAAAAAAAATTATATCTCTGACTTCTCTCATGTTTTGGCCCAGCGAGGATGTGGGGAAAGTGAGCGGCCAAATTCCCCGAGGATGCGTAGTGGCTGTGATAAACTGAAGCTGTGTCAGGGACTCGGCAGTTTGGATTTAGGTGTGGGAAACAGCCCTAAAGTCATCGGGGAGAGCAATCGGCTAAATTCCCCTTGTGCGCCGTGGCTGGAAAACTCATACAAAGTCCTGTGTGCTGGCTACACGTATGCTTCAGGTGCGCAAGCAGCCTTGAAGGTTCCGAGGGTGGCGATCGGCCGTTTTACTCGGGCATGTGCAGCTGTGGAGGACACTGTAGTAGCCTGTGGAGCCAGTTTGTCCCTGGTGCGTGGTGCGCGCTTGGCTTCTGTGCGCGGAAGGTTGGTTGTCGAGAGGTGAGTCAGGGTCAGGGAGCTTGATGGAAATCAGAGCAGTCGGGGTCGATGATTACCCCGTTCAGGCTGCTTCCTTTGTTCGCTCGTGTTACTGATCCTCGTCATGCGTCTCGGTCCCAGCGCTGTGCTCTCGGCCCTGGAGGTTGCCATCGTGGAGAGAGGACAAGGCGCGCGCACTCCCGTGTGGATGCGAAGGATGTAGGCGATCTCTGGTCCTCTGGGATCCACAGCGCAGTTCCAGTGTGGAGGTAAAAGATCAGGCGAGGGACACACCGTGACGCGTTCTGAGGCTTCCCGTCCGGGCCATCTCCGGGGTGTTCGCCTCGTGTTCCATTCTTCGTCAAGGGTCACCAGTGTGGAGGAACAAAATAAGTGCAGGCAAGACACGGCGAGCTGAAGGTTTAAGAGATTTATTCCTCCATCATCATGAGACACACTGCAGCACCATGTGCTGTGTGTGCGCTCTCCTGAGTGCACTGTCGTGAGGCATGTAAAGTTAGCTCTTTTATACAGACAAGAGAGAATGCATGTGTTAGAAAAATACCCGATTCTTTGATTGAAAGATCCAAGAACAAGCAGGAGATTTCTTCAATTTAAAGGATGGTACATTTATTTAGAAGTCACAAGTAAAGCAAGCAGCGCTGGGTGCAGCGTGACGCAGCTCCCTCTGGAGCGTCGCCACACTGACCAAGACTTCCGGGTGCACATTCCATTTCTCTTCTTGGGTTGGCCAATTGGACCAATCCCCTGTACAATAGGATGGGCTTGTATGCGACTATCTGATTGGCTAATCTGCCTATAGCGGGAACAGGCCAGCCACTGAACGCCACTTCGTTCTAGAATATGCTATCAACAGTGTGCGTGGGTGTTGAGTCTGGGTGTGTATCTAATGTGAAAGACCTGACTTAAAAGAGAGAGAAGAGAGGGGGGGGAGAGAGCGAGAGAGCTCCATAGCTTTGTCTCATTCCTGTTTTATCAGTTTACCATAACATAATTGTTCATAAGCACGCAAACACAATTTGTATGGAATATGTGTAGAGCATAATGGGAGATTACCTACAGAATTATTATCTTGGCACTAACTTTACATTAACCCTTTCACTCCCTCCTTTGACATGATTTTATCATGTCAACCATGTATGGTGTGAGAGACTCTAGCAATTAACAGATGGTGAATAAGGCAGGTCCCTGCATTGTGTCAACCCAAGAGGCTTGCACCATTGGTTCTGCTACCCTTGCCTCCCCCCTTATGGACACCTTAGCGCGGTGCAGCAATGTCTCAGAGATGAACTGTCACCAGGTCCTGTACCCCCATCGAGGTCTCCTCCTGATCATAGTTCTTTGTCCAGTGGAGTAGACCATGTGGGGATCATAGGGGCGAATAGGGTCAGTCCACAAAGCCCACAAAACCTTTGTCCACTGGTTGACCCTTGCCAGGGCTTGCATCATTCGGCTACATTCATCACACGATTGCGACAGAGGTTTGACCTTCCTCTGTGTCTGCTTCCCGTATCTGCAGCTGTGGAGCACAGTCCCATCTTGTTGACACAGAAGCGAAACAACTGTGTGTCCCCGCTCTCAGAGGCACACCTCATCCCATGAGGTCTACAGGACAGTCTGGTGGGTGCAGCAGAGGGTATGTAACATCCAGTCCAGCCAGTGAACAGTTCAGTGATGCTGTCCCAGGGATGCCACCCCCCTGTCCCTGGACAGAGGTGGACATGCTGGTGTTGGAAGGCTCGAGCTCCTGGCTCCACCCTGGATGCTGGAGGTGCGGTGGATGCGCTCGGGTACCAGTCCATTCTTCTTCTGGGGACTGAAGTCGTACAGTCACTTGCCCTACGACCTTTTCTGCGTCGCAGGCACACGTCGTGATGGTCTGGTGCTTTCTGGCATACATCTTCCCTGTACGCTATACCTTTAATCAAGTTCCGATACAAAGGGCTCAGCCGGGGCAGGACCAATAATGGTCTTAGGGGTTGCCATCACAATGTATGGAGCCTGTACAGTTTTATCCTTATTCACTACATCTGTAGTTATCTATGTGTTGTTGTAAGTTATCTCCCAGTAGCCTTGAGTGTGTGATTGTTGACTATATGAAATCTGCAAGTGGTGGTTGTGTTGTGATGAGTGTGTTGGGTGATGGGACCTATATGTTCAGCAGTGGGTAGGTAGTGGATGACATTGTTCAACGTTAGGAGACATCCTTATCCTTGCATTGTTGTATTCAGGCTTTCAGAGCTTCTAACCTTCACCTTTATTCAGACTACCTAACCGTAATTAGCATGATGGAAATAGATAATGCCAGAACCCTATAAGTCTCACACCCCTACATCCGTGTGGTGAGCTATGTATGATTTATGTATTATCATTAGCACACTGTGTTTACAAATAATCTGTGATGGCAGAATGGTCTTCCTCGTTATCATCCTTCGTCTTGGGGTCCTCAGCTCTTCCTCTCGACCCAGCAATTGGTCTAAGACTTGCTGACGACTCCCACTGTGGAAAATTGCATTTGTTAACGCCCTTCTGGGCTTCTGAATATATGGCCTATAGTGTCGTACTCTGCTCCTTTTATAAGATCTACATCTAGTTATCCTTTTACCATAACCAATTTGGAATTTGCTTCAAATTTTCCTCATCCCCTCGTTTGTTAATGTTAAGATTGGTCATATAGGAGATTTCTGGGCATCTTTGTGTGCTGCCTTTTGTGCTATGGTTACCCAGTTAAGAGACAGTGCTTATGGTTTCGTTTTGGGAGAATATTCTATGTTAACCACTTGCGCTCCGTTGTTCCGCGGGCGGGCAAGTCTCTGCGTCCTAGGGCGCATGAGGGCGCACGAGAGCGCACTCGTGCGCGCTCGGACGCATGATGAGATGAGATGAGATGAGATGATGCATGATATACTGATGATGGTGCAGATGGAGATGGTGCTGGCCTCCAAGCGCCACTGAAAAAAAAAGCTGCAGACAGCCGCAAACAGATTAGTTCATCTGATTGACCTCTCATTCAACTAATAAGAGCCTTGAATTGGGTTTCTGAAACCATGAAGAGCCAATGAATGAAAACCTAGGAAGGAGGACCCGCCTACTGTGAATGCAGGAGCCAATTGAAGCACAGAAATTCGGGCTGGGTGAAGAGATATTTACTGTTGCAGAAGATGAAAACAAAGGACGCTGGACGAACCTGCTACAGACCCAGGCTCACCAAGCAGCATGGAGAACACCCACAAGTGGGACCTGCACTCATTCCAGCAGAATAGGATTAGGATTCTCTTCCGTCATCATAGACCGACGGAGGCCGACGACAAAGGTCGTAAATCATTCACCAAAACCGCAATAATGGAATTATGTTTTGATCGGGATCCACGAGCGGACCAGCGTCACGTTCGTCTGACAATGGGGAAGAGAAGTTCGCCAGGACTCTGCTGCTGTGAAGAGGTAAGGTGTTATAAGCTAAATTATTATTTCTCCCTGAAAACTGTAATCCAAAAATGACTTTTCACCGATCGGTAAATTATAACTGTACCACGCACGAAGTACGAAGTGCGTGCACAGCGATAAACGGTTCATTTGCCGTGTTCGGACCGTGAACGCCCCCCCCCTCGCTGCAGAAGAGGAGCGGGGCGGGGGGGCGTTCACGGTCCGAACGCCCCCGGTCCGCAGGGGGAAGCATATGAGTCTATTCCATCATGTAGCGATGGCCGTCTTCTGTAGCGAGGGGGGGGACAACCCCCCCCCACACACACACAGTAGCGGGGGGGGGGGGAGCCGCTGTGACAGCGGTGCTGTGGAAACATGCTAGGAGTGTAATCCGTCATGTAGTGAGGGCCGAACTACGTCCTTTGTTGCGGGGGGGGACAACCCCCCCCCCCACACACAGACACAGCCCTGAATGTGACCTTTCATTAGAGCCCAAAATGAAGATTCTACATTGAATTATTCAAAAGTTACAGACATTTTTCCAAACTGTGCCATTTGGCACAATTTGGCACAGTTCCAAAACGCCTGGGAACAGCCTGAGAACAAAGCTGTGTAAAATATTCATTTTTTGTGGTATTGTTACCAAATTTGGATCTCAGCTTGATAACACTTGGTTCTACATTTCTGTTGCATTTTCCAGCCGGATCGGACAGCTGTGTGTTATTTGCAAGCATTTGTATCCAAAAAAACACCGTGTTCAAATTTATTTTCTTCAAGTTCAGTATGTTTAGATGACTATAACTCAGTGGCCGGAGCACGTAGAGAGATCATGTTTTTTTTGCCAAAAAATTCAAAGTGTTTTCTTTTAAATGAGACCAACCCCATGAAGATGCTGCAAAGGGTTGAATAACAGCTTTCGATTTACTTTGGGCACGTTTTTTTTTTTGGCATTTTTAGGAAAATTGCCCGGAGTGTAAGGGGTTAAGGTCAGGTACTGGTTTTCCATGGATGGCTCTATTCTGCACTAGAGATGACAAAATGTCCAACATTTTACAATCCATGTGTTTGGGTCTAACCAGCGGGATGTGTGGAACCCCCCATAGGTTGAAATGTCTCTTATCCTCTTCAATTAGGACAATGGCTGCTTCCACACATTTCTTTGTTTATGAGTCCAATTTTATGACCAATCTGGAGGATGGATTTGCAAATAATGGTTGTTCATAATTTGGATCAGATCTGTTCAATCACCTATAGTACATGGGATACAATGCTACTTTTACAGATGTTGATAGGTGTTCTACTGGTAGCTTGCCATTTGCAGAATTTGATCTTTACTTTTCTGACCTTGAAAAGTCCTGTATGTCATTACCCGGAGTTCTTACTTTACATGCAATAATTTAATTTTTGCTAATTTTTTGCATATGTGTAGAAGTGAGTCCACTTATCTGTTCTAGTCTTTAAAGGCCAAATGTCACGTAACAGGGTACTTTAAATATCTTGAAACTAGATATAAAAGGGAACCGATCCGTTCGGGTCTTGGTGCATATGCTTCAGTAACAACGGAATATTCGTTAATTTAAAACTGCCGCGCTTGGCCTGACACGGCCCCTGGAATCGCCTGGGGAAGAAGGCGGAAGTGACGAAATCGATTGTACCCTAGTTTGATGCTTGGGGTATTTCAATTGATTGTTTATATGGAGACTGGAAGGTTGAAGGGAGCAACAAGAAAGAAAAAATTGGATATTTCACCCATACCTTAAAACGGGACTATCAGGGACAGCTGGGTAATAAGGGACACTTCTCTGGGAAATGTTTTCATACCTGTCAAGTGAGACGTTTTCGCCGTACTTCAACACCGTAAAAAGCGGCTATAAGGAACGGCGGAGCAACAAGGGACACCTCTCTGGGATCTCTGTCTGTTCCACAACCACTGCACAGCTCAACGTGTTAAACCATTGTCCTAATGACTTCTCATTGTAGTGAGAACAGCTCAAGCTGAGCGATCAGCCCGCCCAGACAATTAAACTAATGAGTGACTCCACACTTCTCATGGTAGTGCGAATAGCTCACGCTGAGCGATCAGCCCGCCCAGACAATTAAACTAATGAGTGACTCCACACTTCTCATGGTAGTGCGAATAGCTGACGCTGAGCGATCTGCCAGCACCAGCTGTGGCTGATGACACACAGGAGTGCTCCGCAAAACACTCAATTTTTTTTTCCAGTATATTTTTCCTTTTGGGCGTACAGAAATGGCAATACGCCCGTTTTTGCTAAAATTGCATTTTCCCCGTATTTTCCTTAAAATATTTGACAATAACAACACGAACTACATTTAAAACATTTCCCAGAAAAGTGTCCACCACCACTCCGCCCACCAAAATATGGCGAAAACGTCTCCCTTGACAGGTATGCGCCTCCATTTTCATATTGATCTGGTCAATTTCTTGACAGCAGCGGCTCTCCTCCACTGTAATAATAATGGCTTCCGAAAAATCAATATTTATGGGGCGCCCTCGACAGACCCCCTTCGGCTTCGCAATTCTGGAGGCGATTAATGTCCAGTTCAATGACATTTTCCACTGGTTCTGCTCTCTGGTCATCGGTGGAACTGTTGTCATCAGACAAAGCATCTGATTCTGTCTCGGATGGCTCGAACCTGTAAGGTTCTATGCCTCTGTCACTGTCTGAACCACTGACAAAAAAAAAGACAAAAAAAAAAGACAAAACTAAACTAATTTGTTCACAATCGCTGTCACTTTCCGTCATGATTGTCCAATGTTGATAAGTGTGAATGTGGATAGGCAGGGCAGCCAGGGTACAACTGGTGATGTCAAAAACATGGGCGTGGTCTGGACTGGCTGTCACAAGCCAGCAAGCAAGGTGGGGCCTTCACCTGGTGTATTTTGTGCAATTATGTAAATACAGGTGGGTGATATGGTCTCCGGTATGAATATTTGGTTTAAGCTATGTGTATTTTATCTAAATTCGTTGTCATTTAGAAAAAAAAATTACGTGACATTTGGCCTTTAAGTATGCAGTCCAGTTTTCAGTGGTGTAATGTAATGTAATGTAATGTAATGTACTTTATTTATATAGCCCTTTAAAACAACCTGTAGGTGACCAAAGTGCTTTACAAAAAATAAACAGCATTAAAAACACACAGAGCATTAAAAACAAATAACATAAACAAAAACAACCTAAAAATAAAATAAAAACAAATGCCAAGACAAATATCACCACTACTGGGTATTAAAAGCCATCCTAAACAAATATGTCTTAAGTTCAGATTTAAAAAGGGTCAGGTCAGAGATAGCACGTAGGTCAGGGGGGAGATTATTCCAGAGCCTGGGGGCAGCAACAGAAAAGGCTCGGTCACCCCAATGTTTATACCTTGACCTAGGCACATCCAGCAAAAGCTGATTGGATGACCTCAAAGCTCTGCCTTGGTCACGGACAGTCAAAACCTCAGACATATAAACCGGAGCAAGGCCATTAAGAGCTTTAAAAACAAAAAGCAAAAGTTTAAAATTAATTCTAAAATGGACTGGAAGCCAATGAAGTGAAAAAAGGATCGGAGTAATGTGCTCTCGCCTAGGTGTGTTGGTCAAAAGACGGGCCGCTGCATTTTGCACAAGTTGAAGGCGGCCAAGAGAAGACTGAGAGATGCCAACATAAAGTGCATTGCAGTAATCAAGTCGAGACGTGACTAAAGCATGGATGGCTATCTCAAGATCATGACGGCTCAGGAAAGGTTTGGCTTTGGATAACAAACGTAATTGATAAAAGCTCATTTTGACTACATTGTCAATCTGTTTATCAAATTTTAAATGGCTGTCAAAAATCACCCCCAAATTTCTGACAGCTGAACTGAGCCTTGGTCCACATCCACCCTCCAGGTGGATGTGGACGCCTCTCTCCTGCCAGCAGCGGCCATTTTGGGGCGTGCTCCCTCCTCCTCCTCCTTGCTGTCCTCCCCCTTGTCCTCTTGGCCTCCTTTTATAAGAGAAACAGATTCATGGGGAGCCTCAGGCTCTTGTGTCAGCCATTCCATGAATAAGTGCGTGTTTTTCCTTCAAATTTTATTTTCCCTTCTTATTTAGATTTCCAACCTTGAGTCAAGAAAAGAACTGCTTCAAAGTCTTCATTTAATTTTCCTAATTAATATAAGATGGGATAATAAGATTAACTCTCCACCATGCCAACAGATATTATTTGTACTACTGTAATTGAATGCTGCACGGACCTTCGTGTTGCACTGGCATATACCTCCATGCTGCCACCAACTCCTTCCACTCAGTGTTTTTATCTTCCAAGAGTTTTGTCTGGTGACATCCTATGCATACCCTCTGTTGGGAAGGAACATAACTGGGGTGTTAGATTGACTTTAAATAACCGAGTATATAGTAAAGCTATAATCTTTGCTGTGAGTGTTTGCTCATTAATGTTAATATTCACAACTAAAAGAAATGCGCTGAAAGAATGGACACCTAATGCCTCATTGCTGCTTTAAGTACTTGGAAACATTTAAGATGGCTGCCTGTGTTTGTGCCTTCTTCCTGACACTTTTAAGTAAAATTTAATTTATTTATTGTTGGTTTTCTGTTTGTTTGGTTTTTAAACCTACAGCTGCAAATCTTACGTGGATCTTTATTTTTCTTTGGTTACACATATTCTGCTTTCATTTCTTTTTCCATTTCCATCTCAACATCAGAAATATTTTCTACACTTGCTAAATCCACCGTTCTTCTTCCCCTACGCACTTTTTCCATCAGAAACACTCACTCATTCTTTTCCATCCACTATCCATCTGTGTACAAGACTTCACCTTTCCCTGGACTAGCTGATGAAGCTGCACATCTCACATCTATAATCTCTTTCAGTGTTAAAACTTCCTTTCATTCATCTGGTCTCCGTTCTCTTCAGCCTTCATCAACATTCTGTTACCACCTGCTTGTCTTATTCATGATTCACTGTCCCATCATTCATACTACTGACTACTGTCCACAGCTAATGCTCCATGCAAGATCCTGCCCATAAAAGTGATTGGTTTCATTCTGAAAAGTCCGCTTTATAATAAACCAACGTGGCTCATTTCAAAATTCTGTCTTGTGGCAAAACTTATCTCTTGATCCCCACCCTGGCATTGGATGCTTTTCCATTACTGACCTTTCGAATTTGTTATGGAATTAATTAATGCCTCTGGGTCTGAACATCTGCCTTTCAAGGAATGTATTAAACTATGACGTCTGCTGATTATTATGAAAACTTAAGTATACCAGAGTCAACTGTATCTTGGTGTGGTGGAGTCTTCTGTCTTTTTCTCCTGAACAGATAACCTCCAGACGAACTAACATTATGCCTACAAAACTATAACAATTTTAGATACAAAAATATAAAACTTTCATTAGCCCCCCAAAACAATTCTAAATAATATTTAAATCAAGACTTAACCATGTGACACACGGACCACGAGGGTGTGAACCGCTGGTTTGTTTATCAAGCTACACTGGTTGTCTTGTGTGTGTCAGAGCTGCAGATCTATGTGCACAGGACATTAAAGCCTTGTTTATGCTCCACCTCCGCTCTGTGTGTGCGTCTATGATGCTTGTACCCCTTGGATAAGGCTGGTGTGCACACAGCTATATGTATGTGTGTATGTGCTTCATTCTTGAGTCTATTCGGCCGAGTGTTTGCTGTTTTTACCCCAAATTATCTTGTTTCTCTAGTCTACTCTAGTCGTGTTTGTTTTAATTCATCGTCTTCTATTTTTTACTCATCTCTGGTTGATCAAAAACCATAGCCCTTGTTACGCTGCCATCCCCCATCTCCATACAAAGTGTAAGGAAATCTGTAATGCTCCACACTGTGTATTTATATTTATGTGTACATATGTATATTAAGATAAGATAAGATAAGATAAGATAAGCCTTTATTAGTCCCACAACGGGGAAATTCCAGGATTGCAACAGCACAGGGATAGCAACACTCAGAGCAACAATCAGAAGGCAAGAAAAAAAACAAGCAAGCAAGAGCAGCTAATAAACATATGTACGTATTACTATAAAATATATATATATACACACACACACAGACACACAGTGCAGAGCATTGTAGCTGGATGGAATAAATATATGAATATATGAACACACAGTGCAGAGCATTGTAGCTAGATGGAATAAATATGTAAATATATAAACACCCACAGTACGGAGCATTGCAGCTAGGTGGAATAAATATGCAAGTATATAAACACACACAGTGCGGAGCAATGTAGCTAGATGGAATAATATGTAGATATATAAATATATAATATATATATATATTATATATTTATTATATATATATATATTATATATATATTATATATAATATATATATAATATATTCACTGCTCTTATTTTCTTATCTTCTAAATTATTGCTCTGAGTGTTGCTATCCCTGTGCTGTTGCAATCCTAGAACTTCCCTGGTGTGGGACCAACAAAGGCTTACCTTATCTTAATGTGGCTTTCATGTAAGCTTACAGCTTTTCTCAAATTTAAACACTTCCCTTCTAACTTTGCAACCTTTTCTCTTAATAGTTATTTTCTCCTAACAAATTTTGGATTTTTTCCTTGTAAATTTGCAAGTTCCTTTTTCAGGAATTTGTTGTAATGTTCTCCTGGAACCTTGTAATGTTCTCCTGGAACATGTAATGACGAGGCGCACACACACCGGGTGTCAGTTAGGACTTTTTACTTGTCACTTCAACTGCAACCAACAACTAACCACACAGTGGCTCAAGTACAACCCCTTTTATAGTTAGGTCATGGCCAGGGTCATACTGCCCTCTTGTGGTGACTCTATATAAACTTCACATATCAATACATCTCCCTTTTTTTTCAAGTAAGGTCATGTCCAACTATAAACTTTTTTCTCAAATTTCAATAAACCAAATAAACTCCATTTCTTTTACATCTTTGTCAACCTTGTACACTGAATCACAACTTTAACATTTTCTCTGTTTTCAACTCAACATCAACACATTTTTTTTTTTTTTTCATTCATCTCAGTACTCCTTACATTTCCTCAATCAATCTTTTCGGTTTCACAATTTGCCTTTGTGAGCATCTCCTTTTTATCACCTCAGTCTATTCGTTAGTGTCTGTCTCTAAGTTCTGGTTCTCAGCCATTTCTGGTTGTTCAGTTTGGCTGGAAATTGGCATGTCGCTTGTTTCACTGTCTGTGACTCTCATTTTTGTCTGAGGCACTTTCAGTAAGTGACGTCGGTTTCGCCTCATTGTTTTTCCATGCTCTGTGATGACTTCATATGATCTGGGAGTTGTTTCCTTGACCACTTTTGCCAGCGGTCCCCATTCTCCATCACATCTCACTCGCACAATGTCCTCATGTGCAAGTGGTCTCAGAGGTCGTGCTGTTCTGTTGTACAGTTCAGTTTGCCTCTCATCACGCCTCACATCTCTCTTTTCCATCACCTGAGATGCTGATGGAAGTCGCGTTCTGAGTTTTCTGTTCATGAGCATTTCTGCTGGGGACAGTCCATTCTCCAGTGGTGATGCTCAGTAATTCAGGATCGCCAGATGTGGGTCTTCTGCATTGTCTGCAGCCTTTTTCAGTATGCGCTTCACTATTTGCACCCCTTTCTCTGCTAACCCATTCAACTGTGGGTACAGAGGGCTTGAGGTCACGTGCTTGAACCCATATGTGTCTGCAAAGTCTTTGAAGCACTGACTCGTGAATTGTGGTCCGTTATCGCTTACAACAGTCATTAGAATTCCATGGCGTGCGAACATTGTCTTTGTATGTGCAATCACCTTTTCTGCTGTTGTGTCACTCAACCCTGCAAACTCTGGGTAGGTGGAATGATAGTCCATGACTAACAGATAGTCCTTGCCCTTAAGCTGAAATAGATCCATGCCCACTTTTCTCCATGGCCCTTGAGGCTTCTCATGGGGCCTCATAGGCTCCTTTGGCTGTTGATACCTGTGGCGCTGGCAAATCTCACAGCGCTGCACATATGCCTCAATGTCCTTGTGCATGTTGGGCCAATACAAAACATCACGTGCACGTCTTTTGCACTTTTCAATACCCAAATGCCCCTCATGCACTAATTTAACCATTTCTGATCTCATGGAGGTAGGTATGACTATCCTTGTACCTTTTAACAGAACCCCATCTAACACAGACAGTTCACCTTTAAAGTGTTGGTAAGGCTTGTCAATCATAACCTGTCCTGGCTGATGTATCTGTTCCATTACTCTTTTTAGTTTCTCATCTTTTTGTGTTTCTTTCACTATCTTCGTCCATTTTGCATCTGACACTGGCATGTGTGCCTTAATAGAGTCTACATGTATTTGCACAGCTTCCTCTGTTGTGCTGCTGGTGTTGCTCAAGCTATCCCTACTCAGCGCATCGGCTACAATTAGTTGCTTGCCTGGTGTAAACTCAAATTTCAAGTCATATTTCTGTAATCTTAACATTAGACGCTGGATGCGCGGTGGTGCGTCACCCAGTGGCTTCTGTGAGATCGCAATCAGTGGTTTGTGGTCTGTTTCTAGTATTACTGACCGTCCATACACATATTCATGAAACTTCTCACATCCAAACACTGCACCTAGAGTCTCTTTCTCTATTTGCGCGTAATTTTTTTTTTCTGCGCTTGTCATGGTGCGCGATGCGTATGCGACTGGATACCACTCTGTGTCATGTTTTTGCAATAGCACAGCTCCTAGGCCGGCTTTGGACGCATCTGTGGACACTTTTAGCAGTTTGTCCTGATCATAGAATTTTAACACTGGCTCCTTTATTAGACTGCTTTTGAGCTACTCCCATTCTCTGGCATGCTCTGCCATCCACTGCCACATTGTATTGGTCTCTAACAAGCTTCTAAGAGCTATTGTGTTAGCTGATAAATTTGGGATAAATTTCCCCATGTAATTGACTAGCCCTAAGGCTCTTTGCAAGTCATTTTTGTCCTGCGGTACTGGCAGCTCTGCTATGGCCCGCACTTTTTCCGGATCTGGTTGCACGCCTGCCCCAGATAATTTTTCTCCCAGGTATGTAATCTCCTGTACCCCAAATTGGCACTTACTCTTATTCAGTTTCATACCTGACTTTTGCGCCTGTGTGAGAACTCTAGCCAACCTTTCGTCGTGCTCCTCTTTTGTTTTTCCCCAGACTACCACATCATCAAGAAAAACTCCCACCCCTTCTATTCCGTCAAACAATTGCTGCACAGTTCTATGGAAAATTTCAGGGGCTGAGCTAATCCCGAATGGCATTCGTAGAAAGCAATGCCTTCCGAATGGCGTATTAAATGTGCACAATTTAGCGCTTTCCTCATCGAGCACTATTTGGTAAAACCCAGATTTGGCATCTAATTTTGTGAAGTAACTTGCTCCACTCATTGTGCTGGTTATGTCAGATTTTGTTGGTAGCCTGTAATGCTCACGCTGTATTACTTTATTTAGATCTTTTGGATCTATGCACAATCTCAAATCTCCATTTGGCTTCTCCACTATAACTAGTGAGTTAACCCATTCAGTTGGTTCTTCTATTTTTCTGACCACTCCGTCTGCTATCAGTGAGTCTAGTGTTTCTCTCAGCCTCTTTTTAAGAGCTATTGGCACTTTTCTTGCTGCATGTATGACTGGCTCTGCATTCTCTTTCAGCCTAATTTTTTGTTTGCCTGGTAGGCGGCCTATTCCTTTGAACACCTCTTTGTATTCTTTCACCCAGTCAGTGTGTTTGTGCCTACTTGTTGTAGCCTCTGTATTTTCTCGTGTTGTCACCTTGTCTGTATCAATGACATTCACCCTCTTGATCAGACCTAGCTGATCGTATGTTTTTAAACCCAAAATTGCTTGTCTATTTCCATCAACAAGTACAAACAATGCATTCACTGTTTTACCTTTGTTTGACAGTGTAACCCTGCACATTCCCTTAGTGGGTATTGGCTTATCGTCATATGTTCTCAGATTAATCTTTTTATTTCTTATTTTCGGCTTGTTTTTCAGTCTTTTAAAATCTTTCATTGGCAGGATGTTTACCTGCGCACCTGTGTCGAGCTTCAGTGACATGTCCGTGCCATTCATCTCCAGGCACACTATCCATTCGTCAGCGCTCGTCTCTCCCTCGATGGCGTCCACGTAAAACTGATCCTCTTCGCTGTCGCTCTTTTTCTCCACGAGTTGCACCCTCTTCTTCGAGAAGCAGGTCTTTGCGAAGTGATTTTTTCTGCCACACTTGCGACATTCCTTCCCGAATGCTGGACACTGTTTCGGCGCATGTTGCCTTCCACACCGCTCACAGTTCCCGCGCGCGCGCTCTGGGTTTGCCTCCCTTTTTCTTGCATGCAACGTTCCTTTCGGCTTCGCGCGCCGCACTGCATCGACTTCAGCAGTCTCTTTTTCCTTGCTGCTAAAAGTCTTTAATTGTGCCTTTGTACTCTCAGACGCTTGGCAAATCTGTATCGCTTTCTCCAGCGTTAAGTTAGTCTCTTTCAGTAATTGCATCCGCAATTTGTTGTCTTGGACCCCAATTACAATTTGGTCCCGTATCATTGACTCACTCAATGTTCCAAAGTTGCATGACTGACATTTCAACCGTAGGTCTGTGACATACAGCTCGATGGACTCTGACTCTTTCTGAAGTCTTTTTCTGAACACATACCTCTCGTATGTTTCATTCTTTCTCGGTGTGCAATAATCGTCAAATTTCTTCATCACGGCGTCGAAGTTGCCTTTTTCTTCTTCCGTGAAGATGAATGTGTTAAACACATTTAGCGCCGCTCGCCCTGCTACTGTTAGCAGTAATGCTATTTTCCTCTCCTCGTCACGGAGACCGATAGCAAACGAATAAAGTTCAAAACTTTGTTTGAATGCTTTCCAGTTCTCGTTGACGTTACCGGTCAACTTTAACTCGTCCGGCTGTCGAAGAGCGTTCATCTTCGCCGTCGGTTCGTAGTTTTATATCCTGGTACCATGTAATGTTCTCCTGGAACCTTGTAATGTTCTCCTGGAACATGTAATGACGAGGCGCACACACACCGGGTGTCAGTTAGGACTTTTTACTTGTCACTTCAACTGCAACCAACAACTAACCACACAGTGGCTCAAGTACAACCCCTTTTATAGTTAGGTCATGGCCAGGGTCATACTGCCCTCTTGTGGTGACTCTATATAAACTTCACATATCAATACATTTGTGACATTTTCTAATATTTGGCAAATTTCCTCAATTGTGCAGTTTCCTCAGAACCTTGCAGTTTTACCCTTATCTCTTTTTGCATAATTTTTCAACCCTTGTCTTCTTGTGATTGTAAATCAGCGTTTTATCCTATTTTGCACATCCATCTTTCAAATTTGTACTTGATTTTATTAGGATAACTAAATAGACGGTTATGCTGTTTCATCCCACCTAGCAACAATGCTCTGCACTGTGTGTGTTTATATATTTACATATTTATTCCATCTAGCTACAATGCTCTGCACTGGGTGTGTTTATATTTATATATCTATATATTTATTCCATCTAGCTACAATGCTCAGCACTGGGTGTGTTTATATTTATATATCTATATATTTATTCCATCTAGCTACAATGCTCCGCACTGTGTTTTTTATATATCTACATATTATTCCATCTAGCTACATTGCTCCGCACTGTGTGTGTTTATATACTTGCATATTTATTCCACCTAGCTGCAATGCTCCGTACTGTGGGTGTTTATATATTTACATATTTATTCCATCTAGCTACAATGCTCTGCACTGTGTGTTCATATATTCATATATTTATTCCATCCAGCTACAATGCTCTGCACTGTGTGTCTGTGTGTGTGTGTGTGTGTATATATATTTTATAGTAATATGTACATATGTATATTAGCTGCTCTTGCTTGCTTGTTTTTTTTTCTTGCCTTCTGATTGTTGCTCTGAGTGTTGCTATCCCTGTGCTGTTGCAATCCTGGAATTTCCCCGTTGTGGGACTAATAAAGGCTTATCTTATCTTATCTTATCTTATCTTATCTGATTTACCTTCACATGTTCATACCTTATGTCGAGTTAAAATGTCTACTGCAGCTCTTACTTTAAAAATGTTATTAGATTTCACCAGATTTGTAAAGCATATGCAATACTTTTTCTCTAGCTTTTCTTGAACTCTTGGCTGCAGTGCTCTCACATGTTTGGTTAATTGGTTGTTCCAAATTGTCCCCAGACATCCCTCTCCCATAGGTCCCCAGAATAGAGAGCTAGCACTAGTGGTTGTCTTTGAGACTAGAAAATGTGCTAATAAGTTTAGTTCATATCCATAAAGTTTTGGGAAATGTGCAAAAAATACAAATGGGAGAGTCCGGGAATTTCCAAATATGTATTGGCCCTTAAGTATTAAGGAGCCCTAAACCTGCCTCATTTCTCTTGGTCAGCAGGTGGCTAGTTTTCTTGTAGCAAAAGTTCACACTGCCTGATATTCTGTGGAATAATGACCTTTCAAGAGTCAAGAATTTTTCAGATTTTGGTCTTAGTTGCTAGCCTTTGTTTTATTAGATGTTTCTTAGATGGAGAATGGGTGGGCAATATAAGCTGCAGCCTCAGCCATCACCCTTTTCGGATGACTTATGTTGAACTGTGCAATCAGAGGAGTTATTGTTTAATTTGACCCTGCTGGATTTTTCCTTGATATATTGTTCTATTCCTTTCTTTTAATCTTTTTCCAAAAAATAAAAATTCATTCATATTTATGTACTCTTTCTGTAGCTACTCAATAGTTTACATACATGGTAGCATTTTATATGAGAAAGCACACCGACCTCTTAGCTATAAGGTTGAGAACATTGTGATCAGTTATCTTAGTTTTGCTGTTAGATTCACTCCCTGCTTGTTAAAAGGGATACCACTTGCAAAATACCTCACTCAGACTTCAAGAAAGTAAACCTTAACCACTTGCGCTCCGTTGTTCCGCAGGCGGGCAAGTCTCTGCGTCCTAAGACGTACGAGGGCGCACTCGTGCGTACTCTGACGCATAGACCAGATTGTGGTGATGTAGGTGATGATGGTGATGTAGTGGCGTCCAAGCGCCACTAAAAAAAAAAACTGCAGAGACAGCCGCGAACAGATTAGTTCATCTGATTGACCTCTCATTCGACTAATAAGAGCCTTGAATTGGGTTTCTGAAACCTTGAAGAGCCAATGAATGAAAACCTAGGAAGGAGGACCCGCCTACTGTGAACGCAGGAGCCAATTGAAGCACAGAAATTCAGGCTGGGTGAAGAGAGATTTACTGCTGCAGCAGATGAAAACAAAGGACGCTGGACGAATCTACTACAGACCCCGCAGCATGGAGACCACCCACAAGTGGGACCTGCAGTCATTCCAGCAGAATAGACGTTTAGGATTCTCTTCCGTCATCATAGACCGACGGAGGCCGACGACAAAGGTCATAAATCATTCACCAAAACCGCAATAATGGAATTATGTTTTGATCGGGATCCACGAGCCGAGCAGCGTCGCGTTCGTCTTACAATGGGGAAGAGAAGTTCGCCACGACTCTGCTGCTGTGAAGAGGTAAGGTGTTATCAGCTAAATTATTATTTATCCCTGAAAACTGTAATCCAAAAATGACTTTTGACCGATCGGTAAATTACAACTGTACTGCGCACGAAGTACGAAGTGCGTGCGCCGCGATAAACAGTTCATTTGCCGTGTTCGGACCGTGAACGCCCCCCCCCCCCGCCTGCAGAAGAGGAGCGGGGGGGGCGTTCACGGTCCGAACGCCCCCGGTCCGCGGGGGGAAGCATATGAGTCTATTCCTTCATGTAGCGATGGCCGTCTTCTGCAGCGAGGGGGGGGGACAACCCCCCCCCACACACACACAGTAGCGAGGGGGGGGGGGGTGCTGTGAAAACATGCAAGGAGTGTAATCCATCATGTAGCGAAGGCCGAACGCCGTCTTTTTTAGCGGGGGGGGGGTTCCCCCACACACACACAGACACAGCCCTGAGTGTGACCTTTCATTAGAGCCCAAAATGAAGATTCTACATTGAATTATTCAAAACTTACAGATGTTTTTCCAAACTGTGCCATTTGGCACAATTTGGCACAGTTCCAAAACGCCTGGGAACTACCTGAGAACAAAGCTGTGTAAAATATTCATTTTTTTGTGGTATTGTTATCAAATTTGGATCTCAGCTTGATAACACTTGGTTCTACATTTCTGTTGCATTTTCCAGCCGGATCGGACAGCTGTGTGTTATTTGTAAGCATTTGTATCCAAAAAAACAGTGTCCAAATTTATTTTCTTCAAGTTCAGTATGTTTAGATGACTGTAACTCAGTGGCCGGAGCACGTAGAGAGATTATGTTTTTTTTGCCAAAAAATTCAAAGTATTTTCTTTTAAATGAGACCAACCCCATGAAGATGTTGCAAAGGGTTGAATAACAGCTTTCGATTTACTTTGGGCACGTTATTTTTTGGCATTTTTAGGAAAACTGCCCAAAGTGCAAGGGGTTAATGAATTAATAACTTTTCTATCCGTTCCCGTCTCACTTTCCCCCTTTGAAACAGAACGGCTTAATATCAAAGCCATTCTTTTTCAACATCCTGTAGGGAAGGATACCCATTGTGTTGCTAATTGGGGGACCCCTGGGTGCCCTTGTGTGTGTTTGAGCTCAGTGGCCAAATTGCTAACATAGGAAGTATTAGTCCTGTGGGGGCCTCTGACCTCCTGTGGTCCTGCAGCTGATACTGATAGGTCAACTTAGATGGGGCATGGGTATGGCTTTTTTGAAGATTGGTCATGTATTGTGTCTGCTCAGTATGTGGTCTTGGCACATCTCTGATATCGAAAGCAACAATACTGTACTTACATGTGCTCAATTGTTCCTCTTTACCCATTGTGTTGCTTTCTTTGACTGCTGAAGTGAGACAGCGAAGTGGAGGGAGGAGGGGGTCACTGATGGCGTGAAGGAGGAGGATAGACGCAGCTTCTGGGGGAGGGGTGGTCCACAGCCAACACCGTCTCAAATTAACAGGGAAACACAGGTTGTTAAACAGCGTGTTTTTTGTCCTTTTCTGTTATATCATGTTTATTGATTATTACCTCCGCCAGGCCGCAGGCCAGGAGGTTATGTTTTTGCCGGGGTTTGTCTGTTTGTCTCTCTGTCTGTTGGTTAGCAAGATAACTCAAAAAGTTTTGGACGGATTTCCATGAAACTTTCAGGCGTTGTTGGAACTGATTAAATTTTGGGGATGATCCAGATCACCGTCTGGATCCAGGAATTTTTTTAAAGATTCTTTAACATTGTGAGATAGGGCCATTTTCAACCTGTGTGCAGGCGCAATGGAGGGCGGTGGTCGTCGTGTCTGATGAACATGAACTCCGCATTATTCAAAGTTTTAGACACAAAAGCACGCGGAAAACAGTGGTGGGCCGGGCCCGGAGGCGTGCCTGTGTTTGCGCTACGCTGCAAAAGCTGAGACGGGCAGCTGTCCGGCGCAGGATTATTTGACAGAAATTCCCCAGGCAGCCATAGGGGCTGCGCAAAAACAAGCTCTCTGCCGGGGAAGCTTCCAAATCCTCTTTTGGCGCGGAGCGCAACCCCAATAAAACCCACGGCAACCTGTCTACCCAATTTGCACCCGTCAGTGAACCCCTTAGTGCTGCTTTCAGTGATCTATGAAAACGCTTGCATAACCCATTGGCCTGTGGGTTGTACGCGGTTGTGCGATGAATTGCAATGCCAGCAGCCTGGGAGTTTGGAGATGGAGGAGATGGACACAACAGCAACACTTGAGTTTATTACCTCCGCCAAGGAGGTAATGCTTTTACTGCCATTTGTCTGTTTGTCTGTCTGTCTGTCTGTTACCAACATAACTCAAAAAATTATGAACAGATTTTGACGAAATTTTCAGGAAAGGTGTGTAATGGCACAGGGAACAGATGATTAGATTTTGGTGATGATCTGATAGTGCATACCTCCACCAAGGCCTTTGTTTGTATTTGTGCAGCAGGATTACACAAAAACTACTGGATGGATTTGGATGAAATTTTCACCAGAGGTGGTTCTTGGCCTAGAGAGGAACCCATTACATTTTGATGATGATCTGGGAATGCATACCTCAGCTAAGGCTCTTCTCACAGTGTGTCAGCCACAAAACTCCAAAACTAATGGACAAACTTGGATGCAATTTTCACTACAAGTGGCAATAGGCCTACACACAAGCCCATTACATTTTGGAGGTGATCCATGAGAAACGGAAGGAGCCTTGGCGGAGGTATGCGCTCTATGAGTGCTTTTCTAGTTTTACATTTGTTCTCACCGTTGCAGCATAAATCTCTTATTCTTACGTTTTTTTCCTTCCTCCAATCGTTTCTCCATATTTTTTGTCTTGCGTCCTGCACAAAACTTTAACATTTCATCAGTTTTCAATTTTCTTCAAAAACAAATTTCCCTTTCCATTTTCTGCCCACTCTCACCTCCACAAGGTTCATCTCCACAACAAAAACTCCTATTTATTTTATTCATTCATTTTAGTTTATTGTATTTATTCAATTATTTTTGTATTTATAATTTAATTCATTTTTATATTTACTTATCTGTACCAACGTGCAATTTTTCATTTTTCATTTAAATTCTCTCACCTTTATATAGTGTCCACCTAGGATTTTCCTACAGTTTTGTTGAGGAATAAATCTCCTTATTCTCCAGTTTTATTGTATACCTCCCTCTGCCTAATTTAAAGTTGAACCTTTTCTCTCCAAGCTGAATGGCATGCTTTTTTTTTTTTGCCTCACTGCATTGGTAGGCGCCAGAGGTCTTTGTTTTTGTTTACCATGCATGGATTTAAAGCTTTCCTTTCAGCCAGAGAGATAAAGTTCCAGATTTATTATTAAGATTTAAGTTTTTGTTGGCAGTAATTTTGTGAAATAGTGCACTTCCTATATTTGGCCACACGATGGAGGCACTGTGCCACAGCTTGAAGGTGATTCAAGATGGCGCCCTCATATGCGCAGTAGATGGGACACTCGCAAGATGGCTCCTGAGCCTATTGTTCACAAACCACAACTTTTTTTTTTTTTTTTTTTTTTTTTTTAGAAAATGGGGCACTGCCTCCCTAACCCCAGCTGTACACACACCAGAATAACCTTACAACTTTAATTTAGTGCTTCATTTTAATACTGTTACCTCAAATAATTCTCTCAGTAACCTGTTTTATCAATCTCACCTCCACTCAGTGGTGGGGGCGCATTACTTTCCTTTCTTCTGACCATGCGGTCCGGAGCCCGACATTAGTTAAATCATTATGGGAAAAAGTTAAATCATTATGGGAAAATTTTAATAAATATTCCCAACTCCTGGTATTTCTCAAACCACACTTTTATCCCCTAAAGACACTGAATTAAATCATACTATGGGATAGGTTCAGTAGATATTTCCAACCCCCGGTATTTCTCAAATCACATTTTTATCCCCTTAAAAGACACAAAATTTTACAGAGATCAGCTTGTACGATGTGTAGAATTTGCCGCAGATTTGCATGTAGATTTGCCATGATTTGGCATGTAGATGCCGCAGATTTTTTTTTTTTTTTTTTTTTTTTTTCTCTCGGCGCCACACGAGTAGGCTGCCTTTTGCAACAGCGGCTCGATTCCGAGTCTTTTTCCCTTCCTCTCTCTTTTGATCCGTCTTTTTTTTTTTTTTTTTTTTTTTTTTTCACCCCACTTATATCACGGACACACAGATTGTCCTAAATGTCTCCTGAGCCGGTGGACGGAGCCACTGTTTATAGCAGGATATGATACAGCAGAGAACAGCTGCTAGCATTCAACCGCCACCCGGTCCCATTGGAAAAACTCGACATACCGAGAGAACTGAGGCGAAAACGCCGCAGCTGCCGGGCTGGAGTAAGGCGGAGGACAAAAAATATAAGGTACAGACCCTCCCTTCCATCTGTTGTCATGGGAAATGTACGGTCGATACTGGGAAAGTTAGATGAGCTAGCGGCTATCTCCCGTTATGATAGCACATACCGGGAGTGCTCTCTCCTTTTGTTTACTGAGACGTGGCTAACTGAACTAGCAGCAGATGCTAACATTGAGCTGGAGGGTTTTCACATGATACGAGCTGACCGAACACCAGACAGTGGCAAGGCTAGGGGCGGTGGAGTGATAATGTATGTTAACAACAACTGGTGCAGACCGGGACATATCACTGTTAAACAACGACACTGCAGCAAAGACATTGAGTTGCTAGCTGTTAGCATGAGGCCTACATATCTCCCGAGAGAACACTCACACGTGATCTGCATTGTTGTTTATGCAAATCCGACGGCGAACGCTGGGACAGCACGTGACGTCATCCATTCAGTAACCAGCAGGCTGCAGACAGAACACCCAGATGCTCTTCTCCTCATCTCAGGCGATTTCAACCATGTTTCACTGTCTCCCATTCTACCCACGTTCACCCAGTATGTCACATGCCACACTAGAGACAATAAAACACTGGATTTATTCTACGCAAACACTAAGGAGGCGTACACCTCATCACAACTCCCCCCACTCGGGAGATCGGATCACAACTTGGTTCATCTCCTGCCGGTGTACAAACCCCTAGTGCACAGACAACCTCCGGCCATGCATACTGTGGAGTTATGGTCTGAGGAGACAATGGACACCCTAAAGGGCTGTTTTGAAGCCACCGCCTGGAAGCAGCTCTGCGATCCACATGGTGAGGACATCGATGGCCTCATTCACACCTTCACGGGCTACCTCAGCTTCTGTGTGGACAAATCCGTTCCCACCAAGACCATACGGCGTCACTCAAACAACAAACCCTGGATCAACCCTGAGATAAAAACACTTCTGAGAGAGAAGAAGAGGATCTTCAGGTCAGGGAACAGGGAGATGCTGAAGTCCGTACAGAGGGAGCTGAGGAGAAAGATCAGAGAAGGCAAGGACAGCTTCAGGAAGAAGATGGAGGACAAGCTGCAACAGAGCGACATCAGCGGGGTCTGGAGAAACCTCAAAACCATCTCGGGGCTCCAGAATACCTCCCCCCAGGCCACAGGGGGCAGGGAGTGGGCGAACAACCTGAATCTGTTTTTCAATAGATTTGACCAACCGCCCTCCCCCCTGACTGCACAACAACCACTGCTGCCTCTAAAGAAATCAAGTCCTGCTGCCCACTCCCCACTCCACCAACACCCCCCCACTCCCAACACACAGCCCCCCATCCTGACCCTGACCAGGACCCAGGTGAGGACGGAGCTGAGGAAGATCAAGGCGAGGAAGGCGCCGGGACCGGACGGCATCAGCGCAAAGCTCCTCAAGTCCTGTGCAGACCAGCTGTGTGGGATTGTGACGTATATCTTCAACATGAGCCTGAAACTGGGGAGGGTACCACAGCTGTGGAAAACATCTTGTGTGGTACCTGTACCAAAAACTTCCCACCCCAAAGACCTGAACAGCTACAGACCGGTGGCCTTGACGTCCCACTTGATGAAGACCCTGGAGAGACTGCTCCTTGCTCACCTCCGCCCCCTGGTGGAACCAGCGATGGATCCACTCCAGTTCGCCTACCAGCATGGCATTGGGGTGGAGGATGCGGTGATCTTCCTCCTTCACCGTTCTCTGTCCCACCTGGAGAAGCCCGGGAATATGGTGAGGATCATGTTCTTTGACTTCTCCAGTGCTTTCAACACCATCCAACCGATGATCCTGAAGGACAAGCTGCTGCGCGCAGGGGTGGACCAGCACCTGTCATCATGGATCCTGGACTACCTCACGAACCGGCCTCAGTTTGTGAGAACCCGGGACTGTGTGTCCGACACGATCATCAGTAGCACGGGGGCCCCCCAGGGAACGGTGCTGGCTCCCTTCCTGTTCACTCTTTATACTGCGGACTTCTCACACAACACAACACACTGCCATCTACAGAAGTTCTCTGATGACTCTGCGATCGTTGGCCTCATCTCCAATGGAGATGAAGCTGAGTACAGAGGGCTTATCCAGGACTTCGTGGACTGGTGCCATCGGAACTGCCTCCAGATCAATGCGAGGAAAACTAAGGAGCTGGTGGTGGACTGCCGCAGGCATGGGCAGCCCCTCACAGTACCAGTAAATATACAGGGAACAGACATCGAGATGGTGACATCCTATAAGTACCTGGGTATTCATCTGAACAATAAACTAGACTGGTCACACAATACTGATGCACTCTACAAGAAGGGACAGCGCAGGCTGTTCCTGCTGAGGAGACTCAGGTCTTTTGGTGTACAAGGGGCGCTGCTGAAGTCATTCTATGACACGGTGGTGGCATCAGCCATCACTTTTGGAGTGGTCTGCTGGGGCAGTGGCATTACTGCAGCCGATAGGAAGAGACTGAACAAACTGATTAAGAAAGCTAGCTCTGTCCTGGGGCAGCGCCTTGATCCGATGGAGGAGATAGGAGAGAGAAGGACGGTGGCTAAACTGTCATCTCTGCTGGAGTCCGAGTTCCACCCTATGCAGGACATACTGAATGCACTGAGGAGCTCATTTAGCAGCAGACTACATCATCCCAGGTGCACAACCGAGAGGTTTCGTAGGTCCTTCCTACCAACGGCTGTCAGACTGTACAACCTAAGCAGGGCTGCTCGCAGAGATAGCAAAAAGACGTAACAAACTAATAGTTTTTTGAATGCAAAAGATGCAATAGACTTACACAATGGTCCCCTCCGGCATACAACTAGGAACATACCGGTCGCTATGGAGGGTGAGAATATGTATGGGCACATAATCATACCATGTAGGATAACTAAGTAGACGGTTATGCTGTTTCATTCCATCTAGCAACAATGCTCTGCACTGTGTGTGTTTATATATTTACATATTTATTCCATCTAGCTACAATGCTCAGCACTGGGTGTGTTTATATATTTATATATCTACATATTATTCCATCTAGCTACATTGCTCCGCACTGTGTGTGTTTATATACTTGCATATTTATTCCACCTAGCTGCAATGCTCCGTACTGTGGGTGTTTATATATTTACATATTTATTCCATCTAGCTACAATGCTCTGCACTGTGTGTTCATATATTCATATATTTATTCCATCCAGCTACAATGCTCTGCACTGTGTGTCTGTGTGTGTGTGTATATATATATATTTTATAGTAATACGTACATATGTATATTAGCTGCTCTTGCTTGCTTGTTTTTTTCTTGCCTTCTGATTGTTGCTCTGAGTGTTGCTATCCCTGTGCTGTTGCAATCCTGGAATTTCCCCGTTGTGGGACTAATAAAGGCTTATCTTATCTTATCTTATCTTATGTACTCATTACTTATAGCTTAACTTATATGTAGAGGATACTTTCATCGGAACCTCGTCAGGTAATCGATACAAGAGGTATCTAATCATAAAGATCAGTCTTATACTGATTTTAACAAGCTATTTTATTGTTTTATATTTATGAGCGACACTCACTATTGGTCTGAAAAAGATTCTTGTGGCTCCTTGTTACATTACTCACTCATGATAGATTATGAGATTCTTATAACGTATTAAGAGTACCTTTATATATGCTCACTACTGCAACCGAAATCAGGCTAACCCTGGATTTCAATTTGGAAGACAGGCACGGCCATTGCCTCCTATTGTCTTATTAATTCTGGGTACAGACTGCAACCCAGAATCTCACTGATCCATTTAATCTTTTGTTAAACAGAGAGTACTTTCGCTGAGGCCTCGGCAGGTCCCCCACGCACAAGCAGTACCATGATTAACTCTGGTACACAGCAGACACTTTCCCTCGGGGTCTTCCTTCGGCTCCGAGAACAAGCGGTGTCTTGTGTCCAGCAAATTAAACGATCGCGGCTTCACTCCCAGAGTGGCATCGAGTCGAACACTTTCAATGGCTCCCCTCGGCATCAGGTTCCTAAAACCTGGCTCTTTTCATTTGAGGAGACATACCAGGGTGATTATTAGTCACTCTAGTTCCTAAGTCTCGTCATTTTGGTTCAGACTGACTCCAAAATGTTTTATTTGATGGACTATACACCCGTAATGTACATCCATGGCCGTGGCCGTTCTATCTCAGACTGAAAATAGAACACGTGCACTCTCTTAACTTTTCAAACTATTGTTTAGACTTTACATGTGACTCCTAACCAAATGATAAATTTTGAGATCGGATATACCCCTTTATCAGACAACTATAAATTTAGAATGGCCAAATTGCAGAATTTTGTAGACAAAAGGCTCTGCTTACCTTATTTTTGTTCAGGCGCCACAGTAGTCTGCAAAAGGGTCCTTCTGATGTGGTGTGTTCAGACTCGTCTCGGAAAAATTCAATCTGGGTCACGACACCAATTTGTTAGAAAAATACCTGATTCTTTGATTGAAAGATCCAAGAACAAGCCGGAGATTTCTTCAATTTAAAGGATGGTACATTTATTTAGAAGTCACAAGTAAAGCAAACAGCGCTGGGTGCAGCGTGACGCAGCTCCCTCTTGAGCGTCGCCACACTGACCAAGACTTCCGGGTGCACATTCCATTTCTCTTCTTGGGTTGGCCAATTGGACCAATCCCCTGTACAATAGGATGGGCTTGTATGCGACTATCTGATTGGCTAATCTGCCTATAGCGGGAACAGGCCATCCACTGAACGCCACTTCATTCTAGAATATGCTATCAACAGTGTGCGTGGGTGTTGAGTCTGGGTGTGTATCTAATGTGAAAGACCTGACTTAAAAGAGAGAGAAGAGAGAGGGGGGGAGAGAGAGAGCTCTATAGCTTTGTCTCATTCCTGTTTTATCAGTTTACCATAACATAATTGTTCATAAGCATGCAAACAGAATTTGTATGGAATATGTGTAGAGCATAATGGGAGATTACCTACAGAATTATTATCTTGGCACTAACTTTACATTAACCCTTTCACATGGCACATTTACATATCGATATACATATCAGTCAATACATATCAATTGCTTGATTAACTGGCGCCAGACTCCTCTCCTTACTCCAGGGATGTATAACAATAGGACAAGAGAGAATGCATGGCACATTTACATATGGATATACATATCAGTCAATACATATCAATCGCGTGATTAACTGGTTGTCCTCCAAGGGGCTCTCTGTCCGTATGCCAATTGTTCTGCTTCATGCCCAAGCTGAGTGTTATGAATGTCCATGTAGATTGTGGTGGGTCACCACATTAGCATTATTAAAGGATATTACAAATCGCGCAATGAGAAGAGAAAGGGTATTTAGAGACAGAGATTTTCTGGCTCAGGATGATGACTAACTTGTCAGCAGGTGTAGGTTTCCATGGTCAGTCTTTGTGGAACTGTGCTCAGAGCTATGGCCGCTCTTGGAGTGTGACATGGTGAGAAGCTGTGCGTTGCCCAGCTCAGTGCAGGTGCTGACAACACTGGGGTTCTTTGCAACAGGGGCATTCCAGAGGGAACTGGTAGACCGATAGTGAATTTCCCAGTTGACCCTGGGCCGAGCTATGCCAGCTGTGTGGGATGGCATTATCCGGCTGTCACCCAAGTATATCATATTCCCATACAATACAGTTGAACAGGCCAACATCAAAGCACAATTTGTAATGAGAGCTAGTTTTCCTAATGTAATCAGAGCTGTGGACTGCACACACATTGCTATAAAATCACCTTCACAAGATGAATATGTGTATGTGAACAGGAAGCATTTCCATTCTTTCAATATACAAATAACAGTATATGTGATGCGCAAATGCAACTAACTAACATTATTCCAAGGTGGCCTGGTTCAACACACGATTCATTCATTCTAATGAACAGCACTGTTGGGAACAAACTACAAGATGGCACTGTGTGGATGGGTGGCTTCTTGGTGAATATTCATGTAATTGTCCTAAACAACCCACCTCATGCGCAACGCACCTGTGCGTCTCCAAATATTACAAGTCAGTGGTTTGAGTAAGGGACTTCCTTTTATTGCTGATTAAACTACAGTTTCACAGCATTCTACCAAGCCCCCAATTGCCTGTGTGTGTACAATAGTTCTGTTAATAAACACATGCATAAAGTTTGAACTGCAACAATGTCACCCTTTCCCCGGCGCACTTCATTCATTTACAGTAGTAGTGTGTGTAACCCAGGTAAGTTGTATATAACTATAAAGGGTGAAATTTGCATTTTGGACATAAAATATGTACTTGTCGAGTCTAATATGATCTGCTTTCAACTGGCAGGTGACCGTGGCTACCCACTAAATAGGTTCATATTGTCTTCTTTTTTATTACTGTTTTCCTTTATTTAATGAGTTGATCCAGCTGGCTGGTCACAAATCACAGCGATCAGCTGACGTTTCTGATGACTGCAGACGTCTGTCGAAACATGTCAAGGTTAAATAAACATCTCCTTCTCATCCCTGTCTGAATAAAGGAAAACAGTAAACTAATCTTATAGGGCTGTGAGCAGGCTATTTAATTACCTGTATCCAGCGCTAATGCCGGAGGACAGCATGCCAAACAAAATGTTTTTACGTGCTTCTGCCTCATTCAGGTGCGCCTGCAACTCACAGTCCGTGAAATTCCACTAAATCCATTATTTTTGATCGTGGATACAGGAGAATCAAACATGCAGGGCTTATATATCTATTTGCATATCTATTTGCATGTAATTGCAAATTCAAATGGAGGCATGTCAAGGGAGGAGTCTAGTATTTCCTCACATGCATTCAATTTCAAGTAGATTGGGATTTACAAAGGAAATGTGCTTGGATTCCTGCGTACGCATTGCTTCATACATCTGGAGTTTTTTGTTTTTTGCTTACAGCATTTTCTTGATTAAACGTATGTCATCTTTCAGTAGGAAATCCACGCAAGTCTTTATGCATGAGGCCCCAAGGACTTCTGGAATAATGTTCTTTGGACATATGAGTCTAAAATTTAATTATCTGGACTCCAGAACAGAGGACGTGTTTGGCGTAGACCAAATACAGCATTCCAGGAAAAGAACCCCACACCAACTGTGAGGTGTCATGGTTTGGGAATGCTTTGCTGCAGCAGGACCTGGCCAGCTGACCATCATAGAATACACCATGAATTCTACCATGTATCAGACGGTGATGACCACGTGAGACTGTAAAGAAAAATTAAAGCTGAAGCTGAACTGGACCCTGCAACATAACAATGGCCCAAAACATACCAGTAAATCCGTCAAGGATGGGTTAAAAACTAAGAAATGGAGAGTCCACGAATGGCTAAGTCAAAGTCCAGATCTTAATCCCATTGAGATGCTGTAGGGTGACTTGAAACGGGCTGTACACGCAAGAAACCCCTCAAACATGTCACAGCTGAAAGAATTCTGCGTTGAGGAGTGGGGCAAGCTTTCCTCAGACTGATTTCAGAGACTGGTAGATGGCTACAAAAAACGTCTTGTGGAGAGATGAATAACCAGGCCAAGCGTTCACGGTATAAGGGACTTTATTCTCACTCCATCTCTCTCACACATCCACCAGAGTCAAAAGAATTAAACACACAGGTTGCAATCACTCCCTTTTATCACCCCACACCTCCACTACGAGAGGTGCTGCATTTACATATTAATCCCCCATTATTCTCTCTGTCCCCCAGCACCTTTGATCTGCTAAGCCGTTCAGTCTGAGGGGAAAACTACTGCGTGGGTTCCCCCCCACCCCCCCCCCCAGAGTCTCAGACTGAGCCTTAACCTCCCATGTCCTTTGGGCTTCAGCCTCCACCCATATCTGCTGTAACGGGGAGTCTCCTGCTCCAAGGCGCTGCTGTGCCGGTGGGGGTTCCTGGGGGTATGTCCGTCTGTGGGGAGACAATGGGGGAGGGAAACCTTCAGCATGCTCATGTGACTGGTCTGAAGAGTCATTTACCTGGGGAGTTCTCAGTGAGGGTCTTCTGCACCGAGGAGCTCGGGCCAACACCACCTGTTCATCTGCTAAAACAAAGGCGGGCTTAAGCCTGTCTATGCAGACTGTTTCCCTGCGTCCCCCCAAGTCTAACACAAAATGTTTGTCCACGGGTTCCAACAGGCCATCGTAGGGCGGGCGCAAGGGGGTCCGGTTGGCATTGTGCCTGACAAATACGAACGCCGCGTCCTTCAAGGTCTTTGGCGCAAAAGCGCATGGAAAACAGTGGTGGACTGGACCGGGTACCATCCCTACCACTGCGCTACGTGGTGAAAGCAGGGATGGATCGGTGTTCGGCGCGGGGTTGTCTGGCAAAAATTCCCCTAGGAGCCGCAGCAGCTGGGAAAAAACCAGCTCTGCTGGGGAGTCTGCCAAATCCTCCTTCGGTGCTGAACGCAACCCTAATAGAACCCACGGCAACCGGTCCACCCAATTTGCATCCATCAGCGAAGCCCTGAGCGCTGCTTTAAGCGATCTGTGGAAACACTTGCATAACCCATTGGCTTGGGGGTTGTACGTGGTCGTGCGATGGATTGTGATGCCCAGGATCCAAGCCATGGTGGACCAGAGGTCGGAAGAGAATTGCGGGCCCCGATCGGACGTGATATCCGAAGGGGTGCCGAAACGTGCCACCCATGTCATCCAAAAAGTGCATGCAACTTCTGCGGACACGGTGGAAGCTAGCGGGACTGCTTCAGGCCAGCACGTGGTGCGGTCCACCACTGTCAGGAGGTGCGTGAACCCCTGCGATGGTGGGAGGGGGCCCACGAGGTTCACGTGAACGTGGTCAAACCTCTTAGCCAGGATATGGAACGGCTCCAAGGGGGCCTTTGCGTGCCTGTGCACTTTGGCTTGTTGGCACACTATGCAGGCTGCAGCCCACTCTTTCACCTCTTTCACCTGAACTTCGCTCCCACCATTTTGACTGACACGTGCACTCCTGGGTGCGCCAGGGAGTGAACGGACTCAAAAACGCTGCGGCGCCAAGCACGTGGGACCACCGGGCGCTGGCTGCCTGTGGAGATGTCACAGATTAGGGGGGGGGCCCCATCTTGCAGCACTCTGCTCTCCAGCCTTAACCCTGTTGGTCCAGACTGGAGCGCGCAAACGTCTGCATCGCTGATCTGCTGCGTGGCCATGGCCATGTAATCTATCCCTACGTACACTGAGACCGCTAATGCATGCAAGAGGCAGTCCGCCACGACATTGAGTTTAACGGCCACATGCTGAATGTCAGTGGTAAACTCCGAGATCGCGGCCAGCTGTCTCTGCTGCCGGCCCGACCATGGTTCCGAAACCTTGGCCATCGCATGTGTTAGCGGCTTGTGGTCCACGAACGCAGTGAAGGTGCACCCTTCTAGCCAGAACTGGAAGTGGCGTATGGCCAGGTGGAGAGCCAGTAACTCTCTGTCGAACGCGCTGTATTTACGCTCACTGTCGTGCAAAGACCTGCTAAAAAAGGCTAGCGGCTGCCAAGAACCAGCGACGCATTGCTCCACGACGGCCCCTATGGCCTCATCTGAGGCTTTGGTAGTGAGCGCTATCTGGGCCACCGGGTCCGGGTGCGCCAGCAGTGTGGCGTTCGCCAGGGCTGTTTTAACCTCAGAGAATGCCTGCTCCCGCTCAGGAGTCCAGTTGACTCCGTCCACCGGTTTCCGTTTCTTGAACGCGGCGTACAATGGCTGCATGAGCTGGACTGTGTGGGGGAGGAAACAGTTATAAAAGTTAACCATCCCCAAAAACTCCTGCAGCGCCCTGACCATCTGAGGCCGGGGAAAATCTGCCACCGCGCGCATTTTGTCCTGTAAGGGTATTGCGCCCTCTGGTGAGATGCGGTGGCCCAAAAAATCAATTCCCGTCACCCCGAACTGGCACTTCGCTGGGTTGATTATTAATCCATGCTCCTCCAACCTCTGGAAAACTGTCCTGAGGTGGGCTACGTGTTCGTTCTCGGACGCGCTAGTCACCAGGATGTCGTCCAAGTAGATGAACACAAACGGCAGATCACGCAACACCGCACCCATCATGCGTTGGAATGTCTGCACCACGCCTTTTAACCCAAAAGGCATGTGTAAAAACTCAAAAAGACCAAACGTGGTTATTACTGCCATTTTAGGTATGTCCTCAGAGTGCACCGGGACCTGGTGGTAACCACGGACCAGGTCTATCTTGGAAAAAATGCGTGCCCCGGTGAGGTGAATGGAAAAATCCTAAATATGGGGGATCGGGTAGCGGTCGTGTATTGTGGCGTTGTTCAATCTGCGGAAATCTCCGCACGGTCGCCACGATCCCTCGGCTTTAGGACCCATATGTAGTGGGGATGCCCATGGGCTGTTTGAGCGTCTGATGATGCCCAACTTTTCCAATTTGGCAAATTCCTCGTGCGCTATGGCCAGTTTAGCTGCGTCCAGGTGGTGAGGTCGTGCGAAAACGGGTGGCCCCGTGGTGGTAAGATAAGATAAGATAAGATAAGCCTTTATTAGTCCCACAACGGGGAAATTCCAGGATTGCAACAGCACAGGGATAGCAACACTCAGAGCAACAATCAGAAGGCAAGAAAAAAAAAACAAGCAAGCAAGAGCGGCTAATATACATATGTACATATTACTATAAAATAAATATATACACACACACACACAGACACACAGTGCAGAGCATTGTAGCTGGATGGAATAAATATATGAGTATATGAACACACAGTGCAGGGAAAAGCCAGTGTGAACACACAGTGCAGAGCATTGTAGCTAGATGGAATAAATATGTAAATATATAAACACCCACAGTACGGAGCATTGCAGCTAGTGCATTCCAGTAGCATTCTAGTGCATTCCAGTGCATTCCAGCAGCTAGTGCATTGCAGCTAGAGCATTCCACCCAGTGTTTAGTGACGGTCGCCGAAAACGTCGGGACCATGAGTGCTGGGAACTGGGTGAGTAGTGTGTGGAACTTACCCCCTGGAGCTGTGATGTTGGCTAGTGTTGTTGGCCCAGTTCCTCGAGCTGTACAGGGCAGAGAATTCAAAGACATAGCGTTAATCAGGCGTCTGTTAACCACATCGACGAGTAGTCTGTGTGCTCACAAAAAATCAGCGCCCAAAATGGGGAAGCTTCATGCCGCTATGACGAATGTCCATTGGTATGTACGGCCGTGCAAGGATACAGTCAGTGTCCTCTCACCAAAAGTCTTAATGTCTGAGCCGTTTGTGGCTGTCAGTTCGGAGCCACTAGTTCCCGCCAGCCGGTCGGCATAGGATGGCAGGATGAGGCTCTTTTGGGAGCCGGAGTCCACGAGGAATCATCTCCCAGAGTGTGAGTCTGTCACATAGAGCAGCCTGCTTGCTTCGCTGGCGGTCGCAGCTACTACCGACTACCAGCCCTTGCGTTTCCCGAACGCTTGAATTTGCACGGTGACACACATCGGCATGCGTCTTCTCCAAAACAGCGGTGGTAGAAACAGAGCGTGTCTCTCCAGTGCTTCTTGGCCTCCACTGCCGCCACTGTCGCTGGCTCCTCACCTCCGCTGGCCGGCTCGCTGGGTTTCGACGCCGCTGCATTCACTGTGAGGGCTCTGGTGGCGAGGATGATCCGATCTGCCTCTTCGGCTAGTGCCCATTAGTTGCGTGCGGTCAGCAGTGGCAAATTGGCAAGGACCGCCCTGGCCACTGTCGGAAGGTTCCCTAGAAAAAGGTGGGCAAATAGGAAATGCCCGTCATCTGCGCCCATCAGCGTCAACATCTTCTCCATCAATTCGACCGTCGACCCGTCTCCCAAGTCAGAGCGTGTCAGGAGCCTCTCCGCTCTCTCACAGTCTGAGAAAATGTAACGCCGGGTCAGCGCAGTTTTGAGAACACTGCATTTGTTGCAGGCTGGGGGCTGTTGGAGCAGGCTCGCCACCTGCTGCGTTGTGTGTGCGTCCAGTGCTGCAACCACGTAGTAGTATCTGGTGTCATCTGCCGTTATTCCCCGGAGCGCGAACTGAGCCTCTGAGTGAAGCAACCAAGACTTTGGGTCGTGTAGCCAAAAGTCTGGGAGTTTGACTGAAACGGCGCACACGTTGCTGGCACTTCCCGTCTGGGTCGTCTCTGGGGTGTTCTGCTCGTGTTCCATTATGCGTCTAGGGTCACCAGTGTGGAAAGATGAATAACCAGGCCAAGCGTTCACAGTATAAGGGATTTTATTCTCACTCCATCTCTCTCACATCCACCAGAGTCAAAAGAATTAAACACACAGGTTGCAGTCACTCCCTTTTATCACCCCACACCTCCACTACGAGAGGTGCTGCATTTACACATTAATCCCCCATTATTCTCTCTGTCCCCCAGCACCTTTGATCTGCTAAGCTGTTCAGTCTGAGGGGAAAACTACTGTGTGGGTTCCCCACAGTCTCACTGAAGTTATTTCAGCCAAAGGAGGTAACACTAGTTATTAGGCGTGTAATGGTTTATTGTTGGTTGATACAAATGTTAATATAAATATACAGTGGTGTGAAAAAGTGTTTGCCCCTTTCCTGAATTCTCATTTTTTTGGATGTTTGTCACACTTAAATGTTCCAGATCATCAAACAAATTTAAATATTAGACAAAAATAACACAAGTAAACACAAAATGCAGTTTTTAAATGAAGGTGTTTATTATTAAAGAGAAAAAAAAATCCAAACTTACATGGCCCTGTATGAAAAAGTGATTGCCCCGTAAACCTAATAACTGGTTGGGCCACCCTTAGCAGCAACAACTGCAATCATGCGTTTGTAATAACTGACAATGAGTCTTTTACAGTGCTGTGGAGGAATTTTGGTGCACTCCTCTTTGCAGAATTGTTGTAATTCAGCCACATTGGTGGGTTTTCAAGCACAAACTTTTTTAACTTTAACTATTTAAGGCCTGTGTTACTTTTACGCCGGATGTAATGGGACACACACCTTCCAAAAAGTTAAACTTTTGTCTCCTCAGTCCACTGAGTATTTTCCCAAACAGTCTTTGGGGATCATCAAGATGCTTTCTGGCAAAACTGAGATGAGCCTTTATGTTCTTTTTGCTCAGCAGTGGTTTTCATCTTGGAACTCTGCCATGCAGGCCATTTTAGCCCAGTCTCTTTCTAATGGTGGAGTCATGAACACTGACCTTAACTGAGGCCAGTGAGGCCTGCAGTTCTTTGGATGTTGTTGTGGGGTCTTTTGTGACCTCTTGGTTGAATGGTTGCTGCACTCTTGGGGTAATTTATTTGGCCGGCCACCCCTGGGAAGGTTCACCACTGTTCCATGTTTTTGCCATTTGTGGATAATGGCTCTCACTGTGGTTTGCTGGAGTCTCAAAGCTTTAGAAATGGTTTTATAACCTTTTCCAGACTGATAGATATCAATTACTTTGTTTCTCATTTCATCATGAGCACATTAGACTGTTAATGGATTACTGAGCATAAAGTGTATTATCAAACATTTGTGAAACCAAAGAAAGCCATAGCTTAAATTGGCACTGTAATAGAAAATAAAAAAAAAAATTAAAAAACAACCCTTAGAATAGCTGTAAAGCAGAAAAATTGGATGCAATTTTACGAAGAAAATGATGCAAGTTATTTTATAAAAGGAAAATTTGTGTTACTCTGAAAAGGAACGTAGATTAATGAAAAGATAAATGTATTTGAAGTTCTGAAAGGATTTTGATGATGTTAGGTTTATAGAACTTTTACAAGGAATATTCTGAAGAATTAAATTGATTCTGGACAACAGACCTGAAGCACAGCAGATGAATTCAGATTGTGTTTTGGTAGCAGGTCTTCAGATACCAACCTTGGTCCAGATGGATGTGTGTCGCTGAAGGTGGGAGAAAAGGGCAGGTTCTGCCACAAAACGGTACTATTTATTTATTTAGCGAATGCAAAGTCCTTAAGCCAAGCAGTTGCCTCCTGGTTTGCTGTATGGAGGGTGTGTAATCCTCCTTCCAGTCTTTGGAGCGGGCAAGCCTCTATGATGTGTTCCATAGTTTGCTCCTCTCCACATGCGCAGTGGGCTAGGGCTACTGCCCCATCTGTGAAGGCTGGCCAAGCAGGGGCCATGTCCAGTCCTGAAGCGATTGAGTGTAGACCACTGTCTCCTTGGGAGGTTGGTGCCCGGGACCTGTTGGTTGGGGTTTATCACCAGCTGTTTGTTTGGGACCTCCTTGGTCTCCCATTCCTCTTGCCAAGCTGTCTGGATGGTAAAGTCAGCTGGGGGAGGGTTTTTCCAAATCGGCCGTCTGGATGAAAGTCGGGCAGTGGGTGGGGTGTAGATATCTGCATGGATTGGTAAGTGAGGAAAATCTTTAACTTTTTGGAGCATCCTTTGAGTTAATGCTGCTCGCCGGATGTGTGGAGGGGCTATGTTTGACAGTACAGAGAGCCAGGGGAGTGGTGTTGAGCGGATCGTTCCAGTTATAGTTCTCATGGTTGAGTTGAGCTGGGTGTCTACATGGTGTGTGTAAGATGACCTGGACCAGACAGGGGCACAATATTCTGCTACAGAGTATGAAAGGGCCAGTGCTGAGGTGCGCAGGGTGGAGACTGCCGCCCCCCATTTTGCACCAGCGAGCTTGCAGAGCAGGTTGTTTCGTACTTTCACCTTAGCAGCCGTCCACTTTAGATGTTCCTTGAAGGATAAGGTCCTATCAAGGGTCACTCCAAGATAAGTTGGATTTGGGGCATGCTTAAGCTTGAGTCCGCTCAGGTGGATGTTTAGTTCTCTGGCAGCTTTTGCATTGTGGAGATGAAATACACTGGAGACGGTTTTTGCTGGGCTTGGTTTTAGGCGCCAGATTTTGCAGAACTGGTCCAGTTTAGCAAGATCTTCCGTGAGCACCCGTTCCAGTGGTTCAAAGTCTGGTGCTTGGAATGCCAAACAGATGTCGTCTGCATAGATGAATTTGCGGGATTTTGTAGTAGGCAGGTCGTTTATGTAGAGGTTGAACAGAGTTGGAGCTAGAACTGAGCCTTGTGGGAGTCCGTTTTTCTGCATTCTCCATGCACTTGTGTTCTGACTGAGGTGGACTCTGAACCTTCGGTTGGTCAGCAGCGTTTTTATAATTGCTGTTGCCCAAGCAGGGATCGCCTTTATAAGTTTCAGGAGGAGGCCTTTGTGCCAGACCGTATCATAGGCGGCTGTAAGATCGAGAAACATAGCCCCTGTCTTCAGTCTGCTCTCGAAGCCATTTTCAATGAAGGTGGTTAGGGCCAGTACTTGTTCTCCTGTACTGCGGTCCTTGCGGAAACCTGCTTGATCCACACTTAGAATATCCTCTATTTCTGGGGAAATGCGTTGCAGTATTAGGCGCTCCATGATTTTGTAAGGAACGCTGAGTAGGGAGATTGGGCGGTAGCTTGCTGGTAGTTTGTGGTCTTTGCCAGGTTTTGGGATGGCAATGACCTTTGCTGCCCGCCATTTCTTTGGGATCGAGTTCGTTTGTGTGATCCTTGTGTAGAATTGTGTCAACCAGGTTAGGGCTCGGGGGCCAAGATTTTTCATGAATTCTGGGAAGATGTTATCGTATCCTGCTGCCTTTCCACATTTCAGGCCCTGTAGGACTTTCTCCAGTTCAGCAGCCTCGAAGGGTTCAGGGTTCGTTTCCTCTACAGGCATTTTTTGGTGTTTTTTTAGCTCAGTTGTAACTGCTGTTCTGGTGTCTTTGTCTTGGGGTGCTTTGGCGATAGTCAGTAGGTGGGATGCAACTTGGTTGGGTGTGACGGATGCTCGGCTTTGGCTAGGGGGCTTCTGTGCAGCTCCTAGGCGACGGATGAGGCTCCAACATTTCCTGCTAGAGTGGGTAAAGCTCCGGTCAGCAACTGTCTCCTCCCATTTCTTTCGCCGGGCTGTATTTAGCGATTCAATGAGATGGTCTGCTATCTCTGGGTCCCCTGATGTTTGATAGGATTGTAGGAGGGCAGCACTTTCTCCGTCCAAAGGGACATAGAGGGGTCGGTAGCCTCGTGGGATTGCAGTATGGGCAGCCTTGAAGATTGCGCTGCAGAAGCGGTTGTATGCTTCATCTACAGTGATGGTGTGGAGTGGGATGGTAACAACGCTCCGGTCCAGAGTTTCACTGAATTTCTTCCAGTTGGCTTTGCGGAAGTTCCAGCGCATCTTCCTTGGGCTGTATATGACTGGAAGTTGTAGGCCAATGTGTACAAGCAGGGGCCGGTGTTGGCTGTGTGGAAAATCATCAAGAATGAGGATCTGTGTAGGATATGGCTCTCCATTCAAAGAGCTGACCCAACACAGGTCAGGAGAATAGTCCTTCTTCCACCTAGCAGAGTGGAAGGTTCCTCTTTGTTTGGGGTCGTATATCAAAGCGAGGTCATTTCTGGATGCCCAGTCTGAAAGTGCCTCCCCATCACTGTCCACTGCTGGGTACCCCCAGTCAGGGTGATGGCTGTTAAAGTCCCCCACATAGATGGCAGGGTGGGGTAGGGTGGGTAAGACCTGCAGATCCCAGTTGGCATTAGGGGGCTTGTACACATTGACAATATGGAAGCCACCAATGATTATGGTGTCTGAGAAATGTGTTGTTATCAGGTGATTTGCTTCAACTATGTCAGAACGCACATAGGTGGCACGTCCATGTTTAGCATGTAGAACATAGCACAGGAGGTCAAAGCCTTTGATGGTGAAGCGGCCAGCTTCCTCTGTGCCAATATGAGTCTCTTGGAGGCAGATTACATCAATTGAATGTTGGAAGGCGAGGACTTCAATAAGGCTTCGCTTGGCTGCAGATAGGCCTTCAACGTTTAGTTGTAATATGCGAAGGGCAGATCCTACCACAAAGTGCTCTTGGGGCTGTTTGCTTTCGGCTTTAGGACTGTGACTAGGATTCTTCTTTGACTTGGCACAGAGGCGTCGTCTCTTCGAATTTAGTCTGCTGGTAGGATCATTAGCTTCCCCAGGCGAGCCCGGGTACTGGCGGAGGGCGCGACGAGAACGCTGATCCATTGCCCCCCACTGGCACTGCTCCTTCGAAACACAACCATAGAAGCTGGATGCTCATCACACTGGCTGACATCTCAGTTTATACACAGAAAAAGGAATTTGACATTGGGCCAGGTTGTCAAATTCTAGATAATATTTGTTTATTGTTCAAAGTCCGATCAGAAAATCCAACTTGAGAAATAAAAAAACAAACAAAAAAAACAAATCCGTTTCTTCTGATGTGTTGTGGTCAGAACAAAGTCAACTTAAGCTTGGTGAAAATCAAGACAAACTCTTCTTAGTATGGTAATTTAAGAACAAAGGAGTGAAATGGGAAAAGGTGAATTTTAAAAAAACAGGGGAAAAAAAGTTAAACAGAGCTTACTGTTATGACCCGAGCACCGGTTCTGATCACGCTCGGGCTAAAGTTATGTCTCGCTGCCGGCCTTGACAGCTGCGGGCTGTATTCTGGCCTCACCGGGCTCTTATTGTGAAAGTGCTCAGTGGGGCTTCCGCCTGTCAACGGTCGGTCAGCTGAGTGTCATTACCGTCGTTAGTGTTTCGCCATTTAAGCCCAGCACTGGCAACGGTAGGACGCAGCAGTGTCAGTCGTTATACGTCTGAGCTACGGATGCCTTGGACTATCATCTACCTTGTCTGCTTGTGGTTGACCGTCGCTTCTCCGGCACCAGTAAGTGAGCTGTTAGCCTTACCCCTTCCGGTGAAAGTAGACCTCTGCGTGTCTTTGCCTCAGCAGCCTGTGTAGCCATTACTTTAACAGCCGTTGCCTGTGTATGACCGTCTCCTCCTAAGGACTCGTAAGAGAGCTGTCTAGCCTTACGCCTCCGGAAGTGCGTAGACTTATGTGTCATTGCCCCTGCATCTTGTGTTGTTTACTTCTCACCGTAATAAACTCACTAAAAACTCACTGGTGACTCTGTGCGTCTTATGCTGGCTCGTGAGGGCCAGCCATGACACTTACGCTCTGGGCCTGCTTAGGAAGGGGAGATCAGAAACTGATTGTCCCCCTGACTTTTCAAGGCTCAACTGGCCGACTGGGAAAACAAAGGAAAGTTTTCCAACTTGACGGGATGGCCCAGTATTTTTTTGAAGGACAGCTGAGCTTGGCTAATTACATTCACAGATCAGGATTGGATCTGCCCATTAGCGTAAACTTTTGACCAATTGCACTGAGTTCCTTTCTTTCAACCAAGGGTCGTAAAGTTTCCAAAAAGGAGATGCATGGAAATTTGGAAGCTGATTGGTCAGTTCACAGCTTTTGGAATGTGAGCTTCTCACAGAGAAGAAGAAAGGATTTGAATTGAGAAGTGAAATCATCATAAAGCATACAGTGGTGTGAAAAAGTGTTTGCCCCTTCCTGATTTCTTTTTTTTTGTGTTTGTCACACTTAAACGTTTCAGATCATCAAACAAATTTAAATATTAGAAAAAGATAACACAAGTAAACACAAAATGCAGTTTTTAAATGAAGGTGTTTATTATTAAGGAGAAAAAAATCCAAACCTACATGGCCCTGTGTGAAAAAGTGATTGCCTGCTAAACCTAATAACTGGTTGGGCCACCTTTAGCACCAACAACTGCAATCAAGTGTTTGCGATAACTAGCAATGAGTCTTTTACAGCGCTGTGGAGGAATTTTCTTTGCAGAATTGTTGTAATTCAGCCACATTGGAGGGTTTTCGAGCATGAACCGCCTTTTTAAGTTCATGCCACAGCATCTCAATCAGATTCAGGTCAGGACTTTGACTAGGCCACTCCAAAGTCTTCATTTTGTTTTCTTAAGCCATTCAGAGGTGGACTTGCTGGTTTGTTTTCGATCATTGTCCTGCTGCAGAACCCAAGAGTGCTTCAACTTGAGGTCATGAACAGATGGCTGGACATCCTCCTTCAGGATTTTTTTGGTAGACAGCAGAATTCATGGTTCCATTTTCCACAGCAAATCTTCCAGGTCCTGAAGCAGCAAAACAGACCCAGACCATTACACTACCACCACCATATTTTACCGTTGGTATGATGTTCCTTTTCTGAAATGCTGTGTTACTTTTATGCCGGATGTAATGGGACACACACCTTCCAAAAAGTTCAGCTTTTGTCTCATCAATCCACAGAGTATTTTCCCAAAAGTCTTGGGGATCATCAATATGTTTTCTAGCAAAATAGAGACGAGCCTTTATGACTTTTTTGCTCAGCAGTAGTTTTTGTCTTGGAACTCTGCCATGCAGGCCATTTTTGCCCAGTCTCTTTCTAATGGTGGAGTCATGAACACTGACCTTAACTGAGGCCAGTGAGGCCTGCAATTTTTTGGATGTTGTTGTGGGTCTTTTATGACCTCTTGGATGAATCGTCGCTGCACTTTTGGGGTAATTTGGGTTGGCCAGCCACTCCTGGGAAAGTTCACCACTGTTCCGTGTTTTGGCTATTTGTAGATAATGGCTCTCACTGTGGTTCGCTGGAGTCCCAAAGCTTTAGAAATGGCTAGAAAACTGAACTCAGCTTTCCAAAGATGTGATAAACCAGTTAATTTATGTTTTAACAGGGGAGGCAATCACTTTTTCACACAGGGCTATGCAAATTTGGATTTTTTTTTACACTTAATAATAAACACCTTCAATTAAAAACTACATTTTGTGTTTATTTGTGTTATCTTTGTCTTATATTTAAATTTGTTTGATGATCTGAAACATTTAAGTGTGACAAACATACAAAAAAATGAGAACTCAGGAAAGGGGCAAACACTTTTTCACACCACTGTATATGCTGCCTATTAAAGTATAAATTCTTTAAAACTGTAGTGATTGAGATATTCTACTTTAACAATAGAGGAACAATGTGTCTACATTGTAAATGTAATAATTTCTTTATAGCAGGCATGCAAAATTAATTCTTCCTGAAAATAAGGAGACATACACTACTCACAAAAAGTTAGGGATATTTGGCCTCTGGGTGAAATGTCAAGATGCACCTAAAATGCACTATAACCTTTACAGGGGAACTTAATTTGACCTTCTCTAACCTTCTGAATGCGCATGTCCAACTGTTCAATGTTTCAGTACTTTTTGCGTAACTTGCTGTTCTCTAACAAGGTGCTTAATGGCAAAATTCACAACAGGTGCTTGAGCCATGAATCGACCAATGAATTTTCAGGTTCAATTAGAATTGGTATTTAAAGAGTCCTCTTCATCATGCTTTTCACATTTTGACATCATGAGACAAAGACGACACTGTGGTGAACACTCAATGGACCTGTTGGACCAGTTCTGTGACTCGCATTCCAGGTCAGAACAAAGGCAGGAAGCTTAGCCTTGTTATGCAAGGCTGGAGACTGTGGGGGGTCGATTAAAGGATGCGTGGGAGACAGTGGAAGTGATATCATGGAGGGAAATGCATTGTGACTGTCTTTATTATGCCAGGTGGTGAAATGCATTGTGACTGTCTTTATTATGCAAGGTGGTCTGTGGGACATGTGATCTATGAGGTGTGAAGTCCCTGATATTTAAGGACGAGAGTTACTGTTTCATTCTCTGTCTTTTTTCTGCTTTGAAATGATGGAGATGTGAATAAAGCTGACTCTGAGAAAGAACGCTGCCTCGTCATTTTCACATTTTCCACACTGGTGACCCTGAGATGTATCATGGAAGAAAGAAATTCCCCCGGGCCAGCCGCGTCAGGAGCCCCCAGCCAAGCGAATGCCGCTACAGTCCAGCTACCGGACTTCTGGCAGAACAATCCGCGCTCCTGGTTCAACGCATTTGAGGCACAGTTCAACCTCCGGGGGATATCGGTAGATGTCACGAAATTCTACCACGTAGTCGCAAAGCTGGACAACAACATGGCCCAGCATGTGGAGAGCCTGATCGACCAGCCGCCGGAGAGCGACAAATACGGCGCGTTGAAGGCTGCACTCATCCAGCAATTCACCCCTTCGGCGGAGGAGCGAGCAGAGAGGCTCCTGGCGCTGACGGAGGGGGAAAACGACATGCCCGCGAGCCTGATGGAGAAGTTGTTGAGGTTGAAAGACTCTGACAATGATCACTTCATTTTCACCCACCTCTTCCTCAGGACTCTACCGTCAGCAGCGAGAGCAGCTCTGGCCAGTTCGCCACTGTTGGCCCTACGGGACTACCGCGCGCTGGGCCGAGAGGCGCAGCAGATTGTCAACGCCACCAAGCGGTGCGCAGCCACGGCCGCTGCAGCGGAACTCAGTGCGACGACCGCAGACAACAGGAGGCCAGAGACAGCGGTGCCAGACTCACCGACGACGGCGGCGGCAAGGGCCAGGGAGCGTGGACCGGACGTCTTTTGTTTCTACCATCGCCGCTTCGCAGAGAGGGCACGCAAGTGTGTACCACCGTGCCAGTTTGGGCATTCGAGAAACGCCAAGACCGGGGGTCGGTAGCAGCCGCGACCCTCAGGGAAGAGAACAAGCTGCTCTACTTGTCGGACGCACGCTCCGGGAGGCAGTTCCTTGTCGACACAGGCTCCCAGTTGAGTTTCATCACTCCTTCCTACGCGGACAGACTGGCAGGTTCTGGAGGTCCCCTGGTGACAGCGGCGAACGGCTCGGAGATTAAGACCTTTGGTGAGAAGACTCTGCTTCTGTCTGTACGTGGCCGTGCATATGAGTGGACTTTTGTTGTAGCAACAGTAAATTTCAATATGCTGGGGGCTGATTTTTTGTGCTCACATGGGTTGTTGGTTGATCTCGCTAACAGGCGCCTGGTTAATGCATTTTCTTTTGATTCTGTCCCCTGTGCAGCGCGAGTGGCCCCGCCTACAGCACAAGCCAACGTCACAACAGCAGGCGGTAAGTTCCACACACTGCTCACTCAGTTCCCAGCACTCACGGTCCCCACATTTTCGGCAACAGTCGCTAAGCACGGGGTGGAGCATTTTATTACCACTACCAGACCGCCCGTTTTTGCAAAAGCTCGGCGCTTGGACGCAGTTAAGCTGGCCATAGCGCGCGAGGAGTTCGCCTACCTGGAGAGGTTGGGCATTATCCGACGTTCAAACAGTCCGTGGGCTTCCCCCCTACATATGGTCCCGAAAGCTGACGGATCATGGCGCCCTTGCGGGGATTTTCGCAGGTTAAACAACGCTACAGCGCACGACCGCTACCCAATCCCACATATCCAAGATTTCTCGGTTCATTTGGCAGGGGCGCACATTTTTTCTAAAATAGACTTGGTCCGCGGTTACCACCAAGTCCCAGTGTGCACTGAGGACATACCCAAAACAGCGGTAATAACTCCATTTGGTTTATTCGAGTTTTTATGCATGCCATTCGGACTTAAAGGGGCTGCTCAGACGTTCCAACGCATGATGGATGCGGTGCTTTGCGATCTCCCTTTCGTGTTCGTCTACCTGCACGATATCTTAGTAGCCAGCGCGTCCGAAGACGAACACGAAAAACACCTGGCCACAGTTTTCCGAAGCTTGGGAGATCACGGGTTAATAATCAACCCAGCGAAGTGTCAGTTCGGGGTGGCGCAGATCGATTTTTTAGGACATCGCGTCTCCCCCGAAGGAGCAGTTCCGCTGCCTGACAAAGTGCGCGCTGTGGCAGATTTTCCCCGGCCGCAGACAGTCAGGGCGTTGCAGGAGTTTTTGGGAATGGTGAATTTTTATAACCGTTTTCTCCCCCGCGCGGCGCAACTCATGCAGCCGCTGTATGCCACGCTCATAAAAAAGAAACCCGCGGATAAGGTCGAGTGGTCCCCGGAGCGGGATCAAGCGTTCTCGGAGGTTAAAGCAGCCTTGGCAAAGGCTGCGTTGTTGGCACACCCAGACCCATCAGCTCACATAGTGCTCACCACTGACGCGTCAGATGTGGCCATAGGGGCGGTCGTGGAGCAACATGTAGCCGGGGTTTGGCAGCCCCTCGCATTTGTCAGCAGGACCTTGCGCGATAGCGAACGTAAATACAGCGCGTTCGACAGGGAGCTGCTCGCTCTCCATTTGGCCATCCGCCACTTTCAGTTCCGGCTGGAAGGACGCGCTTTCACCGCGTTTGTTGATCACAAACCGCTAACATTCGCGATGGCCAAGGTCTCGGAACTGTGGTCAGGCCGGCAGCAGAGACAGCTGGCCGCCATATCAGAGTTTACCACTGATATTCAGCATGTGGCGGGCAAACTCAATGTAGTGGCAGATTGCCTCTCGCGCGCTGTGGCGGCCCCAGTCAGCGTAGGGTTAGATTATGTAGCCATGGCCGCAGAGCAGGTTAATGACGCGGATGTGCGTGCGCTCCAGTCTGGACCAACAGGGTTAAGGCTGGAGAGCAGGGTGCTGCAAGACGGTATGCCCCCCCTAATCTGCGATGTCTCCACTGGATGGCCACGTCCGGTAGTACCGGCCGCGTGGCGCCACCGCGTTTTTGACTTGGTTCATTCTTTGGCGCACCCGGGAGTGCGCGCGTCAGTCAAAATGGTGGGAGAGAAATTTGTTTGGCCGAGCCTCCGCAAACAGGTCAAAGAGTGGGCAGCAGCCTGCACAGCGTGTCAACGAGCCAAAGTACACAGGCACACGAGAGCTCCTTTGGAACCGTTTCACATTCCGGCCAAGAGGTTCAATCACGTTCATGTGGACCTCGTTGGACCCCTCCCGCTGTCACAGGGGTGCACACATCTTCTGACAATGGTGGACCGCACCACGTGCTGGCCTGAAGTGGTCCCGCTGGCATCAACCATGGCCGAGGAAGTGGCGCGCGTGTTTTTAACAGCTTGGGTGGCGTGCTTCGGCGTTCCGTCGGACATAACGTCCGACAGAGGCCCTCAATTTGTTTCCGAGCTTTGGTCGACAATGGCCCTCAGCCTGGGTGTCACAATTCACCGCACAACCGCGTACAATCCGCAGGCTAACGGCTTATGCGAACATTTTCATAGGTCATTGAAAGCGGCTCTCAGAGCGTCACTGACGGATACAAATTGGGTTGACAAGTTAACATGGGTGTTATTGGGGTTGCGTTCTGCACCTAAAGAGGATCTAGAACTCAGAACTCAGAACTCAGAAAGGATTTATTGCCAAGTACATTAACAGTAAACAACTGATAACATACGAGGGATTTGACTTGACACAGAAAACGACCTGCATTTCCGGTGACGCGGCAGCATCTGAAAAACGCGCCTGTCATCAGATGGGTACAGGATGCATAGGGAAGAAAAGGATAACACAATAGGAAAGAGCAAAAAACCATTGATTGTCAGAATACCGGTCATATATGATCAATATTATGATTACAAGAAAAAAAGCCCTCAATGCACAATTAGCAGACAAGAATGTACACAAAGACACAAAGGGAGCAGTGAGTGAATGATCTTTTTCATCAGTTTTTATGAGTCAGTGTGGGTGTAGTGTTGAGTGTAGGTGTTTGTATCAGTTAAGAACAACAAAGTCTCTTTGGCAGGAGATGTTTTGTCTTAGCGGCTGGCATTTGTCCTTGAGCCATGCAGCTGGCTGTCCGTAGAGTCAATGCAGCTCAAATGTTTTGGAAACAAAAAACTGCAGATAATCTGGAGGACTTGTGTGAGGGGGTCAGATTAGTCGAATAGTACTGATCCCAGAGAAAGAAACTTTATATTCTCTTACAGATTCAGTACTTTAATCCTTCAGTGCTGGACGTTGAATCCTTCATGGACGGCTCTCAGCGTGATCATGATGTAATCCATTTTCCCAGACAGTTCTCCATTTGCCGCTGTCAGAGTCCTCTCCATTTTTTCAATTTGATGGTTAAGCCTCGCCTGGCCAGTATTTTGATAGGCTATGTCCATCTTCATCAATTTATGGTACACCAGGACAATCCCAGATCCAATCAGAACGATCCCGATGACCATTGCTACGAAGACGTACAAATCTTCAACATCTTCGATAGAAAGATCAGACAGGCACAAGAGTTTCCAATTACTTGTGTCCCTCAAATAGCCCGCAGCCGCAGTTCCTGCGGGGCAAACTACCTCCCCCGGGGCACTTTTCCTCGTTGAAAAAATAGTGTCAATTGCGTTCAAAGCCCAGCTTATTAAATCCATAATTTCGTTCGATAATCAGCAGTAGAGACACGCAGACAGACGATAGCAAGCTGGGATCCAGTCAGTTAGGGGAGGAAAGAGATAAAAAGTCAGAGCTGGAGAGAAGGAAAAAGCGTCTGCTCTCTTTGGGAGGCGGAAGTGAAGTAGAAGCCTCCCCAGCGGAGCTCGTGTTTGCACAGCCACTCCGGCTGCCTGGGGAGTTTCTCCCAGATAACCCTGCGCCAAACGCCTCCCCGTCTCAGCTGTTGCGGAGTAACATAGAATCAAGCACGCTGCCCGGCCCCGCGCATCAGAGTTTTCCGCGCATTTTTGTGCCTAAAACTTTGAAGAACACAGAGTTTGTTTTTGTTAGACACGATGCGCATCGAACCCCGCTGCGACCGCCTTATGACGGACCATTCAGAGTGCTAGAAACAGGGGACAAGCAGTTTTTGCTAGATTTGGGGGGTAGGAAAGAGAAAATTGGCATAGACAGACTTAAACCCGCTTTTGTGGTGGCAGAGGAGGAAGTGCTGTTGGCAAAGGCCCTGTGGCAAGGTAGACCACCACAGAGGGTTTCACACAGTAATGTTTCCCAAAGTAATGTTTCCCCAGAACACCCGCAGAGACTGACAAAGGGTTTCCGCCCCCAGACGGCAAATCCCCAGCGGGACAGCGCCGCAGAGACGGTGAACCCCAGCTACAGCAGATTTGGCAGGAGGCTGAAGCCTATCCAGCATGTGGACTGATGTGTATTGATGCTATCACGGCATGCATGTGGTTATTTTCTTGTTGTTCTGTTTTTCTAAAATGCTGGGGGGGCTTGTGTGGTGAACACTCAATGGACCTGTTGGACCGGTTCTGTGACTCGCATTTCAGGTCAGAACAAAGGCAGGAAGCTTAGCCTTGTTATGCAAGGCTGGAGACTGTGGGGGGTCGATTAAAGGATGCGTGGGAGACAGTGGAAGTGATATCATGGAGGGAAATGCATTGTGACTGTCTTTATTATGCAAGGTGGTCTGTGGGACATGTGATCTATGAGGTGTGAAGTCCCTGATATTTAAGGACGAGAGTTACTGTTTCATTCTCTGTCTTTTTTCTGCTTTGAAATGATGGAGATGTGAATAAAGCTGACTCTGAGAAAGAACGCTGCCTCGTCATTTTCACATCTTCCACAACACCTCATAATTGATCAACAGTACCTCGCCATTGCGAGGCTTCAAACAGGATGTTCTCAGAGGGAAGTGGCCACTGAGCTTAGAGTGTCATAGTGTCATCAGCAGGTTGCAACAGAGATACAGAGAAACTGGAAAAGTCACAGAAAGGCATAGAAGTGAACGTTCTTTGGCCACATCCCACGCTGATGACCGCTTCATTGTGAACAGTGCCCTGCAAAACAGGATGATGAATGCCATTCAGCTCCAGGCACATTTAAGGGAGGTGAGAAGCATCCAAGTGTCACATCAGACCATTCAAAACCGTTTACACCAGCGTGGTCTGCGTGCTAGACGACCTGAGGGTACCTAGCCACACCATCAGGCACAGGCATCAATCATCGTTTGCATGAGCCAGGGAGCAGTTACGCTGGACAAGGGACCAGTGGGCCTTAGTGCTGTTCTCTGATGAAAGTCGATTCACGTTGAGCAGAAATGATGGCCGCCAGCAATGTTGGAGATGTCAAGGAGCGTACTATGCATTACTCAATGTTGTCATCATGTTACAGTCTGGGCAGATGTGTCTAGTCAATGCAGAACTGCCCCTACGCCTTGTGAATGGTACAGTGGCAAGCCAATACTACCTGATTAACACCATTAATGAATTATAGTTTTAAAAATCTTTACCTTTTCCTTGTGGAGCTCCATTTCGCTGTGGACTTGTTCATTGAGCTGCAGATCCACTCTTGTTTTCCAAAAGGTTTAAAAGTACTGTTGCTTGAAAGTGTCATGATTTTCCCCTCAGGTTAGAGAGAGACAGACCCACATGCCAACTCCAGTTTGTGGTATTTATTAACAAAAAACACACAAAGTTCCAAAAAGAGCATAACACAAAATCCCAAACAGGTACAAGGCAAACTTACAGATTGAGTAGTGGATAATCAATCTCATCAGAACAGGGATGGGATTCTGGTGGCGAGGAGAAAGGATCGTTAATACTGCCGTGACAAGATATGAAAATGAAGTCCTTAAATATGGTCAGAACAAATAGCACAAGTGATGACAGGTGTGGCGTCACATGAGTGGGCAAAAAGGTAACAATGATTGATGATTAGGATCAGTTGGGAGAGATGAGAGGAGCGGCTGGACTTGACAGCTGACAGGGCAATGCCCATACAGAGCACAAAACCGTAAACACTGCCTGACAGCTGTCAACCCTGAGAAAGAGCACCACAGTACAAATATAAAGAATAAACATCACCAAATGCAGACTAATAAATACAGTGATCCCTCGCTACTTCGCGCTTCACCTTTCACGCCCTCAGTGCATCGCGGATTTTTCAAAAATATTCATCAAAAATTCAAAATTGAGAAATAATGGGCGGGCACTAGCAGAAGGCAGGGATACTACATTATAACATCAGGTATCAACACGGAGAGCCCGCACAACTCAAAATCCACCTCTCTGTTCACTGTTCTCGTGTTGGCTCGGCTCGGGAATCTCGCAAGCTGATTGGCCGAGACGTTTCACCCCACAAGCTGATTGGCCGAGACGTTTCACCCAGCTTCTCTCCCTGCCCCGCCCATACCCAGCGAAGGAAGACCGCATTCATTGCTCTTTATCGCTCGTGTTGCTTAGTCTCGCCGCGTGGAACTTTTTGCTGTTCTCTTGTGCCATTTTGTGCGAAATAGTCTTCCCGTCGAGCCACTATGCCGCCTCCTGCAGCTTCTCCAGCTCTATCGGAAGCTGCCCTCGACGATCCTGCGCCTCTAGCACCTGACGATGAGGCGTCATCTGAGGAGCAGTAAAGCTCTCATTAACCTGTGCAGTAAATCATCTTCATCTTGAGTTACGTATCTTGTTATAAGAATAAAAGAGTTCTAAAAACATATTTATGTACACTTTATTTACATCTACGTATGTATGTACACTTACACACACACACACACACACACGTATCACATGAGAGAGAGAGTGAGAGAATGAACGTACGTATTATTTATGGGTGACGTCATTAGGGGTGACGCTACTTCGTGGTTTTTCACTTTTCGCGGTCGGTTCTGGAACCCATTAACCGCGATAAGTGAGGGATCACTGTAATTACAAATTGATATGAAACATGGGCGTAACAAAATTGAAACAAAAACAGAAAAATAGAAAACAGTACAAGAATAATGAAACTCAAAAGGCACAAAATACAACAAATATATAAATACAGAGAAAAAGCCACGAGATTGAGCCTGGAAGACCCTCCAGAGCTCAGCTCATGACAGAGCTCCCCTCTCAAGGGGTGGAACCCAGACACCCCAGGGTAACACCAAAAGAAAAAGAAAGAGCCCCACCCACCCCCAACAGGGGCACAACAATAACCCACCCAGGGTGGGTGGTTGGGGGAACAGGCTAGGAGGGAATGAAACAAAACCCAGCTCAGCACCCACACGTCAAAATCAAAGACTTAGCCCCCCCCCCCCCGGATCAAAGAGCTAGAAAGTTCAGGTGGGTTACCAAAGTCACAAGCCTGGTGGATGGAGAGGTGATACAAGTCGGGTGGCCTGCCGGAGAATATGGGCCACCCAACCCAATGGACCAGTCCGTCAGGCGGTTGACCAGAGTTCTTCAGCCACCTGAACAGCAAGGGCAGTCCAGGGGGTGGCTGCCCAACAGGAAGACCCAATGGTGGGCAGGACAGAGGGGTCGGGGAAACCACGACAACGTCAGGGTGAAGTCAGGGAGCCACGATGGCGTCTGGCACAGGAGGGAGAACCATGATGGCATCTGGCACAGGAGGTGGAACCATGATGGCATCTGGCAGAAGAGAGGGGACCACAACGGCGTCTGGCAGAGGGAAGGGGACCACGACGGCATCTGGCAGAGGAGGGGGGACCACAACAGTGTCTGGCGAAGGAGAGGGAACCGCCCTTGGACTGGCCAGCAGCACCCTCAGTGGTCCCAGATTGGGACAAGGTTGCACCCGCAGAGGCTCAGGACTGGAGCAAAGCTGCACCCACGGTGGCTCCAGGCTGGAGCAAAACTGAACCCTCAGTGGACCCAGACTGGGCCAAAGCTGCACCCACGGTGGCCCCTGGGCTGGGGCGTAACGCCCATGGTGGGTCTACACTGCAGTACAGCACCCAAGTTGGTTTTAGGCTGGGGCGTAGCACCCATGACTGTCCCCGACAGGGACACTGCACCCACGGAGACCCGGGCTGAGAAGGAGCTGCACCCATGGAGGTCTTGGGCTGGGACAGAGCACCTGTGACAACCTCAGCAGGAAGGGGCGCAGCACCCGCGACAACCTCAGCAGAAGTGGGATCAGCACCCAAGACAACGTCAGAAGGAGGAGAAGCAGCACCCATGGAGGTCCCGGGCTGGGACGGAGCACCCGCGACAACCTCAGAAGGGGGAGCTGGACCCACAGCGATCTCAGTTGGCGAGCCTGGACCCATGGAGACATCTGGCGAAGCTGGAACTTCCTCAGTGACCCTGGGGGAAAGCTCGGACAGGACAGGTAGAGAAACAGGGTCAGGGTCAGCAGCAGAGCCCAGAGAGGTGAGCTCAGGCACAGCTGACGGCTGCATCCAGCTCTCCTCACTAAGAGCCAGACAAGATTTCTCCAAAATAGACACAAGAAAAATGAAGGAGAGCACTTGCCTGAGCTCGAGCTCCACCGCCGTCCAGGACTCCGTCGATCCAAGCGATGGTGCCTCGGGCCCGGCCCTCTGGAGAGGCAGCTCCAACTCTGCTGTGGCGGCCCCTGCAGCAGGCATGGTGGTTGATGCAATCCTGGGACCCCTCAGCGATGCGGCCCATGCATGTGGCTTGCACTGTGTGGCGACAGGAGGTCGGTTCCCTGCTGGTGCTGCATCCTGCTTAACTGAAGCCAGGGGACTCTCCTTAGTCGGCATCAGCTCAGTTTCAGCGCTCTCCCTCCATCCAAAGCATGTCTGTGGGGCTGGAACCAGGTCCTCCAGGGCCGCAGGCTCCTTCAACATCCGGCGGCCCAAACCTGGGGCCGGCGAACACTCAGGGGGTAAAGGAGGAGACATGGAGAGAGCAGGTAAGAGGTGTGTAGCTGCAGCAGGGGGTGAGGACTCAGAAGACTGCATGAGTCTGAGCCTCACCACCGGGAATCAGACAAGGTAATTCACGTTTAAATGATAGAGAATGAAAAAACACTTGCCTGTTTTCCCGGGGCATGATGTTTTTTGCTGTAGCTAGCATGTAATCCACCCTCTCTGTGGCTGCAGCTGTTGTGGGCCCCTCAGAGGAACGTGGAAGAGCCGCCCCTGCAGACTTGGTGACAGGCAGAGCCGAGAAGGAGGTGGCCAGTCCTTCAGCAGCTGGAGGAATCGCTGAGGAAGAGGAAGAAAAAGTAGCAGCGGCGAGGTTGGCTGACAGGACAGCCGGAGAAGAAAATTCAGAGGGAGAGATTGCTGCTGGAGTTTTCGGCCTCGGCGAAGGAGGGGCTGCTGAGGAGGAGGTGGAGGCATTCTTCCTGCGGTCTGGAGCAGGATTACGATGTCGCCGTGGAGCTGATGGAGCGGGAGCAGGAATGAGCACACTTGAGGCAAAGCAGGACATCTTCCGCAGAGCACGCTTCCGTGTGGGCGCCAGGTTCGCTGGAGACGGCCCCTACATCAGCCCCGGGAAGGAATGTTGAAGGACGGAGAGCATGGCCAACAAGTCCGCGAACTGGGTATGTTTCCACAACCCCAGATGTGCCTCAACTATGGGGGTTGCTGAATCCATGCTCTTCCAGATTTTATTTGGGCTGCGGGAGGCGAGAGCCTCGTCCACAAAGCTCTGGACAAACTCGGCGGCCCACTGTTCCTCAACACTCGGAGATTCAGCTGCCGATCTCCCCTTGGCTGACGGAGGTCGGCGCGCTGGGGACATAATTGCTCTACAGGACAGGTGAGTGAGAAGAGAAAAAAATGCAAAAATCCACTAACTGCCGCGGCTGGGTCTTTTTACTGGTGGCAGCATTCTGTCATGATTTGCCCCTCAGGGTAGAGAGAGACAGACCCACGCGCCAACTCCAGTTTGTGGTATTTATTAACAAAAAACACACAAAGTTCCAAAAAGAGCATAACACAAAATCCCAAACAGGTACAAGGCAAACTTACAGATCAAGTAGTGGATAAACTCACCAGAACAGGGATGAGGTTCTGATGGCGAGGAGAAAGGATCATTAATACTGCCACGACAAGAAATGAAAATGAAGTCCTTAAATATGGTCAGAACAAATAGCACAAGTGATGACAGGTGTGGCGTCACATGAGTGGGCAAAAAGGTAACAATGATTGATGATTAGGATCAGTTGGGAAAGATGAGAGGAGCAGCTGGACTTGACAGCTGACAGGGCAATGCCCACACAGAGCACAAAACCGTAAACACTACCTGACAGCTGTCAACCCCGAGAAAGAGCACCACAGTACAATTAAAAGAATAAACATCACCAAATGCAGACGAATAAATAATTACAAATTGATACGAAACATGGGTGTAACAAAACTGAAACATAAACAGAAAAATAGAAAACAGTACAAGAATACCGAAACTCAAAAGGCACAAAATACAACAAATATATAAATACAGAGAAAAAGCCATGAGACTGAGCCTGGAGGAACCTCCAGAGCTCAGCTCGTGACAGTAAGTGTCCGGCTGACAGCTGTGCTTTGGTGTCTGACTGCTACTATGGTTAAGACCCTGTCACACCTAGATGATTTAGGCAGCCAAAATGTAAGAAAAATTTGGAGAATACGCTGGCATACGTTAAATCAGTTATGGCTAGGTTTTGTCTAAGTCATAGTTTGCTGTGCTCCTCTGAAAATTAATTTTCAGTATGTTGAAAATTTTCTGACATATCCAGCGTATGGCTGATACATCCCACATTCGCGGAGCAAATGGCGTATTTGCAGCGTTGGTTCACAGGAAAAACCCATACAGAGCTCTCTGCCTGCAGTGCACACACACACACACACACACACACACGTATTTGTTTGTATAACGGGACCTGTCAGGAATTCTCCATTTGACTGAAGTGTGCACCATTAGCTGTCCGGTGTTGTTCTGATAGATATGCCAAAATGTCAGAACACCGGAGGAGGATCCAATCAGCTGACTGCCTGAAGTGCAGAGTGCAGCTGTTCACTTTGCTGTTAGCTGTGCCTCCCAGCAAAAGCACACTCCATGCATTATCTTGTTTTTTTTTTTCACTTTATTGAAAATAAACTTTTTTATTGCCATCAGTTTGCATGCCTTTGAGCCAGGTTGTGACAACTGCCATCTGATGTTCCTGACCTGTCACATCAGCTGTTGTTAGGCATGACTAACCTGACAGATCTGACAGCTCTGCCAGGTTGGTCATGCCCCCAGCCATGGTCTTTGGAGGGGAGAATCATCTCGATTGAACAGAGATGATCTCTCCCACACCTAGGATTCATGGATTGGGAGGCAACAGCAGTTTGGCATGACTGCGCTATGCAGAAGTTCTACTATTGTTGTGCATAAGTTGTGAATGTTGGCAACACGCTAAGCATTAGTTGGTTACTTATAAGTTATGGAAATATTCTATACAAGTTACTAATACGTTATGTACTGTATATGTCCAAGTTGTTATGGATATGCGATGCATATGGCCAAAAGTGAAAAATTTGGCATTTGCCAGTGTTTTAGACCAATTTTTTATACATTTGTGTCATGGTGTGACAGTAGGTAGCTCAAGTTTGCAAACCCTGTCTGGCTCCAAGTATCTACTTCATCAGTTGCAAACAACAGGCATTCCCAGCAAGATAATTTGCAGCACTCCTTGGAGCCTGTAATCCAAGGATACCGCTTGTTGCTAAAATGGAAGTGACAGACAAATCCTTTCCCCAGCTGAGACGAGCCTGCTAGCTTCAGGGTTGGCCGACCTCTCTTCACAATGACCAGCTTTTCTTGAAAAAGGCCGTCTGGAAAATTATTTTTTTTTAAAATATCAGCGACCAAATCATTTTCCGCTCCCCTGTCAGCCATTGTGGGTGGAAAAACAGCTATTATATTTAAACAGAAACAATATATTGTAGCTGCTTAAACAAGTCCTTGCACTGGCGATTTGCTAGCTAGGATCCTCTGCATTGTGGATGGAGGAGTCTAACCATCCAATCAAAAGACGTGAAAATGCCACCGTTCTCGGATGCCTTCTATGCATACCCCTGGACATACAGAAAACATCTGACTGGTTAAAGCAACAGGATAAGTTTAACAGTTAATTTAACCTACAGAGCGTACTGTTAATTCCTGAAGGCCCAAGGTAGATTTGCTTGACCCTGGCAACACAGATGGCTGAAATATGACTGGACAAAAAAAAACAGAAAAAAACCTCTAAAATGCATTACACTAATGGAAGGAGTGCAACCAAGAGAAAAGCTACAAAATGAAGAGAATAGACTATTGGGAATAATTTAATACATCCTCATGGAACAAATATAGTAAGAATGTACGTTGTAAATGTAGTTCTGATAGTGTTTAGGCAAGCAGAGATGGCTTTGCTGGCCCTGAGGGTCCACCACCGCTGAAATGCTTCTCAAAAGTTTATTGTGTACATATTTTATAGTGGTGTGAAAAAGTGTTTGCCCCCTTCCTCATGTCTCATTTTTTTGTGTTTGTCACACTTAAATATTTCAGATCATCGAACAAATTTAAATATTAGACAAAGATAACACAAATAAACACAAAATGCAGTTTTTAAAATGAAGGTGTTTATTATGAAGGGTAAAAAAAAAAATTCAAACCTACATGGCCCTGTGTGAAAAAGTGATCCCCCCCCCGCCCCTTTAAAACATAAATTAACTATGGTTTATCACATCTTTGGAAAGCTGAGTTCAATTTCTCTAGCCACACCCATGCCTGATTAGTGCCACGCCTGTTCTCAATCAAGAAATCACTTAAATAGGACCTCTCTGAAAAAGTGAAGTAGACCAAAACATCCTCAAAAGCTAAACATCATGCTGCGATCCAAAGAAATTCAGGAACAAATGAGAAACAAAGTAAGTGAGATCTATCAGTCTGGAAAAGGTTATAAAACCATTTCTAAAGCTTTGAGACTCCAGCAAACCACAGTGACAGCCATTATCCACAAATGGTGAAAACATGGAACAGTGGTGAACCTTCTCAGGAGTGGCTGGCCAACAAAACTTACCCCAAGAGCGCAACAACGACTCATCAAAGATGTCACAACAGACCCCACAACAACATCCAAAGAACTGCAGGCCTCACTTGCTTCAGTTAAGGTCAGTGTTCATGACTTCACTATAAGAAAGAGACTGTCCAAAAATGGCCAGTATGGCAAAGTTCCAAGACAAAAAAAACAAACAAACTGCTGAGCAAAAAGATCATAAAGGCTTGTCTCAGTTTTGCTAGAAAACATCTTGATGATCCCCAAGACTTTTGGAAAAATACTCTGCGGACTGACAAGACAAAAGTTGAACTTTTTGGAAGGTGTGTGTCCCATTACATCCGGTGTAAAAGTAACACAGCATTTCAGAAAAGAAACATCATACCAAGAGTAAAATATGGTGGTGGTATTGTGATGGTCTGGGTCTGTTTTGCTGCTTCAGGACCTGGAAGACTTGCTGTGGAAAATGGAACCATGAATTCTGCTGTCTACCAAAAAATTCTGAAGGAGAATGCCTGGCCATCTGTTCATGACCTCAAGCTGAAGCACACTTTGGTTCTGCAGCAGGACAATGATCAAAACCAAACCAGCAAGTCCAGCTCTGAATGGCTTAAGAAAACAAAATGAAGACTTTGGAGTGGCCTAGTCAAAGTCCTGACTTGAATCTGATTGAGATGCTGTGACATGACCTTAAAAAGGCAATTCATGCTCGAAAACCCTCCATTGTGGCTGATTTACAACAATTCTGCAAAGATGAGTGGGCGAAAATTCTTCCACAGCGCTGTAAAAGACTCATTGCTAGTTATCGCAAACACTTGATTGCAGTTGTTGGTGCTAAAGGTGGCCCAACCAGTTATTAGGTTTAGGGGCCAATCACTTTTTCACACAGGGCCATGTAAGTTTGGATTTTTTTTTCCTTAATAATAAACACCTTCATTTAAAAACTGCATTTTGTGTTCACTTGTGTTATCTTTGTCTAATATTTAAATTTGTTTGATGATCTGAAACAATTAAGTGTGACAAACATAAAAAAAAAGAGAAATCGGGAAGGGGGCAAACACTTTTTCACATCACTGTATGTGAGATTTCCAGCTTTGTTTATCATTTATTAACACACCAAGAAGCTTACTTTCATGAACTCTTTCAAAACTCATTTTGCAGTTACCAGTCAACATAATTTTTTTTTTTTTGCTTACATTTAATGATAATTTCCATCTATCCATCCATCCATTCCTCTTCTACCACTTTTCTGGAGTTCCGGGTTGTAGAGGCAGCAGTTCAAGCACAGACACCCAGACTTCCCTCTCCCCAGCCACCTGTTCCAGCTCTTCAGAGAGGATACCAAGGCGTTCCCAGACCAGCTGGGAGACATAGTCTCTCCACCGAGTCCTGGGTCTGCCCCGGGGTCTCCTCCCAGTAGGATGTGCCCAGAACGCATCCTGATCAGATGTCCACACCATTTCAACTGGCTCCTTTCAATGTGGAGGAGCAGTGGTTCTACTCTGAGCCTCTCCCAGATGGCTGAGCTCCTCACCCTATCTCTGAGGGTGAGTACAGCAATCCTACGAAGAAAGCTCATTTCAGCCACTTGTATCCACAATCTCGTTCTTTCGGTCATTACCCAAAGCTCGTGACCATAGGTGAGGGTAGGAACGTAGATTGACCGGTAAATCAACAGCTTTGCCTTAGAGCTCAGCTCCCTCTTCACCACAAAAGACCAGTACAACGTCTGCATCACTGCAGATGCTGCTTCGATCCATCTGTCAATCTCTCGCTCCATTCTCCCCTCACTCGTGAATAAGACCCCAAGATACTTAAACTCCTCCACTTGGGGCAGGAGCCTGTCCCCAACCCAGAGAGGACAATCCACCTTTTTCCAGCTGAGGACCATGGACTCGGACTTGGAGGTACTGATTCTTATCCCAGCTGCTTCACACTCAGCAGCAAACCGTCCCAGTAAGAACTGTAGGTCATTGCTGGATGAAGCCAGCAAGACAACATCATCTGCAAACAACAGAGATGAGATCCTGTGGTCACCAAGCATGACACCCTCCGTTCCCTGGCTGCGCCTAGAAATCCTGTCCATAAAAATTATGAACAGGATCGGTGACAATGGGCAGCCCTGGCAGAGTCCAACTCTCACCTGGAATGAGTCCGATCGAGTGTTGGCAATACGAACCAAACTCTCACAACGGTCGTACAGACACCGAATAGCTCGTAACAACAAGCTCAACACCCCATACTCCCGAAGCACCCCCCACAAAAAAACACAAGGGACGCAGTCGAATGCCTTCTCCAAGTCCACAAAATACATGTAAACTGGTTGGGCAAACTCCCACGAACCCTCGAGGATTCTCTAGAGGGTAAAGAACTGGTCCAATGTGCCACGGCTAGGACGAAAACCACATTACACCTCCTGAATCCAAGGTTTGACCAATGGCCAGATTCTCCTCTCCAGTACCTTGGCATAGACCTTCCCAGGGAGGCTGAGAAGTGTGATCCCTCTAAAGTTGGAGCACACCCTCCGGTCCCCTTTGTTGAAGAGAGGAACCACCACCCCGATTTGCCATGCCAAAGGCACTGCCCCAGACCTCCACTCAGTGTTGCAGAGGCATGTCAACCATGACAGCCCAACAACATCCAGGGCCTTGAGATACTCAGGGTGAATCTCGTCCACCCCCGGGGCCCGGCCACCAAAGATATTTTTACCACCTTGGCGACCTCAGCCCCTGTGATAGGCGAGTCGTCCCCCTCGTTCACAAGCCCTGCTTCCTCTGTGGAAGAAGGGCTTGTGGACATGGGAAGTGGGATTGAGGAGATCCTCAAAGTATTCCTTCCACCGCCTGACGATATCCCCAGTCGAAGTCAACAGCACCCCATCCGCACCATACACAGTGTGGACAGAGAGCTGCTTCCCCCTCCTGAGCCGCCGGACAGTTTGCCAGAATCTCTTTGAGGCTGACCAAAAGTCTTGTTTCGTGGCTTCACCGAACTCCTCCCATACCCAAGTTTTTGCTTCAGCAGCCTCCCGAGCTGCACTCCACTTGGCCTGCCAGTACATCTCAGCTGCTTCGGGAGTCCCACAAGCCAACCAAGCTTGATAGGACTCCTTCTTCAGCTTAATGGCCCCCCTCACCACTGGTGTCCACCATTTGGTTCGGGGGTTGCCATCACGAGATACCCTGACGACCTTGCGGCCGCAGCTCTGGGCCGCTGCTTCAACGATGGAGATGAAGAACATGGCCCATTCAGACTCTATGTCTCCAGATTCCCTCGGAATGTGGTTGAAGTTCGTCCGGAGGTGGGAGTTGAAGACCTCCTGGACAGGGGCCTCAGCCAGACGTTCCCAGCACACCCTCACTATATGTTTGGGTCTACCAGGTCTGAATGTCATCCTCCCCTGCAATCGGATCCAACTCACCACCAGGTGGTGATCAGCTGACAGCTCTGCATCTCTCTTTACTCGAGTGTCCAAGACATACGGTCTGCAGGTCTGATGACACAATAACAAAACTGATCATCGACCTGCGACCTAGGGTGTCCTGGTGCCAGGTGCACATATGGACACCCTTATGCTTGAACATGGTGTTTGTTATGGACAAACTGTGGTTAGCACAGAAGTCCAAAAACTGAACACCACTCGGGTTCAGATCGGGCAGGCCATTCCTCCCAATCACCCCCTTCCAAGTTTCACTGTCGTTGCCCACGTGTGCATTGAAGTCCCCCAGTAGGACAATGGAGTCTCCAAGAGAAGCACTCTCCACCCCAGTCAGAGACTCCAAAAAGGGTGGGAACTCTGAACCATCATTTGGTGCATAGGCACAAATGATGGTCAGGACCCGTTTCCCAATCCGAAGGCGCAGGAAACAACCCTTTCGTCCACTGGGTAAAACTCCAATATAGAGACAGCAAGGTGGAGGGATACAAGAATACCCACCCCTGCTCGTCGCCTCTCGCCCGGGGCAACTCCAGAGTAGGTCAAGCTAATGGCCTCTCAGACTCTCATGATAAATACTAGAACAAGGATTCAGTGTACCCCACACGGTATGGGGTTACCAGGGCCCCACCCTGGAGCCAGGCCTGTGGGAGGGGCTTGATGGCTAGCACCTGGTGGCCGGGTTTCCGCCCATGGGACCCCGCTGGGCTCAGCCTGAAGGAGTTACATGGGTCCGCCCTCCAGTGGGCTCGCCCCCTGCAGGAGGGATCATGGGGGTCCGGTGCTATGTGGATCAGATGGCGGTCAAAGGCAGAGACTTTGGCGGTCTGATCCCAAGCTTCCTAAACTGGCTTTTATGATCATTTGTTCCCATCAAACCACTTCTTCAGTTTCCACATTTCTGAAGTGACTGTAACCAGAAGCTTTTTTAGCATCTCCCCAGAACAGAAAATATTTGTGTCATCTGCAAATAATAGAAATTTGAATAATTTTGATATCTTGCGCATATCATTTACGTGAAGAGTGAACAATTTCAGACCTAATACTGATCCCTAGGGGACACCACATGCAATGTCCATGCATGACGATGAATATTCTCCCAACTTCACAAACTGTTTCCTGTCTCTTAGATAACTTTTCAGCCAGCACAATACTACCCCCGATCCCATATCATTCCAGTTTATTGATTAATATGTTCTGATTGATAATGTCGAATGCTTTTTTTAAGATCTGTGAATACTCCAAGTGCATATTGTTTGTGATCTATAGCATTTGTTATTTCCTCAATGGAATCTATTAATACCAGTGATGTTAAACAGTTTGATCTGAATCTGTATTGACTACCAGAAAGCAATTTATGTTTGTCTAAAAAATTCCAATCTGTTATTAAACAGTTGTTCTAGAATTCTGGAAACTCGTGGGAGTACATAAACAGGCCTGTAATTTGTGAAGTTGTGTTTATCCCCAGTTTTATACAGCGGCATAACTTTAGCTGTTTTCATTCTTTTTGGAAATGTCCCAATTTGAAATGATAAATTACAGATATATGTTCATGGTTTAGAAATTCCCTGAATAACGTTTTTCACAATTTTCATATCATTTTCATTGTAATCAGTAGATACAGTCATGTCATAAAATTAGGACACCCCATTAAATATTCAGTTCTTTATTAAGAAATGTTCACATATCTATGTCTAACCTTGTTTTTTCTTTTTCTTTGCTTTTTTTACATTTATTTTTGCCATTGTAAGTGAGAATAAATGTGGGGGTGTCCTAACAAATGAGGGGTGTCCTAATTTATTCCTCACTATTTGTTTAGAATTACATGTTACAGAAAATTAAAAAAAAAATTCTTTAATTCATTTTTATTTGTTTAGTTGTATTATATGAATCTCCCAGTATTTTTAACATTGATACTAAATATCCATATGTCCAAACACACAGGCTTATACAGGGTGTCCTAATTTTTTCACATGACTGTATATTGCATTTACAGTGGATATAAAAAGTCTACACACCCCTGTTCAAATGCCATGTTTTTGTGATGTAAAAAAATGAGACTGTGGAATGCAGGAAAAATAAGGCGAGCAGGCAGAGAGTTAGTTTGGAGCATTAAATCCACAGAAGCCAAAACACAAGTGAACATACAGGTAAAACCAGAGCTCTCCCTTTTGATTAGCTCCACCCATCTCTTCTGGTGTGAGATCCCCCCATGCCATATCCGCCACACAGGCCCCCCGAACACCCAGAATTGACAAACCAAACCAACCCCTCCAGCCAATACTCGTTCAGACCCTCCTTGGCGGCCTTATCACCCAACCCCGATGACTACACTTAAACCCCACTAAAGATGGAGAGAGGGTACGAGCAGTGGCAAGGTCTGAAATTGAAACAGGGTTGGGAGCGACCCCGCCATCAGGGTTGCGCCAGCTCCAACCACTCATCCGGAAGTACATACGCAGGTTTAAGCTGATCCACCAAAACCTCCCATCGACGTCCACAATGAAATTTTTGGGTCCTGACTCTCAAACACAAAACAGTCCATCATAAGGAGGCTGGAATGGAGAATGGTGGGCATCATGGTGAATAAACACATACTCCGCCGACAACAAGTTCTTAGGGATGTAGGACCGGGGAATACAATGATGAACAGGAATGGGTGCAAAAACAGCAGCCAGATCCTGAATCCAAGGTCGACGACCTATAGCCAATCCCAGGACTGTAGATCCCAAAAGAAACTCCCCTGGAACCCTTAACGGCTGACCAAACACAAGCTTGACCAAAGAAGAACGCAAATCCTCCTAAGGTGCAGAACGGGGGCCTAGCATAACCCACGGCAAATGGTCCACCCAATTACTACCCGTGAGAGTGGCTTGCAAGGCAGATTTCATGGTAAGGTGAAAATGCTCACACAACCCATTAACATGTGGGTTATATGCTGCAGTACAATGGAGTTTCACTCCAAGGCTATCAGCCACTGTAGTCCACAGCTCAGAAGTGAACTGGGAGCCTCTATATGATGTTATACCTATGATGAAGTACCAAAACGGGCCACCCAAGTAGAATGTAATGTAATGTACTTTATTTATATAGCCCTTTAAAACAACCTGTCGGTGACCAAAGTGCTTTACAGAAAATTAAACAGCATTAAAAACACACACAGCATTAAAAACAAATAACATAAACAAAGAAATAAGAATAAATACCTAAAAATGAGAATAAAAACAAAAACAAATGCCAAGACAAATATCACCACTACTGGGTATTAAAAGCCATCCTAAACAAATATGTTTTAAGTTCTGATTTAAAAAGGGCCAGGTCAGAAATAGCACGTAGGTCGGGGGGAGATTATTCCAGAGCCTGGGGGCGACAACAGAAAAGGCTCGGTCACCCCAATGTTTATACCTTGACCTAGGCACATCCAGCAAAAGCTGATTGGATGACCTCAAAGCCCTGCCTTGGTTACGGACAGTCAAAATCTCAGGCATATAAACTGGAGCAAGGCCATTAAGAGCTTTAAAAACAAAAAGCAAAAGTTTAAAATTAATTTTAAAATGGACTGGAAGCCAATGAAGTGAAAAAAGAATCGGAGTAATGTGCTCTCGCCTAGGTGTGTTGGTCAAAAGACGGGCCGCTGCATTTTGCACAAGTTGAAGGCGGCCGAGAGAAGACTGAGAGATGCCAACATAAAGTGCATTGCAGTAATTAAGTCAAGACGTGAATAAAGCATGGATGGCTATCTCAAGATCATGACGGCTCAGGAGAGGTTTGGCTTTGGATAACAGACTTAATTGATAAAAGCTCATCTTGACTACATTGTCAATCTGTTTATCAAATTTTAAATGGCTGTCAAAAATCACCCCCAAATTTCTGACAGCTGAACTGAGCCTTAAAGAGAGGGTACCAAAGCCAGCCGTTACAGTATCCCCAAACGTAATGCATTCTGTTTTTTCTTCATTTAAGTGGAGAAAATGTTGGCTTAACCACAACTTAATGTCAGTGATGCAGTCCAATAGAACACTTTGTGAGTTAGTTTGTTCTGGGTTCAAAGGTAAATAAAGCTGCAAATCGTCCGCATAACAGTGGAAAGACATGTTGTGCCTGGCTATTATTGACCCGAGTGGCAGCATATATAATGAAAACAGAATAGGGCCAAGGATAGAGCCCTGTGGGACCCCACAGGAGAGAGAGGCACTAGAAGAAGACATGTCACCAATCATTACAGAAAAAGTTCTGTTAGATAGGTAGGATTCAAACCACTTAAGTGCAGTGCCATGGATGCCAACATGGTGATTCAGGCTTGACAAAAGGATAGTATGGTCCACAGTGTAAAAGGCTGCTGTAAGATCTAGCAGCACTAAGACCACAGGGACATCAACAGACATCATAATATCATTGTGCACTTTAAGCAGGGCAGACTCAGTGCTGTGACGAGATCTAAACCCAGAGTGAAACTTCTCAAAAATAGAATTGTCTTCTAAAAAAGATTGCAACGGTATAAAAACAGCTTTTTCTAAAACCTTAGATAAAAAGGGTAAATGAGAAATGGATCTAAAATTAGATAAAACTGAAGGGTCAAGATGAGGTTTTTTAAAGAAGAGGCCTAACCACAGCATATTTAAAAGCAGGTGGGACAAATCCTGAACTAAGGCAGGAATTAATAAAAACCAAAAGACCAGGCCCTACAGTATTAAAAACTCTTTTCAGTATTCCAGCGGGAACAACATCCAGTGAGCAATTTGTCAGCTTCAGAGACTTCACTATATCAGTAAGTGAAGATAAAGAAACCAACTCAAACTGTTCAAACACAGCAGAGTAACCCAGGACAATAGACAAGCTTCCATTAAAACTGTTATTAATAACCCGTCTGACAGAGTCCACTTTATCAACAAAAAAGTGAAGAAAAGTCTCACATGTTGTAAACGAATCATCTGTTACAGTCAGAGTGCGTGGGTTTATAAAAGAGTTAATTGTGTTAAATAGCACTCTAGGACAGTGACTGCTGCTAGAAATAATATCAGAGAGATACTGAAATTTTGCCTTTTGCACGGTCCTCAGGTAATCAGCAAGACAAACCCTAAAAATTCCCAGAGACATATGTAATGTGTCCTTTTTCCATCTTCGTTCAGCCTGCCTGACCCGCTGTCTAATGGCATGGGTAGTGTCGTTTAGCCAGGGATCTGTTTTCGGTTTAGCCGATTTAAGCCGAAATGGGGCAATAGAGTCCAAAATCTCAGAGCAGGTGGTATGAAAAGAGGAAAGAATATTATCTAGATGGGAAGGGGAAATGAGTCCATTCAAGGCAAAAAACTGTGAATCCCTAAAAGCAGCAGAAAACTCCACTGGTGTTGAACAAGTGATGATGCAACGCCAGCATGATGGAGCCACAGGCTTGCTGGGTGATGAAGGGGTCAACAATTCAAAAATAATGGGGAAATGATCTGAGATGACAGACTCAGAAATTTCTTTGAGAGAGATTGAGAGCCCAAAAGAGATAACAAGGTCCAGAGTGTGACCAAGACGGTGTGTAGGTTTGTCCGCTAAAATATTTAAATTAAATGTCGCCAACAGTCTTCTAAGATCAGATCCCAGCTGATCAGATGGACAACAGACATGAATATTAAAGTCCCCACAGATCAAAAGTTTATCATATTTTGGCATAACATCTGCCAAAAATTCAGAAAACTCATTAATGAAGTCCTTATTATATTTTGGAGGACGATAGACAACAGCAAATAACACAGGACTTGTGAGATCCACCACAAATAGTTGCAGCTCAAAGCAGGAATAAGCATTTGTGGAGAGAAGGCGACATTTAAAACTGTCATCAAAAACAGAAGCCAGACCCCCACCCCAACCAGATGCTCAAGGGGAGCTGAAAAAAGAACAGCCGGGAGGGAGGAGCTCAGAGAAGGCAGCGGTCTCACCTGGTTTAACCCATGTTTCTGTCATCAGAAGAAAATCCAAGGAATATGATGTAAAAAAGTCATTCAGAATAAAAGTCTTAATTGCGATTGATCTAGTGTTAATCAGAGCCATGCGAATCAAACATTGATCAGCCTGCTGGGAAGCACGACTGATCGGGTAAAGATTCTCCGGTGCGCAGCCCCTTCTTCGAATCCAAACAGGCCGGCGGCAGGGAAGTGGGTGTCCAGCCCCTGGGACAGTTGGCAACAGCCATCAGTAGCGATAATCCATGGATTGTCGTACGTCAAAACCGATACGCTTCCTGGAGAGCTCAGTCAGCAGTTGACGAGGGTTGTGAGTTGAAGAAGAAGCCAGGTAAGCCCTCAGTCTGCATGATACTCCGCCCCTCCGACCTCGTCTTTTGCGGCGTCTTTTGTGACGGCTGTTTTGAAACAGTCCACTGGGTGCACATCTCAGATAGGGTGGTATAGACGCCAACAGAGGTGGAAGAGGCTGACCATTAAATTCATAGGTCAAGAATTTGACCACAGAATTATGAATATTTAGAAGAGTCAGGTGATCATAAACCAGTAGCGATGACACGTTCTGAGCAAGAAACAACAAGAAGACAACTAAACACATAAGACATAGTACAGGCAGACGTCCAGCCACACACAATGGCGCCATCTTGCTTCCAGTAAGAGGCAATAAATGTTAAGGCTGGGGGTGTGAAACCCAAAAGCAGACTCAGGAGGAAACGACAAAGTATGTGAACAATGATCTTTATTACAAAACTAGTGATAGGAAACATGATGGGGAGTGATGCGGGAGTCTGGCAACCCTACGAGGAGAGAGCAGAGGGACATATTAGTTGAACCCCAGCAGTATAGGGAGTATGTTACACTTACCAGTTATTCTTACACTTCAGTAGGAATGAGCAACTGGGAGCTGAGGATGGTCCTTCCTGCAGGAAAAACGGGCTGCCAGGGGAAAGCGTTGTAAAAATTAATTTTGGACAGTTAGCAGAATCTTTTCAGTTAACCAACCAATAATCACAGAAGAAATACTATTTCTCAGCTTATCTTTTACTGAATCACACAGGGAGTAAGAGAACACAGCCATGGGTCTCTCACCACCCCCTCTGGTGAAAAGACCCAGAACAAAGAACAGCACAGCTACAAAAAGGCTTCAAGTTACTGGGCATTTCCCAGTAACTTTCCAACAATACGCTGGCCATTGTCCAAACTAGTTAGAACCAGTCCTGTCAGTGTCCAAATGGCACCAGATGTTATCTCAACTCTTTATGACTTCCATCCTGTCTCTTCAGTGCAAGTCTCACCTCCTGCCCATATATGGAAACAGGATCAGAGAGACTAAAGCTTGGGTGTGTGTGCATGTGTGTGTATGCAACTTGTATGTGTGTGTGTGTGTGTGTGTGTGTGTGTGTGCAGCCAGTGTGTGTGTAGCTTGTGTATATGGGTGTTTTTATTTATTAGGGGTCCAATGTGTGACATTGGTGGCAAAATTTAAAACTGATCAAATCTGCACATGAAATTGACTAATCACTATCCAATTGTGTCAGGTTTATGAAACTATTAACTATTTTCGTAATGGCATTCGCGTTCAGGAACTCTTGAGGATGAGCGCTCACTTCAACTACTTGTAAATGGAGACGTAAACGGGACACTCGGGCTTTTGTTTCCCCGTGTGCCAATGCACTCTGCAATGGCACACGTTTTACACGAAACAACTTCAACACTTCCAGTATTTTTCACGCATCAAAACTCATCAACAGCTACATTTTCATGACATATTAAGATGTGATAACGTGTATACATACCTTCAAATTCTCCCTGTTTGTTGGATAAGACGTAAAATCACAAAAGGCGTAAATGCGGGACACGGAAGTTTGGACCTTCAATAACTTCAGTATAAAGTGACCACGGTTAATCCTCTCCACATGGGTTGAGCACATCCGGGGTAGAGAAAATAAAAGTGCTTTCCCAGGGCGGTCACCTCGCCAGACGGGGCTGCATGCGGCCGACCAAGACCGAAGACGTAAATTTTTTAAAGGACACCATATTCGATGTGTCATAAATGTTTGAGATTTTATTGAAATATTCTACATCTGAGCTTCACAAAGACTGGCTTCACAAAGACTGATCTCCTTTTTACGTGTATGGTTTGGGATTTGAAAGGTGCAAAGTGAAAAGCATCAGCACTTCCTTTTTTCTTGTTACTTTACCAAATAACTTGCATGTTGCTGCGTAAATTCGGGGACACGGAAATTTACGTCGTACGAGTAAATTTGCAGGGGTCGCCGTACAAAAACCATAGATCCGATCACATTGGGGAATGTTTTATTTTGAATTTGCATTACAACTCTGTTATCTCTTGCATAAATGAGTAGAAAGAGTTACTCAGAGATCACTTTACAGTACTTTGAAATTGATGCGATTTTCATGTCACACAAAAACTGGGAAAAATGAGGGGACACGACCAATAGTTTCGATTCTAACGGCAAAATCAATGATTTTTTTTTTAAAATTGCAATGCAAGTCTGAAACTCTTTTATGTTCCCTTGCATATTATAAAAACGAAACCGACATCTGCAAATTACAGAAAAAGAGAGAGCGCTTGAAAGTCGGATACCCCTGATATAGTGCACTGGACCCCCCCCCCCCCCAAAAAAAACACCCATATGTGTGTAAGCAACTGGTGTGTATGTGTAAATGGTGTATGTGTGGGTTTGACTTGTGTGTGTGTGTGTGTGTGTGTGTGTGTGTGTGTGTGTGTGTGTGTGTGTGTGTGTGTGTGTGGCTAAAAGATATGTGTATGCAAGCACTTTGTGTAATATCTAATTAACTAATCTTCACTATTTATTTATCATAACAATTTCCTCTCTTGACTCCATTTTCATGGAGTCAATAACTATAATAAACAGACATCAGACACCCAATGTTATTTTCATGTGAGATGAGTGAAAAACCTATAACAGTATATACTTTCATGAATAATCATTGTAATGCAATTTCTTTTCAGTCTTCATTCTTTGAGTATTTATACAGGGAAAATTCTCACCTTGTTTCCACTACCTTTAGCAACCATAAAAATAAGTCATCATTTTCAAACATTCAGTATTACAATTTCAATACCAAAAATAAAGACTTAAAAAAACTTCTAACAAATGTATTGTCACGGCCAGGAACAGTATTTACACAATTTTCAGTTGTTAAATCATGCATTTATGTCTTCTTTTGATTTTCCATAATGCAATCATTCTGCTTTAGTCATTATAGGCATATTGTCAATACTAACATTTTTTTTTTTTGCAGAGACACTGGTTGACATGATATTTAACCTGACTGTCCTCATCACTTGGATCCTTGTCGCTCTCCTCCTGCTGAGTTAATATGAGATACTAGCGTGCAAAAGCAGCATATACTGTTTTTCAATAAGGCCTCTACAACAGGGAATGCAGCAACACCCTACACACATAAAGATGGCAAGTCTAATCATAAGGATAATATTATGTTTTTTTATCTCTCCTGCCCACCGTCCAAAGAAGGATTGTAGCCAGGCAGTAAAGACATCGGGTTCATACCCAGTATCTTGGCCAAACTCAGTCCTAAGAATATTCTTTCCAACCCCTGTCCAAGGAAATAGTGCGAGTGTGACCTTCTGGCCAATGCTCCAATGTTTAAATTCAACTGGTATATCTGTTGCTCAGACTGCATCATGTGGGTTGTACTCCAGGTCCCTCTTTCAATGCCCTGACTGTCTGACTTAATCCAGATACATCATGATAGCAGGGTCAGTCAGTCATACAGGGGCGCATACACCTCCCAGTTAGAGGGCAGATGTGAGTAGACCCTATGTCCACAGGGCCACCATCCTCCATTTAGTTCAAAGGTGTTGTTCTGCCCTGGCACCATTGACACTGGGACTACGACTGCAGAGGATGACTTGGGGGAACTGTTTGAAATGTTCCTAAGTCCTGAGCAGGAGAAATTTGTTTTATTTGTCCTACTAGCAAGGAACTCTGCATATCTTCACCAATAGTTAGTTGTGAATACATGGCTGTGGTGATATGAATCAGGTAACTGCTCATGTTCCAGAAGTTCTACATATCTCGGTATGTGTTTGAATATAATGTTATTGCTTAAAAATAACTATAGTGAGAGTGTCACAATTAGGATTAGGATGAATAGTAGACCATGCCTATGCTTTCTAAGGGGTCTTTTCCAGGAACATTTACTCCAACATAATCTTGTCCAGCGTCAGACAACTTTGGAGATGTTATAGTTATTCTAATAGGGTTACAAATTGTGCATTCCTTACAGCTGTATGTGAAGCTTGTGTTCGTAGCACATGCCCCATGGTAGGGTGACTGTATAATGTATATGTGTTTTCTTAATTTATGATGGGTGTTAGAGTATTAAGAGTCATTGGGTCCTATGTGACTGAACACATCAGCCCAGTTACATGGAGGAGTGCACATGTACTTATGACTCTTTTCATACATCACAGACTCAGATTCATAGTGTATGGAGTGGTCACAATTATATATATCACAATAGTCAAACTGGACTACACAAGCTTTATCTTCAGTGCATATTATGGTGGGTGGTGTCCCTTTATCCTTAATGTTGATGGTTATTGATCTGTCAGTTACCTTTAAAATAACTACTGAGCTGCACAATGACTGTATTAGGAGGACTACGACAAGGATGAGCACGAGGAAAACAGCCAGTAAACCATTCATAAATCTGGAATCTATGTCAGTATTCTCTGAGGGGTCTTTCATCGTCAGCCATTTTGAGTGTATTCTACCTGCTGTGGACTCTTAATTTCTTCACCAAGGTTTGAGACAACCAGGTCAACTAAAATACCTGACTCCCTTTGTATCCCCAGACTTCCTCCACAACAACAACACTCTCTATGGCTTTCCCCTATAGCTTCTATGGTTTGTTTTGATAATAATTTAAAGTGTGTAAGGTGTACTCAAGTGTCTCTGCCTTGTGCTTTTGCAGCTGTTGGAATTGACAGTACTATGTGGCCCCCTGTCAGGGGCTTCTGACCAGGTCTTCTTTTTAACAGTCTTTGTGAGGACTTGGTCTCCTGGTTTCACTGTGATGCTTCCTTCTATGTGTTCCTTCCTAGGGAGTAATAGCATGAACAGAATCTTTTTGAGTCAACATTTTTAACATGTAATCTGCTAAACAAATCTCTTCATCTTCTGGGTTGAATGGCCTAGGAGGGGGTCTACTAAATAAGGCTTTTCATATAAACTTCAAATAGAGATAAACCTTCTTTTGTAGGCATTATTCTCATATAAAGTAGTAAGGGATAAGGACCTGTAATTATATAGCACTTTTCTAGTCTCAAAGACCACTCAAAGCACTTCACTAGTACTAACCCTCTATTCTAAGGGCCTATAGGAGATAGATATCTAGGGACAATTTAGAACACCCAATTAACCAAACATGCATGTCTTTGGATTGTGGGAGGAAACCACAGGCCCCGCAGTAAACCCACGCAGCACAGGGAGAACATGCAAACTCCACACAGAAAGGTTCCTATCCCTGCCAGCCTGGGGATTTGAACCTGGAACCTTCTAGCTGTTAGGCAACAGTGCTAACCACTGCACCACCGTGCTGCCCATGGATTTATCACTGGTAAACAATAAATCCAATTCTGTCCTGTTTCTGCCATTGTTTTCTTAATCTTTCTTTAATGGTCCGGTTATGTTATTCCACAAATCCTGCAGACTGTGGGTGATTTGCTGCATGGTGTTTCAAATCAATATTCAACACTTTCCCAAAAATGTGAAATAATCTGTTTTACAAAAAGAGTACCATTATCTGAATAAATTTTCTCTCGGCTCCCATACCTTGGAATAATGTCTGTTAGTAGTTTTTTAGCTACTGTAATTACATCTGGATTTTTACAAGGAAAACTAAACAATATCTCTTCCCTTCACATTTGTTTAGCTCAATGAAGTCCATGCAAATGTTCTGAAATGGGTATGTTGATGATGGAAAACTACCCTTCTCCTTCTCTTGACATTGCCCTGGGCATTATTTTGTGCACAAATTAGACATTATTGGCAAAATTTTGTAGCAAATTTTCAAACTCATAGGCTGTGATAACTAATAACCAATATCACCATATCACCATCCCTCCCTTGGACACATGACAAAGTCTATGTGTGCAAGTAGCAGCATAGTGAAATAATTTTTGTGGGATGATGGGTTTACCCTTTGGTCAGGTATAAATTTGGGAACCTTGATTAGAAACAGCACCTTTATTTAACCATCTATAGACTCAATCCTGCAGAGATATGTTTTGTTTGCATATTTCTTCATCAGGAGATGCCAGCAATATGTCATAGAGGAGCAATTGGCTCCTATTAGGAGGTATAAAATGTGCAAGATTTGCTGACATTGCCTGAGGAAAAATTGTAGGAGACTCTCAGTAACCCTGTGGTAGTCTGGGGAATGTGTACTTTTTGTTCTCAGATGTGAATGCAAACTAGAATTGATGATCTGGGTGTACTGTATGCTAGAAATGCATTGCTAATAACTACCACTGTGAAAAATTGCATTTGGAGTTCTAGTTCATTCAACAATATGTGTGATCCTGGTACACAATGAGCACAAAGAATTACAGCTTTGTTAATTCCTGCAGGTCCTGCATCATCAGGATGTTTCCCACAGGAATGGGGAGGCTGAGCATGACACTATGACATCTGCTGCTCCTGTTTAACACCTTTTTGAGCTTCTAGCCGGAGAGGATATTATCTTTTATATGGTCTATAGTTTGATTTTGATGTTACAGTGACAATTTGCCCCCTTTTGTTAGGCCAACATCTGTTTTATGTTTTTACCATAACAAATTTAGAATTTGCTTCACATTTGCTCATCTTCACTTATGTTAATGTTAAGGTTGGTCATGTAGGAGATTTCTGGGTGTCAGTATGTACAGCCTTTTGTGCTGTGGTTACCCAGTTAAGTGACAATGCATATGTTTCTAATTTAGGAGAATATTCTATCTTAAGGTCAGATGCTGGCTTCCCATGGATGGCTATATTCTTCAGCAGAGGTGACAAAATGTCCAATGTTTTTCCCAATCCACGTGTTTGGGTCTGACCAGTGAGATGTGTGGAACCCTCCATTGTTTAAAAGGTCTCTTATCTTCATCAGATAGGACAACGGATGCTCCCACGCATCCCCTTGGTGACCAGAACAAGTTTTCTATGACCAGTCTGGAAGATGGATTTGCAAAAAATGTTTGTTCATAATTTGGATCAGATCCATTCAAATTGTACAATGATATTGGTCTGGAGATTGCCACTCGGTTGGAACTGTGGATGTGGAATGCTGTGTCGCTCTTTTACACAGGTCTGATATCACTGAGCATGGTCCGGCCGTGACCAGGTTGAGTGAGTATCAGTATTTTGGTTTGGAAGACTCATAAACTACATTTACTTCCTCAACATGTGGGTAGGCCTCTGACAAAATGAACCACCCTTCAACAATGTTACTGGTAGTTGGATCCTTTACTTTCACTGATTTAATAGATATAGGTTGCCATTTTCAAATTTAACTGTTACCTTTTCTTCTGACTTTGCAAAGCCCTAACATCGTTACCTGAAATTACTAATCTACATGCACCTGCGTCACACAAATTTAATGGGAGTACATTGAACTTCCAACATTACTTCTGGTAAACACTATATTGTTAACATTAGATCAAAGCCAGGTAAATGGAAAATGTCTGCTGTGTCAATTTCCTGTATATGTGTAGGAGTGAGTCCACTTATCTGTTTTAGTCTTAATCATGCAGTCCAGTTTTGTTGTAGTGGACGTGGTTCATGGGCTCCTCCCCCTCCCAGTGGCGGTCTTGCCTTTGGGACACTCTCTTTGCCCATGACCCCATTGTCCACACTGATCCACTGTGAGGTGTGTTCCCTCCTCAGCCACGGCCCCTCCTCCTCCACTGCTCACTTGATGTCCTCCTCCACCTCCTCCTCCTCAGCTTCCTTGATAAAAGACAGATTAATGGGGAGCCCCAGCCCCCCTTGGATCAGCAATCACATAAATAGGTGCAGGTTTTTCTTTAACTTTTTTATTTTCCTTGCATACTCAGATCCCCAATCTTCTGACACAGTACACCAATCTGTTAATATCTTGAAATTTAGTATGATGCCAAACAAAATTTACAAGTGATCCAGACCAGTTAAAAGTTTTGTGTAAATAGTTTGCTGTTATTCTAAGCTTAGTTTTCACTAAATAACTCTACATTTTATTTGTCTGAATCAAGTCTAAGAGTTTAATCCCTATAAACTAGATTTCATACTTTGATTCAGGTTATAATTAATTTAATATTAATTAAAAATAATTTAGGATGATTAAAACATCATTTCATCTACATCCACATCATATCAGATGTAAAAAGATTCTAAACGTTGTTTTCCCAGTAACATAAGAGCACATTGCTCCATTATTCTGCAGGACAGTGCAGTGAGAAATGTTTTGTTCAACATGACGGTAATGTTTGAATGATCGCTAATTGATGAACTTGTGGGGGACACAGAGGCGACATCCTCCACCCAGACAATGGATTGTGAAGTGGGAGGCTGACTGGGGGGTCAAGTCAAGACAGTGGAGGTGCAGACACTGGCTACAGGGAGGAGGAAGAAGCAGCACGCCAGCGAAGGTTATGCTAATGTAATGAGATGTACTATGTTATGCTAATGCGCTGTAGAGACTGTTTATCCAATGTGGATTGTGGTGTGAGCCCCCAGGTCGCTAGGCAAGGGATTAAAGTATAAAAGGGAGAGAGCCTGCGACCTGGGAATCATTCTTGTCAACTTGACTTGTGGAAAGGGGAATAAAGTCTGTGCTGTTCCAGCCCGTTGTCACACCTGCTCCTTTCTCTACACTGGTGAACCCGAGACGTATGATGGAATACGAGGCGAACACCCCGGAGACGGCCCCATCTGGAAGTGCCAGCATCGCCTGTGGAGTTTTGGTCAAGCACCTGGAATTTTGGCTACACGACCCAACAGCTTGGTTCCTACACACGGAGGCCCAGTTCACACTCTGGGGAGTGACAGTGGATGACACGAAATATTACTACGTTGTAGCCACACTGGACGCACGCACAACTCAGCAGGTGGCAAGCCTCTTCCAACAGCCCCCAGCCCACGGCAAATACGAGGTCATCAAGACCACGCTGACCCAGCGCTATATGCTGTCGGACTGTGAGAGAGCGGAAAGACTCCTCACGCGCTCCGAGTTGGGAGATGGCTCAGCGCTTGAGTTGATGGAGAAGATGTTGGCATCGATGGGCACAGATGGCGAGCCGTTCCTGTTCGCACATCTTTTCCTCTGTAACCTCCTGATGGCGGCCAGTTCAGTTCTCGCTAACTCACCATTGCTGGCCACGCAGAACTACTGGGCGCTGGCAAAAGAAGTGGACCGGATTATCCTGGCGACCAGAACCTTTGCAGTGAATGCAGAGGCACCGGAGTCCACGGAGACGACCACCGACGGTGAGGAGCCTTCCATGGTGGCCGGCGCGGAGGCCAAGAAGTACCAGAAGGGCACGCTTTGTTTCTACCACCGCCATTTCAGAGAAGATGCATGGCAATGCGTGCCACCCTGCCAATACAGGTGGTCGGGAAATGCCAGGACTGGCAGTCGTTAGCAGCTGCGGCCGCCAGTGACACAAACAAGCTGCTCTACGTGATGGACTCACGTTCAGGGAGACGGTTCCTCGTGGACTCCGGCTCCCAAAAGAGCCTCATCCTGCCGTCCAATGCAAACCGGTTGGCTAGGAGTAGCGGCCCCGAGCTGGCAGCCCCCAATGGCTCAGACATTAAAATTTTTGGTGAGAGGACACTGACCATATGTTTGCATGGCTGCAACTACCAATGGTCTTTCATCATAGCAGCATGTAACTACCCCATCTTAGGTGCAGATTTTCTGTGTACGCAAGGACTATTAGTCGATGTTGCCAATAGACGTCTGATTAATGCTCTGTTTTTTTATTCTCTGCCCTGTACAGCTCAAAGAACCGGGTCCACATCACTTGCCAACATCACAGCTCCAGGGGGTAAGTTCCAACAACTACTCACCCAGTTTCAAGCACTTACGGTTCTGACGTTTTCGGCAGCCGTCACTAAGCATGGGGTTGAGCACTTTATCCCCACCACGGGGCTACCCATTTTCACGCGCCCTCGCTGCAGCTAAACTGGCCAGTGCACATGAGGAGTTCACCAATTTGGAGAGATTAGGCATCGTCAGGTGCTCCAGTAGCCCGTGGGTGTCCCCACTGCACATGGTGCCTAAAGCTGAGGGGTCGTGGTGACCATGTGGTGACTTCCGCTGGTTAAACAATGCTACAGCACACGATCGCTACCCCATTCCCCATATTCAGGATTTTTCCGGTCACCTCACCGAGGCATGCATTTTTTCTAAGGTGGACCTGGTTCGCGGATACCACCAGGTCCTGGTGCGCGTGGAAGACATACCCAAAATGGCAGTGATTACCCCGTTTGGCCTTTTTGAATTTTTACGCATGCCGTTCAGGTTAAAAGGTGCAGCTCAGACCTTCCAACACATGATGGATGCTATGCTGCCTGACCTGCCGTTTGTCTTCATCTACCTCGACAACATCCAGGTGGCCAGCACGTCCGAGGACAAACATATCACCCACCTCAGGACGGTTTTTCAGAGGTTGGAGGAGCACGGGTTAATAATCAACCCAGCAAAGTGTCAGTTCGGTGCTACGACGATCGACTTTTTGGGCCACCACATCTCACCGGAGGGCGCGATCCCGCTACTGGACAAAGTGTGCGCAGTAGCAAATTTTCCACATCCTCAGACCGTAAGGGTGCTCCAGGAGTTTTTAGAAATGGTGAACTTCTACAACCGTTTCCTCCCTCGTGCAGCCCAGCTCATGCAGCCGTTGTACGCTGTGCTTAAGAAACGCAAACCGGCGGACAGCATTGACTGGAACCCCGAGCGGCAGCAGGCGTTTGTGGATGCCAAGGATGCGCTTGCTAAGGCCACATTATTGGCACACCCAGACCCATTGGCACGGATCGTGCTCACTACTGATGCATCGGACGTGGCCATAGGGGCCATCGTGGAGCAGTGAGTCACAGGTTCTTGGCAGCCGCTCGTCTTTTTCAGCAGGTCTCTGTGCGACAACGAGTGTAAATACAGCACATTCAACAGGGTGCTGCTGGCTCTCCACCTGGCCATACGCCACTTCCAGTTCTGGCTGGAAGGGCGCAGTTTCACAGTGTTTGTGGACCACAAGCCGCTAACACACGCCATGGCCAAAGTTTCAGAACCATGGTCGGCTTGGCAGCAAAGACAGCTAGCTGCAATCTTGGAGTTTACCACCGACATACAGCATGTAGACGGTAAACTCAACGTGGTGGCAGACTGTCTTTCACGGGTGCTTGTGGCCCCATTCCACGTAGGGATAGATTACACTGCCATGGCCACCGAGCATCCCGGCGATGCCAACATTTACGTGCTCCAGTCTAGACCAACAGGGTTAAGGCTGGAGACCAGAGTACTATGAGGCGGGGGCCCGTCCCTACTCTGTGACGTCTCCACAGGCCGTCCGCGCCCGGTCGTCCTGCGCACTTGGCGCTGGCATGTTTTCGACTCGATTCACTCCCTGGTGCACCCAGGAGTGTGCGCATCAGTCAAGACGGTGGGGGCTGCGCAAACAGGTGAAAGAGTGGGTGGCAGCTTGCGTCGCATGCCAGCGGGCCAAGGTGCACAGGCACACGAAGGCCCCCCTTGAGCACTTCCACATCCCGGCTAAGAGGTTCGATCACGTCCACGTGGACCTGGTGGGGCCCCTCCCGCTGTTGCAGGGCTTTATGCACCTCCTAACGGTAGTGGACTGCACCACGCGTTGGCCAGAAGCAGTGCCACTGGTGTCCACAACGTCAACGGAAGTAGCATGTGCTTTTTTGACCACTTGGGTGGCACGTTTCAGCGCCTCATCTGATACCATGTCTGACAGGGGCCCCCAGTTAATTTCCGACCTCTGGTCTGTGATGGCTTGGAGCCTGGAGGTCAGCATTCACCACACTACTGCATACAACCCTCAGGCCAACGGGCTATGCGAGCGTTTCCACAGATCGCTGAAAGCAACACTCAGGGCTTCGCTTACCAACGCCAGTTGGGTAGACCAACTGCTGTGGGATTTGTTGGGTTTGCGTGCAGCACCGAAGGAGGATTTGGCAGCCTCCCGGGCAGAACTCATGGTTTCACAACCACTGTGGCTCCCCAGGGAATTTTTGCCCAACAACCCAGCGCCCGACACCCAAACACCCCCGAATTCCCTACATGCCGCAGAACCAGGGAGAGTACTGGGCCCGGCCTACCACTGTTTCCCCTGCACTTTCGTCCCCAACAACTTGCGGAATGCGTCGTGTCTGACGAACACAAACGATGCACACAAGGGGGACACCGGGTCCCTTTGCTCCCACCGTGCAACGGGCCGTTTCAGAGTGCTGCAACCTGGGGAGAAACATTTTGTGTTAGACTTGGGGGGATGCAGCAAAACCATCTGCATTGACAGGTTCAAACCAGCATTTGTGTTGGCAGACAAGGAAGTGGTGTTGGCCCGGGCTCCCCAGCATGGACGCCCCCCCGTTGGGGGCCCCGCAGGTAAATGACTCAGCAACAGCAACAACAATGCTTTTTGAAGATGTGTTTTCTCCCCACCCCCGTCTGCCTACAGACGAACGTGCCTCCCACAGTGCCTCGCTTCCAGAGCAGCACCTCTGACCCAGTGACCCCCTATTACAGCTGATATGGACGTCAGCTGAAACCCACAGGACAAGGGGGTTGAAGCCAATTCTGAGTGATCGGGGTGGGGGCGGTGTGGGGGACACAGAGGATCAGATCAGGATCAGAGAGACTAAAGCTTGGGTGTGTGTGCATGTGTGTGTGTATGCAACTTGTGTGTGTGTGTGTGTGTGTGTGTGCGTGTGTGTAGCTTGTGTGTATGTGTGTAAGCAACTGATGTGTATGTGCAAATGGTGTATGTGTGGATTTGACTTGTGTGTTTGTGTGTGTGTGTGTAGCTAAAAGATATGTGTATGCAAGCACTTTGTGTAATATCTAATTAACTAATCTTCACTATTGAGTTATTATAACAGCGTGCAGTGGAGCTGCTGGAGATTCTTCAGGGGTGAAGAGGACAAACTAGCCAGACCTGTGTGCTGGGGAGTGACAATGAGGAGCAAAGGAATTACGGTGGTAAGTCAACTTACGTGGGAAATGGGGAAAGTGCACAGTCTGAGTAATCTAAGTCCAGTTCGGGGGTCTAATTTCAATATCAAAAAACAGGCGGGGGTCAAGGCACAAAGGCTAAGCTTAGGCAGGCAGTCAATTCCAACAGGGGCAGGCAGTCTCAGGGTCTAAAGCAGGCAAAAATCACAAAGCATGACAGAGCAGAAAATCATGGAAAACAGATCAGAACAGGATGTAGTGGTTCAATGTCACCAGGCAGAGTGAAGGGAGAGTTCCCTATTTAAAGGCCTTCCCTGATGACTCACAGGTGAAGCACAAGGCTGCAGAGGATGAGCCTAATTAGAGGGAGCGAGGGAGATAGAGTGCACACAGGAACCATTACAATAAAGGCCCGAGCCACCTCTGCAGATGTAGTAGATGACAGAGGTACAACCTCCGGATATCTAGTTGTCCTATCTACCATAATAAGTAGGTATGAAAAACCCTGAGAAGGGGGAAGCGGACCAACCAGGTCTACAGCGACATGGTCGAACCTCCTCTCCAGTGTTAAAAATGTTCCAGAGGAGCTTTTGTGTGAAGATGTATCTTAGCCTGCTGGCATGCCATACAGGAAGCCGCCCACCCCTGAATATCCTTACGGAGACCCGGTCATACAAACTTAGCTTCCAAAAGTCTAACTGATGCCTTTATCCCCGGGTGGGAAAGATTGTGGATAACATCAAAAACCCGACAGCGCCAACCAGTGGGAACTACAGGATGGGGTGGGCCGGTCAAGACATCACAAAGGAGTCTGGCCGCACCTTCAAGCAGCGCCACCTCCTCCAGACAAAGTTCCGTCACAGCTGTCCGTAACCTCTGAACCTCTTCATCCTCCGGTGGAAACTGGAATTGTGGGGGACCCATGGCATGCACTCCATATTGTCCTGTCCGCTTCCTCTGCCAATCCTCGATAGTCCTCAGTTCCTAGTAGAGGTGAGCTGGTGAGGGTCGTACATACCGGAAGTGGTAACTGCCACAGGAACAGTTGAACAAAAAGAAAAGAAGCATCACCAGACCACAGCAGTGCCAGCATGTTCTCCATCAGCTCAGTGGGTTTGCTGTCTCCCAAAAGATTGAGAAATAAAAGATGCTCAGCCCATTCAGTGTCCAACAGCTGGAACAATCTTAGCAACTGAGCCTTCAAAGCCTCATACTTCCCGTTAGCTGGTGGGTCTCTCAACAAGCCCATCACATGGCCGGTAGTAGAAGAATCCAACGCTGCAACCATATGATGTTACTTGGTCTCATCCACCGTTTTCCCCTGGAGGTTGAACTGCACTTCAATATGCTGAAACCATGGGTCCGGGTCAGGCTGCCAAAATTCCGGCAACTTAATCGTAGCTGCAAAAACTCCAGGGGAACTAACAGGAGCTTGCCCGGGTGCCGAAGTGCTCAATGCACCATCACCACTAACATCAGAAAACATGTCCAATGTCAGGGTCACCAATGTGGAATGCAAGAAAAATAAGGCAAGCAGGCAGAGAGTTTGTTTGGAGTGTTTAATCCACAGAAGCCAAAACACAAGTGAACATACAGGTAAAACCAGAGCTCTCCCTTTTCACAAGCTCTGCCCATCTCTCCTGGTGTGAGATCCACCCCCCCCCACATCATATCCGCCACAAGACCAAGATAAATCATTTCAAAACTTTTTCCACCATTAGACCTATATATAACCTGTACAACCCAATTGAAAAACAAACTGAAATCTTTTAAGGGGAAAAATAAAAAATAAAAAACTTACAATAACCTGTTTGCATAAATATGCACACCCTGTTGCAGTACCTTTGGCTTTTATCACAATACTCAGTCTTTTTGGGTAGGAGTCTATGAGCGTGGCACATCTTGATGTGGGAATATTTGCCCACTCTTTGCAAAAATGCTTCAAATCTGTCAGACTGCGAGGGCATCTCCTGTGCACAGCCCTCTTCAGATCACCCTACAGATGTTCGATCAGATTCAGGTCTGGCCTCTGGCTGGGCCATTCCAAAACATTAATCTTCTTCTGGTGAAGCCATTCTTTTGTTGATTTGGATGTGTGCTTTGGGTCACTGTTGTGCTGAAAGATGAAGTATCCCTTCATCTTCAGCTTTCTAGCAGAAGCCTGAAGGATTTGTGCCAACACTGACTGGTATTTGGAACTGTTCATAATTTCCTCTACCTTGACTAAGGCCCCAGTTCCAGCTGAAGCAAAACAGCCCCAAAGCATGATAGTACCACAACCATGGTTCACTGTAGGTATGGTGTTCTTTTGGTGATGAGCAGTGTTGTGTTTGCCCCAAATATACCTTTTGGAATTAAGGCCAAAACGTTCAACCTTGGTTTCATCGGACCATAACACATTTTCCCACATGTGTTAGGGAGGTTTCAAATGTGTTTTTGCAAAATGTAGCCAGGCTTGGATGCTTTTCTTCATAAGATAAGGCTTCTGTCTTGCCACCCTAGACAGGAGATTGTTGTCATATGTACTAAACAGCCAGTACTTGCCAGAAATTGCAGCTGCTCATTCAATGTTGCTGTCGGCCTCTTGGCAGCCTCCCTGACCAGTTTTCTTCTTGTCTTTTCATCAATTTTGGAGGGATGTCCAGTTCTTGGTAATGTCACTGTTGTGTCATATTTTCTCCATTTGATGATGACTGTCTGCATTGTGTTCCGTGGTATATTTAATGCCTTGGAAATTCTTTTGGACCCTTCTCACTGACTGGTACCTTTGAACAATGAGATCCCTCTGATGCTTTGGAAGCTCTCTGCAGACTATGGCTTTTGCTGTAAGATGTGACTACAAAAATGTCAGGAAAAGCCTACTAGAACAGCTGGACTTTGTTTGGGGTTAATCAGAGGCACTTTAAATAGTGGCAGGTGTGTGCTGACTCCCATTTAACATGAGTTTTAATGTGATTGGTTAATTCTGAACACAGCCACATTCCCAGTTATAAGAAGGTGTGCATATTTATGCAAACAGGTTATTGTAAGTTTTTTATTTTTTATTTTTCCCCTTAAAAGATTTCAGTTTGTTTTTCGATACGGTTCTATTATGTATGGAAAATACCTGGGTGAAGAATGAGGCATGATGATGGGTGGTGAACACAGCTTTACTGAACTATGTACACAGTACAACACATGGCAGGCACTGGCGTAGGCGTCTGGCAAAGAGGCTGCAAAATGGATGCCCTCTGCCTTATATAGGGCAGTGTGGTGATGTGAGAGGAAGTGCATGTCACCACACCGCACTTCACAATAATGTGCTGTTTATCATATCCAACATTCTCCCCCCCTTTAGAAAAGTCCAAAACCACACACACAATTGAACCCCCCCCCCAAAAAAAAAAACAAAATTGGGGACCGGAATCACGCACTAAAAAAACAAAAAACAATGTACTAAACTGGCCTCACACATTCGCACAAAACAACCTAAAACAGGGCTAACGGGTGGACAACCGTGCACCCCGCACAGCAGGGTGGATTATCTGCAACCCATACCTAAAGAAAAGTCCATTTATAAAACTAAAATCACATGCCATGCTCCTAAAGAAAAACACATAAAACAATCCCATATCATAATATACACTTCAAAACATAAGAACTCTAAATATTCAATATTTACAGCACAGTCCCTTGGGTGGGAGAGATAGAGCCAGCATGGGGGGCCCAGGGCAGCCCCTTAGCAAGCACACCCCTGGAAGCAGCAGACCTATGGGACTATAGCTGATCTTCTGGACAATGAAGATTGACTCCTTCACCACCAACACGACTCCCATCCAGCCTTGCCACCTGAAGCCTCTTCCTGGACACACCAAAGCTGATTGGCGTGTCTTGATGAGCCGTCGGACAACCTGAAGTATGCTGCGCCCAGCTTAGCCACTATTTACAGACACCCTTGGTGTTTAGCTGGCTGTCGTTTGGCCCATCTTCACCATGGATGTTCTTCACCTCAAACCCGAGTGGGGTTTGAGTGAGGACCCAAGTCCAAAACCCGAAGTGGAATTTTACTGGGCCCGATGTGCTGCTGCTGAGCATGCAGTAACTCCATGCTCGTCGTTCTGGCCCCATCCTCTTCTATAAACATTGTAGTGTTCACCATTGTAGCTGCAGACGCCCTACCCATCTGTCGCCAAGTACCGAAGGCATCTGGGGCTAGCATCTTGGTGTCACTTGCCGACACAGGCTCTTCGCTGACATGCTCGGTACCCCCCTCTACCATGTCCCGAGCGCCGGCACTGAGACCCACCCGCGCCGAACCTGAGTGAAGCTGGTCCTGCTTGACCGCCATGGCGTCCGTTAGCTCTTTGTACTGTTCGCTCCCAGTGTCCGTCGGGGGCGAGCGGAGTGATTTCTCCCTTGGGCTCCCCGGGCAAGACAAACGGCATACCCTGGCGTAGTGATTCAAGCGTCCACATCTACCACAACGTTTTCCTCTTGCTGGGCAATTCTTTGCTTTATGGCGGTGCGTCGCGGACCCACAACCCCTGCAACGGGAGTTTCCCGGGGCAGACCTTTGGCTGGCAGCATTGATTTCCCAAAAATCCTCATCTGAGCTTTCCTCGCTATCAGGGTCCACAACTTTAGCTGAGGCGGGTGGCTCCCACGGCTTCTGTGGCTGGCGCCAATTTAGCTTCACAGCTAGCTTATCAACGGCTTCCAACCAAAGAGCTAGCTCTACTGCTTTAGCTAACATTAAGTCATTAGGCACCACTAATAGCCTAGCACACAGCTCAGCACTGCACGTGTGCTCTGCTAGCTGGTTGTGCACCATCTTGTCTTCAAGCAGTCCAAAACAACACTCGCTCACTGGCTAGCTGCTTCAAGTCAATGACATACTGGCGGATAGGCTCCCCTATCCGCTGGCATCTCCGGCAAAAATGAATTTTCCAAATAGTCTTGTTGTCTGGGGTGGAGAAACGTTTAGCTAGCAGTTCTACAATTTCCTCATATGAGTCCGCCATGCTGAGCATTCGTAGGACCCTCCGGCCCTCAGTTTCGAGGTTATGAACGAGAAGCACTCGCGCCCTCACCTTATCGAGCTTCCCGAGATTCAGCGGCATAACATACGTTTGATAGGCCTCCACCCAATGCGGCCATGAAACTGGTGGTTCGCCTGGGAGCTCGAGAAAGGGACGAAGTGGTGGGATGCATGCCTCCATGAGTTAATCCTCGATCACCAAATGTTATGTATGGAAAATACCTGGGTGAAGGATGAGGCATGATGATGGTTGGCGAACACAGATTTATTGAACAATGTACACAGTACAACACACGGCAGGCACCGGCGTAGGCATCTGGCAAAGAGACGGCAATATGGATGCCCTCTGCCTTATATAGGGCAGTGCGGTGACGTGACAGGAAGTGCATGTCACCACACTGCACTTCACAGTAATGTGCTGTTTATCATATCCAACAGGTCGTACAGGCTATAGGTCACATTAATGGTGGAAAAAGTTTTGAAATGATTTATCTTGGTCTCATTTTTTACATCACAAAAACCTGGCATTTGAATAGGGGTGTGTAGACTTTTTATATATACTATACACTGTACACTGCACAATATCTATCAATTCTTTTTCTTCCACTGCTTTAAGAAACATTGAGTTTGGATTCCTTTCAATCAAGTTCTCATTCCAATCTTTAGATCAGGGGTTCTCAAAGTTTTGATGGGTGAGGGCCAATTTGGGAATCCAAAGTTGAACCGAGGGCCACCAAAGGGACGGAGGCAAAAAAAAAAAAAAGACTGAAAATTCAATTCCATTTGTAATCCTTTTAATTATCAGATTTAATTAGTTTGGGTAAAGTCATATTAACAGTAAGAAATTGGGACTGATGAAAATACAATTTTAGTTTGTCAAGTACGGTATGAGTGTGTGTGTGTGTGTGTGTGTGTGTGTGTGTGTGTGTGTGTGTGTGTGTGTGTGTGTGTGTGTGTGTGTGTGTGTGTGTTATGTGGCAGCTTTTGTGAATGAATGTCCAAGACAAATTTCCTCAGGACCATTTCCCTTGAAATCCTGACAGAGAAAAAGAGGGGGTGGGGTGGAGAGAGGAGAAAAGATAAGCTTAGCGAATAGTTATCATTCATATTTACCATTGCTTGTCATTAAGTCACACACAGTATGTGTTACTTGGTCAACATACCTTTTAACTGCAGTGTGATTTGTGGTGCTGTTTTCGGTTGGCCACGAGTCCTCTGAAGTCTGGCTCCATCTCCGTCGTCGCGATGCGAAGGACTGCATGTAGGTGGGCATTTGTCATCCTGGATCTCAGCTTAGATTTGTTGATGGCCATGGTGGAGAAGGTCTTTTCACAGATGTAGGTGCTTCCGAATAAAGACGCCATTCTGACAGCATGTTGACGAAGAGCAGGGAATGTGGATGGGGAAAGTCCTTTGTAGAACTCGATCAGACTCTTGTCACGATATGCAGCTCTGGCCTCGGAGCTTTCCTGTAGGTCGATGAGCTCAAACTGCATGTCTGCAGGCACTGCCTCGGGCACACATGAGAAGGGATTTTGGAAAAGGTTGAAATCACCCTCGTGGTCCCTGAAGTCAGAGAATCGGTGGTCGAACTCGTCTCGAAGCTTTTCGATGAGGCCATGGTTCTTCTGTGAACGCAGGTGACGCAAAACTTCACTCCCGTCCGTGTCTGGGTCATCTACCAGCGCCCTGCAGGCAGGGAAATGAGCGAGATCTCCTTCTCTGAGCTGTCCCTGGAGCAGTTGGAGTTTTCGCTGGAAAGCTTTCACGTTGTCAAAAAGTGTGGAAATGAGTTTTCCATGGCCTTGCAGCTTCAGATTGAGATCGCTCAGACAATTATTCAGGTCGGCGAGGAAGGCTAGGTCACAGAGCCATTTGCTGTCCGTTAACTCAGTCACGTCTTGTCCTTTTGCCTGCATGAACTCGCAAATTTCTTTTCTCAGGTTAAAAAAAACGTTTCAGTGTGGCACCTCTGCTCAGACACCGGACGGCAGTGAAGTAAATGACGTCTCCAAAATCTGCCTCTGACTGTGCCAAAAAGGTTTTAAATTGGCGATGGTTCAGACCTCTGGACTTCAGGTAATTAACTGTCTTCACAACTACGGCCATGACGTGTTTCATTTCTAGCGTCTGAGCAGCGAGGGCTTCTTGGTGAATTATGCAGTGGTAGCTGACTGGTTTCTTACCACCGCTGTTCACCACTTTCTCAGCCAGCAGCAACACTGCACCTGTCCTACTCCCAATCATTGCTGGTGCTCCGTCTGTCGTGACACCGACCAAGGATGCCAGGTTAACATTGTGTGTGTCCAGACTGCGATACACTGCTTCGCAAATATCCACTCCCTTCGTTGTGTCTTTCATACTCTCCATACTCAGTAGCTCCTCGCCGACGTCAAAATTCTCAGTGACAGTTCGGATGAAAATCAACAGTTGGGCAGTGTTGGAAATATCCATGCTTTCATCCAGTGCGATGGAAAACGCTCCCTTTTCTAGCCCCTCCACACGTATCGCCAGTTGGTCCTTCAAATCATTTGCCAGATCTTCGATTCGTCTTGTGACTGTGTCATTCGACAAACTTACGTCACGGAACTTTGTTTTTTGGTCTGGGCATACACGCTCTGCCACTTTTAGCATACAGTCTCGAACAAATTCTCCGTCACTAAATGGCTTGCCCCGTTTAGCTATTTCATGAGCTACCACATAGCTAGCCTCTGTTACTGCTTCGCTGGTTTTTGAAAATTGCGTGAAGACTGACTGTTGTGCTGTGTAGCCCCTTTTAAGTTGTTCCATCTTTGTGGTGCGATCCTTGCCACTGAATTTTTCATAATTTTTGTGTTTTGTTTCGTAATGGCGCCTGATGTTAAAGTCTTTTCGCACTGCGATTACCTGTCTGCAGATGAGGCATACAACTTTATCTGACCCGTGAGGTTCAACGAAGTAGTCCAAAGTCCATTTTCCCTGAAACTGCCTTTTTTCCTCGCTGACAGTTCTCGGTTTCCTCGAGTGAGCGGTCTCCATCTCTGCCTCTTTCTCTCGCTGATCCATCTTTATTTCCACACTTCGACTTCCACAAGCACTAATATTTATTTCTTATTCTTCTTCTGACTCAAAATGGTGCTCCGAAACCGTTGCCAACCAACACTTCTGCACTGTGCGCTGAACGTTCCATCTCCCATAATACAATTGGACTAGCTGCTGCAATGAAGTGATCGCAAGGTCGACAACACATGTAATTACGGCTTGTGCCTACAGATGGCGCCAAAGACCACTAAACGTAGATGTGTATCGGAATTTTTCCAAAGCAATTAGTTCAGATCATATATTGGTTAAGACGTTAACAGATTGGCCGCGGGCCGCCAGAAATGTTTTCGCGGGCCGCCATTGGCACGGGGGCCGCACTTTGAGAAACATTGCTTTAGATGATAGTGGATCAGGAATTTTTCTTTTTAGGTTTATTCCAACACTTACAAAAAAACTGTTAAAGCTATTAACCACATCAGCCATACTGTGGCGGTATAAAATAATAAGCAGCGAACTGAGAGTTTAAAAGTGGGTTTTATTTCATTCCGCCATCACAGAACTCACTCCAGCGCCGTGCAGGTGCGCCAGAGCGAGCTCTCAGGCTCTCGAAGCAGACAGGCAATGCGTGTAGTCAGAAGCAGTGGTCAGAGAGGAAGAACATGTGAATTTCAGTCAGCTTATATACCCCGTTACAGACAATACATGAAAGGCACATTTACATCACAGTAAATGCAGGAAGGCATGGGACATTTGCATCACAGTACAGAGCAGGAAGTCATGAACACCTGCATTTGAGTCAACATAACAGCAGGATACTGGCAGGAAAGAGCTAGACAAAGAGAAGCTGCCTATTGATCTCAATACATACATCTCATTGTTCTGCTAATTGCTCCAGCTGAGCGCTCTGCTTGTCCCAGTCTGTTGTGGGGGTCACCCACAGTACTCCCCCCCAGAGGGCTCAGCGGGAAGTTGAGGCCTCGATAGTCCGGCTTTGGGAGCGAGCTGCGGGGAAAGCTTGCTGCAGGCTGCGGTGGAGGGAGGCGGGGTGGGGGTAGCAAGTGCCAGCCCGGGACGGCGAAATTGTCTGGGCCGCGCAAAAATTGCCTGTGGATCCGCGATGTTGAGGGGCTGTCCCGTTTAACGTGTGGAGGTCCACAGCAGCTGTAAGAAGAAAAATTAGTCTCTGAGTCCTCTCGCGGCCATGAAGAAAAAAAGGAGCTGCAGCAGTAAGGGACTTGGCGTGTTGACTTTAGGTGCGCGCGCAGTCCTAAAGTCCTCGGGGACAGCAGGTGGCTGAATTCCCTTGTGCGCCGTGGCTGAGACCATTACAAAATCCTGTGAGCGAGCTGCGTGCGTGCTTCAGGTGTGTGAGCAGCCCTGAAGGTTCTGTGTGCAGCGACGAAGGACGATGGTGGTCTGTGTGAAGCCGGTATTGTCCCGTGCGTGGTGCGCTGTCCTCATAACCCCCCGGTGTGCGTGCGGGGTTCAGTGCATGGCAGGTCCGCTGTAGAGGCGAGTCAGGGTCAGGGAGCTTGCTGGAGATCAGCGTTGTCGGCGCCGATAGTCATCCCTGCTGAAGCTGTTGCGTCGTTCGCTCGTGGTGCGTTGGAGCGGTGAGAGGAAGTAGACGATCTTTGTCCCTCGGGCTCGTGCAGATGCGTTGGAGCGGTGAGAGGGAGGAGACGATCTTTGTCCCTCGGGCTCGTGCAGATGCGCTGGAAAGGTGAGAGGGAGGAGACAATCTTTGTCCCTCGGGCTCGTGCAGATGCGTAGGAGCAGTGAGAGGGAGGAGACGATCTTTGTCCCTTGGGCTTGTGCAGATGCGCTGGAGCAGTGAGAGGGAGGAGATGATCTTTGTCCCTTGGGCTCGTGCAGATGCACTGGAGCGGTGAGAGGGAGGAGACGATCTTTGTCCCTCAGGCTCGTGTCGATGCGGAGGAGCAGTGAGAGGGAGGAGGAGCGGTGAGAGGGACGTTCTGTGTCCCTCGGCCGGTCCAGCGTGGATGTGCAGATCTCAGGCGTGCAGATCTCACCATGAAGCTTTCTGCAGCTTTCCCGGTCGTGGGTGATCTCTGGAGAGTTCGCCTGGTGGTGGCTCTGCGTCGAGGTCTCCCTGTAGCAGAAGGGAGGGCAGATCATTTGCGTCAGGCTGCTGCGTTCGCTTGTCGTCGGAGAGTCACCGCCGGGGGCTGCCAGCGTGTTCTTTTCTTGGGTTGGGTCACCAGTGTGGCTGTCCAGACCAGAAGGTTGCATTGCACAAAGCGTGTGCTTTCTCGGGGTCACCAGTGTGGCGGTTTAAAATAATAAGCAGCGAACTGAGAGTTTAAAAGTGGGTTTTATTTCATTCCGCCATCACAGAACTCACTCCAGCACCGTGCAGGCGCGCCAGAGCGAGCTCTCAGGCTCTTGTAGCAGACAGGCAATGCGTGTAGTCAGAAGCAGTGGTCAGAGAGGAAGAACATGTGAATTTCAGTCAGCTTATATACCCCGTTACAGACAATACATGAAAGGCACATTTACATCACAGTAAATGCAGGAAGGCATGGGACATTTGCATCACAGTACAGAGCAGGAAGTCATGAACACCTGCATTTGAGTCAACATAACAGCAGGATACTGGCAGGAAAGAGCTAGACAAAGAGAAGCTGCCTATTGATCTCAATACATACATCTCATTGTTCTGCTAATTGCTCCAGCTGAGCGCTCTGCTTGTCCCAGTCTGTTGTGGGGGTCACCCACAATACTGTCCTTTTTAATGTTGTTATCAACAAAATATTGAGGGTAATTTTGTTGTACAGGACAGTTTTTAACAATACTATTAAAAATGCTGCATATTCTCTTAATGTTATTTTTATTATTATTTATTATTTTACTATAGTATTCCTTCTTACATATCCATATAATACTGGCTAACTTATTTTTATATTTCTTATATTTATTTTTTGCCTCTTCTCTGTTTTATGAATTCTCGATAGTGTGTTTTTCTTTTTACAGGCATTCCTTTGTGATCCACAGTTGATCTGTATGTTTTTGCTTTTTATTGTACTGAATAATTGGATAGTGTTTATCATACAGTGATGTGAATATTCCCAAAAATGTATCATATGCATTATCAACATCAATTTCTGTCACTAACTGAGCCTGTGTTCTCCTGTAGGCTCAGTTCTGACCGTTCTATGTGGCTCAGGCATTGGGTTTATTATGTATTGTTATCTTTTGAGTTCTTGTTGTTTTTATGTCTGTGTTCTGCTTCTTTTCCATGCCTGTAGCCGCCGCTCTGGCCGGCGGTTGTTGGGCAGCCATTTGACCCACTTTCTGGTAGGCGCTGTCTAGCATTCGCTGGTCCGACCACGCCCCCTCTCTCTTTGACAGTCAGCTGTTTTCGCCCCGGTAATTATCTTTCCCACGCCTCCCCCAGGTGTGTCCAATTTGTCACGCCAGCAGTGTTTGTACTTAGGCGGCTCTTGCCAGTCAAACACTGCTGGACCATTGTGCAAATTCATATGGACGTTTGCCGTCATATGTATGTACTGTCTACAAGGAAGCCGGGACTACTCTGTCGCTATTCCCCTCAGGATAGTTACCGGTTGTGTGTGCTTGTTGGAGGACTGGGACAACTCGGACGGCACCTGCCTTGTGAGTAAAAACTGGCAACGTTTCCTCGTGCAGCTGGCTGCTATGCTTTGGCTCTATAGCCCAGTTTCATTCTCCCTGCCAGTCGAGACTCCTAGAGGACTCTTAAGGCCCTTTTCCACTAGCATGCTTTGTACGCTTTTCCACAAGCCCCAACACGGTTTAACAGCCGCGATTCTCAGCCCCGCTCAAGGGCAGGATACAGCAGTGCTGAGCTGGGCCGTGTTGTGACGTTAACAGACTGGTTGCCGCTGATTGGTCAGGTCGTAACCGGCGCTGATTGGTCAGGTTGTAACCACCCCTCTCCTCCTCCTCTTCTGCCGAATCTTCACAACCTTCTCAATAAAGTTTAAAAAAAAAAAAAAAAAAAGAATCTTCACGACAGCCATTACTCAGCACGTAACCACTGTTGGCAGTTTATTTTCAGTGTATTGCTGTGCTATTTTCATTTATTCTCTATCAAAAATGGCTTCGCGTAATAAGCGTGTTCCAAGGACCAATAAGGAGCTGCAGTGTCTGCTCACTGCATTGTCAGACGAACGCATCCAGCGCGAGTTAGACGGAGCCACCCGGAATGAAAAAATATACCAGGAGGTCTCGACATCGGAGTCCTTTAACGGTGAGTTTTAATTTTTTTTTATTGTGCGTTTTTTCGCAAATATATTCGGTAAGACGCTCAGTTTATTTATGCAATAAAAAAGCTGTTCATTTGTGGATGATGATCGCTCTGCTTTATCGCAGCACACTGCGGACTTGCTTTTCTTTTAATTATTCATGTGAACAATACGCTGAAATAAGCTTATGTAATCTTGTTAAAAACTATTGTCTTTTCTGTATATCTTGCACTTTCGTGCTGTATTTTATTGTGTGCATTTTTCTTGTAGAATCATCCCACGTGTCCGCCGCGCCAGCACGCCCAGATTCTCCAATGTGAATCTGTCCCGCCACCAGGCGCAAAATGTATTCAATGATAAATATTTGCAACATTTAAATGAGGTTGCAGAAAACGCGAGGGTATCCCACGAGCTGGCAGAGACGGCTTCATTCAACTGAGCCTTCTTGACCCAGAGCTGGCAGAGACGGCTTCATTCAACTGAGCCTTCCTGACCCAGTTTGGGAAGCTGGTGTAGAGGCACTCAGTGGTCGGCGTGTATAAAATGTCGATTAGCCTTCATGTTGTGTTGCAAAGTTTTTTTTTTTATTTTAATATTTTGTATATAATAAAATGGAATTGTTTTGGAAAGTGTGGTTTGTCTGTTATAACACTGAATTATAAAACAGTATAATTACATAGAAATTCCATTGCCTAGTCTGATGAAAATGATGCTGATCATCCTGTCAGGGGTCAACCATTGTAAAGGTAATGTAATTTTTAACTAGACCAAAAAACAAATGTTTTTGTAAGCTTTCTGTTCTTTTTATTGAAATATCATAAAAAATTAGCACCACATGATACAGTTCTAAACTTTGGGTAAATTTTTTATGTTAACTTATAAGAAGTTGCACAGCTGGACTTTAAAATGCAGCAGGAGAGACTGATCAAGCTTACAAGTCAAAGTAGGTAAAAAAAGTAAGTATATGTAAATTGAATGTTCTATCGGCATTCCAAATTCAGAGAATTACAATACTTTAGAAGGAGTGTAGCATCATCTAAACGGAAAATAATAATACTGTTGTTCCAAACGTTGACCTGAAGGTGAAAAACATGATTTTTTTTTATTCAGTACATCCAAAATGCCCTAGGATGTAAAAAATAATACAATTTGGTGTTGGCCAGTGTGCCACTGTCTCATTATTTAATACGAATAAAAACAAGTTTCAGCTCATTATTTCTAGGTCATTTGGCAGTTAATTCAAAACAAAAGTGACTTGTGTTGTTGCAGCTTTTTTATCAGAGAGTTTCTCCAGTTTTGGAGCATATAATCATCCGTCCCTTAACTGTTAAACATTAAATAACAGCAGACAGATTGGCAAAGGATACACAATTGTGTTGCTGTTGCCCAAAACCGCTGTGACCCACTGCTTGTGGTGCTACCTTTCATGTGTGTGCTTTTTATGAATATTCACACGTTTTTGTAAGTACAAGTGGGATAGTATTAAATTGAAATATTCATTCATATTTCATCTCGCTGCCTGTACCCTCGTCTGGTGGTCCTTTTTGGTGTTTACGGTGAAAAAAGCCACAGACCAAGGAGTGGCCTTGTACAGTTATGTGTTATGTTTTGCTTGGGTCTTCTCAATAAAGTTTTGGAAAAAAAAATGTTTTGCTTGGGTCGCGTGCGTTACGTCACGGGAGTGTGGCACCGCCTCGCTGTTATAAACCCACCCACCCCAGCACAACACCCATGCCAAACACCGTGCTAATGGAGACAGAAGCATTCCGAGCCGTACTGAAGTGAATCGAGCCGTACCGAGGTGTGCTGGGCTAGTGGAAAAGAGGCTTTAGTTCACTTGAGCCATAGTGTTATTTGTACTGTTAGTCTTGTGGCCACTGTGCACTGTGGTCAGCCCACTGTATGTTATCGTGTGATGCCCTTTAGTGCACCCTGTTGCCTTTTTGTATGTTGTTATTTTTGGAACTGTTGTCCTTTGTGTAAATAAATGTGTTTGTGGTGTAACCAGCGTGTAAATCCATTCTTCCTTCTCCTCCTCCATGCGCTGTGTAATAGTACACAAGGAGGCTTATGACAAATTTCTTTGTAAAAAGGTTCCAGATTTTGTGTTAGCAAGTAAATGTTTAATGCACTCATAGTTTCATCTGACCTCATTCGTCTGTATTGTAGTTTTAATCAGGTTGATTTCTCTTATAGTTGCCGTCATACACTGGGAAAACTGGTAGGTAGTCAGTTATGTCATTGACTAATAATCCACTCACATTGTTGTTATCAATGTCATTGGAGAATATATTGTCTATTATTGTGCCATAGTGGATGTGATTCTGGTAGGTCTGGTGATTTTTGGATATAAACTCATGCTATACATTTTGTAAATGAATTCATCTGTCATTTTGTGCTTATTTGAATTTACCAAATCAATGTTAAAATCGCCACAGATGAAAATAACTTTTTGATTAATTTTAGAAAATATTTCTTCTAACCAGCCCTTAAATACTTCAATGCTAGAGCCTGGTGCTCTATATATACAGTACAGCTAACAATTACATTTTTACTTTTTTCTGTGCAAATTTCTATTGTTATGCATTCTAATACGTTGTCAGTCACAGTTGTCATAGCTTCTACAACCTTATAATTCAGGTTTTTATCCCCATACACAGCCACTCCTCCTCCATTTTTGTTCTTTCTATTCATACAGTTAATGTCATACTGATCCAGTTCAAAATTTGTTCCTTTTTCAGCATTGATCCATGTTTTGGATATGGCAATTATTTTGAATGGTTTTTTAAATTGATTTGAATACTTTTTAATGTTGTTAAAATTTGCAGACAAGCTTCTGCTGATGAAATGAATTTGTGATAATTTGCTATCTGTATTAATGATCTGGTTGAATTGTTCTTCTGTGTAGTAATGGCAGTCATCATTATTGTTGAAAAAGAAATTATTCTCAGGGTCTATATCATTTTCTAAGTCCAGTACATTATATCAGTGTATTGAAATGTTCTCAGTTCCAGTATATCATGAATAGCATTCCTTTGAACTTCCTTGTTGTTTCCCAATATAGATGAATGTCTTTCAGACTGTGTCATGGTTATGTGCAGGGGCGATCCTAGCTTGTATGATGTCCTGGGCAGACTGTCTCCCCAGCACCCCCCCCACACACACACACACACATTTTTTAAAACACTATTTTTTTTAAAATTTTTATTTCTCTCTTAAATGTCCAAATGTTCAATTTTCTCAACAGTTAGTGAGGTTTTTCTTGCAATTTTTTCCTGCCAAGTTTATTACTTTTTTTTGGTTTGTTTTTACCTTTGCCATGTTTCACCTGTTTTGCTCATATTTTCATGATTTTCTTGTACATTTGCACCTATCCTCTCACTGATAGGTGCATCTCGATAAATTAGAATATCATCAAAAAATTGATTTATTTCAGTAATTTAATTTTAAAAAATAAAACTAGATTCATTACACACACATATATTTCAAGTGTTTATTTCTTTTAATTTTGATGGTTATGGCTTACAGCTAATGAAAACCCCAAATTTAATTTCTCAAAAAAAAATAAATTAAAAAATTAAAAAAAATAGAATATTACATAAAATTAATTTAAAAAATAGATTTTTTAAAAATTTATTTTAAGGTAGTGCAGCAGTCTCCCTGGAAAATTTAGAGCACTTCATGCTTCCCTCTGCTGGCAAGCTTTATGGAGATGCCGATTTCATTTTCCAGCAGGACTTGGCACCTGCCCACACTGCCAAAAGTACCAAAACCTGGTTTAATGACCATGGTATCACTGTGATTGATTGGCCAGCAAACTCTCCTGACCTGAACCCCAGAGAGACTCTATGAAGTATTGCCAAGAGAAAGATGAGACACCAGACCCAACAATGCAGACGAGCTGAAGGTCACAAAGTAACCTGGGCTTCCATTAACACCTCAGTAGGACCACAGGCTGATCACCTCCATGCCACATTGATGCAGTAATTCATGCAAAAGGAGCTCTGACTAAGTATTGAATGTGTACATGGACATATTTTACAGTCAGCAAATATTTCTATTAAAAATCCATTAAAAAATAATTATACATAATCTAATTTTTTGAGAAACTGAATTTGGGGTTTTCATGAGTTATAAACCCTAACCATCAACATTAAAAGAAATAAACACTTGAAATATATCACTCTGTGTGTAATGAATCTACTGTATATAAGATATGACTTTCATTTTTTAATTGAATTACTGAAATAAATCTACCTTTTGAGGACATTTTAATTTATTGAGATGCGCCTGTACTACGTTGTCCTGTATAAACTTTCCTTGCAGTCTTTGTGGAGATGGAGGGGGCAATTTAACAGAGGGGACGGTTTGGGCTCATTTTGCTGACTAGACGAATGGCTTTTTTTTAAATTTTTTTTTTTTTGCAGTGATTTAGTCATTTGAATGAAGTTTTAATTATTTATTTGTTGAAAGAAAAACTTTTTTCAGATTTTTTGCAAATATGTTTTTATTTTGAAGAGATTATCTTTTTTCAATGGAAGCTGCCCATTATTTATTTATTTGTTTTTGGTCATTGACCTTTCCATAATTAATGATGAAGACCGTGGTCTCTGTGGCAGCTGATAATTTGTAAAAAATCTGTGGGGTATTAAATATGTCAATGAGTGTATAGTTATTAAAATAAAATAGATACCAACTAAGTAACATACAGTATAAAGCTGACATATATTTTTAACAAATCTCATTTCATGTGCCTTTCTTTAATTAAAGTGCACCCCTGCCTCTCAAATGGTCTCTCACAGCCCTGAAATTAATCCATGTGGCCAGTAAACTGAAGCTGACTACAACACATTGGAGAAAAATTATGTTACATAACATAAGCTGTGGTAATCAAATGTTGCTGTTTTAGGACTCATTGTTTTAAAGTTCAAACCGCTGCATAATTTAAGAAAAAAAATACTTTTAACATTTTTTTTTCTTCCTTTGCTGTGCTTTGAATGGGCCATACTGGAGTGTGATCAGTGGAGTCTGCTAGCCGCAGCCAGAGGGTGCCGGCATCCCGCCTGTAGAGGGCGCCTATTTGCCACAAATGCACACTCAGCAAACATAGTTATGAATCTTTTATTATTATTATTATTATTCTTTTGATTCTCATGGTGCTCTCAAAAGAATGGTGCCCCAGGTGCCCGCCCACCTCCCCCATATCTGTGTCTGCCTCTGGTTATGTGTTGTGGATTTCACATTCATACCTCTAAGTAACAATGAGCATTAGTACTTATCCGGCTCTTTGATGGTTTTGATGAGCAAAATTTTAGCTTGTTCTAGTGTTCCATTTAATTTAATGAATACTTTACAGTTTGTAGTCCATGTGTTTTGAATTTTTCCCTGTTTTTTCAAGCGACGTGCTTTTCTGGCGATGTCAGCATTTTGTTTTGTCAGATGTTCATTCATGAAGACATTTGATCCTTTTAGCTTCCTTCCTTGTTTTAACAGTGCAGTTTTGTGTTTTCTGTTCACAGATCTCGTGATGATGGCTGGTTTGTAGCTATCATTCTCAGGGGCAGAGGGTGGCATGCCTCAATGTTGCCACAGTCTACTTCAATCCCTTTAGAATGAAGGAAGGCAATCACCTGGTGATCTGCAGAGCTGACATCTTGCTCATCTGGTTCCCCCCTATTGTCAGCGGCCACCTTCTGAGCATATGACTGGGGTTTGATGCAAAGCCCAGTATTAATCACATCATTCATCCTGGTGTACTGCTCCAAATCAGCCACACTGTTCTCCAGGTACACCGGACGCTGGTCTCAGCATTCTGAATCCGAAGAGCCTTTACCCCCTGCACAAATTCCAGGATGGCTTTCTGCTTCAGTTTGACAGCAGAAATCTCCTCTGTCATAAACTCCAGTGACTTCTTAATTTTTTCTCCCTCCTCTGCTGTCAGTGGCTTCTTTGGATCCATATTGCAAGAAGTTGTACTAGGATCAGTTGTAATCCCAGCATGCCTGCTAGCTTGGTTGCCAGGTAGTTAGTTTTCCAGCTAGCCAACCGGCCTTATTCTTGCACAAAGTAAAACAGTGACAAATCAATGTAAAACCCAAGAGTGTCAATAGATTGCCAATGGCTATAATTCAAAATCCGTAGTCAGAATACACAGTATAGTCCAGAAAATAGTCCAAGGCTGAAAGTCACATTCACCAAACTCCAAAACAACAGTCATCTCATAGCACTTTTAAACTGTAGGAGAAAACTCCACAACTGCAGAAAGACCCCAGCAAATGATCCCCGGTGAGCAAGCACTTGCCGATGGTGGAGAGGAAAAAACTCCCTTTTTGCAGGAAGAAACCTTCAGCAGAACCAGGCTCAGTGAGCAGCAGTCATTTGCTGCAACTGGCTGGGGGGGGTGAGGGGATAGAGAAGAACAAGAAAAGAACAGATATGTAGAAAGCAAACAGCACGACAGGGACTCAGTCTAGGGGAGAGAACAAACAAAAATATTTCATTAAGGGTAAAGAAAGGAGTGATGCCCAGTGCATTGTTGAAGGTCCCCCGGCTATCTAAACCTATTAGCAGCATAACTAAGAGGGTTCAGGGTCAGCTGATCCAACCCTAACTATAGGCTTTGTCAAAAAGAAAAGTTTTAACCCTATTCTTGACCACAGAGATGGAGGCTGTCTCCTGAATCCAGATTGGCAGCTGGTTCCTGTTACGTCTGAGTAATAGGAGATGGAGACCTCTCTCTGTTGAACACTGAACTCCCTTTATTGAACTCAACAGTGCAATATACCAGCTGTAGCCCGCCTGACGTCATCCACACCCCAACCCCTGGCTGAGCTACGGCAAGCCCAGAGGCACAATTCCCATATGCAACAGTTCCAAAGGAGGGGAGACTGATAACAGAAATATCTGCCTTCCATTGTACTTTTGGAGATTCTAGATAGTACAAGTAATCCTGCATTTCAGGAGAGCAGTGGTCGGCTAGGATGATAAGGTACTAGCAGATCTTTTAAATAACAAGCGGCCTGATTATTTAGAGCTTTGTAAGTGAGAAGGATTTTAAACGTAGTACTAAATTCTATGGGAAGTCAATGAAAGGAGGCCAGAACCAGAGAGATGTGATCTCTCTTTCTAGCACTTGTTAAAACTGTAGCTGCAGCATTTTGAATCAGCTGAAGACTTTTTAGAGATGTTTTAGGACAGCGTGATAATAGAGTTACAATAATCTAATCTAGAGCTAAGAAAAGTGTGGATTAGTTTCTCAGTGTGGCGCATATATTGAGTTCATATTTCCCCACAAATGTATGGCTGTATGTGTATTGGGGGCTTCACGTCTCGCGGGACAAAGAAGGTCTGGGTCTGCAGAGATCTACAGGAGATGACGAGGAGGTGCGAGTTTTGGCCTTTGTCTCAGAGAGGATGCCCCAGAAGGATTCCCGGAACATCGAGGGATAGGAGACGGACATCAAAGAGTTGCATTGTGACTGGGAATTAAATGCCATGTGATTGTATGTTTGCTAAAGCACCATGTGACTTAGGCAGTATAAGAGTGTGGTATTTCTTTGCTCGGTCTCTTTTTCGTGTTGAGAGATTGCTAGAGATGTGTTCTCTGAATAAAGCTGAACCTGAGAAATAAACTCAGTCTCATCCTTGAACGCATTCTCTACACTGGTGACCCGACGACAATTTATGGCCGGGGACGATCTTCCCGCACCGGACTCATCAGGAGCCAGCCAGGCTAACGCAGCGACCGCAGTCCAGCTGCCTGATTTCTGGCAGCATAGCCCGCGCTCTTGGTTCAACACGGTCGAGGCGCAGTTCCATCTCCGGGGAATTTCGGCGGATGCAACGAAGTTCTACCATGTAGTCGCAAAGCTGGACAGCCTCACAGCCCAGCGGGTGGAGAGCCTGACTAACCACCCACCAGACGACGACAAGTACGGCGCGTTGAAAGCCGCTCTCATCCGTGCTTTCACCCCCTCACTGGGAGTACGAGCAGAGAGGCTCCTGGTGTTGACTGAAGGCGAGGCAGACAGACCTGCAGACCTGATGGCGAGGATGCTGAGCCTGAGAGGCGATGATGATGACGGCTTTATCTTCGCCCATCTTTTCCTCAGGACACTACCGTCAGCGGTGAGAGTCACTCTGGCCAGTTCACAGCTGCTGACCAACCGAGATTACCATGTGCTGGGCCAGGAGGCACAGCGACTCGTCGACGTCCATAGACGCCACACGGCTACGACGGCAGCAGCGGAGCTGAGCACGACGCCCGGAGACGGCAGGGGGCCAGAGGCTGCAGCACCGGATTCGCTGACGTCAGCAGCGGCGGAGGCCAGGAGACACGGAGCGGGCGACGTCCTCTGCTTTTATCACCGATGTTTCGCCAAGAGGGTACGCAAGTGCATTCCACCGTGCCAGTTCAAGCGCTCGGGAAACGCCAAGGATGGGAGCCGGTAGCAGCCGTGGCTCTCGGCGCCAAGAAGAGGCTGCTCTACCTTACGGACGAGAAATCAGGGAGACAGTTCCTGGTGGACACAGGCTCCCAACTGAGTTTCATCACACCTTCCTATGCTGACCGGCTGGCGCCTTCCAGTGGACCCCTGGTGTTGGCGGCGAACGGCTTGACGATCATGACCTTCGGGGAGAAGACCCTCCCCCTGTCTTTTCACGGTCGGACATTCGAGTGGACTTTCGTCGTAGCAGCAGTCAGTCATAACATGTTAGGTGCTGATTTTTTGTGCTCAAATGGTTTATTGGTTGATCTTGCTAATAGACGTCTGGTTAATGCACTGTCTTTCCACTCTATTTCCTGTACAGCCCGGGTGGTCCCGCCTACTGCACACCCCAACGTCACAGCTGCGGGTGGTAAGTTCCAAGCACTACTCACTCAGTTCCCAACACTCACAGTCCCAACGTTTTCGGCGTCAGAGGCTAAACATGGGGTGGAACATTTTATAACTACCACTGGACCCCCCGTTTTTGCAAAAGCTCGGCGCTTGGACTCAGCTAAACTGGCCATAGCGCGCGAGGAGTTCGCCAACCTGGAAAAGCTGGGCATCATTAGACGCTCTCACAGCCCCTGGGCTTCACCGCTGCATATGGTCCCCAAGGCTGATGGCTCGTGGCGGCCTTGCGGTGATTTCCGCAGGTTGAATAACGCTTCAGCACACAATCGCTACCCGATTCCGCACATCCAGGATTTTTCGGTACATTTAGCGGGGGCGTGCATTTTTTCTAAAACAGATTTGGTGCGTGGGTACCATCAAGTCCCAGTCCGTGCTCAGGACATACCTAAAACAGCGGTTATAACTCCTTTTGGGCTTTTTGAGTTTTTGCGTATGCCGTTTGGGCTCAGGGGGGCTGCGCAGACTTTCCAGCGCATGATGGATGCAGTTTTACGCGGCCTCCCTTTCATGTTCGTCTACTTGGATGATATTTTGGTGGCCAGCACGTCCGAAGACGAACATGAAAGCCACCTCACAGCGGTTTTTCGAAGGCTGGCAGAGCACGGGTTAATAATTAACCCAGCGAAGTGCCAGTTTGGGGTGGTGCAAATCGACTTTTTGGGGCACCGCGTTTCACCAGAAGGAGCGGTCCCGCTGCCCGACAAAGTACGTGCAATAACAGATTTTCCCCAACCTCAGACAGTCAAAGCGTTGCAGGAATTTCTGGGAATGGTTAATTTTTATAACCGTTTCCTCCCAAGCGCAGCGCAGCTCATGCAACCATTGTACGCGGCACTTAAAAAACAAAAACCTGCGAATAAGATCGAATGGTCCCCGGAGCGGGAGCGCGCATTCTCCCAAGTCAAATCAGCCCTGGCGAACGCCGTTTTGTTGGCACACCTGGTGCCAACGGCCCGAATGGCGCTCACCAAGGACGCTTCCGATTTAGCGGTGGGGGCGGTCGTTGGAACAGTTTGTGGCAGGGAGCTGGCAGCCGCTCGCATTTTTCAGTAAAACCTTGCGCGATAACGAGCGGAAATACAGCGCGTTCGACAGGGAGCTGTTGGCCCTGCATTTGGCCATCCGCCATTTCCAGTTCTGGCTGGAGGGGCGCCGTTTCACTGCGTTTGTGGACCACAAGCCGCTAACGTTCGCGATGGCCAAGATTTCAGAGCCTTGGTCAGGCCGACAGCAAAGACAGCTGGCCGCGATATCGGAGTTCACCACCGATATTCAGCATGTCGTGGGCAAACATAATGTAGTGGCAGACTGTCTTTCGCGTGCGGTAGCAGCGCCAGGCCCCGTGGGGGCAGACTTGGCAGCTGTGGCCGCGGGCCAGGTTTGTGGAGCGGAAGCGCTCGCAGCCCCAGACCACGTAGGTTTGGATTACGCAGTCATGGCCGCGGAGCAGGCTAGCGACGCGGATGTGCGTGCGCTCCAGTCTGGACCAACAGGGTTAAGGCTGGAGCACAGGGTGCAGCAGATAGGTATGCCCCCTCTAATCTGCGATGTCTCCACGGGGCGGCCTCGCCCCGTGGTTCCAGCTGCGTGGCACCGCCACGTTTTTGACTCAATCTATTCCCTGGCGCACCCGGGGGTGCGCGCGTCGATTAAAATGGTGGGGGAGAAATTTGTTTGGCCCGGGTTGCGTAAACAGGTCAAGGAATGGGCAGCAGCCTGCGTGGCGTGTCAGCGAGCCAAGATACATAAGCACACTAGAGCCCCTTTGGAGCCTTTTCACATCCCGGCTAAGTGTTTTGATCATGTGCATGTTGACTTGGTGGGCCCCCTTCCGTTGTCGCAGGGGTGTACACACCTTTTGACGATGGTGGATCGCACCACGCGTTGGCCAGAAGTGGTTCCTCTGGCGTCAACTGCAGCAGCAGACGTTGCACGCGTGTTTTTAACAGCTTGGGTCGCGCGTTTTGGAGTTCCGTCGGACATAACGTCCGACAGAGGTCCCCAATTTGTTTCCGAACTCTGGTCATCAATGGCCCACAGCCTAGGGGTGAAGATTCATCGCACTACCGCGTATAACCCCCAGGCTAACGGTTTGTGCAAACGCTTTCATAGGTCATTGAAAGCAGCCCTCAGAGCGTCTCTTACGGATACAAATTGGGTGGATAAACTTCCATGGGTTTTATTGGGGTTGCGTTCCGCACCTAAGGAGGATTTGCAGGCTTCTCCGGCTGAATTAGTTTTTGCACAACCCCTCCGTTTGCCAGGGGAATTTCTTCCCGACAACCCCGCGCCAAATTGCACCCCCCCCCCCGCTCAGCTGTTGCAGAGCGGCACAGGATCAAATACCCTTCCTGGCCCAGTTCATCACAGTTTTCCGCGCGTTTTTGTGCCAAAGGCTTTAAAAAATGCAGAGTTTGTTTTTGTTAGACATGATGCCCAGCGCCCAGGTTTGCGACCGCCTTACGACGGGCCTTTCAGAGTGTTGGAAACAGGAGAGAAACATTTTTGCTTGATTTAGAAAGCAGAAATGAGTTGATCTGCATTAACAGACTCAAACCCGCTTTTGTTCTGGCTGATGAACACGTGCAGTTGGCTAGGGCCCCCCGCCGTGGCAGGCCGCCGAGAAGGCATTCTTCGCAGCCCTCACAGAGATGTGCTAATGATTCTGATTCACAGATGCACCAAGTCGGGGCAGGAGGAACAAAGCCGGCTTACAGCAGATATGGAAGGAGGTTAAAACCCAAGCAATTGGTGGATTGATTTGTGATATGCAGTGATGTTTTTTTTGTCATGCATCTCTGGTTATGTTCTGTCCCTTAATAGACGTTTGGGGGGGGGGGTTATGTGGCACATATATTGAGTTCATATTCCCCCACAAATGTATGGCTGTATGTGTATTGGGGGCTTCACGTCTCGCGGGACAAAGAAGGTCTGGGTCTGCAGAGATCTACAGGAGATGACGAGGAGGTGCGAGTTTTGGCCTTTGTCTCAGAGAGGATGCCCCAGAAGGATTCCCGGAACATCGAGGGATAGGAGATGGACATCAAAGAGTTGCATTGTGACTGGGAATTAAATGCCATGTGATTGTATGTTTGCTAAAGCACCATGTGTCTTAGGCAGTATAAGAGTGTGGTATTTCTTTGCTCGGTCTCTTTTTCGTGTTGAGAGATTGCTAGAGATGTGTTCTCTGAATAAAGCTGAACCTGAGAAATAAACTCAGTCTCATCCTTGAACGCATTCTCTACATCAGCATCATTCCGAGACAAGATGCTCCTAATCTTGGCAATATTATGCAAATGATAGAAGGCAGTCTTAGAAACAAGTTTAACATTTGAATTAAAGAACAGATCTTGATCAAAAATAACTCCAAGGTTCCTCACAGAACTATTAAGAAAAAAAGTAACCGCATCCAAACTAAGAGTTTGATTTGGAAAGGTATTTCTAAGGCTTTTTTGACCAACTAGAATGACTTCAGTCTTATCTGACTTTAATAGCAAGAAATTACAAGTCATCCAAGCTCTGATTTCCTTAAGACAAGCCTCTAATTTATCAAATTGATTACTGTCATCTGGCTTCATTGGCAAGTATAATTGTGTCATCTGCATAACAATGAAAATGTATGCAGTGCTTTCTAATAATATTGCCTAGTGGAAGCATATATATAAATTAAAAAGAATAGGGCCTAGCACAGATTCCTGTGGAACTCCGTGGTTGAACTTTGAGTTAGAAGAAAACTCATTACTGACATGAACAAACTGGAACCTATCAGATAAATAAGATTTAAACCACTGCAACGAAATTCCATTAAGTCCAACAGGGTGGTGTAATTTAATTTCACGCTGATGTAAATGTTTCAAATGGTCTGATGTGACACTTGGGTGCCTCTCACCTCCCTTAAATGTGCCTGGAGTTGAATGGTATTCATCGTCCGGTTCCACAGTGTACTGTTCACAATGAAGCGGTCATCAGCGTGGGATGTGGCCAAAGGACATCCACTTCTATGCCTTTCTGTGACTCTTCCAGTGTCTCTGTATCTCTATTGCAACCTGCTGATGACACTCTGTGACACTCTAAGCTCAGTGGCTGCTTCCCTCTGAGAACATCCTGTTTGAACCCTCGCAATGGTGAGGTACTGTTGCTCAATTGTGAGGTGTCGTCTTGGTCTATGATGTCAAAATCTGAACAGCATGTTGAAGAGGACTGTTTAAATACCAATTCTAATTGAACCAGAAAATGTATTGGTTGATTCATGGCTCAAGCACCTGTTGTGAATTTTGCTATTAAGCACCTTGTTAGAGAACAGCAAGTTATGCAGAAAGTACTGAAATATTGAACAGTTGGACATGTGTATTCAAAAGGTTAGAGGCCATATAAAGTTCACCTGTAAAGGTTATAGTGTAGAGGGAAGGATGCAGGCAAGGCACGAGCTGGCGACACAGAATCTTTATTTTCTCTCTAACAATAATATACAGCCGTGAGCCTCCAGCACAGACACGCTGGGGCTAAAACGCCTCTTCCAGTCTCTCTGCACTCTGCTTTTATACCTTTATTACTCATGCATAGAGACTGGAGCTGCTGACATTATGCATTGGTGCATGAACAATAGAATTGTGTGAAACATTATCATAATCATCACGGGCGCTGCTTTAACACCTCTATTCTGGTCTCAGCAACTCCAGGTTATTCTTCGTCTCCTCGGGGGGCGCATACGCTCAACAGTCCAGTCTGATTACCTCTTGGGGCACTTCCTCCTTCAGTCCATTGTTTTGCCTTTCCTCCTGCGTTCTGGGTGTGAGAGAACCCAGACCTGTGTCCCCATACAGCCCCCCCCCCAAACACCCAGAATGGGACTTAATCCCCCCGTCCGTTGGACTTGAGCCGGCATCCATGGCGGCTGTCGCGGGGGGTCACCGATCCCGTCAAACTGCCCTGCTGGCAAGGAGGGCAGGAGGGCATATCAGCCTGTGGAGGGACGGGGGGAGGGGAACGCCTTCTGCTTCACCCCAGGTTCCAACACGTTGAGCGGTCCATGGCGCACGGGGTCCGGTGTGCATCGTGCTTGACGGAAACAAAGCCGGCAATTGGCAGCCTTTTTGGGACAGAGGTGCGGGGAAAGCAATGTGGAAGGCAAGAGGGAGGTGGGGAAAACAATGGGGGGCCAGCCTGGGACGTTAAAAACCTCCGGGCTGTGCTAAAATTGTGAGCATATCAGCTTCGGGTGCGGGACATTTCCAGTAAACTCTCTGGGATCCGCAGCAGCTGCCAAAAAAATAAGTTCTGTCCAATCCTCCTAGGTGCGGAGCTCAGTCCTAAAAGGATCTGGGGAAGACGATCGGCCCAATTGCCTGAGGATGTGTGGTGGATAAAAAAACTTAAGCTCTGTCAGGGTAACTGCCAAATCTTCTCTAGGTGCGGGGGCAGTCCTAAAGGATCCAGGGAAGGCAATCGGCCCAATTCCCCAGGGATGTGCAGTGGCTGAGAAACAAATATAAGTCCTGTCGGTGAAGCTGCCCAACTACTTTAGGTGCGAAGCGCATACCTAAAGGATCTGGGGAAGGTGATCGGCCCTATTCCCCGGGGATTTGCAGCGACTGAGGACAATATATAAGTTCTTGGAGCCGGCTTGTTCCTGGTGCGTTTTGCGCACATCCAGCGCAGCGACCACATAGCTGTTGTGCCATCCTCGTAATCCCTCAGCGTGCACACGGGGCTTCTGTGTGGGAGGTGAAGCCAGGGTCCGAGAGCTTGACTGAAACACTGCAGACGGCGCTGATGTTCTCCCTCCAGGCTGTTCTGCGGGTGTGCTCGTCTCGCCCTTCATGGTGCGTCTTGGCCCTAGCACAGCTCGCTCTCCCTGACCCTTCAGGTCGCCGGTGTGGAGAAAGGAATAAGTGAGCGCGCTCCAATGTGGAGGAAAATGATGCAGGCGATCCCTGGTAATACGGATTTCACAGTGTGGTGAAAGGGATAGACACTCCATCTCATGTCAGGTCACCAGTGTAGAGGGAAGGATGCAGGCAAGGCACAATAGTGCATTTTAGGTGCATCCTGAAATTTCACCTGAAAGCCGAATATCCCTAACTTTTTGTGAGTAGTGTAATGTGCTTCCCAACCTCTTTTCAAACAAACGTTGAACATGTAGGTTCACTACACATAATTCATTTTATTTTAACTACTGTACCAAGTCTAGCATTTTTTTTAACCTTTCATTAAGTTTTTTCATGTGTTCTATTTACTGTTTACTTCAGTATTAATTCTGGGTAATGTGTAACAATGAACCTATGAATACTGAAACCAACACTTTGCCACCACACAGCTCTGTGCATGTTTGAAAAAAAAAAATGACAGTAATGGCCCATATCATGTTAAAGCATGATCACATTTCCTTCATGGTTTCGTTGAGCTAAATAGAACAAGAGCGCTCTGAGGTGAGTGCAATATCCCCCGCCTGTTTTCTCTGAAGATCCCAGTGTTAATGAAGGAGAGCAGTTTTCAGCTTTTCCATATACTTACTGGGGCAGAACCAAATTATAAGTTTGTCATCCATGAATATACAAGAAAAACAGTTGTATACAACCCATAGTTGTAGGTCAGGATCCCATGGTGAACCTGTGTAGCAACATTGGTGACCCTAGCTTTACTCGTTCTATATCAATAGGGCATAGAGAATGCTAACCTTGACCTTTTGACCCCAAACCCACAGCCATAGGTCATGGTCTCAGGGTGAAGCTGTGTAGCAAGTTTGGTGACCGTAGCTTTACTTGTTCTACACAGTAATAGTGCAAAAGGAATGCTAATGTTGACCTTTGACCCCAGATGCATAGTCAGAGGTCAGGGTGTAAGATATTCAAGATTGGTGTTAGATACAACTATGGTATTGATTTAAAAAAGCCTAAATCTTTTTTTGGTCCTGTCCAGCAGCTTGACACGCAGAACAAATATCTCCTTGCCTTATTGTGCCAAACACACTTTGCTAAATGCAGCGCTGCTCATATTTGATATATGCAGTGTATAAATAGTATTTATAGACTCCTAATAATAATAACTTTAATACTTTATTTAAATTGACTTATTTATGCTGGACCTGAAAGGGGGGAATGAGGGAGGGAATTGAAGGGATATAAAGCCTAAATAATTTCTTTCAGTACTGTAGTTATCACATTTACAAATGACTCTGACCTTGAACTCAAGGTCAGTAACTCCTGCAAAAACATCCGATCAGTCAATCTGCAGTATGCTCTACACTCCTATGGATGCCATTTTTGCCCAATCGCTTTCTTATTGTTGAATCATGGACCAGTGTCCAAACTGAGGCAAGTGAGGCCTGCAGTTCTTTAGAGGTTGTTCTGGGTTTATGTTCTGGAATTTCTTTCGATCAGGACATGATGTGTTGCTTTTTGAGATCTTTTAGCCTATTTCACTTTGTAAGACAGGTTCTATTTAAGTAATTTCTTAGTTCAACAGTTCTGGCAGCAATCAGGCCTGGGTGTAGCTAGTGAAACTGAACTCAGTTTTCCAAAAATGTTATTTTATGTTGTAACAACGAAGGCAATTACTTTTTCACATAGAGCCAGGCATGTTTGGATAGCTTTTATCCCTTAATAAATAAAATAATCATTTAAAAACTGCATTTTGTATTTATTCGGGTTATCTTTCTCTAAAAAGATTTGTTTGATGATCTGAAACATTTAAGTTTGACAAATATACGAAATCAGGAAGGGCACAAATACTTTTTCACAGCACTGTACTAAAACGTTTTTCTCTCATATAGTATAGTTGCACCCCCTCTTGCATTTTTCTCTCTCAATATGGAAATTATTGCACATTTAAAACTTTTTTTTGTTAATTTGAGACTTTATTCACATAAATGTGAGAGTTTTATCTTACAAAACTTCTAATACATTAGAAACATTTTTATTTTTTTTTACAAAAATATGCAAGGTTTTTGTGTTCCTTAAAACCACCGGGAGTCGTTATGGGCACAATAAGGCGCAGGTTGCACACTCCTGTTCTAAACAGCTGCAATATACTGGACTGGTCTGACAGTTTTTTGTTAAATGTTACCAAATAAACTGCATGGCATTTATTTAAAAAAAAAAAAAGTAGCATTACAGCTGGTGAAATAGCAGCCAAATGCAGTCAAGCAGTGCCTCTCACAGTCAGAATGGCTTATTTCCACCACCATTCACATATGTCAAAACCTAAAGAACTGGTTCATAAAATTCTTCAGATTTAGTAAAAAGTTCTTCCAAAAAACAAAACAATCCAAAGGCAACAATGTAATCCAGCAAACCAACCTGCTGTAATGGAAACCATTAAGGAGATCTCTAAAATCAGTGCAGAATAATGTTGATATAAATTTGTGACTACAGAAAAAGAATGGATATGGTAAAGAAATGTTGTACATTCTTATTTTTGCATTACAGTTATTCCCATTTCAAAGAACAATCCAGAGGTGCTTTTCTCTTGCTCTGAAGCCGAGCGTCTCTGAAGCTGAATTCCTTTGGTGTATTTGCTGTAAAACGATACAGCCTTTTTATCACAAGTGTATTTCCTCTTTTTATAAAAACAGTAAAATAGACAAAGTATAAGCTGAACATGTACTGTACAGTATATAAACTATGAAATACACATATTAAAATATCACTTAATCGGTTATATTGATAGATGCTACACAGTGAGTAGAGTTCAGATTTTTGTCCTCCAGCAGAGATCGAGGGCAGTGTGAAAACAGCGTCTGGACATGTTGACCATCCCTCAGTCCTAGCTGTGCTGCTGGTTCTGACCCTTGATTAGGCTCAGTTTACCCTTCAGTCCCTGGTAATAGGCCAGCAGCTTGTTGTTGTCTTCCACAAGCTTTCTGTGCTCCTGGATGAGTCGAGATGAAGTCTGCTGCTCCCTCTGCTCCTGCTCCAACTCGGACGTTAGCTCCTGTCTGAGCATAACCAAGCACAGATTGTCTGTTAGCAGCAGGTTGTGACGATCACAGGAATGAGATTTTGGGTGCTGTGCTCACGTCTATTTTCATTCATCAAGTTGGGATGTCACGTGATGTACGAGGGGACTTTGGTTTCCCCCAAGAGAAAGTGTGTTTTATTTTGATTTTGTCTTTCCTAGCTAAATTCTGAAGTGAGTAACTGTGAGAGTTACTGCTGCCCAGGGCTGGCAGCCCAATCGTGCAGTGGCCCCAACCTCACAGCAAAAACCTGCAGACACTCCCTGCATGGAAAAGACTATCAGATGGTCTGAAGGATGCTTTGATGGGTGTCACAGTGAAGTCATGCAGAAACACGCAAATATCAAATTTCTTTGATATTTTGGGTACATTTTCCCCAGTAAATCTACATACCTGTCTAATGTTGTTGGCTCATTTTGTCATGGATCTGAGTGAGCGCTGCACATTCTGTTTGTTGTCCCTCTTTGGCTGTAATCTCCTTCACTCTTCAGGAGCAGCAGGAACTATAACCTATCTGCAACCGAGCCAATTAGCCACACCTGCCTCTGATTGTCCACACTGATATTTAAGCCTCACTTTAAGCTTGTAGCAGTGTGGGATCATCATGTTGGAATGCTCTTAAGACTGCCTACCAGTTGTCTCCTGCTCTCAAGCTCCAAGTGCATTTACCCAGGAAACCTGCCTGCTTTCAGGTGTCCTCTCCTTGCTGAGAATCCACCCCTGGCCTCCCCTCTCCCTGGAGATCCAAGTAAGACCAAACCAAGCTCTAACCTCAGGATCCTCTCCAGTCCGCACCCCACCTCACCCGAATTCATTCCCACACCTGGACCCTCCAAGTAAGACTCATTCTTACCTTCTGCAACACACAAACCCACCTCCCTCTCACAATCCCCTTCTGGCCTGCTCTCCTCGGACTGAAACCTTCCTCAGAAATAAACCCCTATATAGCCAAGTAAGAGTTCTCCTCTGGCACATTATATTCAGTCTTGTGTCAGTGCGACTAATACCGCTACCCTTTCTCTTCCCTACAGGAATCAAATCCCTCGCTCAGTGAGCTAAATCTTATCACCAGCCTAGTTCAATAAATACATTCATTCTTAAACTTGGTCTCTGAGTGTTGTGTCTGCTATTGGGTCCTCACTCTTGTGGAATCATGACTTTTTTTTCAACTGAATTAAAAATGTTCAACAGAAAAATCAGCTATCTAATCGTAAGACTTATTACATATGACTTACTTTCTACGAAGAAGGTGAGCAATGTCTGACTGGACTTTGAGGTACTCCTGAGCCATCCTGATGTGTTGCTCAAACACCGCCATGGATTCTTTGGAGTTGGGACATGGAGCCAGAGGCTGAAAACAAGGGAGTAAAATTCAACAAGTGAATGAAAACAATACTGTAAGGGACTAGACAAAGTAAATTAAGGATCTTCTTCTTTCAGCTGCTCCCTTTAGGGGTCGCCACAGCGGATCATCCGACTCCATCTCAACCTATCCCTTGCATCTTCCTCTGTCCTCCAAACAAGTCTCTCCTCTTCCTCCTCAATCACATTAATAATATTACACTACTGAAGGCACTACATTAAATTTTAAAGATTTAGCAAAACATTGGTTAAGTAAGAGAACTTTACCTTTACTCACTGTAGTTATTCCTGATGCTGCATTAAAAGATGGCAGTAATAAAAACTTTCTATTGCCAACATTCTGTTTACCACTGCACCAAACAGCTGACAACAACTCTAGACAGGAACCACTGGCGTAGTAAATGGAGGTAAACAAATATTTGAGGATGAAAAACGTTTTACTTTATATAACAGTTCCGACCGAGTAATTTGATTGGACAATAGGGATTCCAGGATTTACTAACATCCATGATAATTGCACTCCAACGGTTCACTGGATATGTAGGACTCCGCTTCAAAGGTGTTCATGCAACCATTAATTACTAACACTAATTTACTGTTAACTAACTCTCAGTGACAATTGCAATACTGTGTTGAATACCTTAATTTCCACAGTGAGGCACTGTTTGAAAAGATTTCTTACTTGACCCGGAAGTCCCACCCTTTTGAATAAAGCTTTATTCAGATTACAGTCTGCTTTTGTATAAGCATCGTGAAGCTATTTCACATCTGTTTAAAAAAAAAAAAAATAGGCAGCGCTACAGTTGGATTAATTGTCTCGATTAATAAACTACAATACCTTTGTGGTTATGGACTCTGTCTCATCTGAAAATGCCAAGAAAAGCGAGCAAAGTATGTCAAAGTGTGCATGCTAACTACCGGCATTGGCTACGTTTTGATCTCAGGTCTTCTGCAGTACTGACTCAACAGGTATGTTTCATAAACACCTGACAATATTTAATTTGTTTACATGTGTGTGAAATGACACTAGACGTCTTCATGCTGATTGAGATGTTTAGCAACAATTACTGGCTACATTTAGAAGGGACTATTTTTTTTCAGCTTTTCATAACTGGTTAAACAAACAAATCATATTTTGTCCAGTATTGCTGTCATTTAATAAATAGTGCTTGTGGAACTGTTGTATCAAAGCAATATTACATTTGAGGTCGTTAGGGTATCATGAATATACTATGTGTGTGATACTGTAATGCCCTCCGTGTATACTGTACTCCCTCTCATGTAATATTGCTTAATTAAATCAGGAGAGCACTGCCCCTGAATGTTTTACGTGCTGGTTTAAAGAACAGAAAAAAATTGAACTATTATTATTTAAAGGTCCCATTCACTCAAACATGGTCCGTTTGTGGATCTTAACCTTCTAAAATGGTTTCTTGGGTCACATGACTGCAGTGAAAATATTAATATCTCGCTTTCATTTAGAAATAACTATATTTTAACATTTCAGCAGAATGGGCAGAAGCCGGTTTTGCTCTTCCTACGTCACTGACAAATGATCCAGTTTTCAGTTACAAGCCACCATCGTGCTATTAGCTGTGATGACCCAGTCCCCGCCCAGAGCTTCTGAGCCCAAGGTATTAGCTTCAGCACTTACAGTGCTACTATGGACTTAGCTTACCAAGCACTAGTGTTGTAGTTGAGACCTCGAGACCAAGACCTACATACACAGTGGTCTTGGTCTCGACTTGGTCTTGGGAGACTCTGGTCTGGACGTTTTATGGTGTTATTTTCTTTAAATTTCAGTCACCCTATTAGACACCCTTGTCTCCACCTGGTTCACTAATTCACAGTCGATAATATATCTCGCTTATGTTATCTGGCTTATTTTGTTATACTTTCAGCGTGATGCTACATTGAGCCGTTACCATTAGCTTGGCTCGGTGGTCAGACTCGGAGATGGCAATGTCATGGTTTGTGGCTGCTGACCCAGCCTTGTGTGACAGTCTGAACAGCACACATCCAATTTTTTCACACCAGACCCAGGCCATTTTCATATGTATTCCTAATTTGGACACGCATCTGATATTTTCCAAAGCGACCTGATTCTGAACGGTCATGTTGCATTTCGTCTTTTTCCTCATTGAAGTGAGACAGACGTGACAATTCTGCAGTGGAGGATGAAGCAAGCATAGCAGACACAGCTGATTTGTGCTATCTTTTCAATCAATCTTCTTCTTCCCTTGATCACTGGATCGTACTTTTGTCAGCTCTGACTGTACAACTTCAAAATTTTGGGGAGTGGGGGCTGAAACCATCAGACATTACAGGTGCAGAGTAACAGCACATTTACTGGTTGCTCCAAATTCCCTTTTCCCTGTAAACCGCACACCGTGAATCCTGGCCACTGTAATATCTAAAATGTAAAGTTAATACCGACATGACTGTGGAGCGGAATGGCCAGCTAGGGGGATACGAAGACACACTGTCCTTAAGAGGGGAGTCTCTGGCGGCTTCTCCTTCCTGTGCGAGACTGTTGTTGCGCTGCTGGTACTAGCCACGCTGTTTATTTATTAGTAACCTTATTCATCCAGGTAATCCCATTGAGACACGGGGTCTCATTTTCAAGAGAGCTGCTTAATCAATCAGTTCTGTTAAAACAGAACTGATCACAGCGGTCATCTGGCGTGTAGAGGAATGAAGCTGGTCTCATATTTATTTTGTGCATAATCATTTCTGAATGATTTTTAACATTTTATTTTACCGTGCTGCATCAACGTGAAAAAGTTCTGTCACCTTCAATCATTCGTGGCTCATATTTACTTCCGTAAACACAACCCTGTGTCTGACATTATGTTTTCTTCTGCGCAGGTGGGTCACTTCATAGGTGTAGACCGTTCACACTGGAGTCTGATGGGGGTCGCATTTAAATTATAATGTGAATACCCACACACAAAAAATATCGGATCTCAGCAAAAAATCGGAATTGAGTATTAAGACCTGCAGTGTGACCACAGCCTAAGTGTCATGTGGGTTCACCGAACAAGATGGTTGGCTGATTTAAGGCCTCCTAATTTAACCAAAAATTTGCCTACTAGACTTGTCTTTCTTCTACACATTTTAGGGGATGGAGCTCTTTTAGCACTTTTGAAGCATATTTGAGCACCAACAGCCAAACTAAATGCCAACGCTAATTTAGCTAGTGGAGCTAATGCTAAGCTAGCAAACACCATGGGTCAAGGCAGAGGAGAGAGCAAGGCGAGCGTCCTGACTGGCATGCAACAGTCTCCGGAGAAGGCCACAGAAGAAATGGGGCAAGTAGGAAAACTTATGGTGACCCTATAGTCTGATATGAGAGAAATCAAGGAGGCTAATGTAGGGCTAAGAACAGATGTTGATGGAATTCTGCAGAGGCTAGATGAAGCTGAATACCAAATCTCTCAGCTAGAGGATGAAAACCAACAGCTTCACCAAACAGCAGAGAAGAACGCCAAAAAATGTGAGGAGCTACATAAGACAGTTGAAGATGCAGCAAACAGATACAGACGCCAAAACCTGCAGCTAATTGGTCTGAAGCGCTGGGGGTTGAGCTGGATGGAACACAGCTACAATGACTGCACTGAGCTCCGGCACCGATGTCTGAGGAGGACCATCCCCCAGACCCATCATCATATGGTTTCTAAGTTTTCTGGAACAAGACCGAATGCTGGCTGTCGCAAGAGAAAAATACAGCAGAGAATGTAATCTGAAAGGGCTGAAGGCTGTCATTCTTCCCCAACATTACCAGAGAGACCACGGAGAAGAGGAAAAAGTTCACGGACGTCAGGTGGAAGCTGCACGAGCTAGATGTGCGCTTCACTCTGGCATACCCCGGTGGAGCTAAGCTTCACATGGAGGGGGGAAAGGATGACATTTATAGATACACTGCGAAGTGATGAATTTCATCAACAAAGCAGATTCAGTGGAATAGAGAGACTCACTAGATCATCTGAGCTTACACCCTGAGGAAATCTGACTGGCAGAGCAATGCACCTGTAAACCCTCCCCAACACACACACACACACACACACACACACACACACACACACACACACACACACACACACACACACACACCATTTATGGAATGCAATTTGCTACGGACAATGATTTACGGACTGGAATAACTGTACAGCTTCTGTGAGTATTGTTTTATGAAAATATTTATTATAAAATGTTGTTTGGGGGGGGAGGGTTTATGCACAATCTCAGCAATGCAGAGACAATACAAGATACTATACTTCTTGTTCTTGATTAAAGTGGGGTGGATTTGTGGAACAGTCTGGAGCCGGAACTGAAACTATGTACAAACAGAAATCAATTCAAAAAGAGGTATAAACATTATTTGCTGAAAGGATATATGTTAGAAGGGTAGTATTTATATGTACGATTCACTATGCTCACTCTGGGACACTATGGAATGGTGGGTGGGACAGCACTGTGTATATCTGTGTCGTTTGAGGCTGGTTTTGATGTATGGACATCAATGTATGTTAGGATGGATGGGTGTTAATGTTGATATGTACAAAATACAGTTAATTGTTTACTTGGGGTCTTAAATGTGGTAATTTGTATATAATTCAAATGGGTGTATTTATGGAAAAGAGGAGATGGAATTAATAAGTGTTCACTTCTTCCTTCTCCCTTTCGAACACTGTATACTGTTACTTTATTGCATTTGTCATTTGTTTTGTTTTTGTTATACTTTTTTGTTCGAAATAAAGTATCTATCTAAGTAGGTTTTCGCTGCGTCCTTATGCTAGGAAAGATTTCTTCTGGCCAGACTGGAGATATAACTTATTTTAGTAGGTTACGTTAAAAAATAATTTGGGAGCTATGAGGGGGTCTGAGGGCGGCCACTTGTGTGTGCCTCATGGAATGGTTTTGTGGGAGGTTTCTCAGAAAAGAGAAGCGGGGACTACAGGGTTGGGAAAGTTAGGGACATACAGTGGGGTGAAAAAGTGTTTGCCCCCTTCATGATTTCTCGTTTTTTTGTATGTTTGTCATACTTAAATGTTTCAGATCATCAAACAAATTTAAAAATTAGACAAAGATAACACAAGTAAACACAAAATGTAGTTTTTAAATGAAGGTGTTTATTATTAAGGGTAAAAAAAAAATAAAAATCCAAACCTACATGGCCCTGTGTGAAAAAGTGATTGCCCCCCCCGTTAAAACATAAATTAACTGTGGTTTATCACATCTTTGAAAAGCTGAGTCCAATTTCTTTAGCCACACCCAGGCCCGATTACTGCCAAACCAGTTCTCAATTAAGAAACCACTTAAATAGGACCTACCTGTCTGATAAAGTGAAGCAGACCAAAAGATCCTCAAAAGCTTGACAGCTGCGATCCAAAGAAATTCAGGAACAAATAAAAAACAAAGTAATTGAGATCTATCAGTCTGGAAAAGGTTATAAAGCATTTCTAAAGCTTTGGGATTCCAGCAAACCACAGTGAGAGCCATTATCCACAAATGATGAAAACATGGAAAAGTGGTGAACCTTCCCAGGAGTGGCCGGCTGACCAAAATTACCCCAAGAGCGCAGCAATGACTCATCCAAGAAGTCACAAGAGACCCCTCAACAGCATCCAAAGAACTGCAGGCCTCACTTGTCTCAGTTAAGGTCAGTGTTCATGACTCCACCATAAGCAAGAGTCTGGGCAAAAATGGCCTGCATGGCAGAGTTCCAAGACGAAAACCACTGCTGAGCAAAAAGAACAAAGGCTCAGCTCAGTTTTGCCAGAAAACATCTTGATGATCCCCAAGACTTTTGGGAAAATACTCTCTGGACTGACGAGACAAAAGTTGAACTTTTTGGACGTTGTGTGTCCCATTACATCAGCCGTAAAAGTAACACAGCATTTCAGAAAAAGAACATCATACCAACAGTAAAATATGGTGGTGATATTGTGATGGTCTGGGGCTGTTTTGCTGCTTCAGGACCTGAAAGACTTGCTGTGGTAAATGGAACCATGAATTCTGCTGTCTACCAAAAAATCCTGAAGGAGAATATCCGGCCATCTGTTCATGATGTCAACCTGAAGCGCACTTGGGTTCTGTAGCAGGACAATGATCCAAAACACACCAGCAAGTCCACCTCTGAATGGCTTAAGAAAAACAAAATGAAGACTTTGGAGTGGTCTAGTCAATGTCCTGACCTGAATCCGATTGAGATGCTGTGGCATGACCTTAAAAAGGTGGTTCATGCTTGAAAACCCTCCAATAGGTTTGACCAACCGCCCTCCCCCCCCGATTGCACAACAACCACTGCTGCCTCTAAAGACATCGAGTCCTGCTGCCCACACCCCACCCCACCAACACCCCCCCACTCCCAACACACAGCCCCACAACATGACCCTCACTAAGACCCAGGTGAGGACGGAGCTGAGAAAGATCAAGGCAAGGAAGGCGTCAGGACCGGACAGCATCAGCACAAAGCTCCTCAAGTCCTGTGCAGATCAGCTATGTGGGATTGTGGAGCTCATCTTCAACCTGAGCTTGAAGCTGGGGAGGGTACCATAGTTGTGGAAAACATCTTGTGTGGTACCTGTACCAACGACCTCCCGCCCCAAAGACCTGAACAGCTACAGACCAGTGGCCCTGACGTCCCACATGATGAAGACCCTGGAGAGACTGCTCCTTGCTCACCTCCGCCCCCTGGTGGGACCAGTGATGGATCCACTCCAGTTCGCCTACCAGCATGGCATTGGAGTGGAGGATGCGGTCATCTTCCTCCTTCACCGTTCTCTGTCCCACCTGGAGAAGCCCGGGAATGTGGTGAGGATCATGTTCTTTGACTTCTCCTGTGCTTTCAACACCATCCAACCGATGATCCTGAAGGACAAGCTGCTGTGCGCAGGGGTGGACCAGCACCTGTCATCATGGATCCTGGACTACCTCACTAACCGGACACAGTTTGTGAGAACCCGGGACTGTGTGTCTGACACGATCATTGGTAGCACGGGGGCCCCCCAGGGAATGGTTTTGGCTCCCTTCCTGTTTACCCTTTATATTGCGGACTTCTCACACAACACAACACACTGCCATCTACAGAAGTTCTCTGACGACTCTGCAATCGTCGGCCTCATCTCCAACGGAGATGAAGCTAAGTACAGAGGACTTATCCAGGACTTTGTGGACTGGTGCCATAGGAACTGCCTCCAGATCAATGCAAGGAAAACTAAGGAGCTGGTGGTGGACTGCCGCAGGCAAGGACGACCCCTCACAGCACCAGTAAACATACAGGGAACAGACATCGAGATGGTGACATCCTACAAGTACCTGGGTGTTCATCTGAACAATAAACTAGACTGGTCACATAATACCAACGCACTCTACAAGAAGGGACAGCGCAGGCTGTTCCTGCTGAGGAGACTCAGGTCTTTTGGTGTACAAGGGGCGCTGCAGAAGACATTCTACGACACGGTGGTGGCATCAGCCATCACTTTTGGAGTGGTCTGCTGGGGCAGTGGCATTACAGCAGCCGATAGGAAGAGACTGAACAAACTGATCAAGAAAGCTAGCTCTGTCCTGGGGCAGCGCCCTGACCCAGTGGAGGAGATAGGAGAGAGAAGGATGGTGGCTAAACTGTCATCTCTGCTGGAGTCCGAGTCCCACCCTATGCAGGACATACTGAACGCACTGAGGAGCTCATTTAGCAGCAGACTACATCATCTTAGGTGCGCAACCGAGAGGTTTCGCAGGTCCTTCCTACCTACGGCTGTCAGACTGTATAACCTAAGCAGGGCTGCTCGCAGAGATAGCAAAAAACGTGACGACCTAATAGTATTGAATGCAAAAGACGCAGTAGACTTACACAATGGTCCCCTCCAGTATACAACTAGGACAGTATCGGTCGCTACGGAGGGTGACAATATGTATGGGTACATATTCATACTATGTAGGATAACTAAGTAGACGGTTATGCTGTTTATTCCATCTTGCTACAATGCTCCGCACTTTGTATATATATTTATATATTGATGTGTATGTATGTATATCCACTGCTCTTATTTATATCTTCCGTATCTTCTTAATTATTGCTCTGAGTGTTGCTATCCCTGTGCTGTTGCAATCCTGGAATTTCCCCATTGTGGGACTAATAAAGGCTTATCTTATCTTATGTGGCTGAATTACAAGAGTGGGCCAAAATTCCTCCACAGCGCTGTAAAAGACTCATTGCCAGTAATTGCAAATGAGTGATTGCAGTTGTTGGCGCTAAGGGTGGCCCAACCAGTTATTAGATTTAGGGGGCAATCACTTTTTCACACAGGGCCATGTAGGTTTGGATTTTTTCCCCTTAATAATAAACACCTTCATTTAAAAACAGCATTTTGTGTTTACTTGTGTTATCTCTGTCTAATATTTAAATTTGTTAGATGATCTGAAACATTTAAGCGTGACAAACATACAAAAATAAAAGAGAAGTCAGGAAGGGGGCAAACACTTTTTCACACCACTGTAGATCAGGTTTAAGTCATTCCCTGTTCCAAAGGGAGGGTTTCATTTTAAAGTTCTGTGTTAGCCCCCCCAGTGGGCAGCAGGACAGCACCTTCCTTTTTTAAAAATTATTTCATTTTCTTGGTCTCTGTGGATAGTGGATAAAGGGCGTACTAATATATGGTCAGTTGTGTAAGATTAGTTTCCTGGAATGTGAATGGGCTTCAAAATCCTAAGAAAAGAAGGAATTGCCTACCTTACCTTAAATCTCAGCAGGCCCACCTGGCTTTTATACAAGAGACCCACCAACTTGCCTCAGAGGTGGTTAAGTTAAAAAGATACTGGGTTGGACAGGTATATTTTATTTTAAAATCTTCTTGCCTGCCTTAGGGACTACAGATGGAAATTACTGAGAACACTATAATCTGGTACACAGCATCTTAACCCTGTGTTTAATGTTTTTTTTCTGTACATGGTCCCTGACAAATAAACCAATAAATTATAACTATATCATAGTTCGTATTCTAGTAACATGTGAAGTTGCTATTCTGGTGCACAAAAACCTGAATTTTGTTATTATTAAAGAACAAAAAGATAAGGAAGCAAGAATGATAGTTTTGGAAGCAAGAATCAATGAAAGGAAAGTCAACCTATGTAATATCTATGCTCCAAATATAGAAGATGCATGCTTTTTTCATAAAATGAACAAAATAATGGGGGATTTAACTGATGGCCATATAATCATAGCAGGAGACGTTAATCAGGTGGTGGATGGGCTGTTAGATAAAACTACTTTTTCCAGTAATATACCTAAAGATAGGTTGGCAATTAAACTACTGATGCACGATCTTGGATTGGTGGATGTATGGAGACTTGCACATCCGAAAGAACGAGAATATACATTCTTTTCTCATAATCATAAGTCTCACTCCAGAATTGACAATTTTTTTGATCAGCAAGGAGCTAGTCAAGAGTGTTTCTGACTGTATGATAGGACCTATAGCACTGACAGACCATGCCACAGTACAGCTGGGTTTGATAGTGGAGCCAGATATATCTATCTATCTGTCTCCTTTATCTATAAAGCACTTTAATAAACAGCAGTGAGAGATGATGGTAGATGAAAAAAGCAACTGAAATGCAATTAAAGGCAATAATCCTCAGGAGAAGGAGGAGAGCTAAGCACAGAGCAAACCATACCAACAGCGAGCAACACAGGAAGTGACGATACATTACCACATTCATTTCAAATGAAATATTATGAAGTTCCATGTTTGGGACAGCAAGTCCTCCATTTTCTCTTATGGTAAATGTTTTTTTCAGACTGATTCTTGGCTTTTTCCCGCCCCACAGAAATGCCTTAATTAAGGTATTGTTTAAAAACAGTTTCAGTAATAGTTATGGGAACATTCATAGAAATATAATTAAATTAATGAGTGACAATCATCTTAATAGTAATAATTTTCCCCCATAATGAACAATTTCCACTTTTCCAAATTTCTCATTATTTTTGGAGCAATGGGTCAATATTAATGGGAATTTTATTCTCTAAGTTAGGACTTAACGCCCAAGTATTTCATTCCAGTAGGGATCCATTTAAACTGGAAGGGGGTGATTACTGACTGGAAACATCCTCTTGATACTGGCATTGCTTCAGATTTTTGCCAATTTATCTTATAGCCTGAAACTGCTGAGAAAGATTCGATTCTGGTTAAAACCTTTGGAACTGAACAGACGGGATCTCAGATCAGTAATAAAATATTGTCCACATATAAAAATATTTTGTGTTCCTCCTCCCCTTGTGTAACGCCAATTATGCCTGTTTCTGCCCCAACTGTAGCAGCCAGAGGTTCTAGAAACAATGTGAAAAATAGAGGACTAAGAGGATCACCTTGTTTGGTTCCACGCTTGAATTTGAAGAATGACGATATAACTCTGTTATTATTGCTGCTCGTGGATCTGAGTAAATGACATTCACCTAATTAATAAAGCCTTCCCCAAAGCCAAATATTCTGAGGGGATGGCAAAGAAAGCCCCACTCTACTCTACTGAATGCTTTCTGGGCATCTAGAGAGAAAGCAACTACTGGTGCATTTTGTCTTGATTTAGCCACATGAGGTGTAACAGACGTCTCATGTTATCTGAGGATGATCTTCCCTTTATGAAGCCCACGTGGTCCGGATGTATTAGAAGTGGCATAATCTTTTCTAGCCTTATAGCTAAAACGTTTGTCAGAATTTGCAGTCCATGTTAATTAACCTAAGTGGTCTAAAACTTCCTGGATTTGTGGGATCCTTATCCCTTTTAAGTATTAGCGAGATCAGAGCCTCATTGAATGTTTGTGGCATTTGTCCCAAAGAGAAAGATTCTCTGAATACAGATGTTAGAATAGGGGCCAGTACGTCAAAATATTTCTTATAATATTCTGATGGAAAACCATCTAATCCTGGTGACTTTCCGGTCTTTATTAGTGAAATGACTCTTCTAACCTCCTCTTCTGTTATGGGCTTTTCTAACTGACTCTTCTGCTCCCCGGATAATTCTGGTAAATTAATATTAGAAAAGAATGCACTGTATGTTTCTGCATCTGGATCTACCTCTGATGTATAAAGTTTATTAAAGAACTTAAAAAAACTGGTTAATATCTTTAGTATTTGTCAACAGTTCTCCTTCCTTATTTTTAATGGCTGCTATAATGTAACTTGCCTCTTTCTGTCTTCACTGTCTAGCTAAAATCTGCAAAATTCTGGATTCTCAAATAGTGACACATTCAGCCTCCACCTATTTTTCACCATCTTTTTATGTGCTTTCTTGCTGTACAGCACTTTGTGTAGCAAGTGTTGCTTTTTAAGCCTCTTGCACCTGTGTGTGCACTCAGTGTCACCTAATCACCCTCTTTAGCCCTCTGTTTACCTTTCATCAGTGTTTGTGTTAGCTTCGCATTAGCCACTAGCTATGGCAACTAGCGCTCCTTCACCTTCTCCTCTGGTGTGCTCTCTGTGTCAGATGTTTAGCTACACCTCTGCTTCTTTTAGTGATAATGGTAAATGTAATAAATGTTGTCTTTTTGAGGCGCTCGAGGCGAGATTGTGTGATATGGAATCCCAGCTCTGCTGCACTGAAACACCGTCAGTGCTAGCGTCAGTGCCAGTTAATAATGACAGACTCCCCTTAGCTGCAGCGGCGCACCGTAGCATAGGACCTGCTAGCTGTCCCCCGGCTTCCACCTCTCCTGAGTAGCCAGGAGAGAACGGGTGGGTGACAGTGAGAAGGAAGCATAGTTGCAAGTCCCTGGTTCACCACCGATCTGTTCACGTTTCTAATTGATATTCCGCGCTCAATGACACACCCGCTGAAGAAAAAAACTCTGATCTTTGGTGACTCTGTAGTCAGAAATGTGAACCTAGAGGCTCCAGTGGCCATAGTCAAATGCATTCCCGGGGCCAGAACAGGTGACATCGAGTCAAATTTGAAAATGCTGGCTAAAAGTAACTGTAAATACTCCACAATTGTTATCTACGCCAGCATTAACAACATCCGACTCTGGCAGTCGGAAGTCACAAAACTTAGTGTGGAACTGGTGTGTAACTTTGCCAAAACAATGTCTGCCTCTATAGTAGACAGAGATTGAAGCTCACTAAACCTGTCGTGAGCACTACGAAGAAACGGACCAGAGAAGCAGAGGAGAAGCTGGAAACGTGCATGGAAATAACTGACTGGGGCATGTTTAAACGAGCCACGCATGATCTGGATGAATATACGGACACTGTGAACTCATATATCCACTTTTGTGAGGAGGACATTCTTCCATCACGCACCAGGGTGAGGTACTCTAATGACAAACCCTGGTTCACAGCTAAGCTCAGACAGATCAGGAAGGAGAAGGAAGCAGCGCTGAAAAGTGGAGACAGGGACTGCTACAGGGAGGTTAAATACCGGTTTAACAGAGAGCTGAGGAGAGCTAAATCTGGGTATTCTGAGAGACTCCAGCAGCAGTTCACTGCTAATGATTCGGCTTCTGTGTGGAGAGGACTGAGGCAGATCACCAACTATCGGCCTCAGGCTCCTAAAGGTCAGGATGACAAAGCCCTTTGTCAAAGACTGTCCCAACACTATGCCCGTTTTGACACCTCGTCATCTGTGTCCAACTCCCCCACTCCCTCCAGCTCCACAGCCTCCACAATCCCTACTTCATTAAAGGCACCCCCCCCTCCTCCCCCCCTGCCCTTATCATCAGTGAGCAGGACGTGCTCAAACAGTTCTCCAGACTGAACCCGCGCAAGGCCCCCAGTCCGGACGGCGTGTCTCCCTCCACCCTGAGACACTGTGCGAAACAGCTGGCTCCTGTCTTCACAGACATTTTTAACTCCTCCCTTAAGCTATGCCACGTGCCGACCTGCCTCAAATCCTCCACCATCATCCCTGTCCCCAAGAAGCCACGGATCACTGGACTTAATGACTACAGACCTGTAGCGCTCACCTCTGTAGTCATGAAGTCCTTTGAGCGCCTGGTCCTGCCCCACCTCAAGTCCATCACCACCCCTCTCCTGGACCCGCTGCAGTTTGCCTACCGAGCCAACAGGTCTGTAGACGACGCAGTCAACCTGGCCCTCCACTCCATCCTGCAGCACCTGGACTCCCCGGGAACCTACGCCAGGATCCTGTTTGTGGACTTCAGCTCCGCATTCAACACCATCCGCCCTGCTCTGCTCCGGGACAAGCTGTCCCTGCTCAACGTGCCTGACTCCCTCTGCAGGTGGATCACCGACTTCCTGACGGACCGGAGGCAGCATGTGCTGCTGGGAAAGACTGTCTCAGACTCTACTAGCATCAGCACCGGATCACCCCAGGGCTGTGTACTTTCCCCCCTACTCTTCTCCCTTTATACCAACTCCTGCACCTCCAGCCACCAGTCTGTCAAGTTGATCAAGTTTGCGGACGACACCACCCTCATCGGGCTCATCTCCAACGGCGACGAGTCCGCCTACAGGAGAGAGGTGGCCCAGCTGGCGTCCTGGTGCAACAACAACAACCTGCAGCTGAACGCTCTGAAGACAGTGGAGATGATTGTGGACTTCAGGAAAGTCACAACCCCTCTGCCCCCCCTCACCCTCACAGGCTCTCCCATCACCACTGCTGATTCCTTCCGCTTCCTAGGCACTACCATCACCAGGGACCTCAAATGGGAGCCGACCATCAGCTCACTCATCAAAAAAGCCCAGCAGAGGATGTTCTTCCTGCGGCAGCTGAGGAAGCTCAAGCTACCCACCAAGATGTTAGTGCAGTTCTACACAGCCATCATCGAGTCCATCCTCACCACCTCCATAACCGTGTGGTACGCAGGAGCCACTGCCAGGGACAGACTAAGGCTGCAGCGCGTCGTGCGCACTGCTGAGAAGGTGATAGGCTGCGAGCTCCCATCTCTCCAGGACCTGTACATCTCCAGGACCCGGAGGCGTGCTGGCCGGATCATAGCCGATCCCTCACACCCTGGTCACGTACTGTTTGCCCCCCTCCCCTCAGGTAGAAGACTTCGGTCCATCCAGACTAAAACCTCCCGTCACATGAACAGCTTCTTCCCCTCTGCCATCAGACTGCTGAACACTAAGTGACTTATTGACTCTCGTGCACTATGTACAACAGCTCAACCAGACTCATGTCAATCATCACTGTTTTCTTCCTGCATTACCGACTGCACTATATGGTTCTCCACAGTATCTGCTGCTCGCTAATATATTTTAACTGCTGACCAGTATCACTTACTCTTATTCTACACTTTATTGCATGTATAGTTTATTTCTTTTATTTTATCATGTTTAATGTTGCAGCATTGCACCGAGACAAATTCCTAGTTTGTGTACTACATGAACAATGGCAATAAATCTGATTCTGATTCTGATTCTAGTATCCTCTGGGCCCCTCCCTGACCTGACCAGTGATGACATGTTTAGCTGCATGCCATCCTTCAACTGCTGGTTGTCTGTGTGGTGTAATGCAAACAATGCGGGCTACATAGACAATTGGAACTCATTTTGGAGAAAACCTGGTCTTACTAGGCGAGACGGCATCCATCCCACTTTGGATGGTGTGTCTCATTTATGTAACAATCTGGCATCATTTTTACCCAAAGTTCCAAAGCCCTGACTGCTACTCAAGAGTTGGGACCAGGAAGCAGAGTCACAGTCTTACACGCCTCTCTGTAGCTTCTCTCAATCCGCCACCCCTCAACTTAGCCCCTGTCTCCCCCATCAGAGAATCATTGTCTGCTCCCTCTAAAGTAAATAAAAATAATGTATAAGCCTCCCTAAGTGATGAAACAAAAAGTTGGTAAAATGCAAATTGAACATGTAGCCTCTAAATTTAATGATTTGGCCTCTGTTCCTCCTCATAATTTAAAAATTAAATGTGGTTTGTTAAATATTAGGTCTCTAACTCCCAAGTCTCTGCTAGCCCATGATCTGTTAATTGATCATTAGATTGATTTAATATCCCTTACAGAGACTTGGTTAGGACAAGAGGATTATGTTGGTTTAAATGAATCAACTACCTCTGGTTATTCAAACTGTCAAAATCCCAGAAGTTCTGGTCGTGGAGGAAGAGTAGCAACAATTTACCATTCCAAATTACTAGTTATTGTAAAGCAAAAAACACGTTATAATTCCTTTGATGGCCTGGTCCTCAGTATTGAGCATGTTAGCAATTTTAGGTTAAACCCAAGTTTATTTGCCATAGTTTAACATCCTCCCTCAGCTTACTCAGAGTTTTTAATCTGAATTTACTGAGTTCATAGTGGATTTAGTGCTGAAATTGGATAAAATAATTATAGTAGGGGACTTTAACACACATGCAGATGTAGATAGTGATTGCCTTAATGTGGCATTTATTTCAATATTAGACTCTATGGGGTTTTCTCAGAAAGTAGAAAATTCTACCCATTATCTCCACCACATGATGGACCTTGTTCTGACATATGGCATAGAAATAGAAAATCTGGCAGTCTCCTCATAACCCTGTACTGTCAGACCATTATCTGTTAACTTCTGATTTTACTATTTCTGACTATTTGGCTCCTAAAGAAAAATATTACTACAGTAGATGTCTCTCAGATGATGCCGTTACCAAATTTAAGCAGATGGTTTCCTCAGTGCCATGTGCCAATACAGTGGAGATAAGTCACGGAGATTTCCTTCTTCTTTTAGATTTGATTGGCGGTTAGCAACTAGCTTACAGGTGCATGACCGCCACGTACGTCACTCTATATCATCACTCTATCTGGCCAGGAGTTGTAGTCGCTGCATCAATACCTTATGGAGATTTTACTCCTTCTGTATTTGATACCATGGTAGACCGTGTTACAGCCTCTTTGTATCAAACTCTAGACATGGTGGCTCCTTTAAAAAAGAAAAAGTCTAATCAGAGATTTCTGACTCCTTGGTTCAACACAGAAACTCGTAGCTTAAAACAGAAGCCTTGCCAATTAGAAAGAAAATGGTGCTCCACTAAATTAGACGAAATCTATCTAGCTTGGAGAAATCATCTTTTAATTTATATAAAAAAATATTTTAGGAAAGCTAGAACAACTTATTATTCTGCATTAATAGAAGAGAACAAGAAAAATCCCAGGTTTCTTTTCAGCACTGTGGCCAGGCTGACAAAGAGCCAGGACTCTGTCAAATCTAGCATTCCCTTAGAGCTTACTAGTCAGGACTTTTTGAACTTCATCAATAATAAAATCTCATTTATCAGAGATAAAATCAGTCAGATCCTTCCCACTGTTAACTTAAAGGAAACCAGTCCTGGTCATTATAACAACATTATTCGTGCTTTAGGTATTACTTATAAACCAAAAAAAATGCATTTATTCAGTAAAAATAACCCCTTAGAGTCAGTATACTGAATAATTTTATCCCATGAAAACTGCTCAGTCAAAACCAATGGGAAGCAGCCACTGCCGGCTGGAAGTGATGTACACTCATTGATTCTGGCTTTACCGTGGATGAGTAAACGTGTTCAGCAGCTGCTCAGTGGGTCGAGATCCGAGTTGAAAAAAAGCACAAAATCTGCACGAATATATACTGCACAAACCGTCCTTGGAAATGGCCTTCATTGACGGCATGATCTGCAGCTACCTCCAGGAACCAGCAGCTGAAGGGGACCTGACAAACAGGCAAGTTCCCAGTCAAGTAACTTCAGAACACGTTGAATAAATTTTGATATACTAGAATTTTATTTCATTAAATTATATGCCGGTAGATTTGCATGTACATGGTTGTAAAGAATCACTTAAAATTCTGATGTTAAATCTTTGTTGACTGCTATACTGCAGCCAAGTCAATCACATAAAGCAATGACTGTGCGTCACTACCGGTGCTGAAATAGCCCATGAAGAAGACAAGATATCCCTGACCATGATTAACTGACAGAGCAGTGACTTGAAACTCATGCAATGGAACCACTAGTATCATATTTGATCCTTTGAAATAGCTAATGATTAAAATTCATGACAGGTACCCTTTAAATACAGAAAAAACTACAGCTCCTTCAACTGATATCTGTTTGGATGAGTTTACTCCAATTGATCTTTTAGAATTTGATAAAGTAATTTCCTCATCCAAGACTTCAACTTGACTTTTAGACCCTATTCCTACCAGGTTATTTAAAGAAGTCTTCCCATTTATTGGTGGCTCTATTCTTCAAATAATCAATTCTTCATGAACACTTCATTAACATTAGGCCATGTACCGCAAGGTTTTAAAACTGCTGTAATTAAACCCTTACTTAAAGAGCCAACGCTGGATCCAGGAGTCTTAGCTAACTATAGACCAATATCTAATCTGCCTTTCATTTCAAAAATCTTAAGAGTTGTTGCTACGCGATTATTTGACCACTTGCAGGGAAATGGTTTATTTGAAGAGTTTCAATCAGGGTTCAGAATTCATCACAGTACTGAAACAGCTTTAGTGAAGGTCATTAACAACCTCCTTACCACATCTGATGATGGACTTGTTTCTGTACTTGTCCTTGTTGACCTTAGTGCAGCTTTTGATACTATCGATCATAAGATTTTACTTGCTAGATTAGAACACCTTGTTGGACTCAATGGAACTTTGTTGCAGTGGTTTAAATCTTATTTATCTGATAGGTTTCAGTTTGTTCACGTCAATAATGAGTTTTCTTCTAACTCAAAGCTCAGTCACGGAGTTCCACAGGGATCTGTGCTAGGCCTTATTCTTTTTAATTTATATATACTTCCACTAGGCAATATTATTAGAAACCACTGCATACATTTCATTATGCAGATGACACACAATCATACTTGTCAATGAAGCCAGATGACAGTTATCAATTAGCCAAATTAAAGACATGTCTTAAGGAAATCAAAGCTTGGATGATGTAATTTCTTGTCATTAAATTCAGATAAGACTGAAGTCATTCTAGTTGGTCCAAAAAAACCTTAAAAATACCTTTCCAAATCAAACTCTTAGTTTGGATGGGGTTACTCTTTCTCTTAATGGTTCTGTGAGGAACCTTGGAGTTATTTTTGATCAAGATCTGTTCTTTAATTCATATATTACACTTGTTTCTAAGACTGCCTTCTATCATTTGCGTAATATTGTCAAGATTAGGAGCATCTTGTCTCAGAGTGATGCTGAGAAACTAATTCATGCTTTTGTTAGCTCTAGATTATTGTAATTCTTTATTATCAAGCTGTCCTAAAATATCTTTAAAAAGTCTTCAGCTGATCCAAAAATGCTGCAGCAAGAGTTATAACAGGTACTAGAAAGAGAGATCACATCTCTCCGGTTCTGGCCTCCCTTCATTGACTTCCCATAGAATTTAGAAGTAAGTTTAAAATCCTTCTTCTCACTTACAAAGCTCTAAATAATCAGGCCCCTTTATATTTAAAAAGATCTGACAGTACCTTATCATCCTAACAGAGCACTACGCTCCCAAAATGCAGGATTACTTGTAATACCTAAAATCTCCAAAAGTACAATGGGAGGCAGAGATTTCTGTTATCAAGCTCTTCTCCTTTGGAACCAGCTGCCAATCTAGATTCGGGAGTCAGACTTGATCTCCTTTTTAAGAATAGGTTTAAAACTTTCTTTTTTGACATAGCCTATAGTTAGGTTGGATCAGGAGACCCTGAACCCTCCCTTAGTTACGCTGCTAATCGGTTTAGACAGCCAGGGGTCCTCCAACAATGCAATGGGCTTCACTCATTTCTTCACTCTCAATGAAATAGTTTTGCTGGTCATTAACATCTATTTGTTCTCTCCCATAGATTGAGTCCCCGTTGTGCTGTTTGCTCTCTACATGTCTGTTCTTTTCTTCTTCTTCTCTATCCCCTCACCCCCCAGCCAGTCGCAGCAGATGACTGCCCCTCCCTAAGCCTGGTTCTGCTGGAGGTTTCTTCCTGCTAAAAGGGAGTTTTTCCTCTCCACTGTCACCAAGTGCTACTCACAGGGGATTGCCTGATTGCTGGGGCCTTTCTTCAATTGAGAGGTTTTCCCCTACAGCTGAAAGTTCTCTGAGATTACTTTTGTTGTGAAATGGCGCTATATAAATAAAGTTGAATTGAAATTGAATTGGATTAAGATAGCCAGGCATCAGGCAAATTATGACTAAGATGAGTTGGGTAAAAGTAGAAAAGACATTTGCAGCTCCATTCAAATTTATATCACTGTTATCAGAGAAACAGTCAGTGCAACATACAGAAAAAGAGAAAAAAAAAACATCTTGCAACTCTCTCAGTGGGTAGGCAAAAGTACATAAATTCTTAGGAGTCTCACAGTATAAACAAACCTATTCTTCAATAACCCCTCAATACGTGTGGGAAAACAGTCATTGCTATGGTGGAAATGGTTGGAGAAAGGCGTACTGTATATGCTATCAATGATCTTTATAGGGATGATCTCTTCATGTCATTTAATGAACTGAAGGAAAGGTTTAATCTCATGGATAAAGGGGATTTCTGGAAATACTTGCAACTAAGAAGCAGTGTGGGCTCGGTTTTTGGGCTGAAGAGGTCTGAAAGGAGGAGAATGTAATTCAGGACTTTCTAAACTCATCTAATAAAACACACTCCGCATCAAGATTTTATTTAAAAAAAAAAACGTCTCAAAATGTCGGCGTAAAAGCTGGGAAAGTCTGAGATTAAGCTGGAAACGGGCTCTTAATTGTGAAATAACTAAAGACAGGTGGCAGGAGGTGGTCTCAAATGTGGGCTGGGCTACAAGTGATGCAAGAAGTAAATTTATTCATTACAAAATTGTACACAGACACTATTTCACACCACTGAAACTGTTTAAAATGGGCTTAAGCCAGGATAGTACATGTTTGATGGTTTTACCTTTTTGAAGAGCTGTGATTAAAAATCTCGAGTGGATAAGACAATCCCTACCAGAGTCTCCACAGCTGTGTCTGCTGGCTTATAAATCTCTGAAACCACCAGGACTTTCTAGAGCAGACTTCATACTGGTAATGACTGGTTTTATTGTTGCAGCCAGACTGATTCCACACAACTGAAGAGTCCTCACAGTCCACAGATAATGGGATGGCTTAAGCTTATGATAGAGACGGCATCTTACAAAACCCTGATTGGCAGGGTAAATAATGACTAGAGTGAAATGAGTGAAACTTGACAAAAATTCATGATGCATATGAAAAACATGGCTATAATTTGAAACATTTTTTTTGGCTGTCTTTTATTTAATTTTATTGCTGCCCAGGTAACTGTTCTGTTCTTGACGTCATCTTTGTGTGTTTGTATATCTGTGAACATTGAAAATTAATTTAAAACAAACTTAAATGACAAAAAAAAAAAAAAAAGACTGAACCTGAAATGGAACTGGACTTCTGAATATTGCCCAAGTTTCATGAAATTTCAGGACTACGCTCAGTAAGTAATTAGTTAAAGGTTGCTACAGCATTCATCACTCACCACTCTAAACATTCCCAAAACAAGCTTTAGTTGTCACCCTTCCAAATCATTCAAACTACCCATTTTTTTTTTGAACACAATCATCATTTGCCATAAGGAAACGGGGCAGCCTTGTGGAGCAACATTTTAAACACATTTATTTTTTCCCAAAGACTTTGGACCACCTTGTTCTATAGACGTGTAAAAAAAAAAACCCTGTTACTTTATTTCATAACAACTTTCAAAGTCAAGTGTTTCCACTCTCTGGTTTTTATCTTAAGTTTTGAAACAGACAAATGGTAATATTATATAATAAAACACATTTTCACATACCTGTAACTGGTAATCTAGATTTCGGCAGGCCATGGGAATAGCACCGTCTAAGCCATTTGTTGCTACAAAAACACAATCACATAAACACACAGACGTGTCACTGATACCGTCAGAGAGATGCATGCACTGTCAGTTATCAGCGGTTGTCTGTCACCCATTAGTGGTGAGAAGGTGGTAATGCAGCAAAAAAGCTAAATCCATTTGTGCAGCACTATTAGATGTAAGATGAAAGTCAAATATTCACCAAATAAGATAAGATAAGATAAGCCTTTATTAGTCCCACAATGGGGAAATTCCAGGATTGCAACAGGAGTAGGATTGAAATATGAAGGCAAATTGAAAATGTGTTTTTATTTATGGCGTGCTGATACTTATGTATAGTATAAGCAGTAGGTGATTTGAGGGGGATGCTATCCCCCTTGTTAGCAAAATAACCCAAAAGCACCCCCCCCCCCGTTAACCTGCCATCCTCCATCCCCACTCATAGGTGTAAATCAAGGGGGGACATGGAGCACACTGTCCCTCCCAACCTGGAAAAAAACAATCTGTCCCCCCCAGTATCACCATAAACCTTTCTAGATCAAGTTCTATAACTGATTAACATGACTTTGAATATCAAATTCTAAGCAGAAATACACACAAAAAAACTCAAATTTTCAACTTTTTCTGGTAAATTTGCAATTTTTCCCTCAAAAATTTGTTTTTTTTTCTCATAAATTTTCAAAACTTTTCTTGTAAGTTTTCAACTTTTTCCTTATAGATTTGCAACTGTTTTTCTCATAAATCTGCAACTTTTTCCAACTTTCCTTAAAAAAATGACTTCTTCCTCATAAATTTGGATTTTTTTTTCTTGTAAATGTGCAACTTTTTCCTATGAATTTTCAACTTTTTTCTCATAAATTTGTGACTTTTTTCCTCAAATTTGTAACTTTTCTCTCAAAAATTTTCTGTTTTTTTTTCTTGTAAATTAATAATTTTTCCTGTAAAACTGTCAACTTTTTTCATAAATTTGCTAATTTTTAAAAAAAATAAATTTTCAATTATTTTCCTCATAGATTTGCAACTTTTTTTCTCAAAACTTTGGGACTTTTTCTCATAAATTTGTAACTTTTTCCAGTAAACATTACCTGGAGACTCTAAAGTGGCTCTAGGTGTGAATGTGTGTGTGAAAGGTGAAGGGACTGGCGCCGCACCGTGGCTGCCTCATCCATCCACGTGGATGCCCTGAATTTCCCCCTGGGATTAATAAAGTATACAAAATTGAAAATAAAATAAACTTTCATCTCACAAACTTGCAGGGTTTTTTTTCTCGTAAATTTGCAATGCTCATCTGGATGCTAATCCAATTTTTATTAGGTGTAATTAAATTGTAATTTGCAACGTTTTTAATTTTTCAACTGGGATCTTTTATCATATCTTTGCACCTTTATTCTTGAAATTTGTACCTAATTTACTTTTACACATTTGTACCTCATGCTGAACTGGTGAATACCCCTCATCCCCCTTGTTAAAAATTGTTAAAAAATAACAAACCACCTACTACTGAGTATAAGCACGTAAAAACACAGTGACTTTAAAATGGTCTATTGAAGTAGCTCATTCTGGCTCGCAGAAATCACCCCAAGAGTGCTCAGATCTCCTGACCCTTGACCTTGATCTTGAGTACAGCCTAGATGCAGACCCCCTCGAGGATCTTTTTGCATGGGTTTGCCGAACATTGGGGCAATAGGAGTAATGCTTTTTGTTAAATCACAAATGCCCAGATCTCCTGACTTTTAACAGCGGCTCTGCCCTTGAGCTCAACGTGGATGCAGACCCACTTGAGGATCATTGTGAGTGAGTTTGGTGAGCATCAGGGTAAATGCCTAGGAGGAGCAGTGATTCGCTTGAAATGTGGACGGACAGACAGACGGCTGGACAGGCTGATAACAGATGGCACGCCATCGCATCAGTTCAGCTTCGTCAGAATGAGCTAAAAAGAGAAAGAAAAAATGACTGCTTTTGTCGGCCATGAACACTAGTTATCCAACCACCACTTTCAGGCCGTATTTTCAAATGCCACATTTTACTTGTTTTCTTTAGCACGTGAATGCCACATAGCAAAAAAAAGGAAAAAAAAGGCAGCGTTAAATGTTTATTTACATTTATCCCAGTGTTAAATAGGGTTCCCACCTGTCGGATTCAGCGTCATCCTCAGCTCTGACTGACCCAAGGTAGTGACAGGGCTGTTGGAGAGGGTGGGGCTCTGGGAACGTCCCGGTTGACTGTCCACAGTGGACACCCTGGGCAGGCCAGTGCGCAATGTAGTGGTCTGAGAGATCAAAGGGAGGGGGGGGGAAAGAAAAAGTGGTTCAACATGCGAAACATGGGCGGGATTCTGAAGGATCAGTTTTTAAGGCCAAGGCACCTTTGAGGGCTTGAACTGCAGTGGGAATTTGGACTCAAAGCTTTTCAGGGTTTCCTCTCTGCCAGCTGAGTTTCTGTGTTCCGCGTTGTCGTCGCTCCTGTTGCTGTTGATGGTGCAGTCGGCGTATGAATCTGCAACCAACAGCAGAATGGCTATGAATAATTCCTGAGCATGTTCCCTGCAAACTAACTAGCACCTTGATATGACTCGTGCTGCGATTTGGCATTTCATGGTTGAAGTGGCTTAAAAAGTCAGCACACGCCGGCCCATTTGTTGACATTTTCGCAAAGCTCACATGAACTTTTAGAGCTGATGGGTACCTGTGCTGGTGGCTGATGAGGAGCCACTTCTGGCTGAGGACTGGTGAGGGAGGTCGAGTGGTTCATCTGAGCCTGGGAAATACTGGAAGATCCACATAAAACACACAAAGATTTTACACATCTCAGCAGGTTTTTCTGAAGACTAAAGCAGATTTCTGAAAGTGGGTGTTAGTCGTGTGGTTATGAGCTCTTGTGCCCGATGTTGAGGAGGACAGTGACAAGCTGTTACAGCCAGAGAGCAAGAGAAGACGAGTTTGTTCTATCGTATGTTATAGGATGAAAAGATGTAGTTTGTCAGCCACCGTGTTTACACCTTAAAGAATTTATTTGCATCAACAGAAGAGAAACTGTAACAACTTAGAAAATCGATATGTTCCGTCTTATTTCCTTCAGCACCATCTGTGTATGTAGCGTTGACACCAATGTTTCTTCTGGACTTTGGCGTGGAAGCAACATTCATTCACAAAATAACAAAAAGTATATCATCAGATCACATTTTTGAGCTGAAAAATAAAGGCTACATCTGTATATCTGACTATATAAAATTATTAAAAAATAGAGCAGCTCGGAGGAGCAGTGGTTAGCACTGTGGCAGCACAGTAAGAAGGTCACGGGATCGATTCCACCCCCGACCATCGATGACCCTTCTGTGTGGAGTCTGCATGTTCTCCCCGTGTCTGCGTGGGTTTACCCCGGGTACTCCGGTTTCCTCCCACAGGCCAAAAACATGCAGGTTAGGTTAACTGGAGACTCTAAAGTGGCCCTAGGTGTGAATGGTGAAGGGATTGGCGTCGCACCGTGGCTGCTTCATCCATCCACGTGGATGCCCTGAATTTCCCCACTGTGGGACCAATAAAGGATTATAAAAAAAAATGCATATATAAGGTTTTTGTATACCTTTTAATTAACAGCACATTTATAATTTTTTTTAATCTGAAAAATATCATCCATCTCTTACTTTCAACAGTCATCACACAGCTTTAGTTCCTGATATTTTAATTAATTAATAAATTAGGGACAACAGCTTAGATTCTTTTCATACTTATTTTGTGTTTCCTTAGAAAACTTCTTATTCACATTTATTAACGTTAACGTTCTCTTGGCGTTTAAATGATTAGTTTGGTAACTTGTGGATTGGGAGTCCAATAACTTTACAGTTTTCTTTATTTACTGTTACACTGCATTATCCCAGTTTGGGGTCAATAAAGTACATCTATCTATCTATTATGGAATAAAACAAAAACAATACTAAACAACTTTCTGAGTGATATAATTTCAAACCATCATTTTAAGTGCCAATGAAGCTTATTAGAAACAATTACAGCAGAGTGAAAAAAATGTTTTAAAAAAATCACTCCTGCTGAGCCAAATGTTATGCTCTCATGATAAATTAAAATCAAGAAAAAAATATACATGTCCACAGTGACAGCCTGCTGCACGTGTTATTAACCCAATGCCCTGTTAATAACCCTGCAGTGGAAAAACAGCACTTCTACATTGCTGTCAGACAACTAGAATCTTCTCTCTTTTCTCTCATTTGAAGGCCTTTTACATTTTTTCCTTTTTTTATTTGCAAATCGTCAGAAAACCTGTCGGCTGGTTGTTGCCGTTTTCAGACAAGTATATCCAGTTGATGGCATTTCATAATAAAAGCACATAACAGAAACACTGCCATTCTAATTGAATTGCTATAGAGGGCTTTTATTTTGAAATAATTCAGGAAGTGTATACAGTCTATGGAAAAAAAAAATCTAATTTAGAGTTGTCGGATCAAGTCGAGTAAATCCAGGATTTATGGTGTTCTAATTTTAAGGTTATTGAGCAGGAATTCAGGGATTATTTCTTATTTCTAAAGGGCTCACTGACTGCACTTTTTCCACATTTTCACAGCTCACACGTCTTAATGACATGTTTGTGACATATTTTGACATGTCACAAACATGACATGTCAAAATGTGACACAAACATGTGACACGTCACATGTTTGTGACGTGTTTGTAGTCGGTGTTTACATAGCGCCGAGCGCTAACGCTAAAGCTAATGCTAAGAAGGCACTCGGGGAACTGCACAATGCAATCAGTGAAATCCAAACTTCACACCCGGACAGTTTTGTGGTGGTTGCGGGGGATTTTAACCACACCAGCCTAAAGACTGTGCTCCCCAAGTTTAAACAATGTGTAGACTTTAAGACCAGAGGAGAGAATATGTTGGACTTAGTGTACACAAACACAGATGCATATAAGACGATACCCCGTCCCCATCTCGGCCGTTCTGATCACATATCCGTGATGCTGATGCCTGCCTACAAACCTTTATTGAAGCGCAGCAGGCCAGCAGTGAAACAAATCAGGATTTTGCCAGAGAGTGCAACCCCTGCACTGAAAGACTGTTTTCAGCACACAGACTGGAAGGTCTTCAAAATAGCAGCCTCCCAGGAAGACAGGACAGATGTGGAGGAGTATGCTGATTCGGTCACCAGCTACATCGCGAAGTGCACAGAGGATTTCACTACAGTGAAGACCATCACTATGCGGGGTAATCATAAGCCCTGGATGACTGCAGAGGTGCGCTCGCTGCTCACAGCCAGAGATGCAGCCTTCAGAGCGAAGGACAGGATCGCCCTCCGCTCAGCCAGGTCTGCGCTTTCTAAGGGAATTAAGGCGGCAAAGCGCGCCTATGCGGAGAAAATCCAGGGACACCTCTGTGACACCAGGAACACCAAGCAGATGTGGCAGGGAGTTTGGACACTGACGGGCTTTAAGCCTAGGCAGGGGGTCGATGATGACGACGCTTCGCTTCCAGACAGGCTTAACGACTTCTTTGCACGTTTTGAAGCATCAAACTCAACAATCAGAGGGAGGGCTGGCCCTCCCCCACCATCGGTCGGACCAGCTTTTACCATCAACACAGCGGACACACGGAGGACCCTAACCAGAGTCAACCCACGCAAAGCTGCAGGTCCAGACAACATTCCGGGACGTGTGCTCCGAGACTGCGCGAGCGAGTTGGCGGATGTCCTGACTGACATTTATAACATCTCCCTGAGTCAGGCCATCGTTCCCAGATGCTTCAAGACCTCTATCATTGTACCGGTGGCAAAGAAACCAGTGGTGTCCTGTTTGAATGACTATCGTCCTGTTGCACTGACACCAATTGTGATGAAGTGTTTTGAGCGGCTTGTCAAACCACACATTACAGCCTGCCTCCCTGCATCACATGACCCGCTCCAGTTTGCATATCGTTCAAACCGCTCCACGGAGGATGCTATAGTCACCACCCTACACTCTGTCATCACCCACCTGGACCAGAAAGACACCTACGCCAGACTCCTGTACATTGATTTCAGTTCAGCATTCAACACCATTATTCCCCAGAGACTGATGGAGAAATTACTCCTTCTCGGTCTGAACACCGCCACATGTCTTTGGATCCTGGATTTTCTGACTGAGAGACCTCAGTCTGTCCGGGTTGGAAACAACATCTCCAACTCTGTCACGCTGAGCACCGGATCCCCTCAAGGCTGTGTACTCAGTCCACTGTTGTTTACACTTCTAACACATGACTGTGTATCCAGACACGAGGGGAACCAGATTATTAAGTTTGCAGATGACACCACGGTGGTGGGATTTATCCAGAGGGATGAGGAATCAATGTACAGGGAAGAAGTGAGAGACCTGGAGGGCTGGTGCAGGGAGAACAATCTGGTGCTCAACGTGGACAAAACGAAGGAGATGATTATCGACTTCCGGCGGTCGCAGCCTGACCACACCCCCCTCAGCATCGGCGGTCGTTTAGTGGAGAGAGTAGAGAACATCAAGTTCCTCGGAGTGCAGATCTCGCAGGAGCTGACCTGGAGCAAGAATTCCTTGGAGATCAGGAAGCGGGCTCAGCAGAGACTGCACTTCTTGAGGAAACTCAAACAGGCCTCTCTCCCCATCTGCATCCTCAGGACCTTCTACAGAGGTGTGGTGGAGAGTGTTCTGACGTACTGCATTGCTACATGGTACTCCAGCTGCAGTATGTCAGACAAAAAAGCCCTGCAGAGGATAGTCAAGGGGGCGGAGAGGGTAATTGGAGTCTCCCTCCCCTCTGTCCAAGAACTTTTTCAGAACCGTTGTAGGAGCAGGGCACTAAACATTGTCAAGGACCGTTCTCACCCTCTGCATTAACACTTTGAACTTCTTCCATCTGGTAAACGATTCCGGAGCATCAGAGGCAGAACCACCAGACTGATCAACAGCTTCCTTCCACAAGCTGTCAGGATGCTGAACAGCTGACCCGGAATCTCACATACACACTACTGCACCTATGGACATTTTGTATATTATAGCTAGTTATTCTTCTTTTTCCCCAAGTATGTCTCAGGGATGTGTGAATGGATGGGGGGGTGGGGGTGGCGGGGGAGCTATGTGGGAATGTGTCTTAAATCATGCTGCTTCTTATATGGATGCCGAGAGAAACGCAATTTCATCTTGCCTGCACTACAGTTGTATGTACAGCAATATGACAAAGTTTGATTTGATTTGATTTTGCTCACATTTTCTTTAATTTTTTTAATTGTTGAAACAAATTTGTTTTTTTTATTTTTCCTGGCTTTCTTGAAACGCTCTGATTTAAAGCCTGTCACTTTAAGAAACACGCTTCAACTATTCAACTCCGCCCTCCCTCTTACGTCAGTTAGCCATTAGCTGACTAGCTTCTAGCCTCCTCCTAGCTTGGATGAGCAGCACTGGTTCACTGATCCGCAGTCGTTTGTACATCTCACATCACTCCAGCTCACCCCACCCCCAACAACCCCGCCAAGACGCCACAACAAATTGCCCGCACCGCGCACCAGTCGACCCACCAAATGCCGCAACTTGAGGTCGCTGACTGAGCCGAGCCACGGGATCTCAAAGGGCAATGTCTTGCTCCGCGGTACTCTGCTCTTCTCCCACGGCCAGCTGGGGGATGCCCCGTCATGAAGTGGCTCCCCCACGTTTCCTGCAAGAATAGAGCAGAGCCATGCGGAGCCCTGGAGGATGGTGGGGGAGCTGGCCGTGACAGCCAGCAGCTCCAGGCAGCAGCCCCAGGTCACAGCACATGCAGCTGCCGCGACCAACATGCCGGCACCATCAACCCGATGCGGAACAGCGTCAAAACCACCGGGAGACGGGCCAGAGCGATGCGAGGCACATTGTGGACCGTGGACCAGTGAACCAGGTGGTAACAGGGATGGTTATTAGGGTGACTAAGATCTGAAGAAAATAGCAATATAAGCCACGCTTGGTTTGAGCTTCCTGGTATCAGTGTTAGCTTGGGGGCTAATAGCCTAGGGGCTAATAGGCTACCTTTAGCACCACTTCCATCTACAGCACAGACAGCTAGGCGGGCAAATAAGAAAGCAATGGGCAGGTCTCAATGACGGCGGTGGGTTGGCTTTTTCTAAACGTTATGTGTACGATTTAGATGGAAGAGTCAAAAACGTTTCTGGTGTTTCTGGGAGAGAAAAGCGAGAGAAAAGCTGTGTTTTTTTTTTTTTTTTAAAGAGAATTGACTGTTTTGAAAATTTTGGGATAATTAGGTGACCAGTAGACTTTCAGACAGTTAAAACCTACAAACACTCCGTTTTTCAGTCACTGACCGCTTTATGGATAACTAAGGCATTGATTGTGGATAATCACACTTAAGTCCTTTTATGGACACAAATGGGGCAGCTTGCAGAGAAATATCATTTACATACATTCCTTCATTCTCAAGATGGCGGTTCAATTTGTATAATTTTTTTGTTTTGTTTTATTAATTATTCATCTTGGCAAACAAGCAAAAAAGACATCAAGACAAACAGCCAACAAAAACAAGCAGAAACACAAATAAAAATGTAGGAGGAATGATTAGTCATCTCTAATTACAGTAAATCAACTCAAATATGTATCTTACATCATAAGTTAGAAAGGCACAGTCTTTTGAAACAAAAAAGTAAAAACAACTTAACCAACTTCATGCACTATAAACAGGAGTGTACAAGTTCATCTTTTCTCCATCATCACACATACAGCAGGGAAAATAAGTATTGAACGCGTCAATATTTTCTCAAACATATTTTTGATGGAGCTATTGACCTAAGATTTTCACCAGATATGAGTAACAACCCAAGTAATCCATACATACAAAGAAATCAAGGCAACTGTGTTCACAAACCAAGTTATATTTCATAAGGTGGAATGACACAGGGAATAAGTAATGAACACATGAAGAAAAAGAGGTGCAAAAAGGCATAGAAAGCCAGGAAACCAGGTGAAATCCATCAGAATTTACGAATCCATCACATCTCCCATCAGTGCAAATTAATTTCAGCTGGTTAAGTCCTAACTGATAGCCTTTAAAAAGGTCTGTGAATATCAGGATTGTCACACCACAAAGAACTCATGATGGGTCGAAGCAAAGAGCTCTCTCTAGACCTTCACAACCTTATTGTTACAAAACATAATGATGGCATCGGTTATAGGTGCATTTCTAAACTGCTTAATGTTCCAGTGAGCACTGTAGGAGCCATCATTCGGAAGTGGAAAGAACATCATTGTACCATAAACCGGCTACGACCAGGAGCTTCTTGCAAGATTTCTGACAAAGGAGTCAAAAGAATTATCAGAAGAGTTATCCAAGAGCCAAAGACCACTCGTGGAGAGCTCCAGAAAGACCTGGAGTTAGCAGGTACTGCTGTTTCAAAGAAAATGATAAGTAATGAACTCAACCGACATGGGCTCTATGCCCGCTCACCTCGCAAGACTCCATTGCTGAAGAAAAAGCATGTTGAAGCTTGTTTAAAGTTTGCTGCACAACATTTGTGCAAGCCAGTAAAATCCTGAGAGAATATAGTCTGGGCAGACGAGACCAAAATTGAACTTTTTGGATGCCACAACACACAGCATGTTTGGAGGAGAAATGGCACTGCACATCCCATCATGGTGTGGGGGTGTTTTTCAGCACATGGCACAGGCAGACTTCATATAATTGAAGGAAAGATGAATGGACAAATGTACAGAGACATCCTTGATAAGAACCTGTTGCCATCTACCAAGATGCTGAAGATGAAACGAGGGTGGGCATTTCAGCAAGACAAATGATCCTAAACACACAGCCAAGGAAACTCTCAACTGGCTCCAAAGAAGGAAAATAAAACTGCTAGAATGGCCCAGTCAGTCACCTGACCTGAATCCAATTGAAAATCTATGGAACAAACTGAAGATCAGAGTTCATAGAAAACACCCACGGAACCTTCAAGATTTGAAGACTGTGAGGAAGAATGGGCTAAAATCACTCCTGAGCAATGCCTGCACCTAGTTTCTCTTTACAGGTTCAGGTTGAGGTTACTTTATTTGTACCCGTAGGTAGGTTTGTTTTGCAGTCTGGTGACATCCATATTTACAAGCCACAATTACATTCAACATAGACACAAACACAGGCACACATGAAGCTGACTATAAACATGATAAAAATACTCAAGGCTCCATCAATCAGGGTATAAAGACAAAGAGATGAGGGAAAAACCAGAGGTAAGAGAGAAGGGTCATATTAAAAAGTTAAAAAATAGTCAAAGAGGTTAAAAACTCAAAGGTCTAAAACCCAATAAAATATTTAGAACCCAAATAACATCCTACAAAAATAAGTAAATATAAAATGGAGTTAATAAATAGGTACCTAAATTATGTGCAATATATTGTCACAACTTGTTCAACTCTTTGACAGCAGGGTTTTACTTTTTGGGACAGCAAACCTCCGTCTTGAGGGAAGAAGCTGAAAGTTGCAGTGCAAAGGGTGGGAGTCATCATTTAAAATGGAGGTAGCCATCCTCTGTACTTGTCTGGTGTACAGGGATGTCAGGCTCAGCTGTGACTCACCAAGCAAACGACTGGACCATCTAACTACCTGATCCAAGGATTTCCTCTGTTTCAGTTTTATCTGACCAAACCATGACACTAAAGAAAAGGATAAAACAGATTCAATAAAAGCCCGATAAAACATTGTCATTATGGTTCGGTCAATTTGGAAGCGTGCAAGTTTTCTCAAGCAATGCAAATGTCGCTGACCCTTTTTTGCACACCCTTTCACAGTTCTCTTCAAAGTTTAAATTACTATGAATAGTCGTCCCAAGATATTTGTAGGATTGTACACATTCGGTGGTCTGGCCTTTTAGTACGGTGACTTTGTGCCTGGGAGTTTTCCTCCTAAAGTCAATAATCATGTCTTTAGTTTTTGTCGTATTCAGCTGCAGGTAGGAATCCTCACACCAGTGAACAAAATCATCAACTACTGGGCCGTGGCCACTCTCACCATCCTGGAGGAGACTGACAATAACTGAGTCATCAGCATACTTTATAATGTGTCTGTTGTCATGTCTGCTCCGACACATGTTTGTGTACAGGATGAAGAGTAGTGGTGACAACACACACCCCTGAGGAGAGCCAGTAGAAGAGCACTTTAGGTCAGACAATGTACCATTGACCCTTACTCTCTGCGTCCTGTTGGTTAAGAAATCCAGAATCCAACCCACCAGATTATTGCTCAAGTCAAATTGTTGCAGGAGCCTTTCAACTAAGATATGAGGTTGGATTGTATTAAAGGCAAGAAAAGTCCACAAATAAAAGCCTGGCGTGTGTCCCATTAAAATCCAGATGTTTAAAAAGCATGTTAAACAGAGTGACAGTGGCATCCTCCACTCCTCTGTGAGGCCTATAGGCAAACTGCAGAGGATCCAATGCATGCTCAGTCTGCTTTAGGACCTCACATCTGACCAGTTTTTCAAAAATTTTCATTAAAATTGAAGTCAAAGCAACTGGTCTAAAGTCGTTTACCGTTTTAGGACAGCTGGATTTTGGAACGGGAACAACCACGGCTTCTTTCCAGATCTTAGGCACATGTTGTGTCTGTAAGGACTTATTGAAAATGTAGTGAAATATAGGACTCAGTTCATGCGCACAGGACTTTACCAAGCGCCCACATATATTATCAGGGCCCTGACTTTTGTTCAGTTTTACAGCGCAGGACTCCCTTTTAACATCCTGCACCTCAATATTAAAGAGCTGATTGTCTTTGAGTTTCTGTTTCAAATTTTGGGTTTCAGTGCTAAAATCAAAGGAGTCAAAACAACCATGAAAACAATTAAGAGCATTAGCCAGCTCTGTGTCTGAATTAAAACCATCTAAAAACACACGATTACTGTGCTCTGTAGGCCTGTAATAGTTTTCATACTGGCCCAGGCTGAACCAAGTTTCTTTGTTGCCATCTTACTTTCCAACTCTGATTTATAATTCTGTTTTGCTCTTAAAATTTCGGCCTTCAGCTCTTTTGTGGCAACCTGTAGCTCAGAAACAGACCCCTGTTTAAAGGCAAGTGCTTTCCTCTGTAAGCAGGATTTAACTGATTTTGTAACCCATGGCTTGATGTTGGGATATATTTGGACACGTTTACGTGGAACGATCGTATTTTTACAGAAAGCCATGTATGAGCATGTGACGTCCACCAAAGAGTCCAAATCATCCCCGCAGGACAGTGTGAACATCTCCCAGTCTGTACAGTTACAGCATTCCTGGAGGCTGTGCACTGAATCCTCTGTCCACACATATATGTCTCTGGTCTCCACCTTGCCTCTTCTGAGAGCAGTTTTATATGTGGGCAGCAAATGTACACAGTTGTGATCTGAGGATCCTAAAGGAGGAAGGGGGAGTGATTTATAGGCCCTCTCTATGGATCCATAGCACAGGTCCAATGTCTTTTTTCGCCTGGTTGGGCAGGAGACGTACTGATAAAAGTTTTTAAGTGTCTTCTTTAAAGAAACATGGTTAAAATCCCCAAGAATAAAGTTTGGCGCCTCTGGAGAAACTGACTGCAGCCGCTGCACCACATCAAAGATGGTGCTGGAGGCGGAGTCAGCGTCTGCCCTCGGGTGGATGTATACAGTCGTGATAAAAAGTTGGGGGAACTCGCGAGGCAAATAAAAGGGGCGTAGTGACACAGACAGCAGCTCCACATCGGGTGTACAGATGCGCTCTCTGACCGTGACAGATGTGCAGTACTGCTTATTAATGTATAAACATACGCCGCCCCCCTGACGCTTCCCCGTTACCTCTTCCTGCCGATCAGAGTGGAGTGGGGCTCCAAACCCATCAATCCACAGGTCGGCATCCCGGTCATGCGCATTAAGCCAAGACTCGGTATAAGCCATGACACAGCAGTTCTTAAAGTCCTTCTGGTAGCGTACATTCCCTTGAATTTCATCCACCTTGTTCCTCAGAGATTGTACGTTCCCAAAAATCATAGAAGGAAGAGGAATGTTACCAAACTGATGTCTTCTCAGGCGTAATTTCACGCCTCCACGCTTTCCGCGTTTCCTTCTCCCGTCTCTCAGGGGGTGTCTGGAAGCTGTTATTAACAACAAAGGCTTTTCTACTAAATATTAAATGAATTTCACCAAGCATGTTCAATACTTATTCCCTGTGTCATTCCACTTTATTAAATATAACTTGTTTTGTGAACACAGTTGCCTTGGCTTCTTTATATGTATGGATTACAGGTACATCTCAAAAAATTAGAATATCATGAAAAAGTTCAATATTTTTTGTCACTCATTTCACAAAGTGAAACCCATATATTATATAGATTCAGTACACGGAGAGTGATGTCTTTCAAGTATTTATTTATTTTAATTTTGATGATTATGGCTTACAGCCCATGAAAACCCCAAATTCAGTTTCTCAAAAAATTTGAATATTACATAAAATTAATTTTAAAAAATAGTTTTTAAATGGAAATGTTGGCCGACTGAAAAGTATGTCCATGTACACACTCAATACTTGGTCTGGGCAAATTTTGGATTAATTACTGTATCAATGTGGCGTGGCATGGAGGTGATCAGCCTGTGGCACTGCTGAGGTGTTATGAAGGTCCAGGTTGCTTTGATAGTGACCTTCAGCTCGTCTGCATTGTTGGGTCTGGTGTCTCTCATCTTCCTCTTGACAATACTCCATAGATTCTCTATTGAGTTTAGGTCAGGAGAGTTTACTGGCCAACCAAACACAGTGATGCCATGGTCATTAAACCAGGTTTTGATACTTTTGGCAGTGTGGGGGGGTGCCAAGTTCTGTTGGAAAATGAAATCAGCTTCGCCATAAAGCTTGTCAGCAGAGGGAAGCATGAAGTGCTCTAAAATTAACTGGTAGACAACTGCGCTGACTTTGGTCTTGATAAAACACAGTGGACAAACACCAACAGATGACATGGTTCCTCAAATCATCACTGACTGTGGAAACTTCACACTAGACCTTAAGCAACTTAGATTCTGTGCCTCTCCAATCTTTCTCCAGACTCTGGGACTTTTAGACTTCCAAATGAAATATAAAATTTACTTTTATCTGAACAGAGGTCATCTGCTGGTGTTTGTCCATCCATCCATCTTCTACCACTTTTCCGGAGGTCCGGGTCACGGAGGCAGCAGTTCAAGCAGAGAAGCCCAGACTTCCCTCTCCCCAGCCACCTGCTCCAGCTCTTCAGAGAGGATACCAAGGCGTTCCCAGAGCAGCTGGGAGACATAGTTTCTCCACCGAGTCCTGGGTCTGCCCCAGGGTCTCCTCCTAGTGGGACGTGCCCGAAACACCTCAAGTGGGAGGCGTCCAGGAGGCATCCTGATCAGATGCCCATACCACCTCAACTGGCTCCTTTCAATGTGGAGGAGCAGTGGTTCTACTCTGAACCTTTCCCAGATGACTGAGCTCCTCACCCTGTCTCTAAGGGTGAGTCCAGCAATCCTACGGAGAAAGCTAATTTCAGCCGCTTGTATCCGCAATCTCCTTCTTTCGGTCATTACCCAAAGCTCGTGACCATAGGTGAGAGTAGGAACGTAGATTGACTGGTAAATAGCCAGCTTTGCCTTAGAGCTTAGCTCCCTCTTCACCACAACAGACCGGTACAACGTCCACATCACTGCAGATGCTGCTCCGATCCATCTGTCAACCTCTTTCTCCATTCTCCCCTCACTCGTGAATAAGACCCCAAGATACTTAAACTCCTCCACTTGGGGCAGGAGCCTGTCCCCAACCCGGAGAGGACAATCCACCTTTTACCGCCTGAGGACCATGGACTCGGAGGTGCTGGTTCTCATCCCAGCCGCTTCACACTCAGCGGTAAACCGTCCCAGCAAGAACTGTAGGTCATTGCTGGATGAAGCCAACAGGACAATATCATCTGCAAACAACAGAGATGAGATCCTGTCGTCACCAAGCATGACACCCTCCGTTCCCTAGATGCACCTAGAAATCCTGTCCATAAAAATTACGAACAGGATCGGTGACAAAGGGGAGCCCTGGCAGAGTCCAACTTTCACTGGGAATGAGTCCGATCAAGTGTTGGCAATACTAACCAAACTCTCACAACGGTCGTACAGAGACCGAATAGCTCGTAACAACAAGCCCAATACCCCATACTCCCGAAGCACCCCCCACAAAAAAACCACGAGGGACGCGGTCGAATGCCTTCTCCAAGTCCACAAAACACATGTAAACTGGTTGGGCAAACTCCCACGAATTCTCGAGTGGTGTTTGTCCACTGTGTTTTATCAAGACCAAAGTCAGCGCAGTTGTCTACCAGGAAATTTTAGAGCACTTCATGCTTCCCTCTGCTGACAAGCTTTATGGAGAAGCTGATTTAATTTTCCAACAGGACTTGCCCCCCCCACACACACCACACACACACTGCCAAAAGTATCAAAACCTGGTTTAATGACCATGGCATCACTGTGTTTGATTGGCCAGCAAACTCTCCTGACCTAAACCCCATAGAGAATCTATGGAGTATTGTCAAGAACAAGATGAGAGACACCAGACCCAACAATGCAGATGAGCTGAAGGTCACGATCAAAGAAACCTGGGCCTTCATAACACCTCAGCAGTGCCACAGGCTGATCACCTCCATGCCACACCACATTGATACAGTAATTAATCCAAAATTTGCCCCAACCAAGCATTGAGTGTGTACATGGACATAATTTTCAGTCGGCCAACATTTCTACTAAAAAACTATTTTTTATAATTAATTTTATGCAATATTCTAATTTTTTGAGAAACTGAATTTGGGGTTTTCATGGGCTGTAAGCCATAATCATCAAAATTAAAATAAATAAACACTTGAAATATATCACTCTCTGTGTAATGAATCTATATAATATATGGGTTTCACTTTCTGAAATGAGTGACAAAAAATATTGAACTTTTTCATGATATTCTAATTTTTTGAGATGTACCTGTACTTGGGTTGTTACTGATATCTGGCGAAAATCTCAGGTCAATGGCTCCATCAGGAATATGTTTATTGAGAAAAAATTTTGACGTGTTCAATATTTATTTTCCCTGCTGTATAGCTGTCTACACACAAGTTGAAAGACCATTATGCTGAAACTTATTTTCTTTTCCAGACAATAAACCTGAACAGTTCTGGCTTTGTTTTTTTTTTTTTCATGTATACTGACCCATCCGTGAAATCACTACTGTACATGTTTTCCATAATCCTTGGGCCATTTTACTCTATTATGTATTCTGCACTCCACACTCTTATGTACATAGTTCCACCCGTGAAGCCACTACCGTACCTGTGTGTATATACCAATGGGCTATTTATTATTTTTACTTCAGTCAGATGGTTAACTGTAACCGTTTTATTTTCAAGTTCTTCACCCTTACTTTATTGCACAGTAACCTGGTGGAGTGCCCACAATTTTGTTGTGCTGTACAACTGCACAATGACAATAAAGCCTATTCTATTCTATTCTGTTCTACTCTTGTGTATATGATATTTACCAATGATACAGATGGGTTTAATAGCAAAATCAGGAGAAGGTGAACCTATGTTACAATGGAGAAACAAGACCATGTCCTCTGATATAGGAATCGGTGTGTTAAAGCTGTGAAAAATCAGCAAAGAAAATCTAGTCCAGAATATTTGAGAATAATGACAATCATAAAACAAATGAGAAATTGATTCTATTGCAAGTTTACAAAAAGAACATGCCGGAGCAATATTAGCTTTGAATTTGTTTAAAAATTTATTACAGGGGTGGTATCTGTGCAATATTTTTAAATGGATTTTTTTTTTTTTACTTTGTTTGGCACATAAAACTCATTGGGGTCTAACCAAATTTTCTCAGCAGAAATTTCTGGAGAATGTATTTTTCACGAGACAGTGGAAATGGGACGCTGGCTTTGCTTTGCTACTAAAGTCTTCTTGATGTCATAATTATTACAGCTGCATTCTTAAAGAGCTTTGCCACCAAGAAACAATCTAGGAATTTTCCAGCCTAAAGAATCATAGGCTAAAGAACATCTGATAAGAGAAAGCAGCTTTGGTGAAATACTTTTAATAACACGGATGTAATCTTTCTGAGAAACATTTATATTTCTATTATAAAGAAAATCATCCTAAGGATAAAAATTTCCATCATCAGTAAGTGTATCAGTAACAAAGATAACATCCCCATCAACACACTCTCTCACGCACGACTTGTTTTTAAATAAGACATGCTGATTAGTCCAAATTATACAAGAATGTGGGGAGACATTATGTTTGAAGACAATCTTCCAGGCTTCATGTGCTTGTTTATGAAAGTTAGAAAGCTTTAAAGGTAGTTTATTACATTTACAATTATATTTTTTAATTTTTTTTTTACCCCCCCCCCCAAAAAAAACACCTCAGTTTGTAGAAATGTTACTGGCAGAAAGCCTGTACATTAAAGTTAAGGTATAAATCGGAATTTTTATGACATTGACTGTCTTGTTTTTAATAACCCACAGCAGCCATGCTATTGACACTTTTCAGTTTTATATGGCAGGAATATACCTTCATGAGACTGCTCATGGTGTTCTTGACCTCATTCATGGACGGCCTCTGGCTGGGTTCTTTGTCCCAGCAGCGGGTCATCAGAGTCTCTATAGGCTCTGGGAGGTCTTTGATCAGAGGAGGTCTGGTACCTGCATCACAGTAAACAATCGGATGGGGTTTTACGGAGGAAGATTTTCTACAAAGGGCAGCTATTTCTATTAACATTGCAGGGAAGTGATCATGGAAAGCAAACCTACAAAGTAGGTCAAATTCTACACAAAATTTTACTAATAACTACCAGTCAGTATCATATTTTAAAATAGGGCTGTACCCTCTTGCTGGCCCTCAGTAAGATTGAATAATGTGCTGAAGTTACTAAATTCCAGCTTTAACATCTCAGTGGAATCAGCTGGGCCGGGTCGGGTTTCGCTCACCTCTGTGGACCGCCCACATGATGCAGAATGCCGAGCCGCCGATCTCATCGAAGGGTTTCTTGCGCGTGATCACCTCCCACAGGATTATGCCCCAGCTGAACACGTCACACTTTTCACTGTAGTTGCTACCTGAAGATGCAAGGTTACAAGAAAACGGTGCAAACATATGATAAACACTCCAATCAAATATGATTTGTGTTTATGCACAATATTTGCCAAAAATGTGTCAAAATGTGTCTTTCCATAGTCGAGGTTGCCAACTCCTGGCCTTAGTTCAGTTGTTGTTTGAGATGAGGCAATATCACACTCTGAGGTGGGGAGAGCAGCCAGAAACTATACTCAAGTAAAAGTAGCGTAACCTTAGGATATTAATTACTAAAGTACAGGTAAAAGTAATCCCTGAAAAATTACCTGAGTAAGAGAAAGAACACGCTTTTTCTCTAATCAGTTCATGTTTTTTTTTTTGTATACAGTATTTGAGAGTTTTTTTGTTATAAGCATATGAGGTTTCCCCCCAACTTTGAGACATTTTTCTTTTCAATTTACATCTTTTTTCTTTAAAAAAACCCACTGCCAAATCATGTGATAAATTTGTGACTTTTCGCATACTGTAAATTAGCAACTTTTTATTGTATTTTCATAAATTTATGACTTTACTCTCATCAGCTTGTGAGTTTTTTTCCCTTAAATGTGCTTAGTCTGAAGACAACAAAATATAAATCATCCACATGTTCCCTCTATTATAATCCAAATCATATAGAGAAATAGTGTACAGTAATAAATTCAACATCAGTGTTTCCTCTGGCTTGGCACGGTGGCAACATATTTTTTCCCGGTGGGGAGGTAGTAAACACATGACATGATTGTTACCGGAATATGTTAATCTTATACAATTTATTTCTTTTTTAAAAATTACACAGTAACGCTGCATATGGAAAATACCATTTGAAGTATTGTACAACTGAGGCTTGAATATTGGGCCAGTTGGGGTCCCACCAGACATCCTGTGTTTAGATTTTTAGTGGCATTATCCTTCTCTCCCTCCTCTGCCTGAACACATCCCTCTCCTTGGCTCCTCTCTTCTGTCTCATCTTGGCCTCTCTGAGCTCTGTCTAATTCAGGTTCTCTCTCTGTCTATGGTGGTATATAAACAAGTTAGAAAATATCAAGTGTCATGTTTTGTCCTGCAGGATTTTTTTTGTCCTCATGGTTTACATAAATGACAGAAATATGTGTATTTTTTTGTATTTTTATTCGAGTGTTTCTTTTTTTCCATTGAGAGAGAGTAGGGAAGGGAAAGAAACATTCATAATAGTAATACTCATGCATACTTAAATTATATGATCAGGTGGGTACAGTAACCAGAAATTCTACTCACGTAAAAGCAGTGCTTAGAAATTAATAATTAAAAGTAGACAACCAAAAATTTCTAATTGAGTTAAGGGTGAGTTAAGCACCCACTTAAAAACTTGAGTAATGACTTCAGTCTTGAAGGTTTGAGGTTTTTCTCAAAAATTTATAACAATTTTCTTACAGTTTTCTACTTTTCTCTGTAAATTTATCTAAATTCGAAACCATGTTCCTCAAATTTGTAATTTCCGCTTGTAAAATTGACTTTTCTTGTACTTGTAATTACTGTTTTTTAAATAAATTTGAAACAGACCGTGGTATTTTTTTTTAAAACTTTTTCCTTATAACAATTTACATTTTTGACCATAACTTTGCAGTCAGAACAGAACAATAATTTAACTCTGATTACAAAGAAAAAAATATAAATAAAATTGTATTTAATGAAATAAACTAAATTAAATGACCAAGGATGCCGTTATTTCTGTTATAATATTTCTATATATTTACAGTTTTTGGGTTTTTTTTTAAAAAATCTCACCACCACCCAGACAGCAGGAAAATCCTCCCTTATTTTGCAATCAAATGTTGGCAAGTTTAGTTTGTCTGAAGGCTGCTGATGGATTAAAGTCATTGACTTGGTGAATTTCGGTCATCTTAACTTGCCAGGTACATAATAGGGAACATAACTTAATATTATAGTGGCTGGTGAAATATATACTCAGCAATTCATCAGTCCCCCTTGTCTTTCCCTTCATATGAATCCGGCTGCATATGAATTCTATCCACATCTCTTAGCTAAGCGACTCTTCCATTATTGCTCCCGTTTCCAGCGGGTTAAAACCATGATAAACGCCTCCAGTGCTTACATACCTCTTCTGATTTTTTCCACGTTTAAAAGTACTTTAATAAACCCATGTTTCTGTCGGATAGTCACGCTAGCGAGACACTCTGTCTTGTGACTGACTGGAAAGCTCGCGTGGGCAGGGCGCTTCTAAACTCCACGCGGATGACGGCCACGCGCGTTGTTCGTGTACGCGCTTGCAGAAAGTCATTGCTTCATTTATTTTTCTTAAATTCATATCTCCTCATAAGCACGACAGTAATTATTCTGGCGAGGCGGGCCGCCACCCAGAAATGTTACCAGAGGAAACACTGAACATTAAGAACAATTATCTCCTTAGGCCAGTATCTCACAGAGCGGCGAATGCTGACAAACATTTTAAATTTTGTCAGGGTTTGCAAAAGGTTGTAAAACAGTTTGCAAATTGTTTTGCAACCTTTTAGGGACCATGACGAAACCCAAACATCACAACGTTTGCCAGCATTCATTGCTCCATGAGATAAGTGTTTTAGTTTACATATTTACTTAATAGCTGCTCTTGGTTGGAGCTACATAATTAGCAGTGAGAAAAGAGCTAATGGCTGACCTTCAAAGACCTCCGGAGCCATCCAGGCTGCACTGCCTTTATTGTTAGTCATGTAGGTCTGAATATCACAAGCCGTTCCAAAGTCACATATCTTCAGCACAGTGCCACGAGCCACAAGCAGCAAACTGGAACAGTGCAGGACAATTGGTTAACAGTGGACAAATGTATCATGTGACCAAACATTTGGAAAACACAGATTCTGAATTTATGTGTCATCCATCTTACTTTGGTGGTTTGAGATCCCTGTGAATTAAGGCCTTTGGCTTCATGGCGTGCAGATAGGCAACTCCCTGGGCACACTGCAGACACCAGCTCATAGCGTGGGCTGCTGTGTAGTGGGGCTGTGGGTCCGTGCTGTGCAGGACTTTGATAAGACAGTCAGAAAATGAAGGTAATGAATAAGAGGTTCATCATTTATATGGCGCACTATTATTTTATGGCTAGTGTACTTTTGCACTGAGTGTTTGTTATAATATTTCCACAATACTTAAAAAAAGATTCAATAAGTTTTCCAGTGTCATTTGACAAATGTGTTTTTTTTTTTTCTATATTATTAACAGCAAATGACTGGAGATCCTATTTCCTGAAGTACTCAGATTTTTTTTAGCCACCAACTATAATACAATTCACCAGCCCCTGGCAAAAATTATGGAATTTTATTTTGCAGTAAAAAAAGGTCACTGCTATGACACAAAACTGTTTTTAATTTTATACTTAAACATTCTGGCTTTGTGAAACATAAAAGTAAATGGAATTGCCATAATTAATTGTGATGATCCAATGGAAGGAAAAAAATAGATTGACAGAGTAATTTGCATTTCTGAAACAAACATCTGGGCAAGTATGGATATGCAAATTAGCCTTAATTGAAAGAGAGTGCTTGCAGACCTTTAATGAGCCATTAGGCTGGATTTATGCTCCCTTTTTCGTGTTTTGCGTCTGTGATGCGGACAAGCCCGGTGTGCACTTGGTTGTATATACTGTATGCTTCTTTTTTTCTTCTGCCAGGCCAAATGGATGCTGCAGTGTCACCCTAGCTCAACAGGTAGCTCCAAGGAGCAGACACGCTAGTTTGTTCACCGACTATAAGAGACAAAGTCGCACTTTTTTTTCCCCACAATATCTTTATTGAACCTTTTTTTTTTTTTTTAACAAACATGATACAAACAATCAAACACTAACACTAAAGTACTACAAAAAAAAAAAAATGCACTAAAAACACCAACAACCACCAACAAAATCAAGTCTTCAACAATGCTCCTCTGTTTAGTCTAGACAATCCAATACATAAGTATACATATTATGTTCACCAGTTTGGAATTTACAAGGTCCACACACATCATTCACCTTCTTCTTCAAGAGTTATGTTTAAATTTTTTACATAATCAATAAAAGGTCTCCATATATTCTCAAACACAATTTCCTTTGATTTTAGTATATATGTTATTCTTTCTAATGGAAGGTTTGTTAACATCTGTCTTAACCACTGAGTCACATCTGGTCTATGAGTCTTTTTCCATAATAGTGCAATACATTTTTTGGCATTAAGCAAACTGAGGTCTATGAATGTTCTTTCACTTTTATTAAAATTATGCTTTTCTGGGTACAGACCCAACAAAAACAGTTTAGGATTCAATATGATTTGTTTTGAGATTATTTTTTCAATTGTTACCCTCACCTCTTCCCAAAACATTCTTATTAATCTACATTCCCATAAACAATGAAATAGGGTTCCTTTACTTTCCATGCATTTTGTGCATGTATCTGGTATATTTTTGTTATATCTATTTAACTCCTCCGGTGTAACATACATCCGCATTAACCATTTGAAATGTATCAATTTAAGGCGTGCATTTATTGATTTGGTTTGAGCTTCTGTACAAGCCAATTCCCATTGTTCCTCTGAAATTTCAATTTGCAGATCTTCTTTCCAGTAGTTTAATCTTTTCAGTGAATTTTCACTTGAAGATAGTGTCAATGAGTTATAAAACTCTGAAATAATACCCTTTCTTTTACTATCTTTCATCATCATTTTTTCCAAGGATGAATAAATAGGTCGAGTGAGAGCTTTATTTTGATTTGATCGAATAAAGTTTCTAAGTTGAAGATATTTAAAAAAATGTGTTCTATTGAGATTAAATTTGATCCTCAGCTCTTCAAAAGACATTATGTTGTCTGCACATGGCAAATATAAATCCTGAATCTTTTGTATCCCTTTTAAATTCCATACTTTAAATACAGCGTCCGCTCTCCCTGGTTTAAAATATTGATTACCCCATATTGGACTAAATTGTGACAATAACTGTGGTTCTTTTAAATAGTTTTTAGCTTCACACCATATTTTGATCATATGCTTTACAAATGGATTTTTAACTTGTTTTTGTAATTTTTTTGCCGAATCTGAGTATATGAATATGGGAAGAGGTAAAGGTAAATTGTATGATTCCATTTCAGTCCAGTGAGGGAGATCATTTGATGAAAAATAATATGTCATAGACCTCAGTTGTGCCGACCAATAATACAACATAAAATTTGGACATTTCAGACCTCCACGATCAAATGGTAAATATAATAAAGACAAACGTAATCTAGCCCTCCTGTTGTTCCATATAAATTCCACTAACTTTTTTTTTATTCTTGAGAATAGATCTAAAGGTGGTGATAAGGGAATGTATTGAAATAAATAAAGTATTTTAGGTAAAATATTACTTTTAAGTATATTGATTCTCCCGATCATCGACATTGGTAGTGACATCCATCTCTGAGTTAACTCATTGATATCTGACATTAAGGCTTCATAGTTGACACTGGCGACTGATTCTAGCTTAGGCATAATTTGGATTCCTAAATATTTAAACTGATTTACAACATTGAATTGATTTACCTCAGGGGCTGGGTAATTTCTCTGGGTCTCATTTAGCATTAATATTGAAGATTTAGTTTTATTTATTTTATATCCTGATATTTCCCCAAAATTCTTTATTAAATTCAACAAGGTTGGAATTGATTTTTTTAGATTCGACATAAACAAAATTATGTCATCGGCGTACAGGGAGATTTTATGTTCTGTTGGTCCAACTTTAATTCCATATATTTGTGAATGTAAACGTATCGCTATCGCTAAAGGTTCAATTGCCATAGTAAACAGTAAAGGTGAAAGTGGACAGCCTTGTCGACATCCTCTATTGATTTTTATTGGTTTTGAAATATTGTTATTTGTTAGGATTTCTGCTGTAGCATTATTGTATATTATTTGAACCCATTTTATGAAATTATTTCCAAGTCCAAACCTTTGTAGGACTTCAAAAAGAAAGGGCCATTCAACTCTATCAAAGGCCTTTTCGGCGTCCAATGATAGGAGAGCTGTATCCGGTGCTTCTTTATTAAAATAAATAATATTAAATAGTCTTCTTACATTATGGAAGCCTCGTCTACCCTTTATAAAGCCATTCTGATCTCGATTAATAATATTTGGTAAAATTTCTTGTATTCGTCTTGCTAAAATTTTACAGATTATCTTAAGGTCGGCGTTTAATAGGCTTATTGGTCTCATATTTTCACATTTATTAGAGGGCTTACCTGGTTTTGGCAGCAGTATAATTAAGGCATTATTTATGTATGATGGTAAATTATTATTTTGAAATGCTTCTAAAACCATTTCCAAAAAAGGTTTTATTAATTTATTCTTAAATTTTTTATAAAGGTCAACTGGAAGACCATCTGGTCCTGCACTTTTTCCTGATTTCATATTATCAATGGCTAGCCCAACTTCTTCTTGACTAATTTTAGAATCCAATATCTCCCTGTTTTCATTTGGAATACACGGTATAGATAGTTCGTTCAAAAACCCATTTAGTTTTGTTAAATCAGGTTCATTTTTGGTATCATATAATTTTTCATAGTAATCTCTAAAGGCTCTATTAATTTCTAAAGGATCTATAACTACCTGTCCATTACTTATAATACTGGTAATTGGTGTTTTAATTTCCAATTGTTTAATCTGCCATGCTAATAATTTTCCCGATTTTTCACCTTGTTCATAAAAAGATTGTTTCAATCTTAGAAGACTCGAGGCAGCTCTATTCGCTGATTTTTTGTCGTATTCAGCTCTCAAAATCAGTAATTCATTCTCCAACCTTGGGTCACTTCCTGCATACACTTTTTCCTGAAGATTTTTTATTTTATGTTCCAATTTAGCTCTCTCCTCTCGAGTCTTCTTAGATTTTGATCCTGTATAACTAATAATATGTCCCCTAATAAAAGCTTTGAAAGCCTCCCACTTTACACATGCTGATGTTTGTGTAGTATTGATGTCAAAGAACTCGTCTATCTGTTTTTCTATATACTTGACAAATTCCTCATCCTGAAGCCATTTATGCTGAAATTGCCATCTACCTGGTTCCTTTGTCAATTTTTTATCTACATATATTAGACAACAGGGTGCATGATCAGAGATCACGATGTTATCATAAAAGCAGTTTTGAATCTTGGACCTTAATTCTGTGGAAATCAAAAAATAATCAATACGTGAGAATGTCTTGTAGGTACTGGAATAACAAGAATAGGCTTTAACTTGTGGTTTCATTTCTCTCCATATATCTAACAATCTCAATTCTTTCATAAAATGATTAATAGTCATCCTACATCCAATGTGCGTACAATCCAGTCCTGTTGATCTATCCACACCTGGATTCAATGTACAATTAAAATCCCCTGCTATTATATGTTGCCCTGTAAGTGATGATAAGATGAGAAATAAATTAGCAAAGAACTTCTGATCATCTATATTGGGACCATATAAGTTCACAAGATTTATATTTTCTAATAGCAAAGAACCTTGAATGATTACATATCTTCCAAATTTGTCTCCAATTACATTTTTCACCTGAAAAGGAACTGATTTATGTATGAGAGTCATAACTCCCCTGGCTCGGGATGAAAATGAAGAGGTGAATACACTTCCCTGCCATCTACTCCTAATTCTTTTAACATCCTCCTCTATCAGATGAGTTTCTTGTAAAAACACAATTCTTGAACCCATGTCCTTTATTTTATTCATAACTTGTTTAAGTTTTTTTAAATTTTGTAGACCTCTGCAATTCCATGAAGTTAAATTAAGGTTAACTCTTTGGTCCATGATCAATAGAGAGTTTGGGATTACCTTGCAGTGTAAACATGCTCATACAGAGAAGCAAAAACATGAGTGGTTGAACATTCATCCTACAAACTACACACAAACAAATTTCCCCTTCCCACACTTGTGGCAAACCCCCCAAAATCAAAAGAAAAATTCTGTCTCCCGATATAGCCATCGACCGTTCCACACCCACGGGGAACAGCCTAAGCCACTCCTTCTTCATCCTCCCAATCACCCTAACTCTACTGCTTTTAATGACGTAACATTAACTCTCCTCTGTAGTTTTCCAACTTAACTCCAAAATTTTTAACAACTTTGTACATCATAGTTTTTTTTTTTTGTTTGTTTGTTTTGTTTTTGTTTTGTTTTTTTAATATATAATACAATCTATATTTTGTAAACTTACTATTTACTTCAAGTCAGTCAGATGCCTGTGCAAATGCTTAATTATTCTACCTTATATTTTGTTCATGCTTAGCTCCCACCAGTCTCTTCTTCTTCTTTGATCTTCTTGATGAACTCCTGCGCCTCCTCTGGGGTCTTGAAGATGTGGGTTCTGCCCTCATACGTGGTCAGCAGTCTCGCAGGATAGATTACACCATGACGAATCCCAAGGTTGCGCAGCTCCTTACGTACGGGATCAAACTGCTTCCTCAATTGCTGGATTCCTGTGGCCAAATCTGGGTAGAACCGCACCTGCTGGTCCTGGTGTTTAATCTCTCCTTTAGCACGTGCAGCGTTGAAGATCTTCATCCTGTCTCTGTTGCTAAGAAACTTCATAATTAAGGTCCTCGGCGGTCCCTTATCTCTCCGTGGGCCAATACGATGTGCTTTTTCCAGAACCACTGCTGATTGCAACTCCTCGCTGCCCAGCACCTCCGGAATCCACTTTTCCAGAAAGGAACATACGTCCCGACCTTCTGATTCCTCTGGAAGACCCACCAGCCTCAAATTATTCTGTCTCGACCGAGATTCCAAATCCAAAATATTATCTTCCAGAGATTTATTTTTTTTTTCCAAAGTGCGCACCTTTAATTGAAGACGGGTGACGTCATCTTCAGCACTAGCGAGACGGAGCTCCATCTGCGCCGTTCGTTCTACACAGTCACCCAATTCCTTTCTTATTCCTTCCAGCGCTGTCATAATCCCATCAAATCTAGAGGAAAAGTCCGCTCTCATTGAACTCATGGCAGCCATCAGCGCATCTGCGCCATTCCCCGCAGAAATCGCACCGCCGCCAGCCTCCTCCGCCATATATGGAGCCTTGTTTGCTGCGTCACAGACCTGAAAGTCCGTTAATTTGGACTGTTTCGGCGGCTCGCTTTTTCCTTTTCCTGGTTTTCCAGCCTTAGGCTTCGCCGACATATCCTCGCCCAAATGCTGGGATACGTTCTGTCCCAAATGAGAGAGTTATTTGCCGATTTTTTTTCTCCAGGAGCAGAGCAGAGCGAGACACATCCGTCCTACGTGGCAGCCATAACCGGAAGCCAAAGTCGCACTTTAAAGAAAAAAAGAATCCAATTTGTGGGTTTGCTGATCGCTATAATTTAGCTTTCCTCTGATCATGCTGCTGCTGCTACAGCAGCAACCACAGAAATATAATTATATTTCTGTGGTTGCTGCTGCTGCTACAGCAGCAACCACAGAAATATAATTATATTTCTGGATGCACTATAAATATAATTATATTTCTGTGACTACAACTACTGCATCTTCCTGTACGTCTACTTAATTTTCTTCTTCATCTTTTTTTTTTTAATTGCTGTGTCAGTGGTCCCTCTGTTTGGATGGGAGGCTAACTCTTGCGCATGCGTAGTAAGCGCGCACAGGCAACGAGGTCACAAAATTTGGGCTGCATGTGGCCATCTGAGGAGGGGCCCTGTGACTCCAGATGATGATGAAATTTACATCACTGAAGCCTCGCGGTTGAGCAGACGTGGAACACGGAAAGGGAGCATAAATCCAGCTTTACACCTGGCTGATTGACAAGAGGCATGGCTCCAACAAGAAAGGAGTGAGTTGAAGCAATGGGAAAAGATTATAAAACTCCTTCAGGAAGGTAATTCAACATGGAGTGTGGCAAAAGATGTTCATTGTTCCCAGTCAGCTGTGTCTAAAAACAAAATGGGAAATGCAGGCAGACCAATGAACACATCAAAGTGTCAGGACAGAAAATTCAAAGCAATATGCCCTGAAAATGAAAAATACACAACCAAAGAAATGAAAAACAAACTGTCAAAACTGGGAATCAATATCTGTAATCAGATGAAGTAAATGAGATTTACAAACTGAAAATCCAAATGTAAAACCAGAAGAACCCAAAGTTACTTCACTCCTGTACTCTACTACAACTTTAAAGTTATTCTCCTCACATGTAAAGCAACAAACAGTCAAAGTCACAGCGACCTTACTGACATCATCACTTCAATAAACCCTCACACCAGAAAATAAGAGATCAAGGCTTCAGATCTTCAGATCTGAGATGCCCTAGTCCACTTAGGCTTTCAAATCAGGTCTAAAAATCCTGCATTGTGCCATAAAACATACAATGCCGTATTTCAGCCCAAATCCTTTTCTAGACCTGTTGTTATGACAATTACAAGGTATGATGGATCCTCCTATCAATCACGGCCCCACACTGTTACCTGTGGGGTCCCACAAGGGTCAGTCCTTTGCCCAACTCTCTTCAATATCTACACGCTCCCCCTGGGCCACATCATCAGTAGGCATGGTGTCTCATACCACTGCTATGCTGACGACACGCAACTCTACGTGAGGTTGGACCTCACCTTCCCCACACTCCCATCAGCTCTTACCTCCTGCCTGGAGGAGATGGAGACATGAATGTCCAAGAACTTTCTCCAGCTTAACAGCACAATAATAGAAGTCCTCCTAATTGGCACCCCATCAGCTCTGCTCCACCCCCATTAACTGCATCTCCTTTTCTGGCCACACCATTCCCCTTTCCACCTCTGTTACAAACCTAGGTAGCAAATTTGACCCCCACTTATCATTTGACACATATGTCCACCACCTCTGTAAAACTGTATTTCTCCACCTGAGAAATGCAGCCAAACTCCACCCCTTCCTCTCCCTCCATGATGCTGAAAAGGTGGTCCACGCCTTTGTTTCCTCCAGGCTGGATTACTGTAATGCACTCCTCATCGGGGGGTCCTTGGCAGGCGCCTCCTAAAGCTCCAACATATTCAAAACTGCGCTGCCAGGATCCTGATGAGGGTGCGGAAATTTGAGCATATCCCACCCATCCTCGGATCACTCCAGTGCTCCCCATTCACCTTCACACTGAATACAAAATCTGTCTTCTTACCCATTCTTGCATTCATGGAGGTGCACCACAATACCTAAAAGAACTCCTCACACCACAGTCCACTTCAAGGCACCTCTGCTCCTCCAACACTCATTGTCTCTGTCCCCCCAGGACCAAACTACACACAATGGGGCATCGGGCCTTCACAGCAGCTGCCCTGCAGCTCTGGAATGCCCTGCCAGAAAATCTGAGGGCACCTCAGACTGTGGACTGCTTCAAAAGGCAGTTAAAGACTCACCTGTTCAGAAAAGCTTTTTAATTTCCTGGTACACCATTGTGTGCCATCTTTTAAAGTTTGTTTTATTGTTGCTCTTAATCCTATTTATGCAACACTTTGAGATTTTGCCCCGAAATGTAAAGTGCATTATAAATGAAATAAATTATTATTATTATTGTCAGCAGATCTTTACACATTACTCCAGACCTCATGGGAATTTAGACAGACCACCAACAGTCAGGGTGGTTCTATGCCATGATGAATGAGGAAGGGGCAGTACTGGGGACACAACCGAGAATGAATCCAAAACTGAGAAATGGCAATCAGGGAAATTTTCACCTGTAAGTCCTTAAAACAAAAATCTCTTTCCTAATAGAAGTAATTTTGAGCTGAATGTGAAAACTCTCTAAACCAGGTACTGAGCAATATTTAACAAGCATGCTATTAGTCACTATAAAGTGAAAAAGCCCTTTTGAAGAAATCCAAATGCTGAGTGAAAAACTTTTAAAGGGTCCTCAGAATTTCAGAGGAAATTTTGTCATAGTCCACCGTGCTGATGAGAGAACTACAGGAATACATTGAAATGGCAGTGAGAAAAGTTTAAATTCCAAGAGTAGGTAAAAAAAAACTACATCAAAAAACTCAAAAAGATGCATTTACATTAGCACAGTAAGGTATCATGTAGACATCAATAAGAAAAAAATATGAGAAACTTACGGTTATATAGAGACCCACATTCTGCATACTCCATCACCAAACAGACCTATGAATATCATATCATTCAGTAGAGGATAACACACAGTTTAACAATGCCGTGTTCTCTAAAAGTCTGTTCTATTCACTAGGATACTTCTTTTACAGTTCTGTTTTACTGTTAATATTAACACAACTATTCCCCAAACGTGCCTTCCAGGGAAGAGCTTAGTTATGCGAGGGAGTCCTTGGCGAAAATTTGATCTTTTTAGGATTGTGGTGAAGTCACACTGGTGACATTCTTAAGACAAACTTAATGAGGAGAACCTCAGTTTTACTTCATGTTGAACAACAGGACACTAATCAACTGCTCCACTGGGTGTAGTTCTTACTAATCTGACCAGACATCAAACACAAGCTGTACTCCATATGTCACGAAAAGGGAGAAAATAATGAAAGAAAAAATATATGTCTAATGCAGTAATTCCCACACAACTTTGTTTTGGAGGTAGAACATCCCATATAATTCACTACTGGACAGACTCACGCTTAGTTGCATTTAGCACATACCGAGAAGAAAAATGCACAAGGGCTCACCAGTGTGAAAAATTAAGCCATTGCAGAAATGGCTTAAAGCTGCATTTCTATCTACTGCAAAGATCAATGGGAAATCACACATTTCATTTTATGCATTTGAGGGTACGAGACAAAGAGGTCAACCTAGTTGTAAAAGCAGTCTGGAAGAAGTGGAAGGAGATCCCCGATCATCTGCAACAAAAAGAAGCCCATCCTGCTCAAGACCAAAGTGTACAAGGTTTGGTCCACCAGAGTCAAAGGGACCTTCCAGTCACTGTGACCCTGCATGAACAACACAGGCCTAATTTCATCTTCATGGACGGCAATGCTCCAGCTCATCGACGTCGCATCATTAGGAAATGGCTGCTGGAGGCTAGGGTACCTCAAATGGAGTGGCCTGCACTTTCTTCAAACCTGAATCCCATAGAAAACCTATGGGATCAACTGAGTCGCCATGTAGATGCTGGAGAAGACTGAAATATGCACGATGCAATGAATCAGGGGCATCAGTCTACACAAGATAAAAGAACTGAAGAAATCTCAACTAGCTTAAAAGTCAAAGAGAAGCAAGCAGTATAACGAGAAGGCAATGGAGACCCAGGTGGAGCAGATTCATTCGTTCGGCCAACGTCTTTCCTGCAAAGGAACAGAACCTAAATGAGAAGAAGACTGGTCATACTGTACATAGTGGATAACATTAATCAGTCTTTGGTCACTAGGCAGCAAGCTCTGGTCCTTCCCTATAGTAGGTGATTTCTCTTCATAGTCTCCTGTCTGATGGTCTGATTCAGGTAGACTCTGAATGCAGCTGATGGTGGCAGGTGGTTTTGATTCTTTTATCAATTCATTTGTCATTGATAAAAACTGTGCAAGTCAGTTTGTTCTGCTATAGATATGTGGTAGTTCATGTGTTGCTACAATGATCTCACTGAGGCTGCAGAGTGGAACAGAATTATCACCTAAAAACTGCTGCTGAAGATGGAGGACTCCTTTAACAGAATTAGGTACTCAGTGAAGCAGCTGATTATTGCTGTTATTTATTACAATATCATAGTTATTGTATAGTTTAATTCTTGATTTAAACATGCCTCCTTTAGCTCACACCCGTTAACTTATCAACTTTTTGTGAACTTGGAAGTGTTAAATCCATACAACCGCGCTGGCAAAGCATACTCACCGGGTTGTCACAGGAACCGTACAGCTTAACAATGTTGGGATGATTCACACGGGAGAGCTGGCGAAGCTGAAAATACACATTGGGAAAAAACAAACAGACAGACAAGTTATGGTTTGGATCATTCCTGGATCAATAAAGTACATCTACGTATCTATATCTATCTATCTATATGCAAATCCAGAAAAAAACACAACACACTGATAAAACACCTTATAAAACAATCTGCGAATTGTCTGATTTTACCTACAATTGGGGCTGTGCAATATGACAAAAACTTCATATTACGATATAAATAATCTTATTTGACGATAACAATATATATCATGATACACATTTTCTGTAAATTCTGTAGTTTATATATAATAACCAATAGGGCTGTGCGATATGACGATATACTGTATATTGGATGACAATATAAAAACGTCTATCGTTTCATAGAATACGCTATTATTTATATTGTATTTAAAATGCACATACTCCCATTTATTCAGGAAAGCTCCTCACCACTACTTGTCAGCACCCCGTTTCTCCTCCGCAGTGCGCGACTGTGTGCAACGAACAGGTGTGTGGTGGGTGGCTAGGCTTCAGTCCGGTGGTTGCTAATGCTAACTCCAAACTACTGGATCAGATAGCTGCTACTCCTGTCTGCCAGGGATGTGGGACTGTTTTCCATCGTTCTGCATCAGGGAGGATAGTTTGTTAACCTTGTTTTAATAGGAGGTAAGTAGGGGTGGGCAATATGGCGTAAGTGATATCACGATATTTCTGTGAATTTTCAGGTTAACAATATTTTCTGCGATATTACAGAATAGTTTTTTACCTCCGCCAAGGAGGTTATGTTTTCATCGGCGTTGGTTTGTCTGTCTGTCTGTTTGTTTGTTAGCAAGATAACTCAAAAAGTTATGGACGGATTTTCATGAAATTTTCACAGATTGTCAGAAATGGGCTATCCTACAGATGATTAGATTTTGGTGGTGATCCGGATGACCGTCCAGAAGAAAGCCGCCATTACGGAAAATGCGATTTTCCTGAATAACTACTGAACCACTAATCCTATCATTGTCAATCCAATTGCTAGTCATATGTTTTCATGGTCAAGGAATCTGAAAACGTACACACAAACACTGTATGGGGGGAACTGTGGCGCCTGGCGGAGGTCTGCGCTCTCCGAGTGCTTTTCTAGTTTTCTTTTAAATTTATGCAAAAAGGACAGTTTCACAGGCCAGCATTTACCTTCAACATATTCAGGAAAAACAAAACAAAAACTCTTTATTTCTCCATTTTATAAATGGCAGCTCAGATTTAATTTAAAATATTTTCTAGCTCTGTATCAAATATTACAAGAGTATAAAGCGTTACATCTTAACTGCACACAGAGGTCGAGTTTTATGCTGAATCACTTTACCTGCATTACTCCCGTTGCATGGACCTGTCCTTTGGCTCTCTGAACGGATGGTTTTTTTTCCTCTTTCTTTGGGTAGTTAAATAAACTGAAGATGAAGCAGCCAAAATGAAAGTAAAAATCTACAGCCACTTCGAGCTGCACATTGTTCAATGTTAATAACACTCCAGCGGTGTTCTGGACGTGTGGAAAAAATGCAGGCAGATTATCCACACTGCTGCACCATTTTTTTTTAAACATGACAGCAGTCTGAAACAGAAAGTGAAACTTAAATATTTCCACTCAACTGGAGACTGATTTCAGAGCGGCAGCTTCCTGCCATGTTTGTTTTGCCGTTTCTATGTGGTGTGACGTTGTCATGCAGCAGACCCTAAATATCGCGATATTCATTTTTACACCAGAAAATTTATACTGGTATTATCGTGAACGATACGATATGGCACACCCCTAGAGGTAACTAACATTAATACCATGTCTAATTATAAAATGCTAAATAACGATGCTAAGTTGTGCTAACTGGAAACATGTAGCAGACCATCGTTTCTTTAGTTTAAATTACAGCTGAGTTTCTTAGTTTTGTCTGAAAATTTTTTATTAAAGCTGCAAAAGTGCGTGATGATGGGACATACACGCAAAATAAATAAATAAGAAATAAATTAAAACAGGTCGGAGGAGCAAGTTGGCTCTTAATGTAATTTATTTGATTTCTAATCATTTTAATTAGTCAAGTAGTGACAATCAGTCCCTCCAGGATTTTGTGAAGTTGCGATCGCACCAATTCACGCAAAATCAGCCAATCAGCGCAACTATTGCGCGACCTTGCAACTTTGTCCAATCATCGCAACTTTCCCGCAAATTTTGGCCAATCCTCGTCAACTTCGGCCAATTTCACCAATCAAATTTGTCTCTAACTGGTGCTGAAGCGGGCATCGCTGCACCGCGTTCACTTCCGTGTTTACAGTGAGTAGTGAGTTTAGTTTACAGTGAGTAACGGAACACATCAGCAAACAGAGTGTGTGATTTAAAAAAAACACTCATCCGCGAGGTTTTCAACACCGTCCCTTCCTCCGTCTTCCCCAGCCTGCCCGTGGACGCCTCGGCACGTCTCCGTCTTGACCGCGTGTGCGAAGCGCTGGGTTTGTGTTGAAAAACATGTGCCTGTACAAAAGCACCCCGTCGCGGGAGCGCGAGTGAGGAGAGTACACTACACTACAGCCAGTGTTTGAACATTTATACACCTTTAGAGGCAAAATCATTACTACATCTGGTCAATGAGCTTTAAAACTCAATCTCCGGTGTGGACGGACAAATGCACCCCCCCACACACCGTAAATGAAAGATGTGTGTGTGTGTGTGTGTGTGTGTGAAGACTGACATGCAGCAGACAGACAGGTAGGCATGGAAAGAGAAAGAATATTCTATGCATTTTTTTTGTCAGAAAATCACAGACTCCAATAGCCAATAAGATAAGATAAGATAAGCCTTTATTAGTCCCACAATGGGGAAATTCCAGGATTGCAACAGCACAGGGACAGCAACACTCAGAGCAACAATCAAGAAGACAAGATAAACAAGAGCAGCGAATATACATATGTACACATAAATATATATATACAGACAGTGCGGAGCATTGTAGCTAGATGGAATAAACAGCATAACCGTCTACTTAGTTATCCTACATAGTATGAATATGTACCCATACACATCGTCACCCTCCGTAGCGACTGATACTGTCCTAGTTGTATACTGGAGGGGACCATTGTGTAAGTCTATTGCGTCTTTTGCATTCAATACTATTAGGTCGTCACGTTTTTTTGCTATCTCTGCGAGCAGCCCTGCTTAAGTTATACAGTCTGACAGCCGTAGGTAGGAAGGACCTGCGAAACCTCTCGGTTGTGCACCTAGGATGATGTAGTCTGCTGCTAAATGAGCTCCTTAGTGCATTCAGTATGTCCTGCATAGGGTGGGACTCGGACTCCAGCAGAGATGACAGTTTAGCCACCATCCTTCTCTCTCCCATCTCCTCCACTGGGTCAAGGTGTTGCCCCAGGACAGAGCTAGCTTTCTTGATCAGTTTGTTCAGTCTCTTCCTATCGGCTGCTGTAATGCCACTGCCCCAGCAGACCACTCCAAAAGTGATGGCTGATGCCACCACCGTGTCGTAGAATGAATACAGAGCAACAGAATAAATTATTTTTTCCTCTCCACTCGGTACCGAGTGGTGGGGAACCGTAGGGAGTTTTCAAATTAAGGTGCTGCCAATAATTTCCAAACCTCTACTCTTTAGCATGCATTCAATGCAATTTAGCTGTTACAATCGATATTGTGTTAATGTTTGTATTTGCTGTTGCACAAGAGTTTTTCCGTATAGCAGGAGTTTCTGCTTAATTTACAAATCAAGTGGAAATGTTTGACAATCCTGTGCTTTTCTTCTATTGTTATATGGAATATCACTGCAGTAAAGTGGAAAAAAGCATCTGCTTTAAAATTTGGAATTCTTCCCACAACTTTTAGTGCAAAAAACACTAAAAACTTTTATCGCAACTTTTTAAAACAGCTCCCGCGAATTCAGGCTTTTTGGCATCCCGCAACATCCTGGAGGGACTGGACAATGAATAAAGTTAAAGTCATCACATGTATTTTATTACATTACCTTTTGTGTCTTGATTTTCAGATCCTGACCAATCTGAAATATTTTTACTAAGCAGCAAACAGGTTAAATCAGGCCAGAATGGCAGTCTTTAGGCTGCAGATCAATACTTACATTTCCACTGATTTAAACTAACAGCTAATTTATATCTGTAGCTGACAGCCATCGGTAATTTTCTCATTTTCAGACATTTTTTATGTAATTTTTTTTTTTCTCCTCTGGCTCGGGAAATATTTAACTATTTGATGTTTTTTTTTCCACAATATCTTTATTGAACCTTTTTTTTTTTTAACAAACATGACACAAACAATCAAACACTAACACTAAAGTACTACAAAAAAAAATGCACTAAAAACACCAACAACCACCAACAAAATGAAGTCTTCAACAATGCTCCTCTGTTTAGTCTAGACAATCCATTACATAAGTATACATATTATGTTCACCAGTTTGGAATTTACAAGGTCCACACACATCATTCACCTTCTTCTTCAAGAGTAATGTTTAAATTTTTTACATAATCAATAAAAGGTCTCCATATATTCTCAAACACACTTTCCTTTGATTTCAGTATGTATGTTATTCTTTCTAATGGAAGGTTTGTTAACATCTGTCTTAACCACTGAGTCACATCTGGTCTATGAGTCTTTTTCCACAGTAGTGCAATACATTTTTTGGCATTAAGCAAACTGAGGTCTATGAATGTTCTTTCACTTTTATTAAAGTTATGCTTTTTTGGGTACAGACCCAACAAAAACAATTTAGGATTCAATATGATTTGTTTTGAAATTATTTTTTCAATTGTTACCCTCACCTCTTCCCAAAACATTCTAATTATTCTACATTCCCATAAACAATGAAATAGGGTTCCTTTACTTTCCATGCATTTTGTGCATGTATCTGGTATGTTTTTGTTATATCTATTTAACTCCACCTGTGTAACATACATCCGCATTAACCATTTAAAATGTATCAATTTAAGACGTACATTTATTGATTTGGTTTGAGCTTCTGTACAAGCCAATTCCCATTGTTCCTCTGAAATTTCACTTTGCAGATCTTCTTTCCAGTAGTTTAATCTTTTCTGTGAGTTTTCACTTGAGGATAGTGTCAATGAGTTATAAAACTCTGAAATAATACCCTTTCTTTTACTATCTTTCATCAACATTTTTTCCAAGGATGAATAAATAGGTCAAGTGAGAGCATTATTTTGGTTTGATCGAATAAAGTTCCTAAGTTGAAGATATTTAAAAAAATGTGTTCTATTAAGATTAAATTTGATCCTCAGCTCTTCAAAAGACATTATGTTATCTGAACATGACAAATATAAATCTTGAAATTTTTGGATCCCTTTTAAACTCCATACTTTAAACACAGCATCCGCTCTCCCTGGTTTAAAATATTGATTACCCCATATTGGACTAAATTGTGACAGTAAGTGTGGTTCTTTTAAATATTTTTTAGTTTCACACCATATTTTAATCATATGTTTTACAAATGGATTTTTAACTTGTTTCTGTAATTTTTTTGCCGAGTCTGAATATATGAATATGGGAAGAGGTAAAGGTAAATTGTATGATTCCATTTCAGTCCAGTGAGGGAGATCATTTGATGAAAAATAATATGTCATAGACCTCAGTTGTGCCGACCAATAATACAACATAAAATTTGGACATTTCAGACCTCCACGATCAAATGGTAAATATAATAAAGACAGACGTAATCTAGCCCTCCTATTGTTCCATATAAATTCCACTAACTTTTTTTTAATTCTTGAGAATAAATCTAAAGGTGGTGGTAAGGGAATGTATTGAAATAAATAAAGTATTTTAGGTAAGATATTACTTTTAAGTATATTGATTCTCCCGATCATCGACATTGGTAGTGACATCCATCTCTGAAGTAACTCATTAATATCTGTCATTAAGGCTTCATAATTGACACTGGCGACTGATTCTAGCTTAGGCACAATTTGGATTCCTAAATATTTAAACTGATTTACAACATTAAATTGATTTACCTCAAGGGCTGGGTAATTTCTCTGGGTCTCATTTAGCATTAATATTGAAGATTTAGTTTTATTTATTTTATATCCTGATATTTCCCCAAAATTCTTTATTAAATTCAACAAGGTCAGAATTGATTTTTTAAGATTCGACATAAACAAAATTATGTCATCGGCATACAGGGAGATTTTATGTTCTGTTGGTCCAACTTTAATTCCATATATTTGTGACTGTAAACGTATCGCCATCGCTAAAGGTTCAATTGCCATAGTAAACAGTAAAGGTGAAAGTGGACAGCCTTGTCGACATCCTCTATTGATTTTTATTGATTTTGAAATATTGTTATTTGTTAGGATTTCTGCTGTAGCATTATTGTATATTATCTGAACCCATTTTATGAAATTATTTCCAAGTCCAAACCTTTGTAAGACTTCAAAAAGAAAGGGCCATTTGACTCTATCAAAGGCCTTTTCGGCGTCCAGTGATAGGAGAGCTGTATCCGGTGCTTCTTTATTAGAATAAATAATATTAAATAGTCTTCTTACATTATGGAAGCCTTGTCTTCCCTTTATAAAGCCATTCTGATCTCGATTAATAATATTTGGTAAAATTTCTTGTATTCGTCTTGCTAAAATTTTACAGATTATCTTAAGGTCGGCATTTAATAGGCTTATTGGTCTCATATTTTCACATTTATTAGAGGGTTTACCTGGTTTTGGCAACAGTATAATTAAGGCATTATTCATGTATGATGGTAAATTACTATTTTGAAATGCTTCTAAAACCATTTCCAAAAAAGGTTTTATTAATTTATTCTTAAATTTTTTATAAAGGTCAACTGGAAGACCATCTGGTCCTGCATTTTTTCCTGATTTCATATCATCAATGGCTAGTCCAACTTCTTCTTGACTAATTTTAGACTCCAGTATCTCCCTATTTTCATTTGGAATACACGGTATAAATAGTTCGTTCAAAAACCCATGTAGTTTTGTTAAGTCAGATTCATTTTTGGTATCATATAATTTTTCACAGTAATCTCTAAAGGCTCTATTAATTTCTAAAGGATCTATAACTACCTGTCCATTACTTATAATACTGGTAATTGGTGTTTTAAATTCTAATTGTTTAATCTGCCATGCCAATAACTTTCCTGATTTTTCACCTTGTTCATAAAAAGATTGTTTCAATCTTAGAAGACTCGAGGCAGCTCTATTCGCTGATTTTTTGTCATATTCAGCTCTCAAAATCAGTAATTCGTTCTCCAACCTTGGATCACTTCCTGCATACACTCTTTCTTGAAGAATTTTTATTTTATGTTCCAATTGGACTCTCTCCTCTCGAGTCTTCTTAGATTTTGAACCTGTATAACTAATAATATGTCCCCTAATAAAAGCTTTGAAAGCCTCCCACTTTACACATGCTGATGTTTGTGTAGTATTGATGTCAAAGAACTCATCTATCTGTTTTTCTATGTACTTAACAAATTCCTCATCCTGAAGCCATTTATGCTGAAATTGCCATCTACCTGGTTCCTTTGTCAATTTCTTATCTACATATATTAGACAGCAGGGTGCATGATCAGAGATCACGATGTTATCATAAAAACAGTTTTGAATCTTGGACCTTAATTCTGTGGAGATCAAAAAATAATCAATACGTGAGAATGTCTTATAAGTATTGGAATAACAAGAGTAGGCTTTAACTTGTGGTTTCATTTCTCTCCATATATCTAGCAATTTCAATTCTTTCATAAAATGATTAATGGTCATCCTACATCCATTGTGCGTACAGTCCTGTCCTGTTGATCTATCTATACCGGGATTCAATGTACAATTAAAATCCCCTGCTATTATATGTTGCCCTGTAAGTGATGATAAGATAAGAAACAAATTAGCAAAGAACTTTTGATCATTTTTATTGGGACCATATAAGTTCACCAAATTTATATTTTCTAATAGCAAAGATCCTTGAATGATTACATATCTTCCAAATTTGTCTCCAATTACATTTTTCACTTGAAATGGGACTGATTTATGTATGAGAGTCATAACTCCCCTGGCTCGGGATGAAAATGATGAGGTGAAAACACTTCCTTGCCATCTACTCCTAATTCTTTTTACATCCTCCTCTATTAGATGAGTTTCTTGTAAAAACACAATTTTTGAACCCATGTCTTTTATTTTATTCATAACTTGTTTAAGTTTTTTTAAATTTTGTAGACCTCTGCAATTCCATGAAGTTAAATTAAGATTAACGCTTTGGTTTATGATCAATAGGGAGTTTGGGATTACCTTGCAGTGTAAACATGCTCAAACAGAGAAGCAAAAAAATGAGTGGTTGAACTTTCACCCTACAAACTACACACAAACAAATTCCCCCTTCCCACATCTGTGGCGATCCCCCCCAAAATCAAAAGAAAAATTCCGTCTCCCGATATAGCCATCGGCCGCTCCACACCCACGAGGATCAGCCAAAGCCACTCCTTCTTCATCCTCCCAATCACCCTAACTCTACTGCTTTTAATAACGTAACATTAACTCTCTTCTGTAATTTTCCAATTTAACTCCAAAATTTTATAGCAATTTTGTACATTTTTTTTTTAAATATGTAATACAATCTATATTTTGTAATCTTGCTATATGTTTCAAATCAGTTAAATGCCTATGTAAATGCTCAAATATTCTACCCTATATTCTGTTCATGCTTAGCTCCCACCAGTCTCTTCCTGGATCTTCTTGATGAGCTCCTGCGCCTCCTCAGGGGTCTTGAAGATGTGTGTTCTGTCCTCATATGTGACCAGAAGTCTTGCAGGGTAAATCACTCCATGACGAATCCCAAGGTTGCGCAGTTCTTTGCGGATGGGGTCAAACTGCTTCCTTAATTGTTGGATTCCTGAGGCCAGATCTGGGTAGAACCGCACCTGTTGATCTTGGTATTTAATTTCTCCTTTGGCCCGCACCGCGTTGGAGATCGTCATCCTGTCTCTGTAGCTGAGGAACTTCATAATTAACGTCCTCGGTGGTCCCTTGTTACCTCTCGGTGGGCCAATTCGGTGGGCGCTTTCCAAGACGACTTATGTATTTAGCTCCGCGTTGTTCAATGCCTCCGGGATCCACTCCTCCAAAAAGGAGCATGAATCACGACCCTCGGCTCCCTCCGGTAGACCCACCAGCCTCAGGTTGTTCCGTCTCGACCGGGACTCCAAGTCCAGGACATTATTTTCCAGACTTTTATTTTTTTTTTCCAAAGTGCGCACCTTTAATTGAAGTCCGCTGATTTCATCCTCCGCACTGGAAACACGAAGCTCCGCCTGCGTCACTCGCTCCACGCAGTCACCCAACTCCTTTCTCATTGCATCCAACGCTGCCATAATCCCATCAAGTCTAGCGGAAAAGTCCGCTCTCATTGAGCTAATGGCAGCCAGCACTGCACCTGTGCCGCCGTCATCAGCAATTACCGCACCACCGCTAGTTTCATCCGCCATATCCGCAGCTTTCCCTGCTGCGCCACAGACGTGAAAGTCCGTTAATTTCGACTGCTTCGGCGGTTCAGTTTTTCCCCCACCTGATTTCCCAGCCTTATGCCTCACCGGCATATCCTCGCCCAAACGCTGAGAAAAGTTCTGTTCCAAATGAGAGAGTTATTTGCCGAATCTTTATCTCCAGGAGCAGAGCAGAGTGATACGTGTCCTTCTAGGTGGCCGCCATAACCGGAAGTCCCAACTATTTGATGTTTACTTTTTATTCATATATGATTTAGAAGAAAAACCTGAAACTGATGAGAATCAAGTCTCAAATGCACATTACAAAACTATTTTATAACTCTGAAAAATTATGACGGAAAATGGTACATGTAAAAAAAAGTTTAAAAAAGAGACGGTCCTTTTTATGTGACAATCTAAACTGTAGAATTCACCAAAAATGCATATTGCGATATCGTTATCGTGATATAAGATGACTTATATCGTGATATAAATGTTTTTTCCATATTGCACAGCCGTAATATCCAATAAAAAGGGCCATCTCTTTTAATACATTTTAAATTACATAGTGAAAAAATCAGTTGTACAAATTCATGTCATTATTTTGCACCCTTTTTCTCCTCTTAATTTTTCAGTGTTGTTGTAAAATTGTTTTTAACCCCTTGCACTCTGGTCAATTTCCCTAAAAACGCCAAAAAAATAACGTGCCTAAAGTAAATCAAAAGCTGTTCTTCAACCCTTTGCAGCATCTTCATGGGGTTGGTCTCATTTAAAAGAAAACACTTTGAATTTTTTGGCAAAACAGTCATAATCTCTCTAAGTGCTCCGGCCACTGAGTAACAGTCATCTAAACATACTGAACTTGAAGAAAATAAATTTCGCCTGGGTGTTTTTTTGGATACAAATGCTTGCAAATAACACACAGCTTCAGATCCGGGCTGGAAAATGCAACAGAAATGTAGAACCAAGTGTTATCCAGCTGACGTCAAAATTTTGTAACAATACCACAAAAAATGAATATATTACACAGCTTTGTTCTCAGGTAGTTACCAGGCGTTTTTGAACTGTGCCAAATTGTGCCAAATGGCACAGTTTGGAAAAACGTCTGTAACTTTTGAATGATTCAATATAGAAGCTTCATCCTGGGCTCTAATGAACTTCTCTTCCTCAATGTCAGATGAACACGAAGCTGGTCCGCTTATTACGAACTCGTGGTTCTGGTCTCGCGACCCGGTCAAAACATAATTCCATTATTGCGGTTTTGCGCTTCCATGATTGCGGTTTTGGCGAACGATTTTTCAAAACAAATAACAGTAGTAAGAAAAAAAGACTGGCGAACGCGTGTGTGTCACCCAGCCTTCGTCGTCGGCCTCCGTCGGTCTATGATGACCATGGAAGAGAATCCTAAACGTCTACTCTGCTGGAATAAAAAAAAAAAAAAAAAAAAGCACCGCCTGTGGCTGAACAGGCCGATGCGCGAATGGCAGTCCCTGTCACACAGGTCGCACTTGTGGGTGGTCTCCGTGCTGCTGGGTCTGTGGCGGTTCTTCCTGCGGGTCCTTTTTTCATCTGCTGCAGCAGTCTTTCTTCACCCAGCCTTACACAAAACAGCTTTTGAACTTCTGTGTTTCAACTGGCTCGCTGCATTCGCAGCGTTGGTAGGCGGGTCCTTCTTGTTAGGTTTTCAGTCATTGGTTCTTCAAGGTTTCAGAAACCCAATTCAAGGCTCTTATTAGTCGAATGAGAAGTCAATCATATCTAATCTGTTCGTGGCTGTGTCTGTAGTGGAAGAACGGAAATGCAGCTTTTTTTTCCAGTGCGCTCTTGGACGCAGCACCCTCGTGCGCTCTAGGATGCAGAGACGTGCCCGTCCGCGGTACACCGGAGTGCAAGAGGTTAATGTGCATTTGAGAAGACTTCCAACTATTCATTATCACTACTTGACTAATTAAAAATGATTAGAAATCAAGTTACATTAGTTTGTTCCTCCAACACATTTTAATTTATTATTTATTTAGTGTGTATGCAGCCGCTGTCACACACTTTTGCAGCTTTTGTAATATTTTTTTCAGACAAAATTAAGAAAATTGACAGTAATTTAAACTAAAGAAATGATGGTCTGATACACTATAATGTTTCCTATTAGCAACACGTTAGCATTGTCATTTAGCATGCACCGTTTATAATTAGATAGATGGTGTTAACGTTACTTACCTCCAATTAAAACGAGGTTAGAGGATTATCCTCTCTGATGCAGCAGGTGGTCCCACATCCCTGGCAAACAGAAGGAGCAGCTATATGACCAAAACATTAGCTTGCAGTTAGCTGCCTTCCACCGGAACCCACCATTGCACACACCTGGTGCGATGCGGGGGAGAGGCGGGCGGTGGCAAGTAGAAATGGGGTTTGTGTGTCTTTTAAATCCCGATATAAACAATACAGTTTTATATGAAACAGAAAATGTTTTCTGATCGCGCCACCAATATACAGTATACTGTCATATCGCACAGCCCCACCTACAATCACATTTTTCAGAGAATACAAGTAAAATGTTCAAAGAAATGTTATAGCAGATGTATCACTATGTCCAAAAAGACAATAAATTCCAACTTCGTATGTAGTTTTTAGTTTCGTCAATTATTGCAGATAGACTCGAGTTCATAAACTTTTTCTTTTCAGTGCAAAACTGGGCAGCAGCATCTTCCTGTTACAAATGGGGGAAGTTCTGCATCACCCTGCTGAAGTGTGTTTCAGTTAGTTAGGAAAACACAGACCTCTGCAGGCTGTAGTTAACCACAGGCTGACCAAGAGTACACGCTGGTTTACTGTACCTCAACAAGGAAAGCGTTCCTTTCATTATCACTCTCAATGGTCTTGATTGCTACATCCTTTCCTTTCCAGACCGCTTTGAAGACCACTCCAAATGTTCCTCTGCCCACAGCCTGAGGAGACAGAGCATGACAGCGCAATATGAGAGGACCCAGTGCAGGTTAGGGGCTTATCTATCTGCAGAGGTGGGAAGGAAGAGGATGCATTTACTCTGTTGAAAATAATTTTTTCACAGTTACTTTTAAGTGAATGTCAATTTTTTTCTCTCATTGACAGACAAATGTCTCCTTCAGCTCTAAAGTTAAAGAACCCAATCATAGCTCACATTACCAGAGCTGTATTAATGAGGGTGGAGGCCCCTGGGCTAGAGAGGAATTTTGAGTCTCACTCAGATGAAACTAGGTGGGCACTGGCTACACGACCATTATCCATCCACCTTCTATTGCTCTTCCGGAGGTCTGGGTCACGGAGGCAGCAGTTCAAGCAGAGAAGCCCAGACTTCCCTCTCCCCAGTCACCTGCTCCAGCTCTTCAGAGAGGATACCCAGATGTTCCCAGACCAGCTGGGAGACATAGTCTCTCCAGTGAGTCCTGGGTCTGCCCCGGGGTCTCCTCCCAGAAGGACGTGCCCAAAACACCTCAAGTGGGAGGTGTCCAGAAGGCATCCTGATCAGATGCCCAAACCACCTCAACTGGCTCCTTTCAATGTGGAGGAGCAGCGGTTCTACTCTGAGCCTCTCCTGGATGACTGAGTTCCTCACCCTATCTCTGAGGGTGAGTCCTGCAATCCTACAAAGAAAGCTCATTACAGCTGCTTGTATCCACAATCTCGTTCTTTTGGTCATTACCCAAAGCTCATGACCATAGGTGAGGGTAGGAACTGACTGGTCAATCGACAGCTTTGCCTTAGAGCTCAGCTCCCTCTTCACCACAACAGACCGGTACAACGTCCACATCACTGCAGATGCTGCTCCAATCCGTCTGTCAATCTCTCGCTCCATTCTCCCCTCACTCGTGAATAAGACCCCAAGATACTTAAACTCCTCCACTTGGGGGACAACCATCCTACACAACCATTATATGTACATATTAACCTCAAGGTCTCAGAGTTACACAGAGCAATATGGCTGCAGTCTGCATGCTGATAGTAGGGTTTAGTGACTTCTGTTTGCCTGGTGAATGCGAGGAGTGACAGAGAAATGTCAGGAAGCTGGGAAGTCATTTACAACTGATGATGAGCAGCAAAAGCCAAGATATCGCCAAGGTTTTTTTTAAGACATCCATCCTGTCTTTCATCCCTTATGTCTTTGGATGGTTTATATTATCAAACCAATGACAAGCATTAGAAAAACCATGTGACTAAACCTTGTAACTGCTAAAATTAATCCCTTCAAATTTATGCAGTGCTGCTAAACACACACGTCTTTTATGATGCCCTGTTCGACCTGTAACAATTACAAATTCTGATGGACGATAAACTTTCTCCAGAATTACTACAATAAACAATATTATCGCTGACATCATGAAGACCATTTTATGCCCGGGATATAGAGATGTGACAATAACAATCCATGCACTAAACATCTTTTCAAAAGTCACTTAACTTTTATTTATGAGCAATATTAAACACTGAAATGAAAATGAGTAAAATAATATTTCAAATGTCCTAAATAAATAAAACATGAATAATGCACCTCTTATGCTATATGAAGCGAGTAACGCTGTCTGTGAGCATGCACCATTTAGCACCGTCATGTTTATATCCGTATTGGTGGGCAAAGGCTCCTTTATACCAGCCTGTGGGAAAAGGGAGGGCTCTGCCCGTTTGACTGAGATTTTGGTCCCAGCTGCTAAAAAAAAAAAAAAACCTGTGTGGGATGGTTATGTTTTTAATGCATTTTCAATTATTACTAGTTTATGTTGCAACTGTTTTAATAAAACAGGCCAGCTTGGTGAAGCAGTAGCAGCATAGCCAGAAGGTCGTGGGTTTGATCCCACCCCTGACCAGCAGTGACCCTTCGGCATGGAGTCTGCATGTCTGTGTGGGTTTTTGCTGGGTACTCAGGTTTCCTCCCACAGTCCAAAGACATGCACGCTAGGTTGACTGGCATCAACTGGGGGATAAATTGTCCTTAGGTACGAATGTGAGAGTGAATGGTCGTGTGTCTCTGTGTTGGCCCTGCAATGGACCTCTCACCCCAAGATGCTGGGATAAGCTCCAGCGCCGCCCCCCCCCCTTCCCCCAGTGACCAGAAAAGGATTAGGTGGTTGAAGATGAATGAATGAATGTTTTAAAACACAGGGGACATTCCGGCTTGTTGACATTACTGAGCTCTCCTCGCTCCTTTGGCTTCGATCTGAAATGCTCCCACACCAGAGCTGTGGAATGCGGCTTTGGAATCAATTCCATGTATTTATTCTTTCAAGCTTTCTGGAACTGTGCAGTCATTTGGAAGCTTAGCCACGAGTGGTCCTGCACTCGCGTGCACAGCCGAGCTCAAGTGCCAGCACCACTACTGTTTATACATCGCCATGGACGATCAAAACAAGTGGCTTATGTCTTTGGTAAGTGCTGTTTCTTTATATGAGAAGCTTGAAAATTGAGAACTACCTGGTGAACATTTCAACTTCATGGACCTTATGGTCTATTTTGAGTTTGGTTTTAGATAGATGTACTTTATTGATCGCAAACTGGTAAATTACAATTTTTCCCCAGTAGCGCTCTCTCGTACAGCTGCCATGTTGTAAAATGCCTGACGGTAAGAATGGTTGCACTGATCTCACATCATATGCATGCAGCGTAAACATGGGTGTTGTCGTACACGAGTAACCGAGCCAGACTTGAAGCAGACCTCTCCAATCGAGCAAAAACTGAGGGCTTCGCTTCATGAAGCGATCACACTATTAAATAAAAGCACAGTTTTAGGGCTCAGTCGGGACAAATGTTATACTGTGCCTGGACCCTTCAGCTTCATTTCTTCTGGCTGTCCTGGCGACTGACAGGTGACAGCTGAAATGCTGGCGGCTGATGTAAACAAACACATGTAAACAGCGATATATCGAGGCCAGAAAGCTTATCGAGTTCATGTTTTCTTATCGTACAATTAATCAAGTTAGCTGTGACGGTTGCAGGCCTATGCTGTGTGACAACTAACATATTCTAATCCCATTTTAAGTGGTGGGCAAACAGCCTTGTTGGAGGTATGTGCTCTACGAGTTACTAACCATAATGATGTGGATTATAAGGGACGCATACAGCTAGTTAGCTTTTTACTCTCAATGACAGCTTACAGCTTGTTTACCATTTAAAAGAATAAACCTGGTCAAAGTTCCTGCTCAAGTTTTTTAGTAGAAGCTTTCTGTTTACTGCTACTCGAGTATTAAAGCTGAGTAATGTTTTCCATGAAGTAACAGAGTTGTACTGGACTACATCTCTGTTTTTTCCATCTCTGTGTACTAGCAGCTAAACAGTTTCAACAGTCGCTCTGTTTGTAACACAGGGCCTTGTTTTGGTAATAATTAGAAAATATATTATTCACTGGTTTACACTCCATAAGTGTGCCTCACGATAAACAGCAGTATAGGCCACATTTTTAAAGGCAGACTGAACTTAGTACAGCAGTGCTGTACTTTCAGCGGAGTCTCCGGATCAGAGAGCCGCAATAAAAAGTCAGCTTTAGCCTCCGTTAGCCTGTGACATTACCGCTTCCACCTGGATGTCTTCATACTGGATATCCTCGAACAGACAGCCGGCCGCCGGCTCCCCCATCACGGTGCAGCGGCGACACCCCTCGAAGCGGCCGACGGTGATGGAGGTCCAGCCCGGAGCTCGTCCAGAGGTGACCGGGGCTGAGCGTTCTTCTCATCTGTTGAATTCAGGAAGTGGACGGAGCAGCTAGCGCAGAGTTAGCTGCTGCAGGCGAGCTGCGCGGGGGAGCAGAGAACAGCCCGGAAAGACGGGGCAGCCCACAGCTGAACGCTTTAATCTCTGATCCAGCCCTGTGGTATGTACAGCAACTGTTTTATGACTGATTAATAACTTGAGCAAAGCCGTGAACGAGTCACAGTGTGAGGTGTTGTTTAGCGCAGCCTCCACTAGGGGCGACACGGTGTCAACAACGCAGCTGGATGAGCTTCAGACTGCAGCTCAGTCACATCTGTACTCAGGACCGGTGCCAGCGGGGGGCACGAGGGGACGGTGCCCCCAACTCAGTTTTGATCCAGTAATTATTTTGCTCTGTACACCTTATTCCTAGGCCCCATGATGCCTTGCGTGAATTATGGTAGCAACTTCCAGTACTAATTTAGAAAGTGGGGTTGTTACAGAAACGGGACACTTTTCCTTGTTAAAAAAAACCCAAAACAATGACTTTGGCATCAAAAATGCGGGAACACGGCCTTTTGCACCTCAAAAAAAGTAATATAATCATACCACTTCCTACGACTATGGAGAGGTGAGAAGATGACCTTAAAAAGTGGCCTGGTGTAGGAGTCAAGAATTGAGGAGACTGGATAATTTTCCAGAATCTGCTTTAATTCTCATCCATCCTACGTCCTCTCTCGATTGGAGTGAAAAGAGGCAGGACGCAGTCACACACATACATTTATCTCGCACAATACATCACACAAAAGTCACAATACTCAGCTACATCCTTTCATCTGTAATAGAACACCCAGAGTCCTTCTGTTCTCCTCTCTGACCCCCAAAAGGTCAGGCCGGGTAATCTTCTCCTCTCTCCTGAGTCCCCAGGGGGTGCAGACACATCGTCCTCTTGAGGTGTGAAGTCAATATACATGGCTAGCTCAAAATCTCTGTTGGCTGAATTCAGCCAGCCACATGTGAGTCACATAAGTTATAATTATGGGCTCCACATCACTCCCCCCTTCCACACGAAAGACTGGGCACCCACATACAGTCATACAACAGTCATACAGCACGTCACCCCCCCAACACAATCTCACAGCAACCTAAACCACCTGATCAAAAAACACATCATTCTGCATGCAGCTTAGGTTTCAATCTTCTCCCGAATCTGCTGTATGCAGGTCTCCTGCTCTGTGTTGGGCCGTCCTGCTGTGCATCTGTGGAGTGAGGGGGAGAAGGGTTATTTGCCCCTCGTAGGGGGTCCTGGGGCCGCCCCTTCGGAGGCCTGCCGCGTCGAGGCACGCCCGCCGGCCGTACAGACTCATTATGCAATACAAAAGCAGGCTTTAATCTATCGATACTGATCGTCTCCCTCCTGCCCCCCAAATCTAGCACAAAATATTTCTCCCCGGTTTCCAGCACTCGAAATGGACCGTCGTAAGGTGGGCAGAGGCTATGCCGCTGCGCATCGTGTCTGACAAAAACAAACTCTGCGTCTCGTAAAGCCTGGGGCACAAACACACGCGGGAAAGAGTGATGAGCGGGGCCTGGGAGCATTTCTGCTCCCGTGTTACTCAGAGACCCCCAGATCGGGGAGGGCCCTGGTGTTGTGTGGTCGGGTAAAAACTCGCCTGGCAGCCTGAGCGGTTGTGCAAAGACCAATTCTGCTGGTGAGGCATCTAGATCCTCCTTGGGTGCCGAACGTAACCCCAATAAAACGCATGGTAGTTTGTTTACCCAATCGGTGTCCATCAGTGACGCTCTGAGGGCTGCCTTCAAAGACCTGTGAAAACGCTCGCATAAACCGTTGGCCTGGGGATGATAAGCGGTCGTGCGGTGTACCGCCGCTCCTAAGCCGCTGGCCACTGCTGACCACAGTTCCGACGCAAATTGAGGTCCCTTATCAGACGTAATATCTGACGGGACCCCGAACCGTGCTACCCAGGCTGTTAAAAAAGCGCGTGCCACCTCTGCCGCTGTGGTCGATGTTAACGGGACCACTTCCGGCCAACGAGTGGTTCGGTCCACCATCGTTAAGAGATGTGTGAACCCTTGTGATGTGGGTAGGGGGCCCACGAGGTCCACGTGCACATGATCGAACCTTTTAGCCGGAATGTGGAACGGTTCTAAGGGCGCTTTAGTGTGCCTGTGAATTTTAGCCCTCTGGCAAGCCATGCAGGCCTTAGCCCACTCTTTCACGTGCTTGCGCAGGCTCGGCCAAACAAACTTCTCCGCCACCATTTTCACCGAAGCGCGCACCCCTGGGTGCGCTAGGGAGTGCACGGCGTCAAAAACGCGACGGCACCACGCGGCTGGCACCACCGGGCACGGTCGCCCTGTGGATACATCGCAGATAAGCGGGGGGAAACCGGTTTGTAGATTTCTGCGTTCCAGCCTTAACCCTGTTGGTCCAGACAGGAGCGCGCGCACGTCCGCGTCCTCGCTCTGCTCCGCCGCCATGGCTGTATAATCTATTCCCACGTGGACCGGAGCCGCGCGCGTGTCTGCGCTGTTACCGCGCTCTGGGTAAGCGGTCGCGCAATCCGTTTCTGCGCGGACGGGTGCTGTTACTGCGCGTGACAGACAGTCTGCCACCACATTGATTTTACCGGCTACGTGCTGAATATCGGTGGTAAATTCAGAAATTGCGGCCAGCTGTCTCTGCTGCCGCCCTGACCATGGTTCTGAAGTTTTGGACATCGCAAAAGTGAGCGGTTTGTGGTCGACAAACGCGGTGAAACGCCGCCCTTCCAGCCAGAACTGGAAATGTCGAATGGCTAAGTGGAGCGTCAGGAGTTCCCTGTCAAATGCGCCATATTTCCGCTCGGGCTCGCGCAGAGACCTGCTGAAAAAGGCGAGAGGTTGCCAAACTCCAGCGACCTGCTGCTCTACCACGGCCCCTATCGCTACCTCTGACACGTCTGTGGTTAGCACTATGCGAGCTGCCGGGTCTGGGTGCGCCAGCAGTGCTGCGTCAGCGAGTGCTTTTTTTACTGCTGTGAACACGCGCTCCCGCTCCGGGGACCACTCAATCACATTGGCAGGCTTCTGTTTTTTAAGCGCGGTGTATAACGGCTGCATGAGTTGTGCTGCGCGGGGTATAAAACGGTTATAAAAATTCACCATCCCCAAAAATTCCTGCAACGCTTTCACTGTCTGTGGCTGGGGAAACTCAGCCACCGCGCGCACTTTTGCCGGCAGAGGAACTGCTCCCTCTGGTGAGACACGGTGCCCCAGAAAATCAATTTGCGCTGCGCCAAACTGGCACTTGGCCGGGTAGATTATCAACCCGTGTGCTTCCAACTTTTGAAAAACTGTAGTGAGGTGTTTCTCGTGTTCCTCCTCTGAGGCGCTGGCTACTAAAATATCGTCCAAGTAGACAAAAACGAACGGAAGGTCGCGCAGCACTGCGTCCATCATCCGTTGAAAGGTTTGCGTGGCGCCTTTAAGGCCAAAAGGCATGCGTAAAAACTCAAAAAGTCCGAACGAGGTTATTACCGCTGTTTTGGGAATATCCTCTGGTCGAACTGGGACCTGATGATAACTGCGGACCAGGTCTATTTTAGAAAAAATGCGCGCTTTTGCCAGGTGCACTGAGAAATCCTGGATATGCGGAATCGGGTAGCGATCCTGAGCTGTGGCATTGTTCAACCTGCGATAATCACCGCAAGGTCTCCACGAGCCGTCAGCTTTGGGCACCATATGCAGGGGGGAAGCCCAAGCGGACTTCGAGCGGCGAATTATGCCCAACCTTTCTAGGTTGGCGAACTCCTCCTGTGCCACGGAGAGCTTAGCTGCATCCAAGCGCCGAGCTTGAGCAAAAACTGGTGGGCCACTCGTGGTTATGAAGTGCTCCATCCCATGTTTCGCCACCTTAGCTGAAAAAGTGGGAACTGTGAGTGCTGGAAACTGGTGTAGAAGAGTGTGGAACTTACCACCTGCTGCGGCGACGCTGGTCTGTACTGGCGGCGGGCACACCCGAGCTGCACAAGGGATAGAACAGAAAGAGAGTGCATTTACTAGGCGTTTGTTGGCCAGATCAACTAACAAACCATGTGAACACAGAAAATCAGCACCTAACATATTGAAGCTCACTGCTGCTACGATGAAGGTCCACTCGTAAGCGCGGCCGTGGAAGGACAGAGACAAGGTTCTCTCTCCGTAAGTCTTGATGCTGGAGCCGTTGGCCGCTGTTGCTCCGTCTCCGCGGGGTCCAGCCACCCGATCTGCATAAGTTGCAGTGATGAAGCTCCTCTGGGCTCCGGTGTCCACGAGGAATTGCCGCCCGGAGCCCGCATCTGTCAAATAAAGCAGCTTGTTCCGTTCGCCGAGAGTGGAAGCTGCTAACGACTCCCGGCCCGGTCGTTTCCCCGCTTTTTGAAACTGCACGGCGGGATGCATCTGTGCGCCTTCTCGGCGAAGCGACGGTGGTAATAGCAGGGGTTATCATGCCCCCTGGTTCGGGATCTCGTCGCCGCCGTCGTCGCTGGGGTGGGATCTGCTGCCTCTGGCTCCACACTGCCCCCGGCCGTCGTGCCGAGGTCTGCCGCTGCCACGGAGGTCTCTTGCTCGTCGCAGGCGTTGAGGAGCTGCTCCGCCTCCTGGGCCAGCTCGCGGAAGTCCTGCTGGTTCACATACCGTCTGCTGGACAGGGAACCTCTCGTGTGCGCTGGGAGGGTTCTCAGGAAAATATGCTTGAAAAGGAACGCGTCGTTGTCCGTCCCGATCATCTGTAGCATGTCCTCCATGAGGACAGTCAGCCTGCGTCCACCTCTGTCGCACAGGTCCAGTAGCTGCCTGGCTCTTTCCTCCACCGACGGCACGAAGCTCCTGATGAGGGTGGCTTTCAGCGCGTCGTATTTGCCGGCAGCGGGTGGTTGCTGCACCAGGCTCCGCACACACCGAGCCATGTGGCTGTCGAGCGTCGCGATGACATTATGGAATTTAATGTCATCCGCTGAAACTCCCCTGAGCAGGAACCGCGACTCCACATGCTGGAACTACGAGTGCGGGTCGTTTTGCCAGAACTCGGGGAGCTTAATCAGTCTTGTGCCCCTGCTGGCATTCCCCGGTGAATCCGGGTCTGAGCGGCTGTCTCCCAGCTCTTCCATATCGATCACGAGGCTGTCCTCCAGCCTCGGCGTGCTCAGATTCATGCGTAGGTCACCAATTGTAGGAGTCAAGAATTGAGGAGACTGGATAATTTTCCAGAATCTGCTTTAATTCTCATCCATCCTACGTCCTCTCTCGATCGGAGTGAAAAGAGGCAGGACGCAGTCACACACATACATTTATACAGTTATCTCGCACAATACATCACACAAAAGTCACAATACTCAGCTACATCCTTTCATCTGTAATAGAACACCCAGAGTCCTTCTGTTCTCCTCTCTGACCCCCAAAAGGTCAGGCCGGGTAATCTTCTCCTCTCTCCTGAGTCCCCAGAGGGTGCAGACACATCGTCCTCTTGAGGTGTGAAGTCAATACACATGGCTAGCTCAAAGTCTCTCTTGGCTGAATTCAGCCAGCCACATAAGTTATAATTATGGGCTCCACACTGGCAGACAGTAGCTCTGTTAGTTAGCGCCGCTGCTGAAATGCTATCGCTACAAACAAATAAAAGCTGTGAGATATACAGTGGTGTGAAAAATCCTTCCTGATTTCTCATTTTTTTGTATGTTTGTCACACTGAAATGTTTCAGATCATCAAACAAATTTAAATATTAGACAAAGATAACACAAGTAAACACAAAATGCAGTTTTTAAATGAAGGTGTTTATAATTAAGGGGAAAAAAAAAACCTACATGGCCCTATGTGAAAAAGTGATTGCCCCCTAAACCTAATAACTGGTTGGGCCACCCTTAGCAGCAACAACTGCAATCAAGCCTTAGCGATAATTGGCAGTGAGTCTTTTACAGCACGGTGGAGGAATTTTGGCCCACTCATCTTTGCAGAATTGTTGTAATTCAGCCACACTGGACGGTTTTCGAGCATGAACCGCCTTTTCAAGGTCATGCCACAGCATTTCAATCAGATTCAGGTCAGGACTTTGATTAGGCCACTCCAAAGTCTTCATTTTGTTTTTCTTAAGCCATTCAGAGGTGGACTTGCTGGTGTGTTTTGGACCATTGACCTACTGCAGAACCCAAGTTGCCTTCAGCTGTCACGAACAGATGGCCGGACATTCTCCTTCAGGATTTTTTGGTAGACAGCAGAATTCATGGTTCCATTTACCACAGCAAGTCTTCCAGGTCCTGAAGCAGCAAAAAAGCCCCAGACCATCACACTACCACCACCATATTTTACTGTTGATATGATGTTCCTTTTCTAAAATGCTGTGTTACTTTTACGGCTGATGTAATGGGACACACACCTTCCAAAAAGTTCAACTTTTGTCTTGTCAGTCCAGAGAGTATTTTCCCAAAAGTCTTGGGGATCATCAAGATGTTTTCTGGCAAAATTGAGATGAGCCTTTATGTTATTTTTGCCCAGCAGTGGTTTTCGTCTTGAAACTCCGCCATGCAGGCCACTTTTGCCAAGTCTCTTTCTTATGGTGGAGTCATGATCACTGATCTTAACTGAGGCAAGTGAGGCCTGCAGTTCTTTGGATGTTGTTGTGGGGTTGTTTGTGACCTCTTGGATGAGTCGTCGCTGCGCTCTTGGGGTAATTTTTGTCGGCCGGCCACTCCTGGGAAGGTTCACCACTGTTCCATGTTTTCACCATTTGTGGATAATGGCTCTCACTGTGGTTCGCTGGAGTCCCAAAGCTTTAGAAATGGCTAGAAAATTCAACTCAGCTTTCAAAGACAACACCTTCAATTAAAAACTGCATTTTGTGTTTACTTGTGTTGTCTTTGTCAAATATTTAAATTTATTTGATGATCTGAAACATTTAAGTATGACAGACATACAAAAAAAAAGAGAAATCAGGAAAGGGGCAAACACTTTTTCACACCACTGTATCAATGTCTCCACCGCAATAAAGTCGGTTGCATTTTGTTAAAATACTGTATGTTGGACATAATCAAATTTACCTCAGAGCAGACGTAGAATCTCGTCAAAGCCACAAAGAACCACAACACCGTGCTTGGGTGTTTTAATGTTGGGGTAAATACAGACAGATGAAGCTGTTTGTTTTACCCTGACATTAAAATGCTCATGCTGCTGTCATGCCCTGAATGCTTGTTATTTAACTTACCACGTACAGACCTTTTCTGACAATTGTTCAAAATTTTATTGATCTATATTTTGTGATAATTTAAAAATTAATACATGCTAAAGCTGGTTATATTAAGCCCATACTGTTCCAATGCAGTGCAACAAATGCAAAAAAACACAAACACCTATTTGATATCTTTCTTAAATCGTTACGCCTTAGAAAGCAAACTGCTACTATTTTTTTATTTATTATTTTACTTCATGCAGCCTTGCATCTGGTGACATATATAAACGTCAGATCTGTGACATTCGTACAAGTGAAAACATGGTGCTGTTGTGTCTGTACCACCAATCACACCAACAGTCCTTTTTAGTTTTCAGGACATGATCTATACATTGCTGTTGAAGCCAACACAGATTTAGCTGAGGTTTAGGAGTCTCACACCATGAACAGCAGCAAGTACCAGAACTACGCAAAAACATTCAAAAATACGAAAACTAGAAGTGCTGAAATTACCTGCCACTTTACTGTAAAACAGGTATGTGGACTATACATGAAAACAAATTTAAAACACTTTTAAATACGCTATTTTAAATGCCCCACTACTCCACTCTTGCTGACTGATTTAACACTACTTCAGCTGAAACCGTAAGTTGCGCCCAGAATCGTTTCTACAGCAGCGCCCTCAGGAATAAGGTGGATTGGCAGATAATTGTATTTAAAGACGCACTCCGGTGGATATAAATCCCCTGTAAAAACAAATCTGCATTGTCTAAAATTGTGTTTTATCCCCTTTTTTCTACAAAAAAACTTTCATTGTCTTACAGTTTCATATCAAAATCTTTTAAACCCCCTATCCCTTTCAAGCGCCAGAATCGGTGATTACTAGGCCTAACCACATATCACAAGGCTAATAGTAGCTAGCGCTACATTCTCAGAATAAATCGTTACGCCTTAGAAAGCAAACTGCTACTATTTTTTTATTTATTATTTTACTTCATGCAGCCTTGCATCTGGTGACATATATAAACGTCAGATCTGTGACATTCGTACAAGTGAAAACATGGTGCTGTTGTGTCTGTACCACCAATCACACCAACAGTCCTTTTTAGTTTTCAGGACATGATCTATACATTGCTGTTGAAGCCAACACAGATTTAGCTGAGGTTTAGGAGTCTCACACCATGAACAGCAGCAAGTACCAGAACTACGCAAAAACATTCAAAAATACGAAAACTAGAAGTGCTGAAATTACCTGCCACTTTACTGTAAAACAGGTATGTGGACTATACATGAAAACAAATTTAAAACACTTTTAAATACGCTATTTTAAATGCCCCACTACTCCACTCTTGCTGACTGATTTAACACTACTTCAGCTGAAACCGTAAGTTGCGCCCAGAATCGTTTCTACAGCAGCGCCCTCAGGAATAAGGTGGATTGGCAGATAATTGTATTTAAAGACGCACTCCGGTGGATATAAATCCCCTGTAAAAACAAATCTGCATTGTCTAAAATTGTGTTTTATCCCCTTTTTTCTACAAAAAAACTTTCATTGTCTTACAGTTTCATATCAAAATCTTTTAAACCCCCTATCCCTTTCAAGCGCCAGAATCGGTGATTACTAGGCCTAACCACATATCACAAGGCTAATAGTAGCTAGCGCTACATTCTCAGAATAAATCCTGTGATAAAAAGACTTACCGGTTGAAGGACATACCTAGTTTTTTGCACAGTGGCCAAGGATAATGACTGCAATTGCATCGGTCCTTAAAAGCAGTTTAATGGTAAAACCCATCTTAATTTGGGTCATTTTCAAATCAGTTTGTTAAAAAATGCTAACTAGCCTGGGAGATAAGGTCATTTAGGCCAGAGTCCTGATTGGCTCAACTTGCCAGCACCGCGAATAGCTATGTCACCAAAAACGTTCCATCTGAGCTCGCCTTTTTGCAGGGGTTGGGGCTTAAGTGAAACGTCACTGCAAAAAAACAAATATTGTGGAGAAAGGAAACAGGCGAGGCAACGAGCTGGACGACACATGAACTTTATTCCTTCTCCAACATATTGTACAGTAAAAGAGCTCCTGGGTCTCTGTGCATTCATACCTGCCAACTACTCCGGTTTTGCCGTAATGGTTACGGTTTTCAAGACCCCATTCTGGGTTACGGCTTTATTAATCAAAATTACGGTTTTTCACTAAAAATTCAGTCAAAAATTTTAAATCATAAAAAAAAACACGAAAGCAATTCCAAACACAAGATCGCTAGGAATCGTATCTAAATTTACCTGAAGTGTTTGCTAAGCTAATGCTATTGCTATAGCTAACGCCATAGCTAGTCGTAGCACCTAACACCGATACAAAGAAGCGACTCCGTCCCCGGTGATTGGGGCTCGCCGGAGGAACCAACCGAGGCAACAGTTGGACGGGAGCCGGATCGGAGTTCAAGTACAGCGGTGGTAGGAGACGGGGACCAGTGGAGGAGTAGCCGGGGCCCCAGCTGGATAAATCGACTGTAGCTGGAGACCAGCTACAGCGGCGGGGCTCGACGGAGGAACTACTGAGGAAGACGGCGGTGGGTAGCGGGGCTCAGCGGAGGATTTACCGGGACCCCAGCTGGACAGGAGCAGGATCGGAGCTCAACTACAGCGGCGGTGGGCGGCGGGACTCGGTGGAGGAGCTGCCGGTACCCCGGCTGGACAGGAGCTCAGTTGCAGCGGCGGTAAGCAGCGGGACTAGCAGCGGAGGGGGCTAGCTGAGGCCCAGCTGGATTCAAGGTCGTCGGATCGGATATCGGCGTCACCAGCAGAGATTGTTTTACTATCAACAGGTCAGTAAAAATGCCACCAAAGAAGGAGGAAATGGAAGAGATCAAAAAATCTCTGAACATTTTATCTTCTTGGAACATAAGTCAATATTATACAGTAATAAGTGGTATTCAACTGTTTGTTTTATGTCATTTAAGCACAGTTCTGGTACTTAAAAATCATAAAAACCCAGGAGCTTTGGGGGGCTTCGCTCCCCTTGCCCCCCCACCAGGGCTCTGTCCTGGACCCCGCTGGGGGACTGCGTTCCCCAGACCCCCTGCTAAATTTTCAGATAATTTCCCCAACCCCAAATCACATCCCTGGGTAAAGAATGACATACTGAGGCAGACCGGAAAGTTACGGGGAACAGAAGTATATCTAAATGAACATTAACAAAAACTAAAGCTGAAATAGCACGGCAAGCACGGATGCTGAAAAGACAAAATAAGATACAGGCAACGTGGACAAGAAATTGTAGAGCTTGGATCAAACTACACCTGAGGAAGCAAAAGAGTATAATAATCAGAGATCTTACCAACTTAAATAAATATAGATGAACACTGATTAAGAAAATTAAGAGACTATGATAATCCATATCCACACACATGGCAAGTCTTTTCGTGAGGAATACTCCAAAGCATTTCCAGGAATTATTACTGCGGACTGTGAGCGCATATTCAGCCATGTGAACAAGAACAAAACTGAGTTCAGGCCCAGTCTGTCAACTAAAGTTCTGGGCAACCTCATGACCAGGAAAATGATGATGACAGCTTCGGGTAACAAGTGCCACAGTGTGTTCCATTCAAAAGACCAACTGAAGAAAGCTAAGAGGTGCACCATGGAAAACAACAATGCTTGAGAGTTACCATAGAGTTTGTCCTTGATCTTTTCCATCAGCATATCTGCATTGACAATTTAAGGAAAATAGAAACATGATTGTTGAAGAAATATGAGGTTGTTAGCCACATTTTAACTTGATTTAATGCTAATATTTGTTTGCCGTTGGGGGGCTTTGCCTCCCTGAACCCCCCACCAGGACTTTGTCCTGGACCTACCGGGGCCTGCGGCCCCTGGAACCCGGCTAGCTACTAGGCTTTTCAGGTTTTAAAAGTTGGCAGGTATGCGCATTCCTCTTTTATACCTTTAATTCCATGCATTGAGACCCGGAACTTCCAACCATAATACACTGTTTGGAACAAAGACCTGTGTGGCATATTAACATATAAGGAGGGCTGGCCCATCCCCACCATCGGTCAGACCAGCTTTTACCATCAACACAGCGGACACATGGAGGACCCTAACCAGTGTCAACCCACGTAAAGCTGCATGTCCGGACAACATCCCGGGACGTGTGCTCTGAGACTGTGCGAGCGAGTTGGCGGATGTACTGACTGACATTTATAACATCTCCCTGAGTCAGGCCATCGTTCCCAGATGCTTCAAGACCTCTATCATAGTACCGATGGCAAAGAAACCACTTGTGTCCTGTCTGAATGACTATCGTCCTGTTGCACTGACACCAATTGTGATGAAGTGTTTTGAACGGCTTGTCAAACCACACATCACAGCCTGCCTCCCTGCATCACATGACCCGCTCCAGTTTGCATATCATTCAAACCGCTCCACGGAGGATGCTATAGTCACCACCCTGCACTCTGTCATCACCCACCTGGACCAGAAAGACACCTACGCCAGACTCCTGTACATTGATTTCAGTTCAGCATTCAACACCATTATTCTCCAAAGACTGATGGAGAAATTACTCCTTCTTGGTCTGAACACCGCCACATGTCTCTGGATCCTGGATTTCCTGACCGAGAGACCTCAGTCTGTCCGGGTTGGAAACAACGTCTCCAACTCTGTCACGCTGAGCACCGGATCCTCTCAAGGCTGCGTACTCAGTCCACTGTTGTTTACACTTCTAACACATGACTGTGTATCCAGACACGAGGGGAACCAGATTATTAAGTTTGCAGATGACACCACGGTGGTGGGACTTATTCAGAGGGATGAGGAATCAATGTACAGGGAAGACGTGAGAGACCTGGAGAGCTGGTGCAGGGAGAACAATCTGGTGCTCAACGTGAACAAAACGAAGGAGATGATTATCGACTTCCGGCGGTCACAGCCTGAACACGTCCCCCTCAGCATTGGCGGCCGTTTAGTGGAGAGAGTGGAAAACATCAAGTTCCTTGGAGTGCAGATCTTGCAGGACCTGACCTGGAGCAAGAATTCCTTGGGGATCAGGAAGCGGGCCCAGCAGAGACTGCACTTCTTGAGGAAACTCAAACAGGCCTCTCTCCCCATCTGCATCCTCAGGACCTTCTACAGAGGTGTGGTGGAGAGTGTTCTGACGTACTGCATTGCTACATGGTACTCCAGCTGCAGTATGTCAGACAAAAAAGCTCTGCAGAGGATAGTCAAGGGAGCTGAGAGGGTAATTGGAGTCTCCCTCCCCTCTGTCCAAGAACTTTTTCAGAACCATTGTAGGAGCAGGGCACTGAACATTGTCAAGGACCGTTCTCACCCTCTGCATAAACACTTTGAACTTCTGCCATCTGGCAAACAATTCCGGAACATCAGAGGCAGAACCACCAGACTGATTAACAGCTTCCTTCCACAAGCTGTTAGGATGCTGAACAGTTGATCCGGAATCTCTCATACATACTACTGCACCTACGGACATTATGTATATTATTTGTATATTATAGTTCTGGTTAGTTTTTCAAGTATGTCTCAGGGATGTGTGAGTGGATGTGGTGGGGTGGAGGGTGAAGATATGTGTGAGTGTGTCTTAAATCATGTTCTTTTACTTATATGGATGCCGAGAGAAACGCAGTTTCATCTTGCCTGTACTACAGTTGTATGTACAGCAATATGACAATAAAGGTTGATTTGATTTGATTTTGATATAACGCTGGTCCCACTGCTCCACCCTTCTTCTGTCTTCCAGCAGCTCCGGTGGTTCCTCTCCTCCCCGGGGGGTGCATAGTCCATACTGTCCCATTTGAGACTCCCCGGTGGCACTTCCTCCTCTGGTCCATTGTTCCCCCTTATCCCAGCTGCCTTCTCTGGGTGGAGAATCCCCCACCCGTGCCACCACAATATGAGAAATTTGAGCAGTTTTGCTCTTGATATGTTTTGTAAATCATAAAAAAACATGTTACAGACATGTTAAGAAAAAAACTTGATTTTTGGCGGAGTGTCACTTTAAAATAAGCAAAATGTGTCTGGAAATAGATATTTTTTACAAAAAATAAGAAAAAAATTCTGCCAACAGAGCAAAATAATTTGGCTGTCAAATTGCTTAATGGTGCAACAAGTCAGATTTTGAGCTTTTTATTATAATTAACTTAATTCTTCAGCAGTGAACTGACTTCCGCTGGCTGTCTTTTTATTAATTTTTAGACTAATGCATTAAATAGTATTGTGTTACTAAAACCAGAGCTGATGCCCCCAAAACCTTTTTGGTTGCAGTCCTTTTCCCCATCAGCCAACCTTTCCTGTAGTTTTCCTCTTCCTTTTCTGGCTCTTCCATGGCTAGTTTTCCCTCTAGATGTTCTGCTTTTGAGCAGACGTGAACTCTTGTGTGAATGTTGAATCACGTGAGAGTTCAGCCAGCCTACAGATCTCTTGCAAGTTTCACACATGTAAAAAAGTGTTATATTAAGAGACTGATCCGTGAATTTTGTGAATCGATATCGGCTCATTCAAACTGAAGAAAGAAACTTATTACGATAAGCCCCTTGAGATGTAGCATCTCCTTTTCCACATACAACACTTAACAAAAATTCAAAATAAAATACAGAAAATACAAATAAAACTGGAATTTATCCAAATCGGAGAATTGATTGAACCCACCTGTTATGTCTGGGAACTGGGGAAGGACTCACAGAGAGTGACGTTTGCTTAGAACACGAACTTTATTACATAAAGTCTATGCTGGTGGTACAGAGTGTTGTTATGGGAGGCCGAGCTAAGAGAGCGCCGTGAAAGAGGCTGTAAAATGGCCATCCCCTGCAGTTATATGCTCGGCGTGATGACGCGGCTGCTTGGTGACCCTGATCAAACTTGTGGTTTCCTAACACCACACTCAACCCCCCCCCCCCCTTGGAAAAACAGAAAACACATACATGACCAAATTAACCCTCCCCAACTTGGTACACAGTGAACCCTCAAACTAGCTAGGGCCAGCGGGTAGACTACCACGTGACCCGATGCAGCTGAGTGGATTATTGTGCCACTATTTGCTGGCAGCTGTGCCTCTAGATATGTAAAGAGTCCTCTTTTTTTCCTCATTGAGGAAGGCAGTTCAGTTGGAGGGGCCCTGAGGCGAGCCCGTGGTGGACACGCCCCTGGAGGCACTGGTGGCCCATCCCACCAGAGCCACGGCACGCTTGCCAGCAATGTCCCAGCCAGGATCCCACACCAGCTGGATCGGTTTCAGCGATGTGTCCCGATTCACAGCAGTTGCTCTTATCTTTCACAGATGGCTGGCCTGCCATCTCGAACCATCAGCCATCTGGATGGCGGCTGGTCTTAGCTGCATGGCGATTTTCATGGGTGTTGGTGGTGGGGATGATGTTAAGGCCGACTGCGGGTCCAGTCGCTCGGTTCTGCAGACCCGAACCCAGTCCATCACTGCGAGTGGCACTCTGCTCAGCTGCATTCAGCGTTGTGGTTGTGGTGGTGTGGCTCTCACGTCTGCTGCGGGGTACCCACCAGGTTGTGGTGGTTGAGCTGCATCCTGTTAGGTCATGGACTCTTCACCCTGCTTCTCAGCGGCAGCTCCTGGAGGCTAATGCCAGTCGTGGATTCAGAAGACATCCGGTGGCTCGGTTTTGTTTTGTTTGGTCATGGACCCTTCATCCTGTGGCTCAGTGGCGGCTCCTGGAGGCTGGTGCTGGGCGTGAATTCGAAAGGTGTCCGGTGGTTCTACTGCATTCTAAGATAAGATAAGATAAGAAAAGATAAGATAAACTTCATTGTCCCTCAAGGGGAAATTTGTCTTGGGCTTGTCACCCGTGCTGCAACCACACAATCCACACATACACAATGGATGTAGTACATAATGAATGAAATAAAACCCAATAAATAATACAAGTAGATACATACATAAATATATAACAGCAGTCATTAAGAACAGGAGTTATAAGTGTCCCTGACCTATTTATCTGAGTTTAAAAGTTTTACTGACGTTGGGATAAATGAGTTCTTGTATCTTTTGAACCTGCACTTGGGGACTCTGTATCTCCTCCCTGAGGGCAGCCACACATATTCATTGTTTAGTACATGGCTCATGCCACTGATTATTTTTTGAGCTTGTCTACAGGCTGCCTGGTTGTGTAAGATCTGCATGGGTAAATACTCTTTAACTCCAATAATTTTCCATGCTGTATGAATTAAACGCAACACTCTGTTCTTTAGTTTCACAGAGAGGTTGCCAAACCAAGCTGTAATGCTGTATCTAATACAGCTCTCCAACACAGCCTGGTAAAAAATTAGTATAATCCTTTTATCAACACCATGTGTTCTTAATCTACACAAGAAATGCAGCCGCTGTTGTAGTCTACTACAGAGGTAATCAATGTGTGTGCTCCAGGTTAATGAATTGTCAATAAATACTCCCAAATATTTATAGGAACTAACCTGTGTTATAGTGTGGTTGTGGATGACCACAGGCCTGTGGTCACCAACTCCCCGAGGGTCAAACACCATCTCCTTCGTTTTATCAGTATCAGTATACGCACTGAGGAGCTCATTTAGCAGCAGACTACATCATCCTAGGTGCACAACCGAGAGGTTTCGCAGGTCCTTCCTACCTACGGCTGTCAGACTGTATAACCTAAGCAGGGCTGCTCGCAGAGATAGCAAAAAAATGTGACGACTTAATAGTATTGAATGCAAAAGACGCAATAGACTTACACAATGGTCCCCTCCAGTATATACAACTAGGACAATATCGGTCGCTGCAGAGGGTGACAATATGTATGGGTACATATTCATACTATGTAGGATAACTAAGTAGACGGTTATGCTGTTTATTCCATCTTGCTACACTGCCCCGCACTTTGTATATATATTTATATATTTATGTGTATGTATGTATGTTTTGGTTTTTTTTTTGGTTCCAAGGTTGTCATAGCCAGGAGCGGCACTGGGGTTAAGCTCCCAGTGCTCATAAAATGCTCCTTACGGCGTGCGTCTCGAAAAGCCTCTGACAACTAAGTCCAACTCCTAGCCTGCCTGTGTGGTTTAGTCTCTAAGCCCGGCGGAACTGCTTTTACTAATAGGAGAAGGGGCGAGGGCGGATCTCTGGCGCCTTAAAACCAGATGCTTCGGGTAGATGGTGGCTCGTCAACCTGGGAAGGTAGCTCATCTAGGGGAAGGTAAATCCTGATTTCAAACCTCCGCTGCCTTGCGGCACACCCGGTCACGGGAAAGGCTTCGGGAGTCAACCCTGAGGAAAAATCCGGAGTCGGAGCCCCTAAGGCAGTTCTCTGTTGTGCTCAACATCGTTCTGGCAGCTCCTGTGACGGCGCTGGTGCCAAACTGTAGTAGCCCTGCTGTTCCTTTGGATTCATCAGTGACGTGGAGAGGGGGGACATGCTGCATGGGCAACATCTTGTCCTCCATATCTTCCTGCCCAGGCTTGAATCCTACCAACGCCCAATGCTGGAAGGTAGAACACCGGATCACTGGAGAGGACACTCTAGCTTCGCCTTTGGCGGAGACAAAACACGGGGAATGACAGTTACCGGTTATAAGCCACCGCTTAATTGGCGTAGAGCACGGCACCAGGGGTTGTTCCCGACGGTGGGAGGGATCATCGGATCTCACTGGACAGCTACCGCCCACCTCAAGCTGGGCAGCCCCCAGCCAATAAGGTGTTGTCCCGCCACAGCTTGCTTTCCTCATTGGGTGCATGGGGATGAGGAGAAGTCCGAACAGCAGGCTGAGAACCTTCGCACCAGGCAAGACAAAAAAACAAAAGAGACCAACTCTAAAACTGGGAACTTGGAACGTCCGCACTATGATGACAGGACTCGCTGCTAACCTCAAGGACATCAACGACACCAGGAAGACTGCCATCATCAATAATGAGCTGAAGAGACTGGGAGTGGATATCGCCACTCTCCAGGAAACACGGTTGGCTGACGCAGGCACACTGAGAGAGAGAAGGACTACACGTTCTACTGGCAGGGAAAGGGCAGTGACGAACACAGGGAACACGGAGTGGGCTTCGCAGTGAAGAACACCTTGCTGAAGATGGTGGAACCGAGCAGCAATGGCTCTGCACGACTCCTCACCCTCTGCCTCAACACCACTCAAGTCCCAGTTACCCTCGTCAGTGTGTATTCCCCAACACTGACAGCCACACCAGAGGCAAAAGACAAGTTCTACGAGAATCTCGCAACAACTGTCAGGATCATCCCCAACTCTGAACAACTCATTCTCCTTGGAGACTTCAATGCCAGAGTGGGTGCTGACCACGACTCCTGGCCCTCCTGTCTTGGACCATTTGGCGTGGGCAGAATGAACAACAACGGACAGCGGCTGCTCGAGTTCTGCACATATCATGATCTGTGCATCACAAACTCGTTCTTCAAGACCAAGCCCCAACACAAGGTTTCCTGGTGACATCTGCGCTCAAAGCACTGGCACCAGCTGGACTTGATCCTGACCAGGCGCACCTCACTGAAGAATGTGCTAATCACCCGTTCGTTCCAGAGTGCAGATTGCGACACAGACCATTCATTGGTGTGTTGCAAGGTCAAGCTGCAGCTGAAGAAATTCCATCGTGTTAGACAGCCTGGAAAGGCACAGATTGACACCAGCAAGATGGCCCAACCAGAACTTGTTGAGCAGTTTGCCTCCACATTTGAGAAGGAACTTGGTGTACCACAAGGAGAATCTGCAAAGCAGAAGTGGGAAGAGCTGCGAAACACCATCCACCGCACAGCCTTGGCTACCTTTGGGAGGAAGACCTCGAAGTCACAGGACTGGTTTGATGCCAAGTTGACCGAGATGACCCCCATCATTGATGCCAAGCGCTCAGCACTTGCTGAGTACAAGAAGTACCCAAACGAGAAGAATCTCCAGATTCTCAGGGCTGCGAGAAGCAAAGTTCAGCAGACTGCTCTGCGCTGTGCCAACGAGTACTGGACTCAGCTCAGCCAAGACATTCAAATCGCTGCCATAACAGGGAACATCCATGGTATGTACGATGGCATCAAGAAAGCACTTGGTCCGGCTCAGAGCAAGACGGGCCCCCTCAAATCCTCCACTGGGGAGATGATCACAGAAAAGAACAAGCAGATGGAGAGATGGGTGAAACACTACTCCGACCTCTACTCCAGACAGAACACCGTGACACCGTCAGCCCTTGATGCCATCGACTGCCTGCCATCCATGGACGAACTTGACGCCGAGCCAACCATCGACGAACTCAGCAAGACCATTGATAGCTTGGCCGCTGGCAAGGCACCCGGCAACGACGGCATACCCCCCGACCTGATCAAGCACTGCAAGACCGCCCTACTGCTGCCATTGCATGATGTCCTCTGCCAGTGCTGGAAGGAAGGTGCCGTACCACAGGACATGAGGGACGCCAAGATCATCACCCTCTACAAAAACAAAGGGGAGAGAAGCGACTGCAACAACTACAGGGGCATCTCCCTCCTCAGCGTTGTTGGCAAAGTCTACGCACGAGTTGTTCTTGTTCATCTACAGAAGCTTGCCGAACATGTCTATCCCGAGTCTCAGTGTGGCTTCCGCACTGAGCGATCAACGGTAGACATGATATTCTCCATCCGCCAACTCCAGGAGAAATGCAGAGAACAGAACATGCCCCTGTATGTCGCCTTCATCGACCTCACCAAAGCGTTCGATCTGGTCAGCAGAGAGGGCCTTTTCAAGATCCTGCCAAAGATAGGATGCCCACCAAAGTTGCAAAGCCTCATCGAATAGTTTCACACCAACATGCAGGTGATAGTGCAGCACGACGGCAACGTCTCAGAGACATTCAACATACGCAGCGGAGTGAAACAGGGCTGTGTACTTGCGCCAACCCTCTTTGGGATTTTCTTTGCTATGCTCCTGAGGCATGCCTTCAGCACAGCAACAGAGGGAATCTACCTGCACACAAGATCTGACTGCAGGCTTTTCAACCTCACCCGCCTGAAAGCCAGAACCAAAGTACGCGAGGCTCTAATCAGAGACATGCTGTTCGCAGACGACGCTGCAGTCGCAACCCACACACAGCAGGAGCTTCAGACCCTGATGGACCGCTTCTCCCAGGCATGCAAGGACTTCGGGCTTACCATCAGCCTGAAGAAGACTAACGTCTTGGCGCAAGGCACGGAAGCACCACCAACCATCACCATCGACGACTACGAGCTGGAGGTCGTGAATCAGTTCACGTACCTGGGGTCCACAATCAGCAACAACCTCTCCCTTGATACAGAGATCGACAAGAGGATTGGAAAATCAGCCTTCACACTCGCTCGCCTCACCACACGAGTGTGGGAGAATCCCAGACTCTCTGTCAAGACAAAGATGGCAGTGTACAACGCCTGCGTCATCAGCACACTGCTCTATGGGAGTGAGACGTGGACAACATACGCCCGGCAGGAAAAGAGACTGAACTCCTTCCACTTGCACTGCATTCGCCACATCCTGGACATATCTTGGCAGGACAAAGTGCCCAACACAGAAGTTCTGTGCCGCGCCGGCCTTCCCTCCATGTTCACTCTACTCAGGCAGCGCAGGCTCCGCTGGCTAGGCCACGTTCTTTTTTTTTTTTTTTGTCCTGTCAGGCAGCTAGGCAAACAGAACAGGGATCTGTCACCCTACTGTGCTAAAACAGATTTACTTTGCCAAGAGGAGCCTATACAGTGCCTAACTTTGCACTGTATATTGTTGTAACTCCTCCTGTAATAACTTTTAATACTTTATTTTAATTGTTTTACCCATGGAAGACCCAACAGGATGGGGAAGAGGGAAAGCAAGTGTGTGAAGGGGGGAAAAAAAAGGGAGGGGAACAGACAAAAAAAAAAGAGACAACTAAAACAAACAAAAGACAAACTGCTTCTTCCACCGGAGATGTCTCAACACAAGTCTGGTTTCTGTACCTGTTAAAGGAGAGACACTTGTACATGTATGTCTGTGTGCCTATATATGAGAACGCGCGCAAAATAAGTGTGTGCATGTGAGTGGTTTGTCAGGAAACATACGAGCGGAGGGCCGGTCGCAGCAGCCCTCCCCCCGAGGACCCCGAGCAGGCAAGGCAGCGCCACCAACCCCCAGCCCCGAGGTCAGCAAGCCCCAGGAAAGCCAAGCATCCACCCCCGGAGAGACGATCAAGGGAGGGCAGGCTGCCCGGTGGCCGGCGCGGTGAGCCCACACCCCTGGACCTGCCCGACCCCCACCCCCCCCAGCGGGGCCAACATCCGCCCCCGGGCCCCAGGCACCAGGAGGCCAGCGACCCCACCCCCCAGGACAGAGACCAGCCAGCGCCCCCCGGCGCGAGCCCCCCCCAGGTACCCCCACAGCGGTCCCGCCCCAGCGCCTCGGCCACACACCCCGGGGACCCCCACGTCCAAAGAAGTCCCCTCGCCCAGGTGAGCGCACATTGCCGAGAGGCACTACCCCCCTAATCCAGCCCCTCCCGACTCACAGGCACACCCCTCCCCATACCTTCACATCCACATGTTCCCATGCACACCCCTCTCACTCAGCCAGACCGACCCATTCTCTCTCACTCCAGTACCCACTTAAATTCACTCCTCATACACCTTTATTTCAAAAGCCGGCTGTGCAGTGGGCAGATGCAGTGAGCCTGAACATGCACCAGTGCCCGGCAGTGACCAGGGAAGCCACCGGCGCAGGCCACAGAAGCAGACCCCCCCCCCCCCGGCGCCCATCTGAGCGAACAATCAGCAGACCACCGCAGGCGCCCCAAGATGCCACCCGGCATGCAAAGCGCCGCACAAAACCGACCCACCATCACCACCTCCATTCATCACCCTCTCACTCACACTTAAACTCATATTCAGCCCCCCGTCACTTCCTTGGTTATATCTATACATTAGTGGCATCCAGGGATTTTTACAACATGATAGGTCCCAGGCTCCCCACCAGGCCCCCACGCCCCCAGCAAGACAGGGCAACAGGGGTGGGGGAAGACCCCCACCTCCTCCCCCCGCACAGAACATGGTGGATGTGTGTCGGTTATATGATATAATTGTGTATAAATGGCTAGGCCACGTTCACCGTATGGAGGATGGCAGAATCCCCAAAGACGTCCTCTACGGAGAACTGGTGACTGGCAGGAGAGACGTTGGCCGCCCACAACTGCGCTTTAGAGACGTCTGCAAGAGAGACATGAAGGCCCTGGAGATCAACACAGAGCACTGGGAGGACCTTGCAACGGATCGCTCCAAATGGAGAGGCACCCTGACCAGACAGCTCAAGGCAGGTGAAGAGAGACTGACTGCTGCAGCAGATGAAAAAAGGACCCGCAGGAAGAACCGCCACAGACCCAGCAGCACGGAGACCACCCACAAGTGCGACCTGTGTGACAGGGACTGCCATTCGCGCATCGGCCTGTTCAGCCACAGGCGGTGCTGTTCCAGCAGAGTAGATGTTTAGGATTCTCTTCCATGGTCATCATAGACCGACAGAGGCCGACGACAAGATGTATATCCACTGCTCTTATTTATATCTTCCGTATCTTCTTAATTATTGCTCTGAGTGTTGCTATCCCTGTGCTGTTGCAATCCTGGAATTTCCCCATTGTGGGACTGATAAAGGCTTATCTTATCTTATCTTATCTTAAAATGAGATGACTGTCATCACACCAATTGACAAACCTCTGAATTTCTATAAAATAGCTTGACAGATCATGAGTCTTTTGAAGTAGTGATAAAATAGCAGTGTCATCAGAAAATTGAATAATTTGATTGCCTGGATAGACACTTCTGCACCCATCAGTGTACAAGGTGAACAAAAATGGTAAACTAACACAGCCTTGGGGAGCTCCTGTGCTGAGGGTTCTGGATTTAGATAAAGTTCCATTTACACTAACTTGCTGTTTACGATAAGTTAAAAATGAGTGGTACCATTTAAAGGGTACCTGTGGTGGTCGTCTAAACGCATTCAACTTGAAAACATTAGGCAAAGTATTCGTTATTTGGTTAAATAATTATTGCCAGCCATATACCACTAGAGAAATACGCAAATACGACCGCAGGCATGGCCAGCCAATGAAAACTCTGCACGCAGCCATGACACATGCGGATGTGACATCACGTCGTTGGGACTGAAAAGTCAATACTCCACCTGTATGAGCGACTAGGGTGCTTTTGTGAGTGTTTTTATTCTATTATGGTTGAATTGTCGGACTCTGAGGAAGAATTCGTCCAACATGGCTAAAGGTTTGAGCAAGAAAGGTCTTCTGAGAGTGAAAGTGACAAAGTGGTCCTCACACACAACGCAATTTCGTCTGAAAGGAAACGTCTGCCCTGTTCCGAGATTGCGCAATCACTTTTCCACTACGATCTTCTGACAAGGTGAGCTGGGTTTGGGTACACAAAAGAAGTGTTTATCTTTGTTTTTTCGCTTATTATTGAGACATCCAAAGGCTTTACATTCCGCCATGTTGCGATATCCATATCGCATTGTATGTTTTTGTTGTTACAAGAGTGCCGAGTGTCTGCTGCTCTGTATATAGTTTTAGCGGCGAGGGGAGAGCCCAGCGCCGAATCATCGGCCGTCTGGCGGCCGTTACGACCTCAGATCAGACGAGACGACCCGCTGAATTTAAGCATTTATTTATTTATTTTCTACTCGTTTTAGTTCTGCATTTAATATGAACCCTGAGTTTGAAATAAACGTTTGAATTTGAATTTGAATATCCTGAAAGCCACTGCTCATCCGGGCACTCCAGGCTCAGCCAATATTGATCCAGACAGTATCCACGACACTACGTCACAGGAAGCGTCCTGGCAGGCCATGTAGCTGCCAGTATGGCTGCTTGCATGTTTTGCTGACAGCTGAACCAGCACATCAGCAATGGATTTATATCACATTGCTTTGAACTTGAACTTGAACTTAAACTTGAACTAGAATGTGAGACAGGGGCTCAATATAATACCTTTTTTTTCACGACCACCACAGATACGCTTTAATAATGACAGGATGCACTTTAAAATCATTTAACCTCTTAATTAAAAGGTGTGTCTGCAGTGTGTTAAAAGCTGAACTACAATCAACCAATAAAAGACGTGCATATGAGGATGTCTCCTCCAAATGTTTAAACACAGAATGGGTTAAGGTTAAAATGGCATCCTCTGTACTTCTATTATTTTTATAAGCAAACTGCAGAGGATCCAAAAGTCTTCCAAAATCAGTTTTCAGAATGTCAATGACAATCTTCTCGAGGCATTTCATTACCAGTGAGGTCAGTGCAACAGGACAATAGTCATTATTCTCTTTGCAGCTTGCTTTTTTTGGTACAGGAATTATAATAGAGCTTTTCCAAATTACTGGGACAGAACACGTATCTAAAGACTTCTGGTAGATGGGACTCCAGGCTTCTGCTAGCTCCTCACTGCATGACTTCAGTAAGCACCCAGAGATCCCGTCTGGTTCAGATGCCTTCTTGGGGCACATACGTGAGAAAAATCTTTCCACAACATGCTGGTCAACTATAATTTTTTCAGAGCCTAATACTGATATAGCGTCCAGAGCAGCTTTTTGTTCATGAGAAAAATCTCTAGTCTCAAATCTGCAAAAGAAATTATTCAACTTGTTTGCCTTTTCTTCCTCATTCATTACATTAATGCAGCTTTTGGATGGAGTCATCTTTGTCATTACTTTAACTAAGTCCCACAATTTCCTAGAACTTTTTCCTCGGCATTCAGATTCAGATTTCTTCCTCGTCTCATCTCTAGCTGTTCTTAGTTTGCAATTAATTTCTTTCTGTATATTTTTCACACTTAGCATGTCCCCATTCTTAAAAGCAATCTTTTTCTGTACTATGCACCATTTTAATTCCTTGGAAATATAAGACTTATTATTGGGGTACATAGTGATTACTTTCTGAGGTAAAACATTTTCTTTACAGAATTTTATGTACTCAGTTATGGTTTCGGTTACGGTATTCTGTTGGATTGCGGACTCTTTATCCTGCAGCTCATCGGCGGCTCCTGGAGGCTGATGCTGGCCGTGGATTCGGAAGCAGTCCGGCTTCTTCTCTCCCTCACCTGCTGTTTGAGGTCGGGGTGATGTGTCGCTGTCATCGGTGACTGGATGCACGTCAGGCCATTTTTGGTCACCGAGGTCCCCTTTCTCCACAAACTTCCTCTTCTGCGGCTCCACGGCAGCTGCCTGAAGCTCATGCTGGGCGAGGATCTGAGGTGAGTCTGGTTTGTTCTCCCCCTCTCCTGGGAAGTCTGGTTGTGGCAATATGTTGCCGTCACTGTTGGTAGAACCTGCGCTGGGTTGTTGTGTCCTGGGATTCCCGATTGACGTGGGCTCCCTCTCCTGCAGCGGCTCCCTGAGGCTCATGCCGGGCGAGGAACTGAGGCAAGTCTGATAGCTGCTCTCCCTCCGTGCTGTGTTTGCTCTCTGTGTTGTCCACTCTGTGTTTTTCTCTTTGGCTAGCTTGTCACAGATTAGCTCATCTTCTAAGGGCCCGAAGGCACATGTGCTCGCTAAGACTTGGAGCTCTGTAGCACAACATTGAGTTGACTCATCCACACACTGTCGGCGCTGGTAAAACACACATCTTTGTGCCAACACACTCTCTGGAACATCGAAGTGTTTGGTTAATAAACAAACACACTCATCGTAATCATCGTAGGCATCTGCGGGTCCAAACATTTGGAAGATATGCCGTCTTTCGATACCAAGGCAGTGGAGTAGCACGCCTTTTAGCGTAGCATCACTAGCGTTTCTCAGGCTGGCAGCGGTAATGAACTCTACAAATGGTCCATAATACCAGTGGAACCAAGGGATAGGTGGCTCACCAGGCTCACTGAGAAATGGCGGCACCTTTGTGACTGGGTTCTTCATCCTTGGTTTTGCATGGGTCATCCTCGTTGCCATTTGTTATGTCTGGAAACTGGAGAAGGACTCACTGAGAGTGGCATTTGCTTGGAACACAAACTTTATTACATAAACACTATGCTGGTGGTACACCAGAGGGGTGGTGTACCACCAGAGTGGTGGTGGAGTATTGTTATGGGAGGCCAAGCTAAGTGAGCACCGTGAAAGAGGCTGTAAAATGGCCGTCCCCTGCAGTTATATGCTAGGCGTGGTGACATCATCAAGCAGCTGTGTCATCACGCCAACCCTCACCAAACTTGTGGTTTCCTAACACCACACCACTTCTACTTATAGCAGGGAAAATAAGTATTTAACATGTCAACATTTTTCTCATTAAACATATTTCTGATGGAGCCATTGACCTGAGATTTTCACCAGGTATCAGTAACAACCCAAGTAATCCATACATACAAAGAAATCAAGGCAACTGTGTTCACAAAACAAGTTATTTTTAATAAAGTAGAATAGCACAGGGAATAAGTATTGAACACATGAAGAAAAAGAGGTGCAAAAAGGCAAAGAAAGCCAAGAAACCAGCTGAAATCCATCAGAATTTACAACTCCATCGCATTGCCCATCAGTGCAAATTAATTTCAGCTGGTTAAGTCCTGGGCAGCGCGGTGGCGGAGTGGTTAGCAATGTGAGAGTACAGCAACTCACCCTTGGCCGGGGGATCCTGGGTTCGATCCCAGCCCCCAACCAACAGTGATCTGTGTGGAGTTTGCATGTTCTCACCGTGTCTGCGTGGGTTTACTCCGGGATTTCTCTGGTTTCCTCCCACATGCCAAAAACATGCAAGTTAGGTTAATTGGCATCAAACTGGGGATTCTAAATTGTCCTTAGGTATGACTGTGAGAATGAATGGTTATCTTGTCTCTCTGTGTTGGCCCTGCGATGGACTGGCGATCTGTCCAAGGTGTACCCTGCCTCTTGCCCAAAGATGCTGGGATAGGCTTCAGCCCCCCCGCAACCCGAAAAGGATTAAGCGGAAGAAGATGAATGAATGAATGAATGGTTAAGTCCTGACTGATAGCCTTTAAAAAGGTCTGTGAAAATCAGATTGTCACAGCACAAAGAACTCATGATGGGTAGAAGCAAAGAGCTCTCTCTAGACCAGGGGTTGGCAACCCGTGGCCCGTCAGCCCTGTGGCTCCCTGAAGTTATATGTCAAAACACATGGAAATTAATGAAGTTCATTTTAATTATTTTATTTTTTAAATTATTGTTTATTGCAATTGGCTACATTTCTCAAAGGAAACACATACTTTTATGAACGTAATACACACACACACACACACACACACACACACACACACACACACACAAATACTGTATATATATCTTTAAATTATTTATGTTGTCAACCATGCGTGACTGTGTCACATCTGACTGCAGCTACACAGAGAGCCGCTCAGCCTTTCTGTCCTCAGGCATGTGGAGAGAGAGCATGGACAGCAGCCGCTTCCTGCCACTCTCGGTAAGATATGAGCAGATCCAGAGAAAGAAAAATCACAGAGGAAAATAGAGTTTAATTCTGTGTGGACAGGTTAATTTGCGTTCATGTACAGTATGGTTGTTGTGGAGAGAATTTCTCCCCGAGAACACAAACAATGAAAAACAGCAGCCTCATCAGTGTCTACAGGTCCATAATTTTTTTTAATGTGATTATCTAAAATCAACACCTTAATTACCCTTAAAACTGAGAAACAATCCTTGAATTCCTGCTCATTCATTCATTTTATTCATCTTCTTCCGCTTAATTTTATTCATTTTAGTCATCTTCTTCGCGGGGGGGCTGGAGCCTATCCCAGCATCTTTGGGCAAGAGGCAGGGTACACCCTGGACAGATCGCCAGTCCATTGCAGGGCCAACACAGAGAGACAGACAACCATTCACTCTCACATTCATACCTAAGGACAATTTAGAATCCCCAGTTTGATGCCAATTAACCTAACTTGCATGTTTTTGGCATGTGGAAGGAAACCGGAGAAATCCCGGAGTAAACCCACGCAGACACGGGGAGAACATGCAAACTCCACACAGACCACTGTTGGTCGGGGGCTGGGATCGAACCCAGGATCCCCGGCCAAGGGTGAGTTGCTGTGCTGCCGCAGTGCTAACCACTCCGCCCAATTCCTGCTCAATAACTGTAAAATTAGTCGCCATGTTGGATTCACAGACATGACCGAAGTCTGAATTAGTGTAAATTTATTTTTATCATCACAGCTCAATACATCCTGGGTTATTAACAATGAAAGCCCTCTACGGCGACTCAGTTTTCAGAATGGTTGTGTCTGTTATGTGCTTTTATTATGAAATGCCGTCAACCGGCTATACTTGTTTGAAATCACAGTTTTTCCTCACAATTTGTAAATTTTAAAAAAATAGTAAAAGGAGTTCAAATGAGTGAAAAGAGAGGAGAGAAGATTGTCTGATTGATGTAGAGGTGAGACATTTATTTTAAGGATGTTTTCAGCTTTTTGTCTGCAGGATAACTTGCTAGTTTGTTACCTGATGTTTTTAATGGGGTTTTGGACAGTGAAGTGCAGACTGTCTATCAATGCCACGCATTTTTTAAAAATTACAACCGATATTTAGCTCATCCAAAGAAGGTATTTTTTAAACATTTTGTTCCACTCTACTGTAATTATTTCTATTATTATTTTCTCCCCCTCATGGATCGTCACCTTATCGTGGTGGGGAGGTTTGCATGCCCCAGTGATCCCAGGAGCTATGTTGTCTGGGGCATTTTGCCTCTGATAGGGTCACCCAAGACAAACTGGTCCTGGGTGAAGGGCCAGACTAAGAACGATCCAACAGACTGTCATGATAAATTCTATATCAAGGATTCAGTGTACCCCGCCTGGTATGGGGTCACCGGGGCCCCACCCTGGAGCCAGGCCTGGGGGAGGGGTTCGAAGGCTAGCGTCTGGTGGCCGGTTTTCCACCCATGGGACCCGGCCGGGCTCAGCCCAAAGGAGTTACATGGGTCCGCCCTCCAGTGGGCTCACCACCTGCAGGAGGGATCATGGGGGTCCGGTGCTATGTGGATTAGGTGGCGGTCAAAGGCGGAGACCTGGGCGGACTGATCCCAAGCTTTCTAAACTGGCTTTTGGTATGTGGAATGTCACCTCTCTGATGGGGAAGGAGCCTGAGCTGGTGTACGAGGTTGAGAGATACCGGCTAGATATAGTCGGCCTCACCTCAACACACAGCTCCGGTTCCGGAACCAGTCTCCTGGAGAGGGGCTGGAGCTTGGCCTTTTCTGGAGTTGCCCCGGGCGAGAGGCGACGAGCAGGGGTGGGTATTCTTGTATTCCCTCACCTTGCTGCCTCTAAATTGGAGTTTTCCCCGGTGGACGAAAGGGTTGCTTCCCTGCGCCTTCGGGTTGGGAAACGGGTGCCTATGCACCAAATGATGTTTCAGAGTACCCACCCTTTTTGGAGTCTGTGACTGGGGTGCTGGAGGGTGCTCCTCTTGGAGACTCCATTGTCTTACTGGGGGACTTCAATGCGCACGTGGCAATGACAGTGAAACCTGGAGGGGGGTGATTGGGAGGAACGGCCTGCCCGATCTGAACCCGAGTGGTGTTCAGTTATTGGACTTCTGTGCTAACCACAGTTTGTCCATAACGAACACCATGTTCAAGCATAAGGGTGTCCATATGTGCACCTGGCACCAGGACACCCTAGGTCGCAGGTCAATGATCAATTTTGTTATTGTGTTATCAGACCTGCGACCGTATGTCTTGGACACCCGGGTAAAGAGAGGTGCAGAGCTGTCAACTGATCACCACCTGGTGGTGAGTTGGATCCGATGGCAGGGGAGGAAGCCATTCAGACCTGGTAGACCCAAACGTATAGTGAGGGTGTGCTGGGAACGTTTGGCTGAGGCCCCTGTCCGGGAGGTCTTCAACTCCCACCTTCGGAAGAACTTCAACCACATTCTGAGGGAGTCTGGAGACATGGAGTCTGAATGGGCCATGTTCTCCACCTCTGTTGTTGAAGCGGTGGCCCAGAGCTGCGGCCGCAAGGTGGTCGGTGCATCTCGTGGTGGCAGCCCCCGAACCAAGTGGTGGACACCAGTGGTGAGGGGGGCCATTAAGCTGAAGAAGGAGTCCTATCAAGCTTGGTTGGCTTGTGGGACTCCTGAAGCAGCTGAGGTGTACTGGCAGGCCAAGCGGAGTGCAGCTCGGGTGGTTGCTGAAGCAAAAACCCGGGTATGGGAGGAGTTCGGTGAGGCCATGAAACAAGACTTTTTCGGTCAGCCTCGAAGAGATTCTGACGAACTGTCCGGTGGCTCAGGGGGGGAAAGCAGCCCCCTGTCCACACTGTGTATGGTGTAGATGGGACACTGTTGACTTCGACTGGGGATATCATCGGGCGGTGGAAGGAATACTTCGAGGATCTCCTCAATCCCACTGATATGCCTTCCACAGAGGAAGCAGGGTTTGGGGACGAGGGGGATGACTCGCCTATCATAGGGGCTGAGGTCGCCAAGGTGGTTAAAAATCTCCTTGGTGGCCGGGCCCCGGGGGTGGACGAGATTTGCCCTGAGTACCTCAAGGCCCTGGATGTTGTTGGGCTGTCATGGTTGACACTTCTCTGCAACATTGTGTGGAGGTCGGGGGCAGTGCCTTTGGCATGGCAAACCGGGGTGGTGGTTCCTGTCTTCAAAAAAGGGGACCAGAGGGTGTGCTCCAACTTTAGAGGGATCACACTCCTCAGCCTCCCTGGGAAGGTCTATGCCAAGGTACTGGAGAGGAGAGTCTGGCCGTTGGTCGAATCTCGGATTCAGGAGGAGCAATGTGGTTTTCATCCTAGCTGTGGCACATCGGACCAGCTCTTTACCCTCTCAAGAATTCTTGAGGGTTCGTGGGAGTTTGCCCAACCAGTTTACATGTGTTTTGTGGACTTGGAGAAGGCATTTGACCGCGTCCCTCGTGATTTTTTTGTGGGGGGTGCTTCGGGAGTATGGGGTATTGGGCTTGTTGTTACGAGCTATTCAGTCTCTGTACGACCATTGTGAGAGTTTGGTTCGTATTGCCAACATTCGGTCAGAGTCATTCCCAGTGAGAGTTGGACTCTGCCAGGGCTGCCCTTTGTCACCGATCCTGTTCATAATTTTTATGGACAGGATTTCTAGGTGCAGCCAGGGAACGGAGGGTGCCATGCTTGGTGACCACAGGATCTCATCTCTGTTGTTTGCAGATGATGTTGTCCTGTTGGCTTCATCCAGCAATGACCTACAATTCTTGCTGGGACGGTTTGCCGCTGAGTGTGAAGTGGCTGGAATGAGAATCAGCACCTCCAAGTCCGAGTCCATGGTCCTCAGCTGGAAAAAGGTGGATTGTCCTCTCTGGGCTGGGGACAAGCTCCTGCCCCAAGTGGAGGAGTTTAAGTATCTTGGGGTCTTGTTCATGAGTGAGGGGAAAATGGAGCGAGAGATTGACAGACGGATTGGAGCAACATCTGCAGTGATGTGGATGTTGTACCAGTCTGTTGTGGTGAAGAGGGAGCTTAGTTCTAAGGCAAAGCTGTTGATTTACCAGTCAATCTATGTTCCTACTCTAACCTATGGTCACGAGCTTTGGGTAATGACCAAAAGAACAAGATCGTGGATACAAGTGGCTGAAATGAGCTTTCTCCGTAGGATTGCTGTACTCACCCTCAGAGATAGGGTGAGGAGCTCAGTGATCCGGGAGAGGCTCAGAGTAGAACCGCTGCTCCTCCACATTGAAAGGAGTCAGTTGAGGTGGTATGGGCATCTGATTAGGATGCCTCCTGGACGCCTCCCACTTGAGGTGTTTCAGGCACGTCCCACTGGAAGGAGACCCCGGGGCAGACCCAGGACTCGGTGGAGAGACTATGTCTCCCAGCTGGTCTGGGGACTCCTTGGTATCCTCTCTGAAGAGCTGGAGCAGGTGGCTGGGGAGAGGGAAGTCTGGGCTTCTCTGCTTGAACTGCTGCCTCCGCAACCCAGACCTCCGGAAAAGCGGTAGAAGATGGATGGATGGATGCAATTATTTCTAGTTGGCTTAATTTTCACCAAAAGGATTTTTAAAGTTATATTATTTAGACAGTTGTTTGGACTTCTTTTTGTTTTATTCCAAAATAAGGAAGAATAACACTCGAAAAGGAATTAGGAAAGCTTCAACTGTGGTTTGATTTAAACAAATTAACGCTCAATTTAAGTAAGACAAAATTTATAATTTTTAACCCCTTGACGCCTGTTGTTGAGAATTTGCATCAAACTGCTTCTGCTCCAAATGCAAACAAAATACCATCTGTATTCCTCCACTTCCGGTTGGAGCACTTCCAACACATACCTAGGAACCTTTTGCAAGCATTAGTTTCTCGGAGGAACGGTCAGAGACGGAGCACCATCCATTTCCTGATTGCTAGGGTTAGGGTTAGGGTTTGGGTTAGGGTTATAGTTTGGCAGTCATAAGAGTTGAAAATACTGAAAATAACTTTGTTGCATAAATAAAAGATTCTTCATACTTGTGATGGGAACAGGTGCTTTTTTACCATTTTTTTTTTTTTTTACCATAGATGCCTGTTTTCGCTAAGTTGCATCATACCTAAAATTATATCTATTTTATGTGCTATAGTCAAATTAACTTTCTCAACTTAAAGCGTACCTGTGGTGGTCTTGAAAAAAAAGATATTATATTGAGCCCCTGTCTCACGTTCTAGTTCAAGTTTAAGTTCAAGTTCAAAGCAATGTGATATAAATCCATTGCTGATGTGCTGGTTCAGCTATGTCAGCAAAACATGCGAGCAGCCATACTGGCAGCTACATGGCCTGCCAGGACGCTTCCTGTGACGTAGTGTCGTGGCTACCGCGATCTGGATCAATATTGGCTGAGCCTGGAGTGCTCGGATGAGCAGTGGCTTTCGGGATATTCAAATTCAAATTCAAACGTTTATTTCAAACTCAGGGTTCATATTAAATGCAGAACTAAAACGAGTAGAAAATAAATAAGTAAATGCTTAAATTCAGCGGGTCGTGTCGTCTGATCTGAGGTCGTAACGGCCGCCAGACGGCCGATGATTCTACAGAGCAGCAGACACTCGGCGCTCTTGTAACAACAAAAACATACAATGCGATATGGATATCGCAACATGGCGGAATGTAAAGCCTTTGGATGTCTCAATAATAAGCGAAAAAACAAAGATAAACACTTCTTTTGTGTACCCAAACCCAGCTCACCTTGTCAGAAGATCGTAGCAGAAAAGTGATTGCGCAATCTCGGAACAGGGCAGACGTTTCCTTTCAGACGAAATTGCGTTGTGTGTGAGGACCACTTTGTCACTTTCACCCTCAGAAGACCTTTCTGGCTCAAACCTGTAGCCATGTTGGACGAATTTTTCCTCAGAGTCCGACAATTCAGCCATAATAGAATAAAAACACTCACAAAAGCACCCTAGTCGCTCATACAGGCAGAGCATTGACTTTTCAGTGGCAACGTAGTGACATCACATCCGCATGTGTCATGGCTGCGTGCAGAGTTTTCATTGGCTGGCCATGCCTGCGGTCGTATTTGCATATTTCTCTTGTGGTATATGGCTGGCAATAATTATTTAACCAAATAACGAATACTTTGCCTAATGTTTTCAAGTTGAATGCGTTTAGACGACCACCACAGGTACGCTTTAATTTAGCATCTACTTGAAAGCAAAAACACAAGTGAAATTTTTTTTTTCATAATTGGAAATAAATTCAGGCCTTAAGGGGTTAACAATCATCACAACAACTCAGTATCTAAACTCAGTGTAAATGGTGTAGAGATTGAAAGGGTATCTGAAATTAAATTTCTTGGAGTAATAATTGATAATAAACTGTGTTGGAAGTTCACATATTAATTATGTTAAAGGTAAAATATCGAAATCAATCAATCACAGAGTGAAATATTTGCTGAATCAACCCACACTATATACTTTGTATCATTCATTAATACTTCCATACATGACATATTGTACTGAAGTATGGGGAAATGCATATATCATCATCATACAAAACAAACATATATCCAGTCTTTATGCTTCAGAAGAGAGCTATTAGAATAATAAACAAAGCTGCTTACAGGGAACCAACAAACCCACTTTTTCTTAAATTAAAAGCTCTCAAGTTGAAAGATCTGGTTGACTTTAAAACTGCAGTAATAATGTTTAAAGTGAAGAATCTATCACTGCCCTCAAATATCCAAAAGTTGTTTCAAATAAGGGAGAAACAATATCATTTCAGAGGAACATGTATATTTCAAAAACCTTCAGTGAGAACTACCACCAACACTGTGTCTTAGTGCAAGGAGTCAGATTGTGGAACGCTTTTGGACCTGAATTAAAATCGTGCACAACGCTTGGACAATTTAAACAAAAACTAAAGGAAGAAATACTCCAAACATATATACAAGATGACATGTAAAATCACATAAGAATTATCATATTCAGTCTTTGTTGTGCTGTTGCTTAGTTTTTTTTCTGTTTTTTTTTTTTTTGGTCAGGTTTTGTCTTAGTTTTATTCTGAATTGTAATTGTTCCTGTTTTGTTTTTCTTCTGAATTCTTGGATGGAATATGGGTGGGCAATATAAGCTGCGGCTTCAACCATCACCCATTTCGGATAACTTCTGTTCAACTGTATAATCAGATGAGTTATTGTTTAATTTGACCTTGTCAGATTTTTCCCCCCTTTGTTATATTATTCTGTTCTTTTCTTTTAATCTTTACTTTTAATCTATCTGAAAATAAAGATTCATTCATTCATTCATTCATCATTCATAACAACCAATCCACTAGTTGTCAAACTGACAGTCTGGAGAACAGGTGAAGTATACATATTTAGATTATATTGATAGATCTGAATAAGGAGCATTATGTGGAAACATAAAAAGGATGAAAAGTAGCATCTTCTAAATAAAACTTTGTCCCTAATTTATTAAAATATCAGGAACTAAAGCTATGTGATCACTGCTGAAAGTAGGAGATGCATGATATTTTTCAGATTTAAACAATTTATGAATGTGCTGATAATTAAAAAAAAACTATACAAAAATTATGGTCAGATATTCAGATTTTTTTTTCAGTACAAAACAATTTCTGATACATTTGTAATACTGTCATGAATGAAGCTGTATATGAAGCTTGACAGTTTTTTCACTGTTGTAGTATGAATTCATTAATACCACATAATATTCAGAGCTATGTACAGTCGTGAAAAAATTTGGACACCCCTTTAAAGGTGTAATAGATAACATTTTCATGAAAACAAAGATTTTTTTTTTTTTTAAATAATACATCAACAAAGCATTTAGAAATGTGCACAATGTAAGTCTTAATGTTCTTCTAAAAATAAGTATATTGATGAAAAAATATTTTGTAATTTTTGGCTGGTCGACAATAATATAATTATTTACATCCAGCAGCCGGAGGAAGACAAACACGGAAGTCCAGTGAGGATGTCATAGCCAATAGCATCGCTAGCTTGATGTTATGTGCCATTGTCTTGTTTTGCGTTGTTGGGTTGCCAGGTAGTGAATTATTCAGCTAAATACCCGAGTCTCAAGGCAAACATCAGTTTCCCAGTAGTTCTCAAGTATTGCACAACAAAGGAGCGGGATAAATATGGGTTCTGCTTTTGATGGCTAATGTCTGGTGAAGAGCCGCAAAGGGCTGAAAAGTCACGCAAAGGTGACCACTTTTCTTCTGACAGGTAAGGTAACCAGTGCTAGCTATGATGCTAACTAACGCATTCATCTTCTGCTGCTAATCTGGTGGTTAGGGGTGGGGTGGGGGGGCAACAGTCTAAAGTCTATGTGACCAACAAAATTTTATTTCTGACATGTTCATGTTATTATGAGTGTATAATAATATCAGCCAATATATGATGTGGAACACACCCCACTAACTGCTCCTTACCAAGCTAACACGTATGACAGATTCATGATATGATCACCATTTGCATCTATGAATGTAACAGCACATACTAATTGTGCAGCAGTCATGTTTTACATAAAGAATTTTTTTAATTATCAGCTTTGATGTGCAGCTGCTCAGTCTTATAATTTGGTGTACAGTGAAAAAAGTTAGTTATTTATTGTTGTTACAGTTTAAGATAATAATGTAAAACTTTATTGATCACCATGGTGGAAATAAAGTTAAAATAGTTAAAGTTCTAATAGTAGAATAAACAGGTCTTAATTTATTTTCTTACTAATGTTACTGCACAGCATTAGCTGCGGGATTTCTTGAGAACTTGAAGTAGCTGTAATTATGTATATGTAGAAATTTATGTCAGATTTTTGACTGTCAAGTAATAAACCACAACATTTTTTCACCCTCTTTGAGGACTTCCTCAATCATGAGGTGAATAAGCACAGATGGGTGTTTGGACAATGTCATCATGATGCAGCAGAGAAGAGCTCTACCAAGCAGTGTTGGAGAGAGGGTCAATAGCTTTTGAAGCCCTCACTGATGTGATGGACCAGTGGGGGTTAAGGACAGAACATCAATATCTGACCTTTAGGTGAGAATGATGCAAAGTTTTACATGTAAAAAGTCACAAAAATGACTATTAATATGACTGTGTTCTCATAGATCAACATTTAAAAACCACATTCTGATTATGTCAGCAGAAGCTTCTCCTCCACCACACCTGTGCATGAGGCCTGGACTCCGTTAGCAGCTCAGGACAACAACCACCAGAGGGATCATCCAGTGAGGAAGACAGCCAGCAGCACACCAATGTAAGTTTAGTCTTATCAAAACATTTTACACACTGTAATGTATAAAGCCAAATCCTGTATTTTGAATTTTTAAACATGTTTAGGAGATTTTTTTTAACTGTTTTTGAAATGTTAAGGATTGTTTTTTTTTTAAATTTTTATAAATTGAGTAATCTGGCCAAACTGATCATATTTATGGATTATTTTGCCCAAAGTAGATGCAACAGATATTTGTTTCTTTCTTTTTTGAATAACTTCTCAAGACAACAGTCAAAATTTGGCAGCTAAAATGTTTGGACTTTTCATTTTTATTAAAACCACAATCTGCCTGTGCACTTCGTGTACCAAGAATATGGAATTGGAAACAATGTTGTTCCTCTTCTTTAATCAGGTCCAGTCTTGCAGCAGGAATTAATATACAACACAGCCATCCATCCATCTTCTACGGCTTTTCTGGGGATCCAGGTTGTGGAGGGAGCAGTCTAATCAGAGAAGCCCACACTTCCCTCTCCCCAGCCACCTCCTCCAGCTCTTCAGAGAGGACACCAAGACGTACCCAGACCAGCTGGAAGACATAGTCTCTTTAACATGTCCTGGATCTGCCCCGGGGTCTCCTCCCTCCTCCCACAACACACACATAAGAAGTAATTCCATTTCTGTACCTGGTCTTTTCTTCACCTACAGTAGATTGTCATTCACATTATGAAGACCAAGCAAACTCATTGCAGCAGTGCTGTAGTCCTTAAACTGTCTAGTAGTTTAATGCTGTTAGTCTGTGATGACACTTTCTTAGAGACTGTCCTTTTTTACATCAACAAATTGTACCTGACTATAGTAAAAACGGTCAACACTGACTATGGGGACAACAGAAGCTTTCCAGGGTGTCCTAATCCTGATTTAATTAATTTCTCTATTGCTTTCCCAGGTCTTCCCCATGGACCCTGCATCTGGACTGTTTATTTTTTAATATTTTCCCCCAAATAAATTCCTGTTTGTTATATGTTGACTGACTTGATTTGAGGTCAATTTTCTTTTACATTCTATTCATCCACCTCGAAAAGTTGAATATTATGGTGTTTTATTTTTAGAAATAACTCAAATCTAAAAAGTACAACTTTCATATTTTACAATAATCCAATATAAATTTAGCCATTTTAAGATTTTTTTTTTGTTTGAAATTTGGATGAATATGTTTGAGGTATTTGATATAGATCTGAATGGTGATGTGCTAATTTTTGGAGATGCAGTACTGTTTTTACAAAATATTATTTGAAAAAAAGATTATTATTCCTCAATAAATTATTTCCAACTTCACTAAGGATTATTGATTACAATGTTATGTATATATCTGATATGTACAGTGTATTTTAGGTTCTTGTTTATCGCTGCATTATAAAAAGGTTGAAAATACTTTAGTTTTGCAGAGGTGAGGTAAACCATTACTTTATGAATCTGTCACACTGAATAAACAATAGATTTCATCTTCTACAGGTAACTGAAAGGGCACAAATGAATTGAGGCATCCAACGTTTCACAACATTTATTTATAAATTTTAAATTTAAATTTAAATTTAAATTTTAAAACAATAAAAACAAAACACATTTACAAACTAAAATAAACTGGAACTTGTAGTGTAGTTATTTATTGTTCATATGGTGTTATTTCTGGAGCTCTTATTTGTGTGGCACGGGGTGGTGACTCCATGTTCCGGTTCCGCCAATCCCGTGTGTATAAGAAGGGCTGCAGGTGGGAGGGGCGCTCTCTTCTGACTTTACCTCTGCAGCAGGTGTATGTGTGGTCAGGTGCACTGCGCCCTGTAATATAATAAACATATGTTCAGCTCCACTATTGCTCTCCTCCTTGACTCCAGTTCCAGACATAACATTTGGCGATGAGAAGAAAAGCCATGGAAGCATGTGCTGTGGCCTCGGTGGTACGAAGCCTTTAAAACATACATGGTGGCGTTGGACCTGGGAAGGATGGAGAAACTGAGGGCACGTGTGTTGCTTGTGCACAACCTGGGTATGTAGGGCCAGAGGATTTTGGGCATGTTTGGTGACGCGGACAGCTACGAAGAAGTGATTGAGTTAGTGGCGTGCCATTTCAGGGCGCCGGACAGTCATTGTCCGGAGGATTAAGTTCTGTCATGGGGTGGTGGCTCCATGTTCCGGTTCCACCAACCCCGTGCGTATAAGAAGGACTGCAGGTGGGAGGGGCACTCTCTTCCACCTTTACCTCTGCAGCAGTTGTATGTGTGGTCAGGTGCATTGTGCCCTGTAATATAATAAAGGTGTGTTCAGGTCCACTGTTGCTCTCCTCCTTGACTCCAGTTCCAGACATAACAGAATTGACATACTGTAAATAACTGCTGGAGCTTAATAGCAACAGCCATTTTTTTTTTAAGCATGTGTAGCTAAAACGGACGAACTTAAACAGACTATTGTAGAGGATGTGTTCAATGATGAGGCTGGGTTTATTTCTCAGGTTCAGTTTTATTATCAGAACACATTCTCGATCAACCTCCAAGCAAGAAAAGAGGCAGATCACAGTCACATCACTCTCTTATACTCCGGAACATCGAAACTCAAGTCACATGGTGTCTGAGCAAACATACAGTCACATTGTAACCCCTTTGATCCTCCACCATTGTCTCTCAGCCTTCGATGGTCCGGAAATCCTTCCAGGGCCTCTCTATGAGACAAAGGACAAATCTCACACCTCCTCGATACCTCCTGCAGGCTCAGTCCTTTTGTCCCTCGAGACGTGAAGCACACAATAAACATTCAGCAATACATTTGTGGAAAATATGTACCCAACATATGTGCCACATAACCCCCCCCCCCCCCCCAAACGTCTAATATGGGACAACATAATCAGAGATGCATGGCATAAAAAAAAAAACATTACCACATAACAAAAATTCAATCCACCAGTTGCCTAGGTCTAAACCTCCTGCCGTATCTGCTGTAAGCCGGCCTTGCTGCTTCTGCAGTATGTTCCTGCACCTGTGGATTAGAACTGTTAGCCAAACTCTGTGGGGGTTCTGGAGAAAACCTTCTCGGTGGTCTACCACGACGGGGGCCCCTCGCCAACTGCACTTGTTCATCAGCCAAAACGAAAGCAGGTTTAAGTCTGTTTATACAAATCAACTCCTTCCTGTCTCCCAAATCTAGCAAAAAATGCTTCTCTCCTGTTTCCAGCACTCTGAAAGGTCCATCATAAGGTGGCCACAAATTTGGGCGATGAGCATCATGTCTAGCAAAAACAAACTCTGCATTTTTTAAAGCCTTCAGCACAAAAACGCGTGGAAAACTGTGATGAACCGGGCCAGGGAGTGTGTTTGATCCTGTGTCGCTCTGCAACAGCTGAGCGGGGGGGGGGGGGGGGGGGGAGGGGGTGCAATTTGGTGCAAGGTTGTCGGGGAGAAATTCACCAGGTAAACGGAGAGGCTGTGTAAAAACTAACTCAGCTGGGGAGGCCTGCAAATCCTCCTTAGGTGCAGAACGCAACCCCAATAAAACCCATGGAAGTTTGTCAACCCAATATGTATCCGTAAGCGATGCTCTGAGGGCCGCTTTCAATGACCTATGAAAACGTTCGCATAAACCGTTAGCCTGGGAGTTATACGTGGTAGTGCGATGAATCTTCACCCCTAGGCTGCCGGCCATCGATGACCAGAGTTCGGAAACAAATTGAGGACCCCTATCGGACGTTATGTCCGACGGAACTCCAAAACGCGCAACCCAAGCTGTTAAAAATGCGCGTGCGACTTCTTCCGCAGTGGTGGATGCCAGAGGAACCGCTTCTGGCCAACGCGTGGTGCGATCCACCATCGTCAAAAGGTGTGTGCACCCCTGTGACAACGGAAGGGGGCCCACCAAGTCGACATGCACATGATCAAAGCGCTTATCCGGGATGTGAAAAGGCTCCAAAGGAGCTCTAGTGTGCTTGTGTATTTTGGCTCGCTGACACGCTACGCAGGTTGCCGCCCATTCCTTGACCTGTTTACACAACACCGGCCAAACAAATTTCTCCCCCACCATCTTGATCGATGCGCGCACCCCGGGGTGCGCCAGGGAATGGACCGAGTCAAAAACGCGGCGATGTCCGTCCCGTGGAGACATCGCAGATTAGGGGAGGCATACCCATTTGCAGCACTCTGTCCTCCAGCCTTAACCCTGTTGGTCCAGACTGGAGCGCACGCACATCCGCATCGCTAACCTGCTCCGCGGCCATGGCTGCATAATCTAAACCTACACGGACCGGGGCTGCGTGTGCTTCCGCGCCACTACCTTGGCCCGCGGCCACGGCTGCAGAGTCTGCCCACATGGGGCCTGGCGCTGCCACAGCACGCGAGAGACAGTCTTCCACTACATTATGTTTACCTGCGACATGCTGGATATCGGTGGTGAACTCCGATATCGCGGCCAGCTGTCTTTGCTGCCGGCCCGACCAAGGTTCTGAAATCTTGGCCATCGCAAACGTTAGCGGCTTGTGGTCCACAAATGCGGTGAAACGGCGCCCTTCCAACCAGAACTGGAAATGGCGAATGGCCAAGTGTAGGGCCAAAAGCTCCCTGTCGAACGCGCTGTATTTTCGCTCGCTATCGCGCAAGGTTTTGCTGAAAAACGCGAGCGGCTGCCAGGTTCCTGCTACAAACTGTTCAACGACCGCCCCCACCGCTAAATCGGAAGCGTCAGTGGTGAGCGCCATGCGGGCCGTTGGGACTGGGTGTGCCAACAAAACTGCGTTTGCCAGGGCTGTTTTGACTTGGGAGAATGCGCGCTCCCGATTCGGAGACCATTCGATTTTATTTGTGGGTTTTTGCTTCTTAAGAGCAGCATACAATGGTTGCATGAGCTGCGCCGCACTTGGGAGGAAACGGTTGTAAAAATTAACCATTCCCAAAAACTCCTGTAACGCTTTAACCGTTTGAAGTCGGGGAAAATCCGTTATTGCGCGTACTTTATCGGGCAGAGGGACCGCTCCTTCTGGTGAAACGCGATGCCCCAAAAAACCAATTTGCGCCACCCCAAACTGACACTTTGCTGGGTTAATTATTAACCCGTGCTCTGCCAGCCTCCGAAAAACCTCTGTGAGGTGGCTTTCGTGCTCGTCCTCGGATGTGCTGGCTACCAAAATGTCGTCCAGGTAGACGAACACGAAAGGAAGATCGCGTAGAACCGCGTCCATCATACGCTGGAATGTCTGCGCGGCACCCTTTAATCCAAAAGGCATGCGCAAAAACTCAAAAAGCCCGAAAGGAGTTATTACTGCAGTTTTGGGTATATCTTGAGCGCGCACTGGGACCTGGTGGTAACCATGCACCAAGTCTATTTTAGAAAAAATGCGTGCCCCCACCAAATGAACCGAAAAATCTTGGATGTGTGGGATCGAGTAGCGGTCGTGCACTGAGGCGTTATTCAGCCTGCGGAAATCACCGCAAAGTCGCCACAAACCATCAGCCTTTGGGACCATGTGTAGCGGTGAAGCCCAGGGGCTTTTAGAACGTCTAATGATGCCCAGTTTTTCCAAGTTGGCGAACTCCTCGCGCGCTATGGCCAGTTTAGCTGAGTCCAAGCGCAGAGCTTTTGCAAAAACGGGCAGCCCGGTGGTAGTGATAAAATGTTCCACCCCATGTTTAGCCACTGTCGCTGAAAACGTTGGGACTGTGAGTGCTGGGAACTGTGTGAGCAGTGCGTGAAACTTACCACCTGCGGCTATGACGTTGGCCTGTGCAGTCGGTGGAGCCACCCGGGCTGTGCAGGAAATAGAGTGAAAAGACAGTGCATTAACCAGACGTCTATTAGCAAGATCAACCAATAAACCATGTGAGCATAAAAAATCAGCACCTAACATGTTGAAACTGACTGCTGCTATGACAAAAGTCCACTCTAATGTTCGGCCGTGTAGAGACAGGAGCAGAGTCTTCTCCCCGAAGGTCTTAATCGCCGAGCCGTTCGCCGCCGACACCAGGGAACCACTGGAAGGCGCCAGCCGGTCAGCGTAGGAGGGTGTGATGAAACTCAGCTGGGAGCCTGTGTCCACCAGGAAGTGCCTCCCTGATCGCTCGTCCCTCAGGCAGAGCAGCTTGTTCTTTTCGCCGAGAGCCGCAGCTGCTACAGACTCCCGGTCTTGGCGTTTCCCGAGCGCTTGAACTGGCACTGTGGAATGCACTTGCGTGCTCTCTCAGCGAAACAGCGATGGTAAAAGCAAAGGACGTCGCCTGCTCCGCGTCTCCTAGCCTCCGCCGCTGCCGTCGTCAGTGAGTCTGGTGCTGCAGCCTCTAGCCCCCTGCCATCTCCGGGTGTTGCGCTCAGCTCTGTTGCTGCGGCCGTGGCCGTGTGTCGTCTATGAGCGTCGACGAGCTGCTGCGCCTCCTGGCCCAGCTCGTGGTAGTCTCATTGGGCCAGCAGCTGTGAACTGGCCAGGGTAACTCTCACCGCTGACGGCAGTGTCCTGAGGAAAAGGTGGGCGAAAATAAAACCATCATCTTCGGAGTCTCTCAAACTCAGCATCCTCGCCATCAGGTCTGCAGGTCTCTCGGCCTCGCCTTCAGTCAACGCCAGGAGCTTCTCTGCTCGCTCTCCCAGTGAGGGGGTGAAAGAACGGATGAGAGCCGCTTTCAATGCGTCGTACTTGTCGTTGTCTGGCGGGTGGTTAATCAGGCTCTCTACCCGCTGGGCTGTGTGGCTGTCCAGCTTCGCAACCACATGGTAGAATTTTGTGGCGTCTGCCAAAATTCCCCGAAGATGGAACTGTGCCTCGACTGCGTTAAACCAGGAGCGCGGGCTATGCTGCCAGAAATCAGGTAGCTGGACTGTGGTAGCTGCATTAGCCTGGCTGGCTCCTGATGAGTCCGGTGCAGAAGAATCGTCACCGGCCATCATTCGTTGTAGGGTCACCAATGTAGAGGATGTGTTCAATGATGAGGCTGGGTTTATTTCTCAGGTTCAGTTTTATTATCAGAACACATTCTCTATCAATCTCCAAGCAAGAAAAGAGGCAGATCACAGTCACATCACTCTCTTATACTCCGGAACATCGAAACTCAAGTCACATGGTGTCTGAGCAAACATACAGTCACATTGTAACCCCTTTGATCCTCCACCATTGTCTCTCAGCCTTCGATGGTCCGGAAATCCTTCCAGGGCCTCTCTCTGAGACAAATGACAAATCTCACACCTCCTCGATACCTCCTGCAGGCTCAGTCCTTTTGTCCCTCGAGACGTGAAGCACACAATAAACATTCAGCAATACATTTGTGGAAAATATGTACCCAACATATGTGCCACACTATACAGTAAAAGTGTGATTCAGCATATTTGCAAAAACCACAGAACAACTAATAGCAAAGTCCTTACAACTGGATCTAAAGTGTTGTCATAATTACGTTGTCAAAACTAGAGAGCTATCCAGTTTGATCACAGTTGTGCTGCATTAGCATAACTGTCAATAACACTATACGACATAGTTATTTAAAAAATGTTTACTGGAGATGCGTATCGGAGAGGATTATGTTAAATTCACGATTCTATACCACAAGAGTCCTCGCTTGGCATGCTGTCTAGCTCATAATAACCAAAGGTCTGCGATACTAGCAGTCTGCAGTATATTGATGTTAGCCTCCAGGAAGTGCTGTTTATCTCTCCACCTGGCAACTGGTATGAGATTACAGTGAGTCAACAGTGTGTGAGACACCTACTGGCCAGGAGGTCAGAATCCTATCTATTGCACCTTTAAATATTCAGTTCTTTATTAAGAAATGTTCATATATCTATGCCAAACCTTGTTTTTATTTTTATTTGCATTTTTTAAAATTTATTTTAGCCATTGTGTCACGAGTCGAGCTGGCTTGGCTTTCCCCTGCTCGGGCTCGATCTCTCTGTGGGTTTGGTTTCACTGTTCATGTGCATTTTTGTGTATTTCTGTACCTATTCCACTACCTTAGCCACTGCCTGATCGGCAGCTGTTAGTCAGCTTCCATGATCTTTTTCCCATGCTGCTGATAGTCTATTGGTCCAACCACGCCCCTCGCTCTCCTTAATTCCACCAGCTGTTCCCAGCCCAGTAATCATCTTTCCTGGGCCTCGCTCAGGTGTGCCCAATTTGTGTGGCCAGCGGCATTTGTATTTAAGCAGCTCTTTGCTAGACAAACGCCACTGGGTCATTATACGAGTCACACTCTCATGCTCCATCCTCAGTCCTGAAGAATTCATGATTTGTGCTCAGTGGGAGATTCGGACTACTTGGACGGTACCTACTCGTGAGTAAATTGACTAGCGATTCCCTGTGCAGTATTTTTGCTACACTGAGCTGTTGCCCGGTTTGCTTTTCCCTGAGTCAGTTGTACCTCCTTGAGTCTTCCTCGCTCTCCCGAGCACAGTTGTATAATATTATTTTCCTGTGGCCATGGTACACAGTGGTCTGCCCGCTAGCCATTTTGTGTCAGCCATTTTGTGTACATAACTCCCTTCCTGTAAGTCTTTAGTTTTGAACTGTTTGTCAATAAATATGTGTTTGGTGAAACCCGGCGCGTAAATCCATCCTTCTCCTTCTCTGTGCGCTATGGCAGAGCGCACAGAGAGCATATGACAGAATGACCCAGCCGTAAAAAGGATTTAGCGGGTTCACCTACACATCTCTTTTCCATTTTTGCATTAGATTAGATTAGATTAGATTAGATTCAACTTTATTGTCATTACACATGTATGAATACAAGGTAACGAAATACAGTTTTAGCATCCAGTCAGAAGTGCAAAGGACAGCAGTGCAGTATACAGTATACAGTAATTGACAGTATGTACAATTTAAGCAAATATATACGGATAGGTCAGTGTAGAAAGTTGGAGTACAATTATATATATATATATATATGTGTATACAGTTTGAGAAAGCACGGGGGGAGGGGGGGTGTTAAAGGGGAGAGAAGTGGAGGTTCAGCGGGGAACTAAGTTCAATAGCGTGACAGCTGTTGGAAAGAAGCTGTTCCTAAACCTGCTGGTTCTAGTCCGAAGGCTTCTGAAACGCCTTCTGGAGGGGAGAAGCTGCAACAGTCCATGAGCAGGATGGGTGGAGTCCCTAAGAATGCTGCGTGCCTGGCGCAGACATCTTTTCCTGTAGACGTCCTCTGTAGCTGGAAGTGGAGTCCCTGTGATGCGTTGGGCGGTTTTCACCACCCGCTGCAGCGCCTTACAGTCAGCAACAGAGCAGCTCCCATACCAGACTGTAACACAGTTGGTCAGGGTGCTCTCTATCACGCAGCGGTAGAAGTTGCCCAGGATGTCAGCTGACAGATGGTTCTTCTTCAGTGTCCTCAAGAAGAAGAGGCGCTGATGGGTCTTCTTGATCAGGCTGGTGGTGTTAACTAACCAGGACAGGTCCTCCGAGATGTGGGTCCCCAGGAATTTGAAGCTGGAGACACGTTCAACAGCCGTGCCGTTGATATGGATGGGGTCATGTGTCTCTCCCCTCTCCTTCCTGTAGTCCACTATGAGCTCCTTGGTTTTGCTGGTGTTAAGGAGCAGGTTATTGTCAGCGCACCAAATAGCCAAGTGCTCAACCTCTGCCCTGTAGTCTGACTCATCGTTGTCTCTGATGAGTCCGATCACCGTAGTGTCATCTGCGAACTTTATGATGGAATTGGATCCATACATAGGCCTGCAGTCATGGGTGAAGAGGGAGTAGAGGAATGGGCTGAGCACACAGCCCTGTGGTACACCAGTGTTGAGTGTCATGGTGGAAGAGCGGTTGGGGCCTGACCTAACATGCTGGGGTCTGTTGGTCAGAAAATCCATGATCCAGTTGCAGGTGGAGGTACTGATTCCCAGGTCCCCAAGTTTAGTGATCAGCTTGGAGGGGATGACTGTATTGAATGCTGAGCTGAAGTCAACAAACAGCATTCTTGCGTAGGTGTTCTTGTCATCCAGATGTGAGAGTACACAGTGCAGCGCTGTAGAAACTGCATCCTCTGTACTCCTATTACTCCGGTAGGCAAATTGGTAAGGGTCGAGTGTAGGGGGCAGGCATTACTTGTTGGGACTTACCTGGTTTTGAGATGTAGTGGGGCCAGCGTTATCCGATGAGTCTTGGCTGGGAACGCTGCCGGGCTCTCATGGACATCGACGGTCTGATAGCTACGGCGAGCGTATATTCCACCCTGGCAGACGTCATGTGGTACGTCAAGCTGGCGGAGGCAGAGGTTCGGCGATGCCCTCAGCTCTCCGAACATCCCGAGGGAGTTGAGCGGATGTTGCAGCAGGCAGCGCTCCGACGCGAGTATGGCGAGAGGGAGAATAAGTCTCCAGAGAAGACCGGGCTTGCAGCGAGGGGAGGGCGCTCCTAGGATGCCGCTGAGACCATCTCCTGCCGGGTCTTCACTCCCGCTCACACCAAACCCAACCCAGCAAACAAAGGACAGCATCGTTCCGCGTGGAAGCACTGGGAGAGGCCCTCTCCTCCATCAGCTGCCATCTTCCCTCCGGCAGTGGTGAGGTCTGCTGAGGTCATCCCGGGAACGTCCACCTCCGTTGCCACAGAGACGGCTCCTCATCCACCCGTTGAAGAGGACCAAATCACCGTGGACACAGAGAGGGGTGACAGCCTGCCAGCTGCAGCAGTTACCATCAAAGGCCGGGATGACAGGCAAGTGTTTTTTCTTTCAACTCATCTTGATAATAATACACTTTGTCTGTCTCCCGGGAGAGGGGCCCAGTCACAGCAGTCCATTGGGCTCCCTCTACCGGCTGCAGCTAAAAACTCTTTTTCTACCCTCTCTGTGTCTCCTCTTTTAATACCTGAGTGCCTGCCGGTCCAAGAACCTAGCCGCCAGATTGGGGAGGAGCCGTTGGGTTCGGACGATTCCCTCCCGGATGCAACATGGAGAGGTCCCCCTGCAGCCACGCCGGATGAATCCCCAGTGTTGGAGCCACTGCAGGAGGATAATAGGACTGCTATCACCATCTCGCTAGCTGCGGAGGCATCTGCAGCAGACTGGTAGCCTGAGCTGGACCTCCTGGAGGCCAGGCCCGAGTGTTCATCGCCAGGATCGACGAAGTCCTGGACTGCGGTGGAGCTCAAGCTCAGGCATGTGTTCTCTCTTGTTTTTCTTATGGTTAGTTTTAGAGAGATCTTGTCTGGCTCTAGGTGAGGAGAGTCGGGCGCAGTGCACAGCTGCGTCTGAATGTCCCTTGCCAGGCTCCGCCGCTGCCGGCGACCCTAACAACCCTGTTTCTTCTCCCGCTCCTGAGCCATTTTCTAGGGTCGCCGGAGAGGAACAACCATCTCCAGGGGTCCATGTGGAGCTGGTCTCAGTGCCTGATGACGTTGCAGGTCCAGCTTCCCTGAGGTCTGAGGTCGTCATGTGGCCTCCTCCGCAGGCCATACCGCCGTGGGTCCAGCAGGCTGGCTTTGGACCCTCGTGGGGGCTGCGCCCCAGGATTAGCCTAACATGGGTGCTGCGCTCCTGCCCAGACCCATCATGGACACCACGCTCTGGGTTGGGGTCCACCGCGGGTGCTGCAGAGCCTTAGCTGGAGGTCACTGTGGGTGCTGCAGAGCCTCAGCCGGAGGTCACCGTGGGTGCTGTAGAGCCTCAGCCGGATGTCATCGCGGGTGCAGCGAGGCTTCCGCTGGAGTCCCATCGTGGGTGCAGCAGAGCCGGCCCGGTTTGGGGCCATCGTGGGTGCAGCGGAGCCGGCCCGGTCGGGGTCCACCGCAGGTGCAGTTGCGGACCACCTTGAGGATGCCATGGTCCCCTTATCCCTGCCCGACACCATGGAGGTCCCCTTTTCTCGGTTCTGTTACCCACCAGTGAGCCTTCCGTTGGGCAGGCCATCCCCTGCTTCACCCCTTCGGTCCTGGTGGCTAAATAATGCTGGCTGGCCGCCAGAAGAATTGACTCCCCAGGTCAGGTGGCTCATGTGTTCCGGCAGGCCTCTGGACTCGGTCCACCGGACTTTTTGCTGGGCCTGGGACTCTGGGCGGCCTCCCGAGCCCCAATGCCTGTGGACTTGGGGGGGTTAATTGTGGGCCCTGGGCGGGGCATTTTGTTCCCTCCTTCCTGTTCCCCCTACCGCCCACCCGGGTTCGTGTTTGTTGTTGTTGCAACTGTTGGGGGGGGGGGTCTTCGTGGGGTCTTCGTGATGTTACCTTGGGTGTCTGGTAGACATGCTACGCTATGGTAGAGCGCATGGAGAGCATATGTAATGTAATGTACTTTATTTATATAGCCCTTTAAAACAACCCGTAGGTGACCAAAGTGCTTTACAGAAAATAAACAGCATTAAAAACACACAGAGCATTAAAAACAAATAACATAAAAAAACACAACTAAAAATAAAATAAAAACAAATGCCAAGACAAATATCACCACTACTGAGTATTAAAAGCCATCCTAAACAAATATGTCTTAAGTTCTGATTTAAAAAGGGCCAGGTCAGAGATAGCACGTAGGTCAGGGGGGAGATTATTCCAGAGCCTGGGGGCGGCAACAGAAAAGGCTCGGTCACCACAATGTTTATACCTTGACCTTGTCATGTGGTGATCCTCGCGGATCACCAAGAGACGCCACAGAGTTCACCAGAGAGTTTGGCTAAGATGTTATTTATTTACGGACGTGACAGAACACAACATGAACCCCTTAGGGCAAATACACACAAGAACTAGACTTGGGCTCGTAGGGCTAACCCAGCCGCTACGAGCTAACTGTGACAAAGCTATGATGACGAACCTGACATGAAGGTCTGCGGCACTCACAGGTATGACGAGGCGCAGACCCAGGGCTTGGCAGGATGAAGATACACAAGCAATCCTCACGTAACGTTGACCCAATGTCGACTGATACTCCTGCGTCTTACCGTTGTCAGTGCCGGGCTTAAAAGGGCAAAGCACTAACGACGGTAATGACAATCAGCTGACCGGCCCTTGACAGGCGGAAGCCCCACCGAGCACTTTCACAATAAGAGCCCGGTGAGGCCAGAATACAGCCCGCAGCTGTCAAGGCCGGCAGCGAGAAGAACTTAGCCCGAGCGCGATCAGAACCGGCGCTCGGGTCATAACAGTACCCTCCCTCCACGGGCGGACTCCGAACGCCCCAAGGAACCACCCTGCCCCCCCGCCCCCCCAGGGCGGGAGGCTGGGGACAGGTGCGCAGGGAGAGAAACCGACCCAGGAACAAGACAGAAAAAAAAAAAAAACCCATACAGGACAATGACATGGCAACAACTCAAACCAAAATCACAGACTACTGAAACAAAAACACCAAATATTCAAAAAACAGAGCGATGACCTGAAAAAAACTCAGATAAACACAACAGAACAAATACACATGGGGAAGAATAAGGACCAGAACTACAGAGCCAGAAAAACTAAATACAAGAACAAAACATTACCCGCTCATACCAGACTTAACATGAAACAAAAAAAACAGAGCACTACTCGCTCATACCAGACTATACATAAAAAACAAAAACAGAGCATTACCCGCTCATACCAGACTATATGAAACAAAAACAGAGCATTACTCGCTTATACCAGGCTATATGAAACAAAAACAGAGCATTACTCGCTCAAACCAAACTATACATGAAACAAAAACGGAGCATACCCGCTCAAACCAGACTATACATATGCCAGATACAAAATAACCAGGACAAAGAAAAAAAAAACACAAATACTGAGACAAACCCAGGGACCTCTACCACCCCCCGACAGTTTATGTCGACCGATGGTCAAAGGAGGCGGACCAGGCGGCTCACCAGAGTCCAAAGTCCCGCACGTCCACTTCTCCAGTGGTCGAACTAGGTAGCCCCATGACACACACAACAGGTCGGGTGGCCGAACCAAGGCGCCAAACCGGCAAAACAGTCTCTCCGGCGGCCGACCCGTGTCCCTCAGCCACCAGTCCAGGGCATCAACAACCCGCAGCGGCCTCCCAGACGAGAACAAAACTCGGGAGAACCGGGGCGAGCGAACAGGGACCCCCATGGCCCCTGGCGATGATGAATAGGGGCGGTGACTCAGAGGGAATCGATGAGCAGGGCGAGCCAGGAATCCGCTCCGCGAAGTAGGGTCTGCAGCTCCTCCTCCACCTATGGACCACGCTCGCGCTGCGTCACCGCTGGACCCAGATTGAGTCCCAGCTGCACCCATGTTGGGCCCCGATTCGGCCAGAACCACACCCGCGGTGGACCCCGATCGAGCCTCCGGTGCACCCACGTTGGACCCCGATTGGGTCAGACCCGCACCCGCGGTGGACCCCGATTGGGCCTCCGACGCACCCACGTCGGACCCCGATTGGGCTGAAACCGCCTCCGCGGTGGACCCCGATTGGGCCCCCGGTGCACCCACGTTGGACCCCGATTGGGCCGGAACCGCCCCTGCGGTGGACCCCGATTGGGCCTCCGGTGCAGCTCCGCTGACGAACTCCACCCCCGAACCTGGGACCTCCACCTTGGTGACACCGACCCGTTCCCCGCCGGCGACACTAGAACAAAGCTCGGGGACAGGAAAACCGGGATCAGCATCACCGGTAGCAACGGAACCCAGCGAGACGAGCTCGGGCGCAGCAGATGGCTGCTCCTCACTCGTCTCCCTGAGAGGCAGGCAAAAATGCTCAACAAAAGAGGACAGAGACAGAAGAGGGAGCACTTGCCTGCACTCGGGTTCCATTGCCACCCAGGACTCCGACGATCCGGGTTCAGGGCGACTCTCATCAGCTGGCTCGGACTCAGCTGCGTCGGGCTCCGCAGCTGGCACGATGTCACCTGCAGCCTCAGGTTCCTCCCACGCTGCTATCCACGCCGACGACCTGTATGGCGTGGGGGCAGGGAACCCTTGACCCACTGGCTCGGACCGCTCCAGCAAGGAGACCCGGGGACGCTTCTTTGTCGGCTCAGGTTCCGGGCCGCAGTCCGCTCCTCTCCTCCGTCCAAGACGTGACTGCAGGGCCGGATGCAGGCTATCCAGCACTGCAGGGGCCCTCTTCGTCCGGCGACACTGGCCTGGCATCGCGGACCGCTCAACGGGGGAGAACACAGAGGCAGTAGGTTTAATAATTTCATCCACAGCAGGTGGAGGGAGCTCGGGGGGTTGCGAAACCCCGAACTCCATCCCCAGGAGTCAGACAAGGCAGAATAATATCATGATGTGAGAAATTATCGTGCACTTGCCTTCCTCCTGGAGCAGAGATGGTTCCTGCTGTGGGGGACGTCGTTCCTCCTTCTCCCCGCTGGATGGCGACAGAGGGCCCTCTGGGAAGATGAGGTGGGGCCGCTCTCGGAGATTCGCTGACGGGATACGCCGGCAGCGAGTCCAGCCGGGGATTCCGCTGAGGGTTGCCCGCGCCGTTACGCCGACGTCCTCATCGGCCCCCAGACGCCGCGTACTCCTGGACCTGCTCCGGGACGGGACACCAACGCGGGGAGCGGGATTCCTCCTCCCCTGCTTCCTGCTCTTCTCTTCCAGCCCACGAAGTAACTCGCGCTGAATGGCGAGTTCCTCCCACCTCGTTATCACCTCCAGGTGGTCGTAACTATCGAGGGGAAGGTTGTCCAAAAGCTCCTCAGCGTAGTCCAAATGCCTGCACACATCGCTGGGAGCGTCCCACAGCGTAGCGGAGAATAACGTGCAGTCCACGTGCTCCAGGACCTCCGCTAGCCTTCTGTCCAGTCGCCGACCACAACCCCTGGATGACGGCATTCTCCCAGCAACAGGCATCCAGACAGGGAAGAACAAACAGTCCAAAATGGCACAAACTCACGGTGAAACGGCGTCTCGGTGCGGCGCCTCCGTTTAGGCGACCTGGCAGGAGTATACCGTCATGTGGTGATCCTCGCGGATCACCAAGAGACGCCACAGAGTTCACCAGAGAGTTTGGCTAAGATGTTATTTATTTACGGACATGACAGAACATAACATGAACCCCTTACGGCAAATACACACAAGAACTAGACTTGGGCTCGTAGGGCTAACCCAGCCGCTACGAGCTAACTGTGACAAAGCTATGATGACGAACCTGACATGAAGGTCTGCGGCACTCACAGGTATGACGAGGCGCAGACCCAGGGCTTGGCAGGATGAAGATACACAAGCAATCCTCACGTAACGTTGACCCAATGTCGACTGATACTCCTGCGTCTTACCGTCGTCAGTGCTGGGCTTAAAAGGGCGAAGCACTAACGACGGTAATGACAATCAGCTGACCGGCCCTTGATAGGCGGAAGCCCCCCCGAGCACTTTCACAATAAGAGCCCGGTGAGGCCAGAATACAGCCCGCAGCTGTCAAGGCCGGCAGCGAGAAGAACTTAGCCTGAGCGCGATCAGAACCGGCGCTCGGGTCATAACAGACCTAGGCACATCCAGCAAAAGCTGATTGGATGACCTCAAAGCCCTGCCTTGGTCACGGACAGTCAAAGTCTCAGACATATAAACCGGAGCAAGGCCATTTAGAGCTTTAAAAACAAAAAGCAAAAGTTTAAAATTAATTCTAAAATGGACTGGAAGCCAATGAAATGAATAAAGGATCGGAGTAATGTGTTCTCGCCTAGGTGTGTTGGTCAAAAGACGGGCCGCTGCATTTTGCACAAGTTGAAGGCGGCCGAGAGAAGACTGAGAGATGTCAACATAAAGTGCATTGCAGTAATCAAGTTGAGACGTGACTAAAGCATGGATGGCTATCTCAAGATCATGACGGCTCAGGAAAGGTTTGGCTTTGGATAACAAACGTAATTGATAAAAGTTCATCTTGACTACATTGTCAATCTGTTTATCAAATTTTAAATGGCTGTCAAAAATCACCCCCAAATTTCTGACAGCTGAACTGAGCCTTAAAGAGAGGGTACCAAAGCCAGCCGTTACAGTATCCCCAAACACAATACATTCTGTTTTTTCTTCATTTAAATGGAGAAAATTTTGGCTTAACCACAACTTAATGTCAATGATGCAATCCAATAGAACACTTTGTGAGTTAGTTTGTTCTGGGTTCAAAGGTAAATAAAGCTGCAAATCGTCTGCATAACAGTGGAAAGACATGTTGTGCCTGGCTATTATTGACCCGAGTGGCAGCATATATAATGAAAACAGAATAGGGCCAAGGATAGAGCCCTGTGGGACCCCACAGGAGAGAGAGGCACTAGAAGAGGACATGTCACCAATCATTACAGAAAAAGTTCTATTAGAAAGGTAGGATTCAAACCACTTAAGTGCAGTGCCATGAATGCCAACATAGTGATTCAGGCGTGACAAAAGGATAGTGTGGTCCACAGTGTCAAAGGCTGCTGTAAGATCTAGCAGCACTAAGACCACAGGACATTTGGCATCAACAGACATCATAATATCATTGTGCACCTTAAGCAGGGCAGACTCAGTGCTGTGACGAGATCTAAACCCAGATTGAAACTTCTCAAAAATAGAATTGTCTTCTAAAAAAGACTGCAACTGTATAAAAACAGCTTTTTCTAAAACTTTAGATAAAAAGGGCAAATGAGAAATGGGTCTAAAATTAGATAAAACTGAAGGGTCAAGGTGAGGTTTTTTAAGAAGGGGCCTAACCACAGCATGTTTAAAAGCAGGTGGGACAAATCCTGAACTAAGGCAGGAATTAATAAAAACCAAAAGACCAGGCCCAACAGTATTAAAAACCCAGTATTACCCAGTATGTAAGTATTAAAAACCTACATATGACACATTGTAAGTGGGAATGAATGTGGGGGTGTCCTAAAAAAGATGGGGGGTGTCCTAATTTATTCCTCAGTATTTGTTTAGAATTACATTTTACAGAAAATTTGAGAAAGTCTTTAATTCATTTTTAATTGTTTAGTTGTATTATGTGAATCTCCCAGGATTTTTTAACATTGATAGTAAATATCCATATGCCCAAATATGTAAAATAACAACAACACATGCTTATACAGGGTGTCCTATTTTTTTCACATGACTGTATATAAAAAAAACTTTATAAGCAGCATAATCTTTATTTTAAAGGTCAAATAACTGTTGCGGTCCTCAGCCACTTCTATTTTAGTCGGAGATGGGCAAAATGGCTGTTCGGCTGGCAAAGGTTGCAGACCCCTGCTCCCGACCTTCAAAACCTTATTATTGCAAAACATAATGATGGTTTTGGTTTACAGGTACATTTCTAAACTCCTTGATGTTCCAGAGAGCACTGTTGGAGCCATCATTCAGAAGTGGAAAGAACATCACTTTCCCATAAACCGGCCACGACCAGGAGCTCCTTATCCAAGAGCCAAAGACCAGCTTGTGGAGAGCTCCAGAAAGACCTGGAGTTAGCAGGTACTGCTGTTTCAAAGAAAACAGTAAGTAATGCACTCAGCCGTCATGGGCTCTATGCCTGCTCACCTCTCAAGATTCCATTGCTGAAGAAAAAGCATGTTGAAGCTCATTTAAAGTTTGCTGCACAACATTTGGGTAAGCCAGTAAAATACTGGGAGAACATAGTCTGGTCAGATGAGACCAAAATTTAACTTTTTGAATGCCACAACACACAGCATGTTTGGAGGAGGAAATGGCACTGCACATCCCATCATGGTGTGGGGGTGTTTTTCTGCACATGGAACAGGCAGACTTCATATAATTGAAGGAAAGATGAATGGACAAATGTACAGAGACATCCTTGATAAGAACCTGTTGCCATCTGCGAAAATGAAATGAGGGTGGACATTTTGGCAAGACAGTGATCCCAAACACACAGCCAAGGAAACTCTCAACTGGCTCAAGGAAAATAAAGCTGCTAGAATGGCCCAGTCAGTCACCTGACCTGAATCCAATTGAAAATCTATGGAATGTACTGAAGATCAGAGTTCATAGAAGACACCCACAGAACTTTCAAGATTTTCACAGTTTGTGTGGAAGAATGGGCTAAAATCACTCCTGAGCAATGCCTGCTCCTAGTTTCACCATACAAGAGGCATCTGGAAGCTGTTATTACCAACAAAAGCTTTTCTACTAAATATTAAATGAATTTCACCGAACGTGTTCAGTACTTATTCCCTGTGTCATTCCACTTTATTAAATATAACTTGTTTTGTGAACACAGTTACCTTGATTTCTTTGTATGTATGGATTACTTTGGTTGTTACTGATATCTGATGAAAATCTCAGATCAATGGCTCCATCAGAAATATGTTTAATGAGAAAAATGTTGACATGTTCAATACTTATTTTCCCCACTGTATAACTGCTGAATAATTGAGAAAATACAGAGTTTTGCTGACTTCCTGAAAAATGTCTGTTTTGGAGATATGACTTTTGTGCCCGACAACAATGATGTGTATAATAAGAATAACAGTGCATGGAGTTTGTGTGCATTTAAGCATTTGATTCTTGTTTTTATTCCTTGAGTTGACAAGAGTTCAATAAAGAACATTACTTTGTCTACATGTTTTACCCTTTTTTATACCGGTTCTGCATAGCACTTTAAAATGATACACACACACACACACACACACACACACACACACACCACACACACACTTATACACCGTCAATCATGTTACGATAAGATAAGCCTTTTAGTCCGACAATGGGGAAATTCCAGGATTACAGCAGCAAAAGGATAGCAGCACTCAGAGCAATAGTCAGTAAGATAATAGGAACTGGTTAGCCAAAGCAGGAAATGAATATACAGTGCTGTGAAAAAGTATTTGCCCCCTTCCTGATTTCTTATACAGTACTTTTGCATATTTGTTACACCTAAATGTTTCAGATCATCGAACAAATTTTAATATTACACAAAGATAACCTGAGTAAATACAAAATGCTGTTTTTAGATAATGATTTCATTTATTAAGGGAAAAAAGCTATCCAAACCTACCTGGCCCTATGTGAAAAAGTAATTGCCCCCAACTGCCCCCTAAACCTAGTAATTGTTTGTGCCACCATTGGTGCCATCAACTGGCAAATGAGTCTTTTACATTGCTGTTGAGGAATTTTGACATATTCTTCTGTCCAGAATTGTTTAAATTCAGTCACATTGGAGGGCTTCATGAACTGATGGCCGTACATACTCCAGGATTTTTTGTTAGAGAGCAGAATTCATGGTTCTGTCAGTTAGGGCAAATTGCACAGGTCCTGAAGCAGCAAAGCAGCCCCAGACCATGACACTAACGCCACCATGTTTGACCGTTGATATGATGTTCTTTTTATGAAATTCTGTGTTAGTTTTATGCCAGATCAAACAGGACGCACGTCTTCCAAAAAGTTCAACTTATGTCTCACCTCAGTACAGAGCTAGGTTTTTTGATCAGCCTATTCAGTCTCTTCCTGTCAGCTGCCGTGATGCCACTGCCCCACCAGACCACTCCAAATATGATGGCTGATGCCACCACCGAATCGTAGAAGGTCTTCAGGAGTCCCCCTTGCACTCCAAAAGACCTGAGTCTTCTCAGGAGGAATATCCTGCACTGCCCCTTGTTGTAGAGCGCGTTGGTGTTATGTGACCAGTCCAGTTTATTGTTCAGGTGAACACCCAGGTGCTTGTAAGATGTCACCATCTCAATATCTGTTCCCTGGATGTTTACTGGTGCTGTGGGGGGTTGTCCTCCCCTGCAGCAGACCCACCACCAGTTCCTTCGTTTTCCTCGCATTGATCTGGAGGCAGTTCCGTAGGCACCAGTCCATGAATTCCTGGATAAGTCCTCTGTATCGATCGCATCGAGTCATCAGAGAACTTCTGTAGATGGCAGTGTGGTGTGTTGTGTGAAAAGTCAGCAGTGTAGAGGGTGAACAGGAAGGGAGCTAGAACTGTTCCCTGGGGGGGCCCATACTGCAGATGATGGTGTCAGACACATAGTCTTAGGTTCTCACACACTGTGGTCGGTTTGTGAGATAGTCCAGGATCCACGATGACAGGTGCTGGTCCACCCCTGTACTCAGCAGCTTGTTCCTCAGGGTCACTGGTTGGATGGTGCTGAAAGCACTGGAGAAATCAAAGAACATGATCCTCATGGTGTTTCCAGGCTTCTCCAGGTGGGACAGGGAATGATGTAGGAGGAAGATCACTGCATTCTCCACCCCAATGCCATGCTGACAGCAGAGAAGATCATCAGGACTCCACTCCCCTCTCTGCAGAGAGTCTACCACCGCAGAGTCCAAAGGAGAGCTGATGCCATCCTCCGGAACTCCACCCACCCCAGTACAGGTTCTTCACACTTCTACCCTCAGGCCGGAGGTACAGAAGTGTGAACTGCAGGTCAACCAGACTGAAAAACTCCTTCTTTCCCACTGCCATCAGACTCCTGAACAAATAACAACTCCCAAAACTCCGCAATACAGCTTTGCATATAGGAACTCGCACAGCAGCTGCTAAATTTGCACATTGCTCACCTGTACAAAGTATATAGTCTCACCCATATGATGTCCATATCATCTCCGCTGCTAACTGTCATCTCTGCTGCGATTTATCTTGTACAGTCTACTGGTACTACCATCCATCCATCCATCCTCTACCGCTTTTCCAGAGGTCTGGGTCGTGGAGGCAGCAGTTCAAGCAGAGAAGACCAGACTTCCCTCTCCCCAGCCACCTGCTCCAGCTCTTCAGAGAGGATACCAAGGTGTTCCCAAACCAGCTAGGAGACATAGTCTCTCCAGCGAGTCCTGGGTCTGCCCCGGGGTCTCCTCCTAGAGGGATGTGCCCGAAACACCTCAAGTGGGAGGTGTCCAGGAGGCATCCTGATCAGATGCCTATACCACCTCAACTGGCTCCTTTCAATGGGGAGGAGCAGCGGTTCTACTGTGAGCCTCCCCCGATGACTGAGCTCCTCACCCTATTTCTGAAGGTGAGTCCAGCAATCCTACGGAGAAAGCTCATTTCAGCCGCTTGTCCGCAGTCCGGCCGTTGGTCGAACCTCGGATTCAGGAGGAGCAATGTGGTTTTCATCCTGGCCGTGGCACATCGGACCAGCTCTTTACCCTCTCAAGAATCCTTGAGGGTTCCGGGGAGTTTGCCCAACCAATTTACATGTTTTTTGTGGACTTGGTGAAGGCATTTGACCGCGTCCCTCATGGCTTTTTGTGGGGGGGGGAGGGGGGTGCTTCAGGAGTATGGGGTATCGGGCTTGTTGTTACAAGCTATTCGGTCTCTGTATGACTCCGCCAGGGCTGCCCTTTGTCACCGATCCAATCCTACTGGTACTACCATTACAGAGAAATTAGCACCAGGTGCTAATTTGTAATTTGTAATTTATAATTATATACTGCTCATTTCCACACTGTACATAGGTTTATGCCATCTCAGGTATCAACACACCACTACCACTATAGTCATTCAGTGAATTTTCAGTTTCATTCCTCTTGTTTGACTGCATCAACTGCTTTAGCTGTCCAAATTGCCTAATGTGTGTTATTAGTACTCAAGGCATGCTTAGGAGTCCTAATTGTCAAAGCTAACTGTGTGTTGGTGTGTGTGTTATTAGCATCCATTAGTATTAGGATTGAGTTATTGTGTTATTGTGTTATTACCTTATTAGTATCATTGTGTACCTATTACCTTGGCATTCGTTCGGAGAGCAAAGTAAGAATTTCATTGCTCAGGAAATGTAGCATTTCTTAACTGTGCACATGATAATAAAGCCTTTGTATCTTGAATTTTGAATGCTGGTAGGGAAACTGAAGTGGATTCATCGCTGGTCCCACCAGGGGACGGAGGTGGGCGAAAAGCAGCCTCTCCAGGGTCTTCATTAGGTGTGATTTGAAGGCCACTGGTCTGTAGCTGTTCAGATCCTTGGGGTGAGGGGTCTTCGGTACAGGTACCACACAGGATGTTTTCCATAGCTGTGGTACCCTCCACAGCTTCAGGCTCAGGCTGAAGATGTGCTCCACAATCCTGCACAGCTGGTCTGCGCAGGACTTGAAGAGCCTCAAGCTGATGCCCTCCGGGCCTGCAGCCTTCCTCGCCTTGATCTTCCTCAGCTCAGCTCTCACCTGGGTCTTAGTGATGATCAGGTTGGGGCAGGGGGGCTGTGTGCTTGCGGGGGAGGGGGTGTTGGGTCTGTAGGAGGAAAAACAGCGGGGGATGCATGAGGGGGGTGGGGGGAGGGCCGTGGACAGCGGGACTAGATGAAGGTGGGGCAGCAGTGGTTGGTGGGCAGGCGGAGAAGAAGGCGGTTGGTCAAACCTCTTAAAGAACAGGTTCAGGTTGTTCACCCACTCCCTAGCCCTGTGGCTTGGGAGGAGGTATTCTAGTGCCCAGAGATGGTTTTGAAGTTTTTCCAGACACCGCTGATGTCACTCTGTTGCAGCATGTCCTCCATCTTCTTCCTGTAGCTGTCCTTCCCCTCTCTGATCTTCCTCCCTTAGTTCCCCTTAGCTTCCATGTTACAGGGGAAGTTCGCATTGTGAAGTTGTGAGAGACAAAGAGAATGCCCAGCAACTTATAAATACACTGTGGGACACATATGTGGGTTTCATATGCTTCACATGTATATTACTGTATGCTTATTGTATGCTTCACGTCTCAGAGGAACAAAAGGACTGAACCTCCTAGGAGATAACAGGAGGATGTGAAATGCGGCCTTTTGTATGCAAAGAGATGACCTTGAGGGATTTCCTGACCACCAGTGACTTTAGGTGGAGGTGAGAAGACCTGGAAGAAGACGCATTGTGACTTGGGATTAAAAGACAATGTGACTGTGTGCTTTGATGTCCTGGGGTATAAAAGGGACAGATGTTGGGGGATTCTTTCTCTTTCTGTTTGATGATGTTGGAGAATGAAATAAACCTGACTCGTGAGATAAACTCAGCCTCGTTATTTCCACATTCTCCACACTGGTGACCCTAAGACGTATCATGACTGGAGGAAATTCTCCCGAGCCAGACTCGTCAGGAGCCAGCCAAACGAATGCAGCCACAGTTCAGCTACCAGACTTCTGGCAAAACAATCCGCGCTCCTGGTTTAACGCGGTCGAGGCGCAGTTCAACCTCCGGAGGATTTTGGTAGACGACACAAAGTTCTACCATGTAGTTGCAAAGCTGGACAACCACATAGCCCAGCGGGTGGAGAACCTGATTAACCAGCCGCCGGACAGCGACAACTACAGCGCGTTGAAGGTTGCACTCATCCGTTACTTCACCCCCTCGGTGGAGGAGCGAGCAGAGGGGCTCCTGGCGCTGACTGAATTTGAAAGCGACAGGCCTGCGGACCTGATGGAGAAGCTGTTGAGGTTGAAAGACTATGACGATGATCACTTCATCTTCACCCACCTTTTCCTCAGGACCGTACCGTCAGCGGTGAGAGTGACCCTGGCCAGTTCACCACTGTTGGCCCGACGAGACTACTGCGAGCTGGGCCAGGAGGCGCAGCGACTCATCAACGCCAATAAACGGCGCACGGCCACGGCCGCAGCAGCAGAGCTCGGCGCAACGTCCGGAGATGGCAGGGGGCCAGAGGCTGCAGTACCAGACTCACCGACGACGACGGCGGCAGGGGCCAGGAAACACGGAGCAGACGACGTCCTTTGTTTCTACCATCGCCGCTTCGCAGAGAAGGCACGCAAATGTATACCACCGTGCCATTTCAAGCGCTCGGGAAACGCCAAGACCGGGGGTCGGTAGCAGCTGTGGCCCTCGGAGAGGAGAACAAGTTGCTCTACTTGAGGGATGCGCGCTCGGGGAGGCATTTCCTCGTGGACACAGGCTCCCAGCTGAGTTTCATCACACCTTCCTCCGCTGACCGGCTGGCGCCTTCCAGTGGTCCCGGGGTGTCAGCAGCAAACGGCTCGGTGATTAAGACCTTCGGTGAGAGGACTCTGCTTCTGTCTTTACACGGCCGTACATTCGAGTGGACTTTCGTCATAGCTGCAGTCAATTTCAACATGTTAGGGGCTGATTTTTTGTGTTCACATGGTTTGTTGGTTGATCTTGCTAACAGACGCCTGGATAATGCACTCTCTTTTTATTCTATTCCCTGTACAGCTCGAGTGGCCCCGCCAACAGCACAAGCCAACGTCACAGCTGCAAGTGGTAAGTTCCACACACTTCTCACTCATTTCCCAGCACTCACGGTCCCAACATTTTCGGCGACCGTGGCTAAACACGGGGTGGAACATTTTATTACTACCACCGGACTGCCCGTTTTTGCAAAAGCCCGGCGCTTGGATTCAGCTAAACTGACCATAGCACGCGAGGAGTTCGCCAACCTGTAAAAGTTGGGCATCATCAGGCGTTCGAAAAGCCCATGGGCTTCACCGCTTCACATGGTCCCGAAAGCTGACGGCTTGTGGCGACCTTGCGGTGATTTCCGCAGGTTGAACAACGCTACAGCGCACGACCGCTACCCAATCCCGCACATCCAAGATTTTTCAGTTCATTTGGCGGGGGCGTGCGTTTTTTCTAAGATAGACTTGGTACGCGGTTACCACCAGGTCCCAGTGCGCGCTGAGGACATACCCAAAACAGCGGTAATAACTCCGTTCGGGCTATTCGAGTTTTTGCGTATGTCGTTTGGGCTTAAAGGCGCGGCGCAGACGTTCCAACGCATGATGGACACGGTGTTGCGCGATCTCCCCTTCATGTTCGTCTACCTGGACGACATATTGGTAGCCAGCGCATCCGAAGACAAACACGAAAACCACCTCACGGCAGTTTTCCGGAGGTTGGCAGAGCACGGGTTAATAATCAACCCAGCGAAGTGTCAGTTCGGGGTGACGCAGATTGATTTTTTGGGGCATCGCGTCTCTCCAGAAGGAGCGGTTCCTCTGCCTGACAAAGTGCGCGCAGAAACAAATTTTCCCCAACCACAAACGGTCAAAGCGTTACAGGAGTTTTTGGGAATGGTGAATTTTTATAACCGTTTTCTCCCCCGCGCAGCGCAGCTCATGCAACCATTGTATGCTGCACTAAAAAAACAAAAACCCACAAATAAAATTGAATGGTCTCCGGAGCGAGAGCGCACATTCTCTGAAGTCAAAACAGCCCTGGCAAACGGCCCGCATGGTGCACACTACTGACATGTCAGATGTGGCCATAGGGGCGGTCGTGGAACAGTATGTAGCCGGAGCCTGGCAACCGCTCACTTTTTTCAGCAGGACCTTGCGCGATAGGGAACGAAAATACAGCGCATTCGTCAGGGAGTTGTTAGCTCTCCACTTGGCCATTCGCCACTTCCAGTTCTGGCTGGAGGGACGCCGTTTCACCGCGTTCGTTGACCACAAGCCGCTGACTTTCGCGATGGCCAAGATTTCAGAACCTTGGTCGGGCCGGCAGCAGAGACAGCTGGCTGCGATCTCGGAGTTTACTACCGATATCCAGCATGTGGCGGGTAAACTTAATGTAGTGGCAGACTGCCTCTCGCGCGCCGTGGCGGCTCCAGCCCACGTAGGGGTAGATTTTGCAGCCATGGCCGCGGATCGGGGTAGTGACGCAGAAGTGCGCGCGGCCCCAGTCCGCGTAGGGATAGATTATGCAGCCATTGCCGCGGATCAGGTTAACGACGCGGATGTGCGCGTGCTCCAGTCTGGACCAACAGGGTTAAGGCTGGAGAACAGGGTGCTGCAAGACGGTATGTCCCCCCTAATCTGCGATGTCTCCACTGGGCGGCCGCGTCCTGTGGTACCGGCCACGTGGCGCCGCCGCGTTTTTGACTCGATTCATTCTCTGGCGCACCCGGGAGTGCGCGCGTCGGTCAAAATGGTGGGAGAGAAATTTGTATGGCCGAGCCTGCGCAGACAAGTTAGAGAGTGGGCGGCAGCCTGCATGGCTTGTCAACGAGCCAAGGTACACAGACACACGAGAGCTCCCTTGGAGCCGTTTCACATTCCGGCTAAGAAGTTTGATCATGTTCACGTGGACCTCGTAGGCCCCCTCCCGCCCTCACAGGGGTGCACGCATCTTCTGACAATGGTTGACCACACCACGCGCTGGCCGGAAGTGGTCCCACTGTCGTCAACCACAGCCGAGGAGGTGGCGCGCGCGTTTTTAACGGCATGGGTAGCGCGTTTTAGAGTCCCGTCGGACATTACGTCCGACAGACGCCCTCAATTTGTTTCCGAACTTTGGTCAGCGATGGCCCGCAGCCTGGGGGCAACGATCCACCGCACGACCGCGTACAACCCGCAGGCTAACGGGTTATGCGAACATTTTCACAGGTCATTGAAGGCGGCCCTCAGAGCGTCGCTTACGGATGCAAATTGGGTGGACAGACTGCCATGGGTTTTATTGGGGTTGCGTTCTGCACCTAAAGAGGATTTAGAAGCCTCCCCAGCCGAGCTAGTTTTCGCACAGCCACTTTGGCTGCCCGGGGAATTTCTCCCAGATAATCCGGCGCCAGAGTGCTCCCCAGCTGAGCGGTTACAGAGTAGCACGGACTCGAGCACGCTACCTGGCCCCGTTCACCACAGTTTTCCACGCATTTTTGTGCCTACGGCTTTAAAAAATGTGGAGGTGGTAAAACCTGCTTACAGCAGATACGGGAGAAGACTGCGGCCCAAGCAGCATGTGGACTGATGTGTAGTGATTTTATTATGACATGCAGACTGTTATTACGTTGTTCCATCTTAGATGTTTGGGGGGGGGTCATGTGGGACTCAGCCTCGTTATTTCCACATTCTCCACAACACAAGTTAAATTAGATATTGTAATTACAGGCTGCTGACATAACAAATGGCTACATTTCCACAACATTCAACAGAAACACAGTGGATTCAAATACAACCAGTGTAACAACAAATCAATGTCCCTTATAATTCCTTTTATTTTAAATTGTAATATATGGTGCAAGTTTAATACAAAATCATTGTTTGTTTTACTAAAGACAGCATATAGTATACACCATACATTCATTCTCCCTTTTGCGACTGTAATTTATCTTGAGTCAGATTTTCATGTTCCACTCAAGCTAATCTCATCTGACAGACATTGTGTGCTAATCCTGACTTGCTGAAACAAGACTAAACTTTGTATGCAAATGACATGCTCCAACAACAGATTGAATACAGTGACTAGTGAAGCCTTCTATAAACTCGTCAGTAGCAGGTATACCAAGGTAAAGACTTGGTCATATTGAAGCTCTAACCCCCACAAAAAATCAAGCTAGTATCACCAAACTTGACTGACAGGTTGAGCTTAAAACTAGAATCCTTGGGGTCACCTTTGGGTTGAAAAGTCAAAGGCTGATTTGCGGCCCACAACAACTTCATTACTGGATGTAGACTAACCAAATTTAAACTTGTAGGATCTAAAAGCATTAGAACACCATTGGTGAACACAAATTAATTAAAATTTTCCCCACATCTGTCACATATATAAGCTAAAAGTTGGCACATATGTAAATTCCCGTGGCCTGTCTGATTTGTGGTTGGCCACCAGAAATTGCAGGCAGAACTAAAAAGCATTAGAAACTGCCAGAAACTGACTTGTGAAACTTGGCAGGTATGTTGATCTATGAGGGTGCAGATCTAAGGATAGGAGTATTCAAGCTTGACCTAGTCCAGGAGTTTTCCCCATAACCATTGATAAATCTACAAGAACGCCACAAATTTGAGCTAAATTTTGCAAAATATGACCACACAATTATCAGATTTATGTGAAAAAAGTTACAAATTTAAGAGGAAATACTCATAAACTTACAAGAAAAAGAACTGTACATTAATGAGAAAAAGTCACAAATTTACGAGACTAAAAACAAGTAGACAAGTTCTTATTCCAGGTGCACAATTTGATTGAAGCATTGGCCTTCTCTAGAGTGCTGATAATGGAGCATGATGTCAACTCCATTTGCATAACACCCATATCACTCTGCTCCGTGGATAATTGTCGTTACTTGGCCAATAGTAACTGCAGTATTATAAGGTGAACATGTACATGCCATGGTTTATACTCTATACTGCTCCTTCCTTTCCACAGCAGGAAGCTGGTTGGCCGGAGACAGTATTTAAAATCCTGATGTCTGCAGCCCAGATGTGTTCTGCATGGGACCTTATAAACATCCAGATTAAAAAATCCGCCATGTTTGCTCAACGGCTGCACATATCATATCTGTTGTCAACAATATTGATGAGCTGAAGTTGGATTTATCATTGCAATCAGCCACTGGTCATACTGAAGTGGTGATAGACTCCCTATTTCATCAGAAAATGCCAAGAAAAAGCAGGGAAAATGCATAGAAACAAATGAAGAAATAGCCTGAAGCTAAGCCACAGTCAGCGGTTAGCAGCAGTATTAGCACTGAGCACCAATTTAAGCTCCATAGTTACAAATGTCGTGTCTCTTCCTAACTTAACGGATGAGTTGAGGTTGGATCTGTCATCCATATCAGCCACTCACAATATCTATGTGGTGACTGTGGCTTCATCCAGCTTAGCTTATCACAAATCACAGTCATGCTTATACCCAGTTACAACATAATTCCCTTTTGTGCGATACTGTGTAATTACACAGGAAAAGAACAGCAAATTTACAAGGAGAAGTCATAAAATTATAAGTAAAAAAAAGTGAGATAGTTAAGAGGGAAAAAACTCACTATTGTTCTGGACAAAAATGGCTCAAAATGTTGTTTCCCATAGTAGAGATAGCCAGGGTTTAGTGCCACAGAATTTTAAGCCTAATCCACACTACATGATTTTAAACTTGATTTCCAGGTTAGTAGCATCTTATAGAGTTGATTTTGCTGTTCTGATAATTATTGGTTGGTCTATTCTTGGTCTTGGGCATTACCCATATGCTTGCCCCAAATGTCAACTGAAAAAAATAGATAACATTTTTTATTTATTCATTTTTAATTGGTATATGTGTTTTTAGGTCTGGAATAATTAATGTGTTAACTTTTTCCAATTAATGTGGGCCAATTAATGCATTAAAAAAATTGATGCTGTCAGGTCACTCCCTGAGGTGGTGTCAGCAGTGGTGACTGGTTTGTCTCAGCAGCTGGCACAGCTTTAAACAAGAGTAGGTCTTGTTTTTCAGCATTTAAATTTGCACCAAAATAAACTGATCTTCTGGCACTCAGGGCGACCTCATCCTGCATACACAAACACATGACCTAGTGTCATTGATTGGGGCTGGTCGCTCAAAAATATGAAAAGCGAGTGAGTGGAGGAAAAATATATAAAGTAAATAAAAGCTTCTAACTCACAATTAAAGTCAGGAGCCCTGGAAGTCACTTAAGAATTGCTCCCTTTGTGCTTTTAAGGTTTGAGATAATTAGGAATGTTACTTTAAGCAGAAGCACTGCACCCGGCCCACAACTGGGAGGTTGGGGTTCAAGCCCTGGCCAGATCATACCAAAGACCAAGGTACTTTCAGCCTTCTAGCTTGATGCTCAGCATAATGGAATGGGGGAAGGAAAGTTGGTTACCCAGCAACAGTGGGAGCATGAGCCAGTGCAGTCCCTGTGCCGGTCCCAAGTCCGGATAAACAGGCAGGAGTGCGTCAGGAAGGGCACCTGGCGTGAAAATCCTTATCAAATTGGCATGCAAATCATCACAATATAAGGTGATGATATGCTTTGGCCCCGAAAAGGAACAGCCGAAAGACAAAAAAAAAAAAAAAAAAAAAAACAATAAGTAGAAGCACTGACTTCCTCTTTGACTATTTCAAAATATAAAAGGAACTGTGGCAACAATATTAAAGATGGAAGATTTGCAGAAAAAACAACTCCCTCTTTATAATGAACTGAAAAAATATTACAAATTGCTATTATAAATTGTAAAAAAAATTAAAATTGGATATACATTCATGATTATCAAGTGTTTTATGTTGCTCTGGCAGCAGTTTTGTTGAATATGAGAGTCACAAGCATGTTACATGTATGAAAGTGCAATTACAAGTTGCTAAGTATACTTTTTTCATTGATTCTTTTATGCAAGTTTAGCCATAAATCACAATTAATTATAGAAAAATTTACAATTAATTAGTTTTTAAACATTTTTAATTGATGCACAGCTATTATGCTTTTGAATTGTCAGAAGAAGCTGTAGTCACGTTCTGGACAACGGTATGCTTGTTACAAATCCAGCTTGGATAATTACTGTCTTATGGGGGCATAGCACTGGACATTGCACAGAACTTCCTCATGAAAATTTATTCATTGGGCCATTACTTTAAGTGTTGGAAAGCGGATTTTTGCTACTGTTGAAGACATTTCTAACAGATCCCAACAGGATTATAATCCAGTCATTTAACACTTTGCAAGAATAGATACTGTCTCGAAGAATATATTGCACATGCCTCCAAAGCAAAAATACAGTTCACTTTCAAAAATACATATCTATTCTGGCATGGTGGAGTGGTTAGCACTCTTGCTTCATAGCAAGACTGTTGCTGGTTGGAAATCTGTGGTCAGTGGTGGTCCTTTTGTCCAAGAGTGTCCAGAAGCACATGCAGGTTTTTTTCTAAATTGGTTTGTAGTTGAGTCTGCTTTGAGTGGTCTGTGAGGCTAGAAAAGCTCAACATGAATACTTTTTTTAAAATTCACCTGCCATTCTTTAGTTCCTGTAAATAGGAAGCTTTGGACAAAGAAAGTCTTGTGATTGACGCCATTTCCAACTTCATGAAAAAATGTTTGATCTTTCCATTTAAATAATGCTGCAGGCATGTTTGAAACCTTATGCATCTTTCCACCAAACCTGTAGCTTTGAACAAATGAGAAATGGAGTACTGGATGCTCTAAAAATGACATCAGGTTGGGCATTAATGACATTCAGCAGGGCTTTAACAGTCCGAGTAAGGCGCTCCTGTCCATAAAGTATCAGTTACTCATTTAATTTGGAGACTGGTCTCTCTCGGTTGTCCTCAATCAAGTGTGATCTTCGTTGTTTTTTGTGGTTTATTTTAGACAGATCTTTTTCAAACACCTCTCCGGAGCGCAGAGCAGAAACTAGTTCATCAAACTCGCCGCCCTCCTCTTCATCAGCTTTGGCTTTCACCCTCTGCTCCCGTTCTTTTTTGAGCTGGAAGCAAAAAAAAAAAAAAAAAAAAAAAAGAGAACTCCATGACTGGGGATTTTATTGCTGTATCAAATTCAAATCTTACATATAAATATTGTGTTAAAGATCTTGTTCTGAATGGCCACCAACCTGTGCCTCTAAGAGTGCCCGTCTTTCCTCCTCCTCTTTGCGTCTGGCCATGATTGCATTTTCCTGTTTGGCCTCTGAGAATGCAGTGAAGAAACCACCAAAGATTCCGAAGAACTCATCTGGCTGGATTTTGGATGGCTCTTCTCCGAAGTGTCTGAGGGCCTTTCCAAACTGTAGACGAAAGATATTATGGTCGAAGGTTGCTCACTTAAGAGGACATCAAGGCTAGTAATGAATTGTAACTTTGACAAAAGAACAACACCATGAAATTGATCTGGTTGTTAGTTTGATAAAAGCAAATGTGAAGACAAATGAGGACACATTTTGTTTGTTGACCAAACACAAGACATGAAGCTGATGCAGATCTTGTTAGCAGTGAGTAAAAATTTGATTGTTTGGAAATGACTCCAGAGGCTCCAACACTAGAACAATGACAAGACATATTACAGCCACAAGTGGCGACCATGGGGTAGACTTCAAGGTCTTTTACTGTTTAGCAACAGCATTTAAAACTTGAGATGTGCTACACAATGTTTTTTTTCCCTTGTCCTGTCAAACAGCTAGGTGAGCAGAACGGAAATCTGCTTCCCTTATTGTGCCAAATGGATTTACTTTGCCAAAAGGAGCTTTATACAGCACATATCTATGTACTGTATATTATTTAGAGACCACTCTTGTAATAACTTTTAATACTTTATTTAAATTGTTTTACCCATGATAGACCCGACAGGGGAAGGGAGGGAATGGGGAAGGGAGGGGTGGGGAGGGGGAAAGAAAAGAGAAAGGAACAAACAGAAAAAAAACAAACTGACACAACTGACACAAACAGAAGACAAACTGTTTTTTCTTTTAAAAAGGTCTGTAAAAGACCTGCACCTGTAAAAGAACATATGTGTGTGTGTGTCATGGTTTGCGCCTGGGCTGGCCAGAGAGCAGGACTCAGATGCGGAACGAGTGTTTGACATTATTTATTAACAGCTCGGAAGCCAAAACACAAAACTAAATATAAACTGATCAAAAACTCCCGAACAGGTCAGATCAGGCAAAAACTCAAAAACAGGTCAGATCAGGCAGGTGCATGTGTGAGACGCGAGGAATGATGAGGGCATAGCAGGGGGAGGAGCCCATGGGCTGCCTCCACCACAACAAAATTGGATTGCATGACTAGTAGCAAAACAGATAAGTGGACTCACTTCTACACATACACAAGAAATTAACACAGCAGACATTTTCCACTTACCTGACTTTGACCTAATGTTAACAATGCAGTGTTTACCAGAAGTAATGTTGGAAGTTCAAGGTACGCTGATTAAATTTTTGTGTGACACAGGTGCATGTAGAGAAGTAATTTCAGGTACTGTTGTTCAGGGCTTTGCAAAGTCAGAACAGAAACAAAGTAAGAGTTAAATCTGCAAATGGCAAACTAAAAGTAGAATATCTATCAAAATCTGTGAAAGCAAAGGATCCTACTACCAGTGATATTGTTGAAGGGTGTTTTATTTTGTCAGAGGCCTGTCCTGTAAATCTACTGGGAAGAGATCTGTTGTCAGTTCTCAACATTGCAGTTATCCCAGTGGAAAATGGTATGTGCGCATCTCATTACCCACATGTTGAGGAAGTAAATGTAATTTATGAGTCTTCCAAACCAAAATACTGGTACTCACTTGACCTGGTCACGGCCGGACCATGCTCAGCAAATTCAGACATGTGTAAAAGAGCTACAGAGCATTATACATCCACAGTTATGACTAATTGGCAATCTCCAGATCAATATCATTGTACAATGTATTAAAGGCATTTGAGTGGACCTGAGCCAAACTATGAAAAAACATTTTTTGCAAATCCGTCCTCCAGATTGGTCATAAAAAACTTGTACTGGTCAGCAAGGGGATATGTGGGAGCATCTGTTGTCTTATCTGATGAAGATCAGAGACATTTTAAACAATGGAAGGCTCCACACATTTCACTGGTCAAACCCAAATGCATGTATTGGAAAGATATAGGACATTTTGTCACCTCTGCTGAGGAATATGGTCATCCATGGGAACCAACATCTGACCTTAAGCTAGAATATTCTCCTAAATTAGAAACATATGCATTGTCACTCAACTGGATAACCACAGCACCGAAATCTGTGCACATTGACACCCAGAAATCTCCTGCATGACCAATCTTAACACTAACAAAAGAGGATGAGCGAATTTTGAAGCAAATTCCAAATTCATTATGGTCAAAAGGTAAAGCAGATGTTGGTCTAATAAAGGGGGTGGAGCTTGTCACTATAATACCAACATCACACTATAGACCATATAAAAGACAATATCCTCTCCAGCCAGAAGCTCAAAAAGGTATTAAACTGGTCATAGAAGAGCTAAAAGCAGCAGGTGTCATAGTGTCATGCTCAGCCTCCCCATTCCTGTGACAAAAGCTCCGCCCTCCTCCGGCTGGAGGATGGTGCAGGACCTGCAGGAAGTTAATAAAGTTTAAGTTCCTCGTGCTCCCTGTGTACCAGATCCACACACATTGTTGAATGAATTAGAACCCCAAATACAGTTTTTTTTTCACAGTGATAGACATTAGCAATGCGTTTTTTAGCATACCAGTACACCCAGATCATCAATTCTGGTTTGTATTCACAGTTGAAAACAAAAGATACACATTCACCAGAGTACCACAGGGTTACTGTTAGTCTCCAATTTTTTCTCAGGCAGTGTCAGCAAATCTTGCACAATTTGTGCCTCCTAATGGGAGCCAACCCTTTATGTAGCTGACATATTGCTGGCATCTCCTGATGAAGAAATATGCAAACAAGACAGTTTTGCCTTATTGAAGTTTTTGGCACAACAGTGGAAAAAGAGAGGGATGGTTACATCAACAGGAAAACCTATCCATCATAGAGATCTCATCCTACAATTGTTTGACAGTGTCCTACTCCCCTCCAAATTAGCCATGTGTGCTAATGTGTGCTAAGCCATGTGTGCTGCACACACCAACAACATGGATCCAGTCTCAAAAGGAAACCAGTTTGCAGATGAAACAGCAAGAGCTGCTGCTCAGGGAGAACAGAGTGTTACCACAACAATCCTACTGCCATTGTTAGAACAACTTTCATGACACCCTTGCTGATGCACAAAACACATCTCCGCAGACTGAAGTCTATAGGTGGTTAAATAAAGGTGCTGTTTTCAATCAAGGATCCCAAATTTATACCTGGCCAATTGGTAAACCCATCCTCCCAAGAAAATGATTTCACTATGCTGCTACTTGGACACATGAATTATGTCATATGTCCAGGGGAGGAAATGTTGAAAATGATTAATAGTGTCATAACTACCCTTTTAAGGGCTATGAAGGACACCAAACGCATGCTGTGAGTTTTGCACATTTATTAACGTAAACACGAACATAGTACAAGAACACTACACTTACACATAAAGAGGGGATGAGGTGTGCAGGAAGCTGCACAGCACTGTCAAAATAAAAGCACAAAACCAGAAACTAATTAATAATACAAGAATAAGACAACACAACCCCAAGATGTAAATAATACTATAAATACAAAATGACACAATAACTAGACAGGACAATAAGGATGAGACTAAGAATACAGATAACTCATAACTACACAGGAACCAAATACAGCAGACCATAATAAACAAAGACGCAAACACACAGAAAAAGACTAAACTTGAACTGAGGCTGAGCACGTCCTCCAGCCATGCTCAAGATCATGACAGTTCCCCCCGCTCAAGGGGTGGACCCCAGACACCCCAGGGCAACATCAAAAAAGAAAAGAGGACCCACCCACAAAAGAGACCCCCCCCCCAACTAGAAAACAACCCACCCCAAGCGGGAGGAGGGGGAACCCAGGCATGGAGGAACTGAATCAAACCAGAAAACAAAAGAAAAAAAATTCATGACCCACAACCAAAACAGAAATGGCAGTAAAGAACTCTAGGACCACCGGATAAATAGATGAGGCAATTTGGGTGGTCTACCAGAGTCCCAGGACCACCCGATTATGTGGTGGAACATGTATGTTGACCCTTCAGATTTCTTGAGCCGCCCGAGAAGATGGGCTGGAGTATGTTGGGTGGCCTCCCTGCATTCCAGAACCACCCAAGCAGAAGGAGTAGTCCATCGGGCGGCCTTCCAGAGTTCCAGAGCCACCCAAGCAGATGGCTTGGTCCATCGGGTGGTCTCCCAGCATCCCTGAGCCAGCAGGCTGCGGGCACAATGCCCCCTCCCTCCCCCCGGAGGCAGCAGCTGGACCCAGTACTTACCACAGACCGCGGGAGCTGGCAGATGGAACCCCAATGAGGAGGGTGGCTGATAAGTGAGAGGACTGGCCATAAGGATGGCTGATCAGCATAGCTGCCCAACGTGAGGGTCAGATGAGGGGAGTGACTGCTCAGCGGAGACCTCCGATGAAAGCGGGAAACTCACGATGTCCTCAGCCGACAGTGAAGAACCCTCAATGACCTCGAGCAGAGATGGGGGACCCTCAACAGCCTCAAGCAGAGATGGAGGCCCCTCGATGACCCCGGGCGGGAGTGAAGCACCCACGGCAGCCTCTGATGGAAGCAAAAGACCCATGGTGACCTCGGGCGGAGGCAGAGGACCCACGGCGACCTCGGGTGGAGATGAAGGGCCCATGGTGATCTCTGATGGAGATGGAGGACCCTCGTGACCTCCAGCGAAGGTGGACGACCCTCAGGGACCTCAGGCGATGGCCCGGACAAAAGGACAGAGACAGACACTGGATCAGCATTGCCGGCAGCGATGGAGCCCGGTAAGGAGACCTCAGAAGCAGAGGACGTCTGCAGCTGATTCCCCTCACCATGAGCAAGACAAAGTTTCTCTAGAACTGATAGCATAGAAACAGAACAGAGTACTTGCGGAGACTCGAGCTCCACCACCGTCCAGGACTCCGATGATTCAGGCTGGGACGTCTCTGATCCATTCACCTGGGCGTCTCTTCCGGACATGGTCACCTCAGATGGGGAGGAAGAGAAAAACACTGGAATAAAGTTACCCCAGTGGTGGAGCTCAGCGAGGAGAATTCAGGAGCAGAGGACATCTGCAGCTGGTTCTCCTCACCATGAGCCAGACAAGATTTCTCTAGATCTGCAGGTGTTAAAACAGAACAGAGTACTTGCCTGGGCTCAGGTTCCACCTGCATCCAGGACTCCGGTGACTCTGCTGTGACGACCCCAGCAGCAGGCATGATGGTGGATGCAGCCCAAGGACCTCCCGGTGTCTTGGGCTGGGCCGTTTCGATTCCTGTCATCTGACACTCCAAACCCAACTCACCCACCTCAGATGGGGAGGAAGAGAAAAACACTGGAAAATTACTGGCAGCAGTGGAGCCCGGCGAGAAGAGCTCAGGAGCAGAGGACATCTGCAACCAACTCTCCCCAGCATGAGCCAGACAAGATTTCTCTAAATCTGCAGATGTTAACACAGAACAGAGTACTTGCCTAGAGTTGATCTCCACCACAATCCAGGACTCCGGCAACTCAGCTGCGGCGACTCTTACAGCAGGCACAATGGTAGATGCAGCTGAAGAACTCTCAGGCATGGCAGCTTATGCTAGAGATTACCTCACCGATGATGCTGACTCCTGTACCGCTGAAACCAGGAAACACTCTCTTGTCGGCTCAAGTTTCAGCACACCAGGACCGCTCTTCTCCCGTCCAGAACATGGCTGCGGGGCTGGAATGGAATCCTCCAGGACCGCAGGCTCCTCTATCGTCTGGCGGCTCCATCCCAGGACCGGCGGACACTCGGGAAATGGGAGGAGACACAGCAGTAGCAGGTGAGGGTGAGATAGCAGAAGCAGATGGTGAGGACTCAGCCAAATTTGGCTGCTGTTATTGAGCCTCACCACTGGGAATAAGGCAAGACTTTTCATTTTCATGCGCAGAAAAAGGAGAACACACTTGCCTTATTTCCCGAGGTGTGATGGTTTCTGCTGCTGCGGGACCAGACGACATCCATCCGGAAGCTGAGGTCATCTGGCAAGATGGTGGCGACACAGGCTTCTGGCGAGGGGGGCGAGGCACTGGAGTCAGGAGACGCTTCTTCATCAGCTCAGACTTTGGTGCAGATGAGACCCCCGCCCTGCATGGCAGAGCCAAGAAACCCCTCACTGATGGCACTGGGTCCCAAGACGCTGAAACCACGGGACACTTTGTTGGCACAGGCTTCGAGACACAGGGGACGCTCTTTTCCCGTGTAGAATGTGACTGCGGGGCTGGATGGGAACCCTCTGGAACTGCAGGCCCCACAGATGTCCGGCGGCTCCCTCCCAGGATTGGTGGATGCATGGAAAGGACACGGGAGGAACAGGTTAGGACAAAGTGGCAGCAGCAGGCAGTGAGGACTCAGCTCCAGTGGGCTGCTGATACTGAGCCTCACTACCGGGAATAAGGCAAGAGAATTCATTTTTTATGTGTAAGAGAATAAAAAAGCACTTGTCTTAATTCCCGGGGCAGGGTGGTTACTGCTGGGGTGCCAAATGAAGCTCCTCCGAGGACTGCAGAGGTCATTTGGCGAATAGGTGGAGACATTGGCTCATAGAGAGGTGGGCGAGGCTCCGGTGTCAGGGGACACTCTGTCTTTGGCTCAAACTCTGCTCCACCTGATAAACCCTCCTCCAGCTGCTGCGTAAACTCTGGAAGAAGCCATGGTTTATATTCCAGTAACAGCTCTCTCTCCATTGCCAAGACCCACTGGCGCTCCTCCAGTTCCTCCGCAGTAGGACCATCGGGAGATGCGAGGATGACATGCCCGATCTGGCAGGCTGCAGGCTCTTCCAACGTTGGAGGAACAGTTGATGAAGCGGGCCACTGATTGGGAGAAGAAGGCGGGGCTGCTGCTGGACAGCAATGAGAGGCTGAGAGCTTCCACGTCCGAGAATGCTTCTTCGTCGGCATAGGCACGGTAACTGGAGAGCTTCTCACCCACTTCCGGAGTTTGTATTGGGATTCAACAACGGAAGTGAGAACTGTGAGTCCCGGATAGCTCCATAGACTGGGGCAGGCTTCAGTTACCTGTGCCGCACTGTCCAGACTTTTCAGGGCCGCTTCAGGAGTGTGGGAGGTGCAAGCATCTGAGATGAAGTCCACTACTAATCCCACAGCACCACACTCCATCTCGTTCAGTCCCAGCACACTAAAGTTCATAAAGGCAGACATCTCCACAAAAACCCAGACTTAACAAAAATACAGGGAGGGGGAGGCAAAAACCCACAGCGGCTGGTGCCCACACACAGGCCGTGTCTTTCTGTCATAACTACCCTTTTAAGGGCTATGAAGAACACCAAATGCACACTGTGAATTTTGCACATTTATCAACGTACACACGAACATAGTACGACAACACTACACTTACACATAAAGAAGTGCGCTGGAGAATGAGGCTCTCGCCAAAGGAAATGGAGAACAGCCTGGAAAAAATGCAGGCTGAGGCATGAAAGGACACCGGGGAAAAAAGACGAATCCTAGCCAGAGTCACACCCGAAGGGAAACGGGGTCCACAGCTGTGGGAAATGGAAAAAGGATTAAATTCCCGTTCACCTCTGCAGAAAATACTTTCACTAAGAGCTTTGCTGATGCTCAGAGGAAGCAAACAGTGGGACACGGCAACGGGAAATGTTGTGTCTTTAAATAGGTGAATGGAAAAGATGATAAATGGATGACAGGTGTGGATACATGAGAAAGGAAGTACACATAATCAGTGACAGCTGTACAATTCGCGAAGCAGAGTTTGACAGTTGGAAGCTGCACAGCACTGTCAACATAAAAGCACAAAACCAGAAACTAAATAATAATACAAGAATAAGACAACACAACTCCAAGATGTAAATAATACTATAAATACAAAATGACACAATAACTAGACAGGACAATAAGGATGAGACTAAGAATACAGACAACTCATAACTACACATGACCCAAATACAGCAGACCATAATAAACAAAGAAACAAACACACAGAAAAAGACTAAACTTGAACTGAGGCTGAGGACGCCCCCCATCCGTGCTCAGGATCATGACAAATAGAGTTTTCACAGCTTATGGGTTTGCAAATTTTGCTACAAAATTTTGTCAACAATGTCTAATTTGTGAAAAAAATAATGCACAGGGCAATGTGAGACCAGAGAAGGATAGTTTTCCACCATCAACATGCCCATTTCAAAACATCTGCATGGATTTCATTGAGCTAAACAAATGTGAAGGGAAGAGATGCTGTTTAGTTATAGTAGATATGTTTACTAAATTGATAGAAGCTTTTCCTTGTGCAAATCCAGATGCGATTACAGTAGCTAAAAAACTACTAACAGACATTATTCCAAGATATGATATCCCAGAGAAAATTTATTCAGATAATGGCACTCATTTTGTAAACCAGATTATTTCACATTTAGGGAAAGTGTTGAATATTGATATGAAACACCATGCAGCATATCACCCACAATCAGCAGGACTTGTGGAAAGAAATAACAGGATTATTAAAAAAAGGTTAAGGAAAACAATGACAGAAACAGGACAGAATAGGATTTCTTGTTTACCATTGGTACTATTTTATATGACAATAATGCCTACAAAAGAAGGTTTATCTCCATTTGAAGTTTTACATGGAAAGCCTTATTTAGTACCCCTTCTTAGACTATTTAACCCAGAAGATAAAGAAATTTGTTTAGCAGATTACTTGTTGAAAATGTTGACTCAAAAGGATTCTGTCCGTGCTACTCTTCCTAGGAAGGATCACACTGAAGGAACCATCACAGTGAAACCAGGAGACCAAGTCCTCATAAAGACTGTTAAAAGAAGACCTGGTCAGAAGGCCCCTGGCAGGGGCTACATAAGGTAATATTGTCAACTCCAACAGCTGTAAAAGTAGAAGCCAGAGACACTTGGATACACCTTACACACTGTAAATTATTACCAAAACAAACCACAGAAGCTATAGGGGTAAAGCCATAGAGAGTGTTGCTGTTGTGTGAGGAAGCCTGAGGGTACAAAGGGAGTCAGGTATTTTAGTTTACCTGGTTGTCTCAAACCTCGGTGAAGAATTAAGAGTCCACAGCAGGTAGCGTACACTCAAAATGGCTGACATGGAAAGACCCCTTAGAGAGCGTAGGCATGGGACACAAGGCTGTGAATGGATTACGTGTCTACTATTCATCCTAATCCTGATTGTGACGCCCTTACTATGATTATTTTTAAGCAATAACACTGTACTCAAACACACACCGAGATATGTAGAACATTTGGAACATGACTGGTTACCTGATCCACATCACCACAGACAGCCATGTATTCACAACCAACTATTGATGGAGATATGCAGAGTTCCTTGCTAGTAGGACCAATAAAACAAATTTCTCCTGCTCAGGATTTAGGTACATTTCAAACAGTTCCTCCAAGACATCCTCTGCAGTCGTAGTCCCAGCATCAATGGTGCCAGGGCAGAATGGCACCTTTGTACTAAATGAAGGATGGTGGCTCTGTGGGCATAGGGTCTACTCACACCTGCCCTTTAACTGGGGAGGTGTCTGCACCCCTGTACGACTGACTGACCACACTATCATGGTGTATCTGGATCAAGTCAGACAGTCAGAGCATTGAAAGAGGGACCTGGAGTACAAACCACATGATGCAGTCTTGGCAACGCATGTACCAGTTGAATTTAAACATTGGAGCATTGGCCAAAAGGTCACACTCGCAATATTTCCTTGAACAGGAGTTGGAAAGAATATTCTTAGGATAGAAATGATTGGCTACCGTCTGAAGATGTTTGTAGTTTTCTTTATCGGCCATGACAGGCATAAAGGAGGAATTGACAGCTCTCAAGTTAATGGTGACTCAGAATAGGTTGGTTTTAGATGCTATACACAATCTGACAGCCCTACAAGCAGCAATGTCCAAGGATGGTACGGCCCCCTCCAGTTCTTGGTTTGATTGGCTATTCATCTCCTGGAGAGGCCCACTCATGAACATGTTAATGATACTGGTTATAGTGATGTTATTGTCTTCACTGCCTGGCTACAGTTCTTCTTTGGATGGTGGGGAGGAGTGATAAAAAGCATAATATTATCCCTTGTTGTAGAGGCCTTATTGAAAAAACAGTATACGCTACTGTAGCACACCAGTATCTCCTATTAGCGCAGCAGGAGGAGAGTGACAAGGATTCAAGTGATGAGGCCAGTCAAGTTTAATATCATGTCTACCAGTGTCTCTGCAAGAAAAGGTGTTGGTGTTGACAATATGCCTATAATGAATAAGCAGAATGATTGCAATATGGAAAATCAAAAGAAGACGTGAATGCATGATGTAATAGCTGAAAATTGTGTAAATACATTTATTGGAAGTTTTTCTTTGAAGTTTTACAATACTTTTAATATTGAAGTTGTAATACTGAATGTTTGTGAATGATGACTCATCATTATGGTCGCCGAGGCAGCGGGACAAGGATGAGAGTTTTCCTGTCTAGAATGCTCAATGAATGAATGCTTAAGAAAGACAAATGTACTGCCTGGCAGGTTTTTCGCTCATCTCATGTAAATGTCATCAAGTTATTTGAAAAATGTGTTGATTAAATTTTTCTTTATGGGCTCATTTTTTGATGAAAAGGGAGGAATGATAGAAAAAATAATATTTGTACGTATCTGTTTGTGCTTTGTAATTATTTTTCCTATGTACTGTTTGAAAGTCACTGAGCAGGGGATGTGCAGATAACATTTAATGACCCCTGTAGGTGCTGAGTTTGCAGAAAGTCACACTTCCAGTAACACCCCCACATCTGGTTCCTGTCATCTGTTTTACAACCCCAAAAAAGCTCCCTTTGTTTGTGAATCAGTAACACATTTTACTGTGGACTCTGGTCTGTAAGGAACTGTGTTCCATTAGCTGCTAATGCTTTTTGTCATTAAATCTGCTTAAAACGTTTACTCTGCCTGATCCTTGAAATCCATAAGAAGAAATTTTTCCAACAGATATCAGTTAAGGAGAACGAAGATTTAGAAACTCTGTCACCTTAACTGGCACCTCTAAATCTGTCTGGTTGAAACTGAATCTTGCTTTTTTAAGCTGTTGGTATTCAAGAAATCTTTTATCACTGATGTCACACTGACACCAGTTCCTGGAATTGGATAAAGTTTCCATCTCGAGTAAGACGTTCTAAGTTTTTTATCCTTTCTTACACCATAGTGGAAAGTTTAACATCCTCTTGTTATAGGATATGAGGATTATTCCAAATGGGCGTGAGTTTACAAGGGACAAGTGAAGACCCCATTATTTTTAAAAATTTCCACCAGGCTGTCAGAGAGGAGCTAATGTTAATGGTTTTAACTCTTTAGCTGTCCCAGTCGCCTGTGACAGTTAAAGGGTGGTCAAGGCCCCTAGTGGTCAAGAGTGGTAAAAAAATTTTGTCAGTAAAATAGTTCAGATTTCCAAGGCTATAACTTGAAAGTTGCAAGAGATAATGGCTTACTGTCAATTAGAAAGATGTAGAATATGATCCAAAGTTTCAGATAGGAATAAATTTTCACATCTAATTTGCATAATGTTGCGGCAGCTATATAAATTACATAACTCAGTCAAAAGTGGACTTTGGACACATTTACACAAAGAATGGTTCTTTTTTGACACTGTTTTGTATACAGGGGTATTTTTTTTATCTAATGGTCAAATTATATGAACCAGAAAATCAATAAAATGTAAAAAAAAAAATATAAATTTGTCACTTACCTGTGGTGGGGGGGCTCGCTCGCTTGCGTGATTGATCTGTTTTCACCCATCGTGGTCGTTGCTTTGCGTTTGGTCTGTCATTTACACTCTCTACCACATCTACAAACTCATGATTATCCCACGTGAATTTCGTTTGTATTACGCGGCTATTTTTCCTGTAAAATGCAGTTTTCTGTGATGATCCATGACGATGATGGGCACGGCCATCTTGGTGTTGTGAGCTCAGTTTTCACCCATCGTTGTCGTTGTTTTGCGTTTGGTCGGTCATTTACGCTCTCTACCACATCTACAAACTCTGTGATTATCCCACATGAATTTCATTTGTATTACATGGCTATTTTTCCTGTATGATGCAGTTTCTGTCAGGATTGCCGCCGCCATGATGGTCATGGTCGTGGCGGCGGCCACATTGGTGTTGTGAGCTCAAAGCGGAAAAAGGAAGAATAATAATGAAGATTTCTTCTTCTTTGCTGTATTCCGTGTCAGGCATGATTCCTCCGACACATGTTTGCCACCTTCTGAACTGTCAGATCAGTACAGATAAGTACAAATTCTCAGTATAGTTGGGGGACGTCAGTGAGTTGACAGGTGCAGTTGCTGCACTGTCCCACTGGGGGCGCATGACCCATCCATTAAATGTGGACAGTTAAAAGGTTAAAACAGTCATGGCACTTGATACAGGGACTCAGGAAAGGTAAGTCAGAGATATTTAGCGATCCACAGAGAACCTGTTCAGCATCTAACCATAGGTTTCCTAGCGGGGTTGATTTTGTCCAGGTAGAAACAAACTGCAATCTGTTGGCTAAGAAATAATTAAAAAAATTTAGTAAATCTAAACCTCCACACTCTTGCTTTTTTGAAGAGTTTTTAAACTCATCCATGATGGTTTATCCTTCCATAAAAATGTACTTACAATATATTTGAGTCTAGAGACTTAAACCAGGCCATAGATGATTGGGTAGGAATCACTGAAAATAGATAATTGATTTTAGGAAGGACCATCATTTTAATGGTTGTGACTCTTACCATTAGTGATATAGGTAATGTCCTCCAATGCGTAAGGTCATCTTGTATTGTTTTCAGAAGGGGAGTGTGATTTAGTCACAGCAACTCAGAGTCTGGGGGAGATACTTATTCCTAAATATTTAATATTACCTGATTGTATTGGAATAGTGGATATATTTGAAAAATTACAGTTTACAGGTAAGACTGTTAGTTTAACTCAGTTAATAGAGTAGTCTGATAGTGATTAAAATTTATCAATGAGTGCCACTGTCTGAAGAAAAGAGCTTTGTGAGTTCTTGAGGAAAATTAATACATCATCAGCATAAAGACTTATCTTGTGTTCTTTTTCTCCGGTTTGGATACCTCTAATATCAACATTTTGTTGTATGGCTGCTGCTAATGGTTCAATAAAGATTGTAAAAAGTGAGGAAGAGAGTGGACAGCCCTGCCTGGTGCTTCTCTGAAGATTAAAGCTTTGAGAAGTTTGATCATTTGTTCAGACAGATGTAGTTGGAGAGCTATATAGTGTCTTAATCCAGTTTATAAAAGATGAACCAAACCCAAACTTATATAACACCATAAAAAGGAATTTCCAATTAACACGGTCAAAGGCTTTCTCTGCATTCATAGATAAAATTGTGGTGTAGGATAGGAATATTATATAATATATTAGTATGGCGGTGTCCTAGGCTGGGAGGGGTGATGCCTCACCTTTGGGAGGTGGGGTCACCTGTACTATAAAAGCCTGAGGCAGGAGACCTCCGGTCTCCTTGCCACACTCCCGTACCCGCGGTAGGGTCTCCCTTATGTGTGTTGTAGTTCTTAGTAGTAAACATTATAAATGTCACCTCACCTCCTCATTATTTCAGACACTACATTTGGCTATGAGGAAAATTGGAAATGGAGAGGGCTGCCGCCACACTGTGCTTTGTGCTGCAGGCTGCGGGTGAGCCGTTGGTTCTGTGGACCAGGTGGCAGGCGGCCTTCGAACACTATTTGCTCACGTTAGACGTTGGTGACCTTGATAAATTATGTGCATGGGCTATCCTGGTCCATAACCTGGGTGAGGAGAGCCAGAGTCCTGAGCATGTTTGAGAAGGTGACATATTCGGCAATGTGACTGGGCTCATGGCGAGTTACTTTTGCGCCGCTGAAGACATCATAAGACGGCACATGCAAATCAAACAGCGGAACCAGCAACCCAGAGAGTCGGTTTGATGGTTTGTGGCAGACCTTTGACGGCTTGCGGGTGAGTGCAGGCTTGGGACTTTGGAGGAGGAGTTGGGCCACGGCCAGCTAGAGGAACACCCAACCGGTCCCCCAGCAAGAGGCCTGTTAACTCGCGCTGGTAAGCTAGCACCGGTAGCGGCCATGGACCTAGCATGACAAAACGAGGCAGCGGAGCAGTTGACGAAGAACATTAGCTGCGAAGAAGCACCTCAGAAGAGCAAAGCACACGGGACGGCCCTGGCTATGGATTCGGACGAGGGCAGCGACAATAAGTACGCAGCCTTTGTGAAGACCCAGCCCACCCCGGGGATACCACAATGCTACGGCTGTGGATCCGCTAAGCACTGTTATCGAGCCAGGGGCTGTACGGCGAGGGGCAAGCATTGTGGGCTGTGCAGTTTGCTCCATCACTTTGCCAGACTTTGCTGCAGTTTCGACAAGGAGGAATGGAGGTCTGCTAGGGACGGTGAAAAGTCTACAGTGGCCCACGCTGTCTCTCCTAGCACGGACGGGACACCGGTGCCGATGTTGGCGGACTCAGAGTCGGCAACCTCCATTTTGAACTTGGAAATTGTAAGACGGTGTTTTCCCCACCACAATGTGAGTAAAACGCGCACTGCATGTTGTGACTACGATAATGAGTCCCTTGACATTTTATTGTCTCGAGAAGGCAGTGATCTTACAGGTAGTGTCGTGTTTCACGTGGGAAGTGGCAAAGAAGTGTGGGACTTAGGGTGGCCCATTCCGGGTGAAGAGGGACACCGCCGACACCATAGTACGCCATTTAGACAGGGATCCCGTGCCAGTGTTTGTGGTCCAGTGGAGGACAGACCCGCACAGCATGATTTGATCTCTGCAGAGGCAGGAAGGTCCAGAGAGCGTGAGTTACAGGGTTCCGGTGGCCGATTGGATACCACTGTTGAGCCGGCAGTGACTGATGCCGCTCCAACGCACCATCATTTGGCGTCAGGGTAACACCAGACGGTGCAGACCCCAACTGTGCTGTTAACCAAGGCGAGGGACATGGCTTGAGTCAACTTGGCGATCCGCTGAGGAGCCATAAGGGTGCCAGATCGCGGCACAGACGACGGAGGAAATCAGTGAGTGCTCCCCTGGGTGAGTGTGATAATGTGCGCCCTAGGGTTGAGCCTCGGCTTGGTCGGGTGTGCAGTTCCAGAATCGGGACAGCAGGACAGGATGATCTGTGGGTGGTCCAGTCTGGTGGCGACGGCTACTTGAAATTGATTGATGGATCTAACAGGCATCCCAATGTGCTGCGACATCGGAGCACAGTGGGGTGTCGATGCAATCTGTCTCCAACCTCAACAAAATGGAGACGCTCTGGAAGTGGGCCTCGTGACAGACACTCCGGGGAGGGGGGACCTTCGAAAGACCCGGGTTGAATGCGTGGGGCTAACAGTGTGTCTATTGTGCAATTTATTATTCTGTTCTGAGTTGTTGTTAATTGTTCTGTTTAAAAAAAAAAAAAGAGAGAGAAAATGCAACTGTTAGGATGTGTTTACTGTGGGGTGACCTGTGGGTACGTGTTACTGTTTGGTCAGGGTATAAATGTACAGTAATCCACATTTTGTACAGTGTTGTTTTTTACTTTTATTTCCAGCACTAGTTGCTGTGTTGATTCCCCTGTCACTAGTTGGGCCTTTATGGCTATTGGTGGTCTCTTTAGGGACATAATTCCACTGTGATAGGGTGAGTCATTTAGATAAGCACAGGACCTCTGTTGTGGTTGTGTGTGTTTGACTGTTGTGAGTGTTGTGTAGTATCACCTATGTATGAATGGCGTAATTATTGCCCATAGCATGAAAGTGTTTTTTCCTTTGTCTTTATTTTGGGGAGTTCCCTGTTTACATGTACGTACATATGTATTCTGGGTTTATGGGACAGGTATCGCCATTTTCTGTGTCTATTTTCTTATGTGTTCAGCTTAGGAGGGATTGTTTTAATTTGGTGACTGGCTCATTTTTCTTTCAGAGACTCTTGTTAAATAGCGGAGGGTTCTGCTGAGCCAGTGTGGTGTGAATGGATAGGCCTGTTCTCCTGTGCTAGGGTGTGATTCGGGTATAAATTTATTGGTTGGGCAACTAGTGTGGTTGCAGTTTTTTTTCGGGGGGGGGGGGTGTAGGATAGGAATATTATATATTAGTATGGCGGTGCCCTAGGCTGGGAGGGGTGATGCCCCGCCTTTGGGAGGTGGCGTCACCTGTACTATAAAAGCCTGAGGCAGGAGACCTCTGGTCTCCTTGCCACACTCCCGTACTTGCGGTAGGATCTCCCTTATGTGTGTTATAGTTCTTAGTAATAAACATTATAAACGTCACCTCGCCTCCTCATTATTTCGGACACTACATGTGGTTTCTAAGTTATTAATCTTACAGTAGTCTATTAAAGTAAATAGCCTGTGTGTATTATTAGCGGAATGCCTACCGTTGATGAAATCTGTTTGAGCCGGGTGTATAATAAAGAGTTATGCTTTCCAGTCTTCGAGCGAGAGCTTTGCAAATTATTTTTAGATCAGCATTCATAAGTGAAACGGGACAGTAGCTGGATGGAAGCGTAGGTACTTTTTCAGGTTTTAGGAGCAGGATAATGCTTGCTGAGTTCATATTTTTATTTTTATTTATTTAACCTTTATTTATACAGGGTAGTTCCACTGAGAGGCAAGCTGTCTTTTTCAAGGACGCCCTGTTCACACTCACACAGTTACACATTCACACCTAGAGGAATATTTGGAGGGATTAGATGATCTTCTTTAATTTGGTTCAGCATTTTAAAGAAAGTAGGTACCAGCACAGGGCAGAATTCTTCATAGAATTCTACTAGAAAACCATTTGGTCCTGGAGCTTTATTATTTGGGATGTGCCTAAGTGTCTCCTGGAGTTCGGATATTAGAAGGTGAGTCCAGAGCTGCAATCTGATTATTATTTGATCGTGGTAAATTAATATTGTCCAGAAATTCATTTATCTCTGAGTCAGATGGATTAATCTGAGATGAACAGAAGTTTTCATAAAACTTTCTGGAGGAGTTACTTATTTCTTTAGGACCATGGGTGATATTTCCAGTTGTATCCTTAATAGAGTGGATAGTTGCTTTTTTCTTTATTCAATTTAAACTGATTAGAAAGCAGTGGTGGACCCTCAGAGCCAGCAAAGCCTTCTCTGCTGGCCTAAACACTATCCCAATTACATTTACAACCTACATTCTTACAGTGGTGTGAAAAAGTGTTTATCACCTTCCTGATTTCTCATTTAGTTATATGTTTGTCACACTTAAATGTTTGAGATCATCAAACAAATTTAAATATTAGACAAAAATAACACAAGTAAATACAAAATGCAGTTTTTAAATGAAGGTGTTTATTATTAAAGGTAAAAAAAAATCCAAACTTACATGCCGTTCTCTGCGATTAAGAATAAAACTGTTTTTGGATGGTAATACAGGTTTGGAATAATAAAAGCAGCACTCTCAAAGAGACAACAAACTCCTCCATGTTAACAAGTTAGCGCTGCTTCTTCTTGTCCTCTTTTTACTTTTTCTTCTGTGGTGTTCTGTGGGGTTGCATAAAGATGCTTCACACTATGTAATGACGTAGCCCTCACGTAATTCCCGACTAGCTCCATGTCGGTGGAAAACCAACTGGTTCTTATGAAGCACTATAGATGAACTGGTTAAGCACCGGCACAAGCACCAGAACTGAACTAGCACTGGTTCTTATTTGGTAGAAATGAGGGGAGACTTTGGAGTGGCCTAGCCAAAGTCCTGATCTGAATCCAATTGAGATGCTGTGGTATGACCTTAAAAAGGCAGTTCATGCTGGAAAACCCTCCAGTGTGGCTGAATAACAACAATTCTGTAAAGATGAGTGGACCAAAATTCCTCCACAGAGCTGTTAAAGACTCATTACCAGTTATTGCAAACGCTTGATTGCTGTTATTGCTGCTAAGGGTGGCCCAACCAGTTATTAGGTTTAGGGGGCAATCACCTTTTCACACAGGGCCATGAAGGTTTGGATTTTTTTCCCCTTAATAATAAACACCTTCATTTAAAAACTGCATTTTGTGATTATTTGTGTTGTCTTTGTCTAATATTTAAATTTGTTTGATGATCTGAAACATTTAAGTGTGACAAACATAAATAAACAAGAAATCAGGAAGGGGGCAAACACTTTTTCCCACCACTGTATATTTTTTCCATGAGGATATATTAAATTATTCCCAATAATCTATTCTTTTCATTTTATAGTTTTTCTCTTGGTTGCACTCCTTCCAGTCGTGTAATGCATGTTAAAGTTTTCTGTCCAATCATTTTTCAGCCATCTGTGTTGCCAGGGTGAAGCAAATCTGGCTTGGGCCTTTAGGAATTAACAATGTGCTCTGTAGGCTAAATTAACTGTTAAACTTGTCGCTGTTGCTTTAACCCTTTAACTGCCCAGATTAAATGAACAGGTCACATGCCCCCAGTGGCACAGCGCAGCAACTGCACATGTCAACTTATTGACGTCCCCCGGCTATACTGAGAATTTGTACTAATCTCTATTGATCTGACAGTTTAGAAGGTGGCAGACACGTGCCAAAGGAATCATGGCTGACATGGAATATAGCTAAGAAGGAGAAATCCTCATTATTATTCTTCCTTTTTCCGCTTTGAGCTCACACACCAATGTGCATGCCTTCACGATCGGTCATCGCGGCATAATGGTCTGGGGCTGTTTTGCTGCTTCACAACCTGGAAGACTTGCTGTGGTAAATGGAATCATGAATTCTGCTGTCTACCAAAATATCCTAAAGAAGAATGTCCGGCCATCTGTTCCTGACCTCAAGCTGAAGCACACTTGGGTTCTGCAGCAGGACAATGATCCGAAACACACCAGCAAGTCCACCTCTGAATGGCTTAAGAAAAACAATATAAAGACTTTGGAGTGGCTTAGTCAATGTCCTAACCTGAATCCGATAGAGATGCTGTGGTATGACCTTAAAAAGGCAGTTCATGCTCGAAAACCCTCCAGTGTGGCTGAATTACAACAATTCTGCAAAGATAACAGGGCCAAAATTCCTCCACAGCGCTATTAAAGAGTCATTGCCAGTTATCGCAAACGCTTGATTGCAGTTGTTGCTGCTAAGGGTGGACCAACCAGTTATTAGGTTTAGGGGGCAATCACTTTTTCACACAGGGCCATGTAGGTTTGGATTTTTTCCCCCCTTGATAATAAACACCTTCATTTAAAGACTGCATTTTGTATTTACTTGTGTTGCCTTTGTCTAAAATTTAAATTTGATTGATGATCTGAAACATTTAAGTTTGACAAACACACAAAAAAATGAGAAATCAGGAAGGGGCAAATACTTTTTCACACCGCTGTACATAATGTAACTTACATAGAACATTTCCATAACTTATGAGTAAGTTAAACCAACCACCAGAGTAATCGCTAGAGGAGACTGTGAGGTCCCCCACAGATGCACCACATTTGCTTAATCTGTGCTATCAGTGAGGGGCACCAAGATCTGGAATAATATACGACCTGCAATCAGAGAACGTACCACACTAAACACTTTTAAGAATCATTGTAAAAATTGGCTTTTAAACAACCGAAACTGTACCCATAACTAGTGGTTGCTCTGCGGAATGTGCATATACAGTATATGTACAGTATATACAGTATGTGCCCAGGCGTCACACACATGTGCCCCGCCTGTTGTTTGTTGTTGTTGTTTGTAGTTGCTGTGAGGTGCTTGGGTGCATGTGTGTGTGTACGCATACACAGCACTTCACTCGTGTGACATTTGAATGTTTTGTTTGTTGCACTTTATCTCTTGCACTTTAGCATATCCACTTTGTACAGTTTCATTGCAGATATTCTTCTCGTGTATGTTTGTTTGAGTGTTTTTGTGACCCGCCGGGGAACTACAGATGCAAATTAGCAGTATTGCTAAATCTGGCATACTTACATTTGTATTAACCTTTTGAGTGTGAGAGTTCGCGTGCCCCTAGTGGCAGAGCGCGGCGCTGCGCCTGTCATCTGACTCTGACATGATTGGCTCCATTGAGGATTTGTACTGATTTTTACTGATCTGCCAGTTTCAGAAGGTGGCAGACATCTGTTGGAGGACTCAATGGATGGCACGTAATACATGAAAGAAGAAGAACTCCTCATTTCCTTTTCCTGTTTTTAGCATTTTAGCCCAGAAAGCTAATATGGCTGCCGTCCATCATCGTGCATCATCACTTAGTCGGCTTTGTACGTGGAAAATAGCCACGGGATACAAGCGCAATTTATGTGGGATAATCATAAGACTTTGTAGATGTGGTAGAGAGTGTAAATGACCGACAGAACGCAAAATAACGACCACAATGGGTGAAAACACAGTGACCATGGCAGTGAGCAAGCCCTCTTAGCCACCGGTAAGTGAGGAATTTGTGTTTTTTTTAATATTGTACTGATTTCTTGTTCATATACTTTGAAGATAAGATGATGAGGTACCTCTGTACAAAAAAACAGTGTCAAAAGACTGAACCATTCTTTGTGTAAATATGTCCAAAGTCCAGTTTTGACTGAGTTATGGAATTTAAAGAGGTGCCGCAACATTATGCAAATTAGATGCATAAATTTTTTCCTATTTGAAACTTTGGATTATATTTTACATCTTTCTAATTTACAGCAAGCCATTATCTCTTACCCCTTTCAAGTTATAGCCTTGGAAATCTGAACTGTTTTATTGACAAAAAATATTTACCACTCTTGACCACTAGGGGTTTTGTCGCAATTCGGCCACAGACACACTCAAATAGTTAATGTTCATTAGTATGTAGTGTCCCTTTCAAATAAACATTAAACTTAAACTTAAACTAATGTTTCGCGTGTTGCCAACATTCACAACTTATGTGCAACAATAGTTTAACTTCTGCATAGCTTATAACTTCTGCATAGCACAATCATGCCAAACTGCCGTTGCCTCCCCATCCATGAATCCTAGGTGTGCATGACATCATCTCTGTTCAACCCAGATGATTCTCCACAGCGGGGGGGGGGGGGGGGACCAACCTGGCAGAGGTGTCAAATCTGTCAAGTCAGGCACGCCTAAAACACCTGATGTGACACGTCAGAAACATCAGATAACAGTTGTCCCAACCTGGCTCAAAGGCACGTGAACTGATGGCAATAAAAAAGATTATTTTCAATAAAGTGAAAAAAAAAGATAATGCAAGGAGTGTGCTTTTGCTGGAAGGCACAGCCAACAGTAAAATGTGATTTATCATGGAAAACAGCTGCGCTCTGTGCTTCAGGAGATCAGCTGATTAGAACCTCCTCTTCCGGTGTTCTGACATTTTGGCATATCTATCAGATTTATCCTGTAGCTTGAAAGTGCTCAGTCACATCCCTGACAGGTCCCATTATACGAACAAGTATGTGTGTTTAGCTCTGTGTGTGTGTGTATGCGCTGCAGGCAGAGCTCTATATGGGTTTTTCCTGTGAACCAGCGCTGCAAATATGCCATTATAGGGTAGCTGCAAGTGAGAAACCCATTCATTAAGTTACACATAGGTTCAAAGAACATTACTCCTATGTTAGAAATAATTTTTGACTAAGTATGAGTTGCTGACAAGTGTTGTTCATCCATCGTTGTCGATGATGATGTCGTAATCCTATTGATCAGTTGACGGTTGATGGTGAGTCCTGAGATGACTGATCAATCCAATTTTGGCATGCATCATCACGTTAGCTGATGTGCTGTGCTGTCTAGCCTTGCACAATTCGCGCTTGACTTTAGCTCCAGCAATACGTCTGGCTTCTAGACTTAGCATCCTTAATGCTCATATGCCAGGCCAAGCTGTCTTGTGCTAGAGTTTCCCAGGAGGCCACGTCTGTATTGAAGGATTTCAAAGAGGCCCTCAGAGTGTCCTTGTAGCTTTTCTTTTTCCCCCCCTCTCGACCTTTTTCCTTCTGAGAGGGGGACAAAAGACAAGTAACGTGTAAACAAACACATAACTTCCCTACAATCTTTGCTCCAGGAATGCCAGACATACAGTATCAGCCATACGCTGGATATGTCAGAAAATTTTCAGCATGCTGAAAATTAATTTTCAGAGGAGTTTGGCAAACAATGCCATATACCATCATGCTTCAGCGTTCTTCAGCGTGCTCTTAACTTAGACAAAACTTAGCCATAACTGATGTGACATATGCCAGCACATTCTCCAAATTTTTCACACATTTTGCAAATGCTGCCTAAATCATCTAGGTGTGACAGGGCCTTAATTAAGGCAGCAGTGAGACACCAAAGCATAGCCGTCAGCTAGACACTTATAAGCAATAGTACTTTTAAACTTTTGGGAAACAAGAGTGGATTTGCAGCTCAACGAACAAGTCCACAGGGAAATGGAGCTCTATAACAAAAAGTTAAACATTTTTAAAACTATAATTTTATAGTTAAAGTTATCTTTAACATGTTTTGTGTGGACTGCCCTATAGGCTATTTTTATGGTGCTTGGTATGAATGGCACTTAAATTGGGTAGATCACAGCTGAAAACCTAGTTGTAAAATACATGGTCCGCCACTGTTAGAAAGGCATCTCCCGGATTTATTACTATGTTCAAACTCTAGATGTAATCTTTGTATTAAAAATGGTCTTTTTGCTTGTAAGTTCTTTTAGTTCCAACTTTAATTTTCTCAGATTGTTGAGTGCCTATTCCTGTGGAGAAATGGCACAAGTAATCTCCAGTGATTTAATTTTCTGTTCTAACTCCAATACCAGTGTTTTTTTTCTTTTTTTATTCTTTTATGAACAGTAAGAGATTAGTTTACCTTGCATGACTGCTTTTGCTGCTTCCCAGAGAACACACGGTGATATTCCTGGCACGTCATTGTTTTCCATATATGATTCCCATGCCTTATTAAAATAGTTAATAAAGTCTTTGTCTTTGAGTAGTGATGTATTAAATTTCCAGTTCCTAGTTTTTCTTGTAGCTTTTTTCTTCACCAGTGTAAGAGATACTGGATGGTGATCACTAATAACTTGATTAGAGCAAATTTCAGTGTCTGTGATATCCCTTACTTGCTGGCAAAGAAAAAGTCTAAATGAGAATATGAGTGGTGCACTGGTAAGAAGAAGGTGTATTCCCTAAGAGTTGGGTGAAGAGAACGCCATTCATCACAAAGACCATTTCCGATAATTCCTTGCTGTACTGAGCCTGTCAGTTGTAGGATCCAATACCATGTTGAAGTCCCCTCCTGATATCAATCAATCAATCAACCAATCAATCAATCAATCAATCAATCAATCAACTTTGTTTATACAGCACTTTAAAAAGAAACACTCGCTACACAAAGTGCTGTACAACAAGAAAGCACATGAAAACATAAAAGGAAGGAGCAGGACACCAACACAAAAACAATATAAAACCAACAAAACAATATAAAACTCGGCACGAGCTGAAACCACAATCAATAGAATCAATAAAATAAAAGGTAAAAGAAGTAAATAAATAGATAAATAAAAATCTATTTCATTCAATAAAATCAATGTCTTGCACTGGGTCGAAGGCTAGGGAGTAAAAGTGTGTTTTAAGACAGGTTTTAAAAAAATGGACAGTGAAGGTGCTTATCTAATATGCAGGGGTAAATTGTTCCATAACCTGGGTGCTATAATCGAAAAGGCTCTGTCTCCTCTGAGCTTCCGCTTCACCTTTGGCACCCCCAGGAGCAGCTGTTCAGCTGACCTGAGGGGCTGGGTGGGAGCATAGGGATGCAGAAGCTCAGAGAGATAAGGCGGAGCAAGACCGTTCAAGGATTTATAAACAAATACAAGAATTTTAAAATGAACTCTAAAATGCATGGGCAGCCAGTGGAGCAAAGCTAAAATGGGTGTGATGTAATATCTTTTATGTGTACCTGTCAAAAAAGTCAGCAAAAAAGTCAGCCAAAAAAACCCCAAAACGTTCAGTTGCACGTTTTATCAGCTCAGAGAAAACGTACAGAGGCACGTAAAAAAAAGATTTTTGATGTGCAGTGGGTACGTGGCGTTTACAGCTTTAAGAAAGCTGTGTAACGGCAGTTTTTGTTTTTTTTCACTTTTATTCTCTTTCAGAATTGACCAACTACCCCATACTTTAATCCCTAACCCTAATGTGATAAAATGTTTAGAAATATTCCATTATAAAATGTTTAGATTAGATAGGCTGCTTAGATAAAGTTAAAACATTAGAATTTCTCCACAATGTGCTATGCTCTGAATGTCAAAGGTTGCTGCAGCTTACAGCATACAAAACAGGATGTAGGAAATTAGCTCCACACACATGCAGCTGCTTACTATAACAAAAGGATGTATTCTGCGTACATATAGGGGAACTCTACTGGGTTATATAAATTGATTATGAGGTTCAAGTATGGGTTGCGAAGTAAAGAACACAGTATGAGAGCAACATGGAGCATCCGACAGCTGCCAGCCAGCCATTGGTGGACAAAGGAGTATCTTATGGAGAGGCCAGGATGTGAGCAGCCCTGCAAGAAGAGACATTGTTGGAAATTCTAAGATAAGATAAGCCTTTATTAGTCCCACAACGGGGAAATTCCAGGATTGCAACAGCACAGGGATAGCAACACTCAGAGCAACAATCAGAAGGCAAGAAAAAAAAGCAAGCAAGCAAGCAAGAGCAGCTAATATACATATGTACATATTACTATAAATATATATATATACACACAGACACACAGTGCAGAGCATTGTAGCTGGATGGGATAAATATATGAGTATATAAACACACAGTGCGGAGCATAGTAGCTAGATGGAATAAATATGTAGATATATAAACACCCACAGTACGGAGCATTGCAGCTAGGTGGAATAAATATGTAAATATATAAACACACACAGTGCGGAGCAATGTAGCTAGATGGAATAATATGTAGACATATAAACATACAGTGCGGAGCATTGTAGCTAGATGGAATGAATATATAGATATATAAATATAAACATTAACATAAACACACCCAGTGTGGAGCATTGTAGCTAGATGGAATAAATATGTAAATGTATAAACACACACAGTGCAGAGCATTGTTGCTAGATGGGATGAAACAGCACAACCGTCTACTTAGTTATCCTGCATGGTATGATTATGTGCCCATACATATTCTCACCCTCCATAGCGACCGGTATTTTCCTAGTTGTATGCCGGAGGGGACCATTGTGTAAGTCTATTGCATCTTTTACATTCAAAAAACTATTAGGTTGTTATGTCTTTTTGCTATCTCTGCGAGCAGCCCTGCTTAGGTTGTACAGTCTGACAGCCGTTGGTAGGAAGGACCTGCGAAACCTCTCGGTTGTGCACCTGGGATGATGTAGTCTGCTGCTAAATGAGCTCCTCAGTGCATTCAGTATGTCCTGCATAGGGTGGAACTCGGACTCCAGCAGAGATGACAGTTTAGCCACCGTCCTTCTCTCTCCTATCTCCTCCACCTGATCAAGGCGCTGCCCCAGGACAGAGCTAGCTTTCTTGATCAGTTTGTTCAGTCTCTTCCTATCGGCTGCAGTAATGCCACTGCCCCAGCAGACCACTCCAAAAGTGATGGCTGATGCCACCACCGTGTCATAGAATGTCTTCAGCAGCGCCCCTTGTACACCAAAAGACCTGAGTCTCCTCAGTAGGAACAGCCTGCGCTGTCCCTTCTTGTAGAGTGCGTCAGTATTGTGTGACCAGTCTAGTTTATTGTTCAGATGAACACCCAGGTACTTGTAGGATGTCACCATCTCAATGAAATTCTGGGGGAACGCCTCCCCCCCCCCCAGAACCGAAGAATATATGTATCACCTTTTTCTCTTGTTCTGGGTCCAGTCTATTCAGATCGAGCTGGGACTGAGACCTCACAGCTGTGAAACTATTCTTTGCATGATCTGATCTAAGATGGGATCTGATCTAAGATGGCGGCGCGCGGTTGTGCAGCGGCTCTTTGCTCCCTATTTTTGTTCGTATGTATGCTGTTTTTGGATATTGGACCGTGTGAAGCTGGATTTGTGTACAGTCGTACTGAGCTGATAAACATTGAACTTCAACAAAAGTCTGCTGTTACAGCAGTTTTCGAGAACACACAAGACATACTGGAGGCTATCTGTAGACCAGCGGGATCACCATGGATTGTTGTTGGTCCTGGGAAGCAACGCAGACGGAGGAGGGAGAGAAAGAAAAAAAGCGGGGATGCCGGTTGGGCCTGCTAGCGAGGCTAAAGAGACAACTGCATAGACTGCCGCTACCAAGCATTTTTCTCTCCAACGCCAGAAGCATCGTCCACAAGATGGATGATCTAGAGCTACAGCTGGCAACTAATAAAACTGTGAGAGACTGTTGTGTGCTGTTGTTAACGGAAAGCTGGCTCCACCCACTGATCACCAATGCTGCTGTACAGGCGCACACTTCACTGATTGGACCGAACAGCAGAATCCGGTAAAAAAAGAGGAGGCGGCCTCTGCATTTTTCTTCACAACACTTGGACTAATCACAGCAGTATTATTAACACTTACTGTTCTCCTGATCTAGAGACAATGTCAGTCTGCACGGTGGCGCAGTGGTTAGCACTGCGGCAGCACAGTTTACCCTTGGCCGGGGGATTGTGGGGATCGTGGGATCGTGGGTTCGATCCCAGCCCCCGACCAACAGTGATCTGTGTGGAGTTTGCATGTTCTCCCCGTGTTGCGTGGGTTTACTCCGGGATTTCTCCGGTTTCCTCCCACATGCCAAAAACATGCATGTTAGGTTAATTGGCTGTTCTAAATTGTCCCTAGATATCTGTTTCCTATAGGCCCTTAGAATAGAGGGTTAGTATTAATGAAAGCGCTTTGAGTGGTCTTTGTGACTAGAAAAGCGCTATATAAGTGCAGGTTAGTTAGTTAGTTAGTCTTATGTCGGCCTTTTTATCTTCCTCGAGAGCTGAGCGTGATCATTTTAACAACCGTCTATATTCCCCCTGATGCAAATACTGAAGCGGCCCTTAGTCATTTGTACAGTGTAATAAATAAACAGCAGCAGGCCTATCCCGAGGGTGTTCATATTATAGCTGGTGATTTTAATCAAGCATGCTTGAAAACTGTGCTGCCTAATTTCACACAGTATGTGAAATGTGCCACTAGGGGAAAGAATTGTCTTGATTGGGTGTATTCGAACCTGAAGCATGCTTACAGAGCTGTGCAGTGTCCACTTCTTGGCCTGTCAGACCATCTATCATTGCTCCTCATCCCAGCATACACCCCCCTCAGGAGAACTGCTAGACCTACTATAAAGAACATCACAACCTGGCCTGAAGGAGCTCTTTCTCAGCTGCAGGACTGTTTTTCAAACACTCTATGGGATTTATTCAAGAATGAGGATCTGGAAATGTACACACAGACTGTATTACACTACATTATCTTCTGTATCAATCAGGTGACTGTGGAAAAACGCATCAGGGTTTTTCCTAACCAGAAGCCTTGGATGACAAAAGGAGTCCAGGCACTCCTCAGAGCTCGTGACACAGCCTTCAGGTCAGGGGATACAGATCTGTATAGCATTGCCCGGGCTAATCTGAAGAAAGACATTAAGGAGGCTAAACAGACCTATAAGAAGAAAGTCGAGGACCATTTTTCTGATAATGATTCGAGACGAGTATAGCAAGGCTTTCACCATATCACAAACTATAAGGGCAGCAGCATCATTTCCAGTGACATCAGCGCCTCACTGGCAGAAAAATTGAACTGCTTTTTCGCACAGTTTGAGGCAAATATACCTCGCCCGGACCCACTTACATTATTGAATGCCAGCTCTGATGTGCTCACCCTGCAGGATCATGAGGTGAGACAGACACTGAGAGCAGTTCACCCGAGAAAGGCTACTGGTCCCGATGGAGTGCCAGGAAAGGTGCTCAGAGCATGTGCAGATCAGCTATGCTCTGTTTTGACTGACATTTTTAGCTTGTCTCTCAAGGCAGCCGTTGTTCCACAGTGTTTAAAATCTGCAGTCATTATTCCTGTACCTAAAAAACATATTATCAGCAGTCTGAATGACTATCGACCAGTAGCATTAACACCCATTGTTATGAAGTGCTTTGAGAAAATGGTATTGAAACATCTTTTGCCTAGTCTCCTCCCAGACTTTGATCGGTACCAGTTTGCCTACAGGCGGAGCAGATCCACTGAAGATGCTATTGCTATAGCCCTCCACTCGGCATTCAGCCATTTAGAAGACAAGGGGAGCTATGTAAGAATGTTGTTTGTGGACTATAGCTCGGCATTTAATACAATTATTCCCAACATTCTCATCACCAAATTGCTTCAGCTTGGTCTGCCTACTCACACTTGCAGCTGGATTAAGGACTTCCTAACAAACAGAACACAGACTGTTAGACTCGGACCCCATTCCTCCTCTACAGTCATGCTTAACACAGGCTCGCCACAGGGCTGTGTGTTGAGCCCCACTTTGTATTCATTGTACACATATGACTGCATACCTGTTCATCCCACAAACATTATAGTGAAGTTTGCAGATGACACAACAGTAGTGGGGCTCATATCAGGAGAAGATGAGTCCGCATACAGAGATGAGGTCCAGAAACTGGTGAGATGGTGCTCAGATAATAATCTGCTATTGAATACAAAAAAAAAACAACAACAAAAGAACTCATTATTGATTTTAGGAAGCGTAGCAGTGAGCTGCCTCCTCTATATATAGGCAAGGAGTGTGTGGAGAGAGTGGAGGCTTTTAAGTTTCTGGGTGTTCATATTTCTCACAACCTTACCTGGGCAGTTAACACCATAGCTACGATAAAAAAAGGCTCAACAACGTCTACACTTTCTGAGGCTCCTCAAGAAGAATGGCCTGAATGCACAGTTGCTGGTTTTATTTTATCGCTCTGCTATTGAGAGCATTTTGTCATATGGCATCATGGTTTGGTATGAGGGCTGTTCAGCCGCAGACCACAAAGCCTTCCAGAGAGTGATCGAGACTGTGCAAAAAATCACTGGCTGTTCTCTCCCTTCTCTGGAAGAGATTTCCAGGTCTTGGTACCTCAACAGAGCTACTGCCATCATTAAAGACTGCACTCATCCAGGTCATGATTTCTTTCACTTGCTCCCCTCGGGAAAGCGGAACAGGTCCCATAAAACCCGGACTACCAGGTTTAATCATAGTTTTTCAGCAAAAACTGACTTTGTCAGCAAAAACTGAATTTCTTCTTATAGGCCTGTTTAGCCTCCTTAATGCCTTTCTTCAGATTAGCCCGGGCGGTGCTATACAGATCTACTGTATAGTGTGGTCTAACAGAAACAAGGAATTTGCAACCCACTGGCATTGCAGGCCATGTGCTCTACCGCCTGTGTTATTAGAACAACAGGTAGAAGCTTGTAGAGGCTGCATTTACCAGTAAAGGTTAAAAATTCTGAGTTTGGACCCAAGGTTGTAAATTCTTTTTCATTTTTCTTTTTCTTCCTATAGTTTGTATAGGAAAATCTAATAACCATGGCTATGTCAAAATCATCCTTTACTGTAAAGGAAATATGTGAGAGGGTAGAAAAAACAATAGAGAGGCAGACAGATGTGTCTGACAGAAAAAAAGAAATTTCAGCAGTGGGTGTGTCAGATGCAGGGTGAAGGATTTCTCCCAGGGTCAGAAAAAAAACTATGCCTCAGTCTGTTAAACTGGTTGAAACTCTGCAGATAATCTTACAAAGCTACCACACTGCAGAGGAAAATTATGTTAAAGCAGGAAATCCTAAATTTGGAAAAATTAAAAACAGATTGCAGGAAACAGAGAAGAAAAAGTGTAGGGCTATGTGTTACATCCCTAAAATTGTTGCTGCTATGAAAGAAGGTCAGGTATTGATAAATGATTCTGGAAAGGTGTTTTTACAGAAGATTAGACAAAAAGAGGGAAATGAGAAACCACCTCATTATGAGGAAGCTGTCTCATCTCCTCCAACAGCCCCTCCAGCTCCTTGTGTGTCACAAACAAATCCATATGCAGACTGCATGAGCTTGTTGGCGAAGCAGATGCCTCTCACCGCATATGTTGCAGACAACCATGATGTGGTGAATGCAGTATCTGGAGTACTTCACATGGGACCAATGTTGACCACAGAAGATAGCAAGAAAGCTGCAGACACAGTACATCAAATTATTAACCAACTAACACCTACAGAGCCACTAAGCCAGCGCAATCACTGTTATGACAGTCAGGAGGAAGAAGAGGAGGAAGCCCTTAATAAAACTGGGATAGCTGCCACCTCCACCCCTTTAATAAAACTGGAAACAGGGGATAAGGGGGAAAACTGGGAGGCTGCATTAAGTTGACTGAAAATATTAGAAAAGCGTTTAACGACTCCTAGAAGCAGTCGGCATGATTTATCTGTTGCTGGGGAATCCCTCCCTCAGAAATTAACTAATTACACAGATAAAAATGCGCCCAGAGGCATACAAAAACGGTGGAAAATTGGCAATTATGGGACAACAATAGAAAATCTGACTGAGAAGGCTATGCCCAGTACGCGGTTACAAAAAGGGGTCATACCTAAGGTAAATTATAAAAACATGCCTATGGTAGTTACGGAAGCTGATATAGCTCACTATGCAGAATGGTCTTTCCAGGACCTTAAAGGCATTTGCGAAACACTCAAAAACAACCTCTCCACCCCTGTTCTCTAACTACACATCAGTGGTTGGCTTCTCTGGGACCCCAAAACATCTCCCCTTCTCAGTGCCACTGAACTGTTCACTGGCAGGACTGGATTTTATCCACTCTTTCCTATATTCTCCAGACTGTCCTGTAAATCTCCTGGGAAGAGATGTGTTACTAAAAGTGAAGGCACACATTTATTTTGCTTCCACTGGAACTGTTGTGTGTCTGCCGGATGGGACAATGCTCCGGTGCACATCTGATCTGTCAACTTCCCTAAATGCTCCACAGCTGCAGTTACAGGAAGCAGACAGAGAGGAAGATCAAACCTCTCTTGCTACTGTGTGGTGGCTGCAGCTGAATGATGTAAGCCCTGACAAGAACTCACTGGTTGACAGATATGTCACATGGGCACCATGGATTGACTCTGTCCGACCTTATGACCCCCCACATGATCCTCTCCACTGCACAATGAACTATTCACATGATGATCAGGAACTGTATGATGATCAGTGGGAAGCCTTGGTGGGGGTGCAGGACTTGGTGTGTAAAGACATTTATGTGGGACCACAAGGAGTCGCTGCTGCAGTTTATCTGGACAAAGAGTTGTTGCCTCTGTATGCCCTCTCGGACACTGCTGCACCCCATGTCACACTGGGGGTGTCTGCAGGGGAGAAAGCGAGGGCACTGGGACTGATGGTGAGAAACTGTCTTAAGTTGACTGACTGGGTTGTCACACAATGTAGGGACCTACATTATTCACCATCTGCTGATTGTTATCACATCTCATGCAATGTCACAATTCAGGCCACTCCACAAAAATTGCAGTTAGACAGAACACATGGTAGAGAAAACACTGATCACCCAAATTCCAGTGCACTATTGGACACTCTGCCCCCCACTCTGTGGTCAGATGGCTCTGCAGATGTTGGACTGATTACCTGTCCACCTGTTAAAATCTCATTGAAAGCAAATGCTCAACCAGTATGGAGCGCACAGTATCCTCTCACAAAGGAGAAGGAGCTAGGTATAGCAGGAACAATACAGGGTCTTCTCCAGGCAGGGGTTCTAGTGCCGACACAGTCACCATGGAACACACCAATTCTTTCTGTAGAGAAGCCTGGCAAAACGGACTACAGGGCGGTCCTTGACCTGAGATGTGTGAACCAGCCGTCTCTCCTACAAACTGCACTGTTCCAAATCCTTATCTGTTCCTGAATAGCATTACACCACAGCACAATTTTTTTTTATTGTGGTGGACATTTCTAATGCTTTTTTCAGCATCCCACTACATGCAGACAGTAAGCCATTTTTTGCATTCACCTATCAAGGACAACAATACACATACACTAGGCTACCACAAGGTTTTGTTGATTCACCAGCCATTTTTAATCACATACTGCGCCAACATTTGCAGAATTTGCCCCTGACCCCTGGTACATTGTTGCTGCAGTATGTTGATGATCTGCTGTTGGCAGGCCCCACTGCTGCCTCTGTGCTTTCAGCCACGGAGATCCTCTTGAAACATCTACACCAGGAACGCTACAAACTAAGCTGCAAAAAGGTGCAGTGTTGTTGCCCTAGAGTTCACTGTTTGGGCAGACTAATCACTTCAGGCGATTCTGCGGTGTCTCCTTCACAAAGGTCATCAATTCTTTCACACCCCAAACCACGCATTGTGAGGGAAATTATGTTATTTTTGGGTCTTACCGGATATAGCAGAAATTTTGTCCCAAGTTACACCACGCTCATTCAACCCCGGCACGATCTTCTTAAAGAAGCAGGACACAAAAATCTCACATCACCATTGCAATGGACCATCTCAGCTGAGGGTGCATTCATTGATCTGAAACAACTAATGTCACACCCATGTTCACTCAAACCACCTGATTACACTTTCCCATTTCACTTGGATGTTTCTGAACAGCACGGACGCGTAAATGCCGTGCTGTATCAGAAGGGGAAAGGTATAGGGTCAAGATCAGTTCTAATGTACACAGTTCAACATTAGACAACATAGAAGAAGGACATCCACCGTGCACACGTCATGTTGCTGTGATAGCCAAAGCATTGGAAAAAACTTCTCACATTGCCATGCAACACACTGTGATTGTGCACACAATGCACGGAGTAGCTTCATATCTACAAAGTGTGTTGTTCACACTTTCAGCCAAAAGAACACAAAGGTTGACAAGAATACTACAAGCACCAAACGTCATTTACACAAGTGAAGGCACAAACATGGCAGAAGACATGCTCACAGGTGAACCTCATGACTGCTGTGCAATTGAGGAAACAGACATGGAAGCTGTGCCAAATCTCCAAGCAAATGAACTTGAACATCCAAATTTGAACCTTTTTTGTGATGGATGTTGCTTCAGGAAAACAGATAGAGCTTTGAGTGCTTCATTTGCAGTTGTAAAATATGATGACGAGACAGGTGCATTTCAAACTGTAGAGGCAGGAATGGTAGACCAGCCTGCCTCTGCTCAAAAAGCTGAAATTGTAGCTCTCACTAAAGCATGTCAATATGCAAAACAAGAGGCAAACATATACACTGATTCAGCTTATGCTGACCGGGCTGCACATGTTAATTTGCCACATTGGAAAAGAAAAGGATTTCTCACTTCAACTAACACACCGATTAGACACCTAACTGAAATGGTTGAGCTGTTGGGGGCCATGGGTCAATCAAAGGGGGTGGCAATTTTGAAGTGTAAGGGACATCAAAAAGGAAACGCTGTTGTAGCTAAAGGAAATGAAGCTGCTGATTTGGCTGCTAAGCAAACAGGTGGCTATGCTACTCAGGCAAATATGATGGTGCAGAAAGAAGATCAGAAGCACATGGAATTAGGTGAGGAAGAAATTAAGCAACTACAAGAGGAAGGCAAGTCCTGAAGAGAAGAGTAAATGGATAGAGAAAGGTGCAAAGAAGAATAAGGAAGGTTTGTGGAGATCAGCTGATGGAAGGCTAGTAGCCCCAGCTAAGGTTTTGTTGTTGTTGTGTAGAGAAGCACACCTGAGAGGCCATATCTCAAAAACAAAGATTTCTGCTTTGACCAAAGTACACTGGTGGCATCCACATCTGGCTGATGTTGCAGAACTAGTTGTTTCTGAATGCAAAGCATGCCAGAAGTTCAATCCCAAATGCACATTAAAGGCCTCTAAGGGAGCCTTTCCAGCCCCTGAGGGGCCATGGAAAAACATTGTGATTGATTTTACAGACATGGGCCCTGAAAACAGATGCAGAGGCTATAGATATCTGTTGGTGTGCGTAGACACATTCTCAAGATGGGTTGAGGCTAAAGCATGTAAAACAGAAAATGCAAAAGAAGTGATTAAATGGCTGACTGAGGAAATGATTCCTAGGCATGGATTTTCAAGAGTGATCAGATCAGACAATGGCAGACATTTTGCAAACAAACATTTGAAGGAAGCTGAATGTGCCTTAGGCTTAAGGCACAAGTTTGGTTCTGTGGTGCATCCATCTTCCCAAGGGCTAATTGAGAGAGCAAATGGTACACTGAAAAGAATGCTAGCCAAACAATGCATGGGAACAGGCATGACATGGGTTGACGCACTTCCATTGGCATTAATGGCATTGCGATTAACCCCCAACACGACGCTCTGCCTGACTCCTCATGAGCTGCTAACAGGGAGGAAGATGCTTAGACCATTTGTTGATTCACTTTTGACTCCTGGAATCAGTTAAGCTGTAGAACTGACACACTATATCAAGAGTCTAAAGGAAATATCTGAAGCTCTCTCAACAGGTTTTGGATATTCTCAACAAGACAAGGAGACACCGCCCCATTGGAACCTAGTAACTGGGTGTGGAAAAGTAGTGGGACCACACTGGGACTCACCTAAGTGTCAAGGACCTTTTAAAGTGACAAAAGCCACATCATGTGCAGTACAAGTGTGGAAAAAAGGGAAAAGCTCAGTAACTGGATTTATATGACTCATTGTGCTAATGCTGTTGAGCCAAATTGACCTCTACTGCAGATTGTTGCTGGCATAGTCAGTGCAGATAGCAGTGATGTCACCTATACTGCTTAACTGAGCCCAGATGGCAGGATTACACGTTATAGAAGCCCTTAGAAGGCCTAAGAACAGAATTTGGCCAAAATACTGGGTATGAGGTAGATGCTTTTACTGCATGGTTGCAGTCTATCTTTGGACGTTGGGCAGTAGTATGATCAATAATACTGGCAATTATCATCTCCAATGCAGTGATTCTGGTAGTGGGCTGTTGTTGCATCCCATGTCTCAGAATGCTGTTAGAAAGATGCAGAACCACTACCCTGTCCAAAGAATAATGACAAAAGCTGATGATTCAAGTCCATGTGGGAACTAAGTCTCTCCTCCTAAGTCTCTCCTCCACGACAATAACCATTGTGAATCTGGGGATGACAGTGATAAAGGAGAAACTTATGTTTGAAATGTATATATCATGTCTTTCTGCTATCCACTGTTCTGTCCACATTACACACATCCAACACTGTACTCATATGCATTTCAATGCATATGAAACTACATGAAAAGGGGGTGCACTGAAGGTACCCCCCTGCGGTGGGCCATGTGCTAGTAACCTCTGGTCCCTTCTTATTTCCTTGATAACCCCTTGTGCTTATTTACAGGTATCATCAAAATATTGTGCTATTTGCGGTTTTGTAGTCAGAATAGATATGAAGGTTTAAAGCTCTGTTGTACGGAAGGTCTTGGGGCCCGGATATAGCATACATGGATAATGATATCTTCTGACTTGAAATGTTTTTGCGTGCTTATCATTTATCCGTATTACTATATCTTAACTCATTGTTTAAAGTTATGTTAAAGGCTGCCCGGCAGAGGGGTCGGCATAAGAATTTTTGCCTGTAAATATGCATCAATGAATAAAAATGCATGAATATGATTGCTTAATGACATATATCTGCCAACAGGTTTTTCGCTCATGCCATAATCCAAAAAGCATATCCTGGGCCTGCGTGTTTATGTACCTGCCTTAAGATGTCGACTCCATTTTATTGAGCCGAAAGAGGGAATTCTGTGATAAAATGTTTAGAATTATTCCATTATAAAATGTTTAGATTAGATAGGCTGTTTAGATAAAGTCAAAATATTAGAATTTCTCCACAATGTACTATGCTCTGAATGTCAAAGGTTGCTGCAGCTTACAGCATACAAAACAGGATGTAGGACATTAGCTCCACACACATGCAGCTGCTTACTATAACAAAAGGATGTATTCTGCGTACATAGAGGGGAACTCTACTGGGTTATATGAATTAATTATGAGGTTCAAGTATGGGTTGCAAAGTAAAGAACACAGTATGAGAGCAACATGGAGCATCCGACAGCTGCCAGCCAGCCACTGGTGGACAAAGAAGTATTTTATGGAGAGGCCAGGATGTGACCAGCCCCGCAAGAAGAGACATTGTTGGAAGTTCTGGGGGAACGCCCCCCCCACACACACACACACCAGAACTGAAGAATATATGTATTACCTTTTTCTCTTGTTCTGGGTCCAGTCTATTCAGATCGAGCTGGGACTGAGACCTCACAGCTGTGAAACTATTCTTTGCATGATTCTGAAAATAAAACATAAGTATGGAATAGAATTTCTCATGTCATATTTGATTCTCTGATGTATCTAAAATGGTGTTGTGCTAACTGGCCAAAATTCTGAACACTCTCCTAGGAAGAAGGAAAAACTTCAACACTAACCTCACAGGAACCGTTCACTAGTGCACGGGTGTCAAACTCCTTCCATGGAGGGCCAAGACTCTGCAGGTTTTACCACCACCCAGTGTCTTCAACAGGTGATTTCACTGAATTTCTTCCCACTGATTGCTGATCAGTGAAAACACCTGCTGAAGACACTGGGTGGAAGCAAAACATGCAGGGTCTTGGCCCTCCATGGAATGAATTTGACACCCCTGCACTAGTGGAATAAAAAACAAAGTAAAGAAAAAAAAAACGAAGAAAGAAATCAGTGACAGATGAGAGTGGGAGTCGAACTTATGTGTGTATTGCTTGAGACGGCTGTGTAGGTGGGTAACCGTCTGCTATCCCCCTCCCACCAACCGAATGAGCGTTGGAAAACCAAAGTAAGAGATGTGTTGTTCTGCACATGCGCGGTGAGGACTGTATGCGCAGTGAGTGAACTTGTAAAAATGTACCGAGGCACATTTTTGGATTTAATGTGCAAATGTACGTTTTTAGAGGGGTGGGAAAACGTTTATTAGATACGTTTTTTACTGAGGCCGGGTTGAACTGAACCTTTTCCTTGTTTACATCAGGAATGTCTTTGTACTTTTAAGTCACTCAGTGCATTAAAAGTACACTTAACCTGCCCGTGATAGAAATGTTTAGAAAAGTTAGGATATTTAATATTTTTACACAGTGTGCTTGCTCTAAATATCAGTTAAAAGATTTCACAACTTTCAGCATACATAAACAGGATGTGGGGTTTTTTTTTAGCTCTGCACACAAACACCCTCTATTGCCTAGCAACGAAGTACTTGCTTCTGCTTACATATAGAAAAATAGAAAGATGAACCTGGGTTAAAGGTTTCGATATAAGGAACTGAAAGGAGACAGCAGAACTGAAAGGAGACAGTGAAATATCAACAGGAAAACACCTGCCAAAGACCATTCCAGAGGAGGGGGGCATCTGATGGAGTCAGCAGTCCTTACTGGCTCAATGAGAAGATGGCCATTGTGTGAGGTTGCTGGGACCGCCCAGAACAAGAAGCTATATGTACCCTATTTTATCCTTTTTAGGGGTCTTCTCTATAAGGCTGTGCTGGGACGACGACCTCACAGCTGTGATATTCTCTGCATGCTTAAATAAACAGATAAGTTGAGAAATAGTACTTCTCATGTGATTTTTAATCCTCTGGTGTATTTTAAATGGTTTTGTGCTAACTGTCCAATTTTTGAACATGTCATGAATGGGCCCCTCCAGGGCAGAAAGACAGGTCCACGCGCTGGACTGTAATGTGACATTTATTCAACAAAACGACAAACAAGAATCCAAACAGTGCATGATGAACAAAAATACAAATGAGGAAAACTTACAGGAAAAAACACTCCGGAGCCGACATCGCCCCGCAAGTGTTGGTAGGAGATAATCCAGTATACATCCATGTATGACTGCCACAAATACAGAGTGACCAGGCAGTGTTTAAATACATGGAGCATAATGAGCAGCAGGTGTGAGAGCTGAGCTGGCAGGTGGACTGATTGTGTAACTGCTCCCAGCTGATAAGAGAGCAGACTGAGAGCAGTGAGTGGAAGACAGCAAGTGTCCTAATACACAATCACTCACAGCTGGGAACTGGAAAGCAGACTGTGAATGAATGGTGGATGTGTCTGGGAGATGAGGAAGGAGGCTCGAGTCGCATAACCAAAATAACAGAAAACTGACAAGAAAATAATAACAGACATAAAATACTCAAAAAATACATAGAGAGTCTGAACTCTGGGCTCAGACTCATGACAGAACACACTTTTCAGAACAAAAAGTTTTACAGGCCTTCACACCAAAACTCAGAATCAGCAGCCAAATGAAGAAGCACTTAAGTTTAGCTGTCTTTCATGTGATTTTGCAGAGCCTTGTTCAGAGACAGATTACTCACCTGCATACTGTACACTTAAATGTACACCATAAAATCAGGTGCCCTTATAAATACTGCAACTTTGAAAGCTCTGTATATTCCACATTCAAAGCACACAAAAGTACATAAGGACCAGAACTGGAAGAGATTCAAGTCAGAAATAATTGGTTGTGATTTGGGATGCAATGACAGTGATAATGCACAAGAGCACATGTTACATGATGATGATATGGAGGGGTGAGAAGAGTTGTGTGAGGAAGCCAGTGAGAAAGATCTGCATGTTTTAGAAAAACAGCTTGAGCACAACTTAGCATCTCTTCTGTTAAAGATGCAAAATATTTTGCATATACCAGAAAGTGCTGTGCAAGAAGTAACACGGCAGCTTTGGCAAATCACCAAGCTGTCATTGCCCCTTATACATAACAGAGTGAGGGCTATACTAAAGAAATATCATGCTGACATGGATTAAACAACTGTGAAAGAGGTTACCACAGCCATGTCAGACAGTAACATGATGACAGTTCTGGCTAAAGAAGGACCCTTAGGAACTATTAAAAGAAGAGCAGCTTATGCTTGAAGAGAGTTCCCACTTGCAAACCCTATAGAATATGTTGTGGAAACAGGTTAAAAAAACACACTCGCTTATGTCCCCATTGTTCCCATGCTTCAGAAGTTGCTTAACAAATGTGACCTGCTCGACAAAGCTATGTCAGAAAAAGTGAATGTCCTGTATGAGTACAGATCATATGCAGATGGGCAGAACTTTAAAGAAAACTCTTTTCTTACAAGGGACGAGTTTAGAGTTGCTCTTGGTCTTTACATTGATGACTTTGAAGTAATCAATCCTCTTGGTACATCAAAACTGAAACATAAAATGCATGCAGTATACTGGACCATTGTCAATATACCTGCAAAGTATAGGCCCTCTCTAAACTCAGTCCAGCTTGCTCCTCTTTGTAATACCACTACAGTAAAAGAGTGTGGTTATGCAAAGGTTTTGCAGCCTCTTATCTATGATCTTACGTCACCGGAACAAAATGGTGTTTACCTAGAGCAACTGGGTGCAAGTGTGAAAGGCACTGTCTTGTATGTTGCAGCTGAAAACCTTGGTGCTCACCTCCCTTGCAGGATTCCTGGAGAGCTTCAGCATTGACAAGCAGATTCTGTCTGACAAGCAGTAGTGACACACAACAACAGGAGGTAAGCTCTGTTTTTTTCCAAGAGAGAAACAAGGACTCCCATGACAGGCAGGTACAGGAGGTGAGAGAGGATCCAGCATTGAGCCGAACTTATGGCATTAAAGGAGCATGTCCATTAACTGAGAACATCGAGCACTTTCATGTGGTCTTTGGTTACCCTCCTGACATTCTACATGATATTTTGGAAGTCATCGTTCCATTTGAGTTGTCCCTGTGTCTTAAACACTTTATCAGTAAGAGTCATTTCACACTAAAAATGCTAAATCAGACTATTAGGTACTTTAAGTACACATTTGCCAACAAAACAGATCGACCTCAGATTATTGGAAAGGGATTTTCAAGCAGAGGTACCATTGGTGGGAATGCTCATGAGAATTGGTGTCTTATAAGGCTCCTTCCTTTTCTCATTGGTCACTGTGTTCCTGAGGGTGGCAACACCTGTGAAATTCTCATGCTTCTGAAAGACATCATTGAGCTAGCTGTGGCACAACGGCATTCTGAAGAGACACTGCATTTCCTCAAATGTAAGATATCAGCACAGACAACTACTTCAGTCAACATTTCCAGATTTCCGTTTAAGACCAAAACATCACTATGAGGCGCATTATCCTCAGCTTGTAAAGAAATTTGGTCCCCTGTCTGAGATTTGGACAATGTGCTTTGAGGGGAGCACAAGTTCTTTAAAAAGGCTATCCGCAGTGCTCAAAATTTCAAAAATGTAGCTATGACTCTTGCTACCAAACACCAGAGATCAGTCAGCTACCATCTTGACTGTAGTTCATTTTTCAAACCATCGGTTGAACTGAAAAAGGTAACTCCAGTATTGCTTGCCTCTTTCCCTCTGAACATTCAGTGCTAACCACTGCACGGTGGCGCAGTGGTTAGCACTGCGACAGCACAGTTTACCCTTGGCCGGGGGATTGTGGGGATCGTGGGATCGTGGGTTCGATCCCAGCCCCCGACCAACAGTGATCTGTGTGGAGTTTGCATGTTCTCCCCGTGTTGCGTGGGTTTACTCCGGGATTTCTCCGGTTTCCTCCCACATGCCAAAAACATGCATGTTAGGTTAATTGGCTGTTCTAAATTGTCCCTAGATATCTGTTTCCTATAGGCCCTTAGAATAGAGGGTTAGTATTAATGAAAGCGCTTTGAGTGGTCTTTGTGACTAGAAAAGCGCTATATAAGTGCAGGTTAGTTAGTTAGTTAGTTAGAGTGATCACTCAAAACATTACAACATTAGGTTCAATTCTTGATGTGACATCTGTCTGTGTAGATGGAATAAAGTACCATCCAGGCATGGTGCTTTCTACTAAGATTGTTGCAGTTAAGAAGGAAATTATGTTTGTCTGCAACAAAATGACAGCATGGTATTGTGAGCATCTGAGATCTTACCAACTTGCCATCAATGATGTCACCTCAATGTGTGTGGTTAAGATGCCAGAGGTGAATGATATTGTTCCATTATCAGCATACAGGGTACAAGGAGAGCTTATGGTAACACTGAAACGGTATATTATTTGTTGAATACCTGTCTAACATTTTTTCCAGATGGCCATGCAAGAGAAATTGACCATAAGAGTTATCTCCGTGGGAGATATAAGAAAGATGACCATGACAACTCGATCTAAAACACTTGAAGATCTGATGGAATGGATCAAAGCCACTCTCAAAACAAACTACAGCTTTTCCCTACAATTCTAAGAGCCTGAATTTAACAATGAACTGTGTAACCTTACAGATCTGTCTGAGCTTCCAGAGAAGCCAACTATCAAAATTATCCCTACCACTGAGCTTGAACCACTCACCGCTGAAGTTCGTAGTGAAACAAGCAGCCAGGCAGACACTGATATCCTCTCCAACTACTCTCAGGATAGATGTTTTCAGTGGCCAGAGGTGTTTGACATTCCCAAATTTTCTGTTGACGTTGAATATCGGCTTTGTCAAGGTAACCTGATTTATTTAAGGGATGCAACCTATCTCAAAGTGACAAAAGAGCTGAAACATGATATCCTGGAAAAACTGGCAGAAACAATGTATGCATTTAAAGCATACCCAACAAAGGAAGACATTGAAGCTGTTGTAAAAGCCTTAGTACAAACTCACCCATGTCTTAAGGAATTGGGGTCATCATCTGGCTAGGATGGATGGAAAAACAGCGTGAAGTTCAAAATGGGTAATTACAGAACCAAAATGCGCCAGCTGGGTCGACTTGATGTTGCAGTCAGTGGTGGTAAACGTGGAAAGTACACTACAAAAGGTGACCCTCCCAACAAAGACATCAAGAAGAAAAGGAAATGGTAAATGGTAAATGGCATTCACTTATATAGCGCTTTTATTCTCATCTCTTGATGACCAAAGCACTTTACAGATCCTGCTATCCACCCATTCACACACATATTCACACATTGATGGCAGCCAACCGTTCATAGCGATGCTGCTTTTTGATCCTTCGATGTCAGCTCTTCCTATCATTGTGAAGCAGAAGGAAAGGTGAAATAAATTTCCTCCCAGAATATCCAGAAGGGATAGATGATCATGATGTGGAAGAAGCTTGCCAGGACCTTGTCAACAAAATGATGAAATCAAAACCAGATTGATCCGTTCTTAAGAACCTGATGAATGTGACATTTGCTCTTCACAGAAAAGAAGTTGTCAAAGATAAGTCAGCTATCAGCCAGATAATACAGCGATGGCCGGCTCTTTTCACAGAAAGTCAGGTTTGTATTACTATTAAAAAAGTACGGTGTTCTGTGCTGTATCTTGTATTGCTCTGGATAGGCTTTACAGGTGTATCAAGGTGCAGCAAAAAGACATCAGACAGTAAATTAAACACAAGCTTAATAAATTATTTGACAATTTATTTTGCCCCTTTCAGTTATGTGAAGCTTGGAGGACTGCATTATGGGTATCCCATGTGCACCAAAAACATACCCTTTTAAATGAGTATATACTGTATATACACATGTAACCATCTCAGTTTGGTTAATGCTGTTTGACCCAAAGTGTTGTGGGTCCCAGATTGGATAATGCTCACCATACATATTGTATATAGTTTGCTTTCTTTCATTTCAGGTTTTTCTTGAGTTCAGCAGAGTGGTAGGGAAAAATCTGAGAGAGGAATTCTTTGATGCACTTGACCGTTCGTGTCCGAGCCTGATAAACATCTTTAAGAAGAAGAGGGGCCTCACTGGGCAGCTTTTGTATAGGGTTTTGCAGCAGTCAAAGGTGGGGTGTCATTATACTACAAGACATCTTTCTCTTTCTGGTCTCCAGTCTCCTTTTTTCTTACTTTTTAATTACTCTCATTTTCTTGCCTCTCTCCTTTACCCATTTTTTCCTTTCTATTAATTAATCTTCTCCTTTTTGTGATCTCAGCCAGCATGCCCATGTGGCATAGGTTAAAAGTGGTTAAAACTGGGATGTTTTATGGGTCCCATTGGTTTTGTCCATGGTTTCCATGTGGGCCCCACCTGTGTTTGCCCAAATGGACTTTACCTGTGGCACAGGTAAGAAGGTATTCTGCTTACCTGCTTTACAGCCATCTTGGTCCCTCATATGTTTAAAGCGGGTAAAGTCCATGTAGGCAAACACAGGTGGAGCCCACAACAAAATCGCAGACAAACCCACTTGGGACCCATAAAACAGTCCAGTTTTAACCGATGGTGGTGCCTACATGGGCATGCTGGCTGTTTCTCCTCTTGACTTCTGGCTCCTCTGTCTTGCCCCCCCCCCACCCCCATCTCTCCTCTCCTCTTCTGTTCTGATTTGGTCTGCTCTCCATTCTCTCCTCATTTCTCCTATCTTGTCTTTGCTCACATTTTTGCTTCATCTTTCCTCTTCTATCATATCCTTTGCTTTCTCCCTTTCCTCCCTCGTTTTTTCTCCCTTGCCTCCCCTATTTTTCCCCATGTCATCACTTGTGGACTACCTTTACATCATTCATGTACCTTCATATATATGTGTGCAGTTAGGTCAGTAACTGGGGGAAAAGTACTAGTATTTATTTGATAAATACCTGTAAATTCTTAACTATTCTAAATTCTGTTCAATGTCTTTCAGACCAGTGAGCCAACAGCCGTGAGGTCCTTGTGTCTTCAGAGTTTGCCGGTCATTTTGAGGGATGATCCTTCAGCTTTCTTTAAGACTTGGATTGTAAGCAACTTACACTTATACCTTTAAATGTTGCAGATGAATAGTTATTTTTCCATGTTACCCCATAAGTGAAAAGTGTGTCTTACTAATTTTTTAGAAGTTTTGTTTTATGGCCAAAATATTTTTTGCTAAGTTTGTTATAGCATTTTTGAATAGCTGCCTCATCTGACATAAACTGAATTGGTCTGACAAACTTAAGAAGGTGTTTTTTTTTTTTTTTTTTTTTTTTGCCATAACTGTGCATAACAAAGATCTGTGCATCACAAGTATCAGTTGCAAAACTGTGCTCAATATGCCTTTGTGAGTTGGTAGTTTGGAACACTTACCACTTCCAGTCCCACTCATGATGAAAATATGTAGGAAAAAAATCCAACCAGAAACTTTAGGTTTACTTGTTTTACATTCCCAAAATATTTTTTTTTACATTACCTCTCTTAGTAATATAATATAACCTAAATGATGTTGTTCTAAACTCAAACAAGAGTTTTTAAATGTATTTGTTGTTAAAACCTGTCACAAGTACACCTAAAACCCTGTGTGAATTTGTGAGCCAAATACATTTGCATATTTTTCAAATGGTGACAGTAAAGCAGTTAAGGAGAATGTAAAGGTGATGTACAGAGAATGTCATTGTAATAGTTCCAGTAAAATGTCCACAATATTCAGCATGACTGGACCTGAAAGAGTGGAAGAATTTTCATTGAACCGTACCTGTAATGTACAGACTCCATAGTCTAAGGTACTTTTTTGTTGGCTACACAGAATTGCCTCACAAGCATAGTTGCATCTTATTTTTTATCAATCTGTATTGTTCTTAGGATGGAGTTGACAAGGAAGCCTTCTGTCAAACTGCGGTGGGAATCCTGTGTGAGAGTAATCTGCTGCTAAACCCAAAATCATCTACAGCTGGAATCATCTTGGAAGGGAATGTGGTAATGAGTGAACTGGCCAACCTTCTGCAAGCCTTCTATGTCCTTTTTGGACTTATTTATGCCCTGCACCTGGACTACCCAAAGTCCTTGAAACACACTTTCAACTTTGTTCAGCAGGTAATGCTCAGACTGGGTAAAAGTGAGCTGTGACCCAAAATTCAGACACTGAAGGATCAACTTTCAGTGTAAGAAGGTGTTCTGTATAGTTGACGTGTTCAAGTGGTTTGTTAATTTTAAAGCACATTTACATCACTGTATTTGCTGTTTTGCACTGTATGTTTTACTGTGTTTCTGGGCAATGACAGTTCTGCTGACCACATTTACAGGACTGGTTTAATGATTTTGTAAGTAATGTTTAACTTAAACCTTCAAAGATACACTGAAAAAATATATATTATTCGGAAGGTAGTATTTTAACCAGCCATAGGAATAAGTAGAGTAAAAGCTATGCTGTCAATATTGCGAACTCTTGACATGAATGTGAAGATACTTTTTTGTTACAGTTTAAAGCTGATTGTTAGATAAATTCAGTAATTACAGAAGAGTGCTATATTAATTGGAACGTTCCAAGAAACACACACAGTGTGTAATCCAGTACACCATATAGTTTTAATGTGATTTTTTTTTTTAGATACTTACTGCACTAATGTTCAGTTTCAGCACCAAGAAGTGCATTTGTTGAAACAACAAAAGCCTGATGTTTCTACATTGTTTTATATTTTAAAAACGTTCTCAGACTACATTTGTATGTCTTTACGATTGTTCATAGTGTTGAAATAAAAAAAGAAAAGTATGTATTTTTGTTGTTTTCTTAATAATTGGTTTAATTTATTTGAAAAAATACATATAAAAACTTAAGGCTGCATGGCCACCAAACACGTTTTTTGTCGCCCGACCGCCCTGAGCTTTTTTTTTTTTTTTTCAGTGTTTGTGCGCAGCGCTCTGGGGAAAAAAGTCTGTGCCCTGTATCCCAGCAACAGCTTGTCACTCTCAGCTCAGCACTTCCGCTTTTCCTATGGTCAGACTTTCTACTGATGTTTTAATAGCAGTCTCTAAATAACAACGGACAAGAAACGTTTTCTAGCAGCTTTGGATGTAAAATATGATGACACGGAAAGCAGGAGTCTGAGTACAGACTAGTACCGGTGTCCTATGTCCTGCTCACGCAGCAGTTCTGATTGGCTGCTTGGTCTGACATTGACGAGCTCACATGAGGGCCTTTTCCACTAGCACGCTTTAGCGCGACACGGGACGGCTCAGCACGCTTTGTACGCTTTTCCACAAGCCCCAACACGGTTTAACAGCCGCAATTCTCAGCCCCGCTGCAGGGCAGGGTACAGCAGTGCTGAGCTGTGCGGTGTTGTGACGTTAACAGACTGGTCGCCGCTGATTGGTCAGGTCGTAACCGGCGCTGATTGGTCAGGTTGTAACCGCCCCTCTCCTCCTCCTCATCTACCAAATCTTCACGACCTTCTCAATAAAGTTTTTGAAAAAAAAAAAAAAAAAGAATCTTCACGACCGCCTTTACTCAGCACGCAACCACTGTTGGCGGTTCCTTTTCAGTGTATTGCTGTGCTATTTTCATTTATTCTCTATCAAAAATGGCTTCGCGTAATAAGGGTGTTCCATGGACCAATAAGGAGCTGCAGTGTCTGCTCACTGCATTGTCAGACGAACGTATTCAGCGCGAGTTAGACGGAGCCGCCCGGAATGAAAAAATATACCAGGAGATCTCGACATCGGAGTCCTTTAACGGTGAGTTTTAATTTTTTTTTATTGTGCGTTTTTTCGCAAATATATTCGGTAAGACGCTCAGTTTATTTATGCAATAAAAAAGCTGTTCATTTGTGGATGATCGCTGCTTTATTGCAGCACACTGCGGACTAAAGCTTTTATTGTAATTATTCATGTGAACAATACGCTGAAATAAGCTTATGTATTCTTGTTAAAAACTATTGTCTTTTCTGTATATATTGCACTTTCGTGCTGTATTTTATTGTGTGCATTTTCCTTGTAGAATCATCCCACGCGTCCGCCGCGACAGCCCATCCGGATTAATTCAACCGAGCCTTCCTGAACCAGAGCTGGCAGAGACGCCTTCATTCTACCGAGCCTCAGCACTCAGTGGTCGGCGTGTATAAAATGTCGATTAACCTTCATGTTGTGTTGCAAAGTTTTTTTTTATTTTAATATTTTGTATATAATAAAATGGAATTGTTTTGGAAAGTGTGGTTTGTCTGTTATAACACTGAATTATAAAACAGTATAATTACATAGAAATTCCATTGCCTAGTCTGATCAAAATGATGCTGAGGGTCAACCATTGTAAAGGTAATGTAATTTTTAACTAGACCAAAAAAGAAATCTTTTTGTAAGCTTTCTGTTCTTTTTATTGAAATATCATAAAAAATTAGCACCAAGTCAAAGGTACAAGTATATGTAAATTGAATGTTCTATCGGCATTCCAAATTCAGAGATTTACAATACTTTAGAAGGAGTGTAGCATCATCTAAACGGAAAATAATAATACTGTTGTTCCAAACGTTGACCTGAAGGTGAAAAACATGAATTTTTTTAATTCAGTACATCCAAAATGCCCTAGGATGTGGTGTTGGACAGTGTGCCACCGTCTCATTATTTAATACGAATAAAAACAAGTTTCAGCTCATTATTTCTAGGTCATTTGGCAGTTAATTCAAAACAAAAGTGACTTGTGTTATTGCAGCTTAATTATGAGATAAAATTAATTGTGAGATAAAACCACAGAGCGAGCAAGGCAATAATCCTTGGATCCTCCATTTTTTGTCTCGTGTAAATAAGGACTCAGTCCGGTGCGTAACGTCACGGGAGTGTGGCCCCGCCTCGCTGAGAATCTGCTGCTGCCCCGCTTCTAAAACCTCCTAACACAAACCATCACAGCACAAGCACAACACCGTGCTAATGGAGACAGAAGCATTCCGAGCCGTACTGAAGTGAATCGAGCCGTACCGAGGTGTGCTGGGCTAGTGGAAAACAGGCTATGCAGTCTCTGAAAAGTTTAACTTTTTTCAACTCTGAGCGCCCTGAGCGCCGCAACAAAAAACAACCACTGCTGACAGCGTTTCTGCGCCAAGGGCGCTCAGCGCTGTAAACCCTGGACTACATAGAGAATGAATGGAAAATAGTTGCCCAGAGTGGAAAAAATGCATTTGGTGGACATGCAGCTTAAATTATTTAGTAGGGTAAGTGGGAAAAGTAATTGAATCTAATAAAGATTTAAGATTAAATCAACTTGGAAGTTTGTGCATTGAAATTAAAGTTACTAAGTGTAATAACTAAATAAAGCAACTGATACTACATACAATTTTAAGTTTAATTACCTTGGCAGATAGTGTATTGAACTTAAAATAACAAGCATAGACTTACAAGCTTTTAAGTTGAATACACTCAAGTTTTCATAATATATTACTTAATTTTTTAAGGCAACCAGTTTCCTCAAATTTTTTAAATAAAGTCCACTTATCCGGGCTTCCAGTGTACAGAAAACTTAGAAACATATGTTTCCTGCAATAAGACAAAGTCTGCCTGCAGATCTTTCAGTTGATTAAAAACTTTTAACCTCTTCTCCCTGGTACCGATTCCACATACCGGTATGTTCCATGTGACAGATCTTAATGTGGACATGTTTTAACTAACTAGTTTTGTGCTGGAAGCTAGCTAAATGTACCCATGTGTTTTGTATGCCCATAGTGTGTGTGTGTGTGTGTGTGTGTGTGTGTGTGTGCGCGTGTGCATGTGTGTGTTGTATGGCTGCGTATGCATGTGTGTAGGCATATGTGTGTTGTGCATATAGTATATACCTGTGTGTGTGCTTGGGTGTGTGCGCATGATGTCTCTGTTGTATTTGCTTGCATTTGCAAGAGTGAGTGGGGTGCATGGTTATTTCCGATATACCTAATGTGCGGAAGAGAACAGACATGAAGGTTAGTAAGTGATGAGAAGAAACAGAACATACAGCAACAACCTAACAACATCAACAAGATTAGTAACAACGAACAAACAACCTCAACAAAAAAGAAACATTAGACAAATGTTAACAGATTAAACAAGGATCAAATAAGAGACCTGCACACAATTACATGCTTTTCTTACATGTAGCTAGGGAACAAACTATAACCTAGAATAGCCAGGGGGTTATGATTTCATCAATAAACAGCTTGCCATCTATAAACAATCTATCCACAGAGACAATTATTTATTTACCTTGTTGGATTTCTTGTTTCCTAATAGGGAAAAAGCTTTCTTCTTCTTTCCATAATTTCTTGTGGAAATTGATCATTTAGACCATAATTTGTGTTTTTTAAGCTGCCTGCCCTGCCTCTGTGCCAGAACCTTTTGCTTGAAAGGTTCAAATTTGGCAACAATCGGTCTGGGACGTTTGTTTTGAGGGTTTTTCTGTCCAGTGTGATGGACTTGGTGAAAGGTAACTGATTTCACAATGTCAGGGGGCATTTTCAGTTGCGTAGACATGAATTCAGAGGTCAGCTGTTCTGGAATTTTATTGTTTTTTTCCACAATTCCAGAAAAAAACAGGTTATTTCTCATGCTGCGTGATTTCAGGTCGAGAATGGTTTCCTCCATTTTCTGGTTTTCTTTTACAACGATGTCAAGTTGCGTGGTTAGCGTGTTTACTGATTTTTTCAATATATTATTTTCTTGCAAGAGAGAGACGAGCTGTGCCTGGCTGAATTCCAGACTCTCACAGATGTCCTGGAATTCTTTATGGAGCAACTTGACCAATGCAAATCTAGCATCCATGCTGGATTTCCTCTATTGAAAAATGGAGGAAAGAATGTCACTAATGTTTGGACTGCTCCGTAATTTCTCGGGTCTTGGTCGCTTAATCGAGGAGGGAAGAACGGGAGGCCTACCGGGAGAAACACTAAGTCCTGCCATGTCACAGAAGCATCACACAATGAGTTTTCAAATGCACAGGAAAGCCATCTTGTGCTTCAGAAGAATAGAAAGACTTCCATGGGAAGATTCAAACCTGGAACCGCCAGTATACCAAGCAACCGCCTTAACCACTACACCACACAACTGCTTCAGGCTCACATACAATAAATGTTCTATTGAAAGTGATTCCAAGCAGCTGTAGAAGAGCATATTAAACTTAAGGTGTATGACACACTGTTTTCAAATGCACAGATGAGGCACATTGTGCTTCAAAAGAACAACAATTTGCTGTGAGTGATTTGAACCCGGGTCTCCAACATACCAGATGATTGCCTTAATCACTACACCACACAATTGCTTTGGGTCACACACTGACTTCCTCACACACTAACAAAATGTTCCATTGACAAGACAAAGGCTAATAGACATTTCATAAAGATGATTTTTGAACAGAAGTGCATGAAATTTTGCATTTTGCTGAGGAATACTGTTGTAATTGTGAGTGTGAAGTTTCATCAAGTTTGGATCACTACTTCAGAAGTTAAATTTGAAAGCACATGCCAAAGAGAAACTCTACAACTTCTTTGGCTTTGGTTACATTGACATTTTTGGATAATTTTAACAACTTTTCATTATCAGGGTCTGTAGATGATCTCTGCTTAATTTCAAGCAATTTGGATAGCCCAGGAAGAGTTCATTTTGAGTTCACTTGCACATTTTTGAAAATATGGTGCACAAAACTTAATTTTTAGACCAGTGGAGAAAAGTTGCAGGAGATTTCAGAGATTAGAATGATGAGAGAGACCATTTAGCATTACAAATAATACATGAATAAGTCTTTGCTGCCCACTTACCATGTCTTTGGCCTCAGTGAGTGACTCCTCAACCTCAGAAAAGCTGAAGGAGGCCACAATGATGAACTCACTGACCATAGGGATAAACCTGTCTTTGGGGCCGCGAGAGGCCTGAGCCTGCTGGTACTGCAACTCCTGCACATAAGAAAGTGAAGCACAAGTTAAACTTCTTCTTCTTTTGGCTGTTCACTTTAGGGGTTTTCACAGTGGGTCATCTGTCTCCATCTCACCCTATCCATTGCATCTTTCCTCTGTCACACCAACCCTCTCCGTGTCCTCCTTCACTACATCCATGAATCTTTTCTGTGGTCTTCCTCTTTTCTTCCTGCCTGGCAGCTCCATCTTCAACATCCTTTGTCCGATATATCCACTATCCCTCCTCTGCACATGTCCAAACCATTATAGCCTTTCCTCTCTTACTTTGTCTCCAAACCACTCAACCTGAACTGTCCCTCTGATATACTCATTTTGATCCTGTCCCTCCTCGTCACTTCCAATGAGAATCTTAGCATCTTCAACCTCCACCTTCTATCTTTTTATCAGTGCCACTGTCTCCAAATCATATATTATCTTGTAAATCTTTCCTTTCACACTAGCTGCTATCCTTCTGTCACAAATCACCCCCGACACTCGTCTCCACCAACTCCACCCTGCCTGCACTCTCTTCTTCACCTCTCTTTTGCACTGACCATTGGTCTGGATGGTTTACTTCAGGTATTTAAACTCATCTACCTTCACCACCTCTACTCCTTGCATCTTCACCTTTATTCCCTCTCCTTCTGTTTTGCTTCTGCTAACTTTCATTCCTCTTCTCTCCAGCACATACCTCCACCTTTCCAGATTCTCTACCACCTGCTCCCTACTCTCACTACAGAGAAACTAGCAAAACTAATATACAAGTTTAAGTGAAGTCATAGGCAAGGGAGTAAAAACACAAATTTGCAGGAGAGTAATAGAATAATATCATAGATTCACTTCATTTAAATTGCAAATTTATGAGAAAAAAAAAACTGTATTTGTATAAATAAAAACTTTACAGCACAGCAAATTTTAAAATCTCACTCACCGCTTCAACACTCTTTAGGCCTGATCTCAGGCTGCTGATGTCTTTTTCCAGCTCTGCCATACTGGGAAGTCAAATAAAGCAGGGTAATTTAATATTATTATTCCTTCTATTATTTAAGTCCTTCTGTCTTTTCCATTTGTTTTTCTTACTTGACTTTAGAAGCTTCTGGCACATTCTGTAGCTCTTCACTGAAGGCTGCCACATCAGGGTACTTTTTTTCCAGTACGGTGACCAAGTAGTGCAGTAGAGTGACATTTCTACCAACAAACAGCACATACATTTAACTCCAGTAGATTTGAACCATCTACATTTAAGTCCATTGTATCTAGGTGTAAAACCAAGTTAGGCTTTTGTAAATACAGTGGGGAAAATAAGTATTGAACACATCAACATTTTTTCTCTTTAAACATATTTCTGATGAAGCCACTGACCTGAGATTTTCACCAGATATCAGTAACAACCAAAGTAATCCATACATACAAAGAAATCAAGGCGACTGTGTTCCCAAAACAAGTTATATTTAATAAAGTGGAATGACATGGGGAATAAGTATTGAACACACTTGGTGAAATTCATTTAATATTTAATAGAAAAGCCTTTGTTGGTAATAACAGCTTCCAGATGCCTCCTGTATGAAGAAACTAGGCACAGGGATTGCTCAGGAGTGATTTTAGCCCATCTGTCGACATAAGCTAGTGGTGGCCTAGTTAATACAGCATCTGCCCCACAACCAGGCGGTTGTGGGTTCAAGCCTCAGCTGGGTCATACACAAGACCATATAAAAAAATGGTACTTCCTGCCTTCTAGCTTGGTGCTCAGCATAATAGAATAGGTTCTTATCAAGGATGTCTCTGTACATTTGTCCATTCATCTTTCCTTCAATTATATAAAGTCTGCCTGTACCATGTGCTGAAAAACACCCCCACACCATGATGGGATGTGCAGTGCCATTTCTCCTCTAAACATACTGTGTGTTGTGGCATCCAAAAAGTTGAATTTTGGTCTCATTTGACCAGACTATATTCTCCCAGTATTTTAACACTGAATGTTGTGCAGCAAACTTTAAACGAGCTTCAACATGCTTTTTCTTCAGCAATGGAGTCTTGCGAGGTGAGCAGGCATACAGCCCATGTCGGTTGAGTTCATTACTTATTGTTTTCTTTGAAACAGCAGTACTTGCTAACTCCATTGGCCTCGTGTATAAATGGTGCACACACACAAAAGCACTGCGTACGCTGATTTTCACGCACACAGTGGGATGTATAAAAACAAATGTGATGTGAGAATCTGCGGGCCGAGCTGCAAAGTTTCCACCAGCTGTGACAAGTTTTGGGCTCTCCGCAAAATTCTGTCTGACTCTATTAGGTGCGTCTGTTAAACTACAAAACAGCTGAAACTCACAGAATGTGTTAAAATAATTATTCTACTTCAGTTAAAATGATGCGTCTATGAATTAGTGTTTGAAAAACATGACTATTATTATTAGAAGAAGAAGAAGGAAGAAGAAGAAGCCAACTTTATTGTCATTCAATCCATACTACTGGAGTGGTGGCTCAGTTGGTAGAGCATCCGCCCCACACCCGGGAGGCAGGGGTTCAAATCCTGGCTGGGTCATGCCAAAGACCATATAAAAGTGGAGCTTCCTGCTATCCAGCTTGGTGCTCAGCAATAATGGAATGGAGGAGGGAAATTTGTGGCGGCACCTTGCATGGCAGCGGCCCTTTGATTCTACACTTGGGGTGTGTGTGATTAACACAGTAGATAGGTCAAAACACAATCTCGTTCTACTGTACATGATTGGTTGTACAGTTGAATGACAATAAAGGGTGATTTAATTTACAGCCAATCATGTACAGTAGAACAAAATTACGTTTCTCCTATCTACAATGTTAATCACATCTAGAATCAGAGGGGCCGCTGCCACAAACAACTTTTTCCTTAGTGATTTATCTCCACAACTCGGCTTATTCAGCACAGTGAAACCCCAATGAATAATGACTAATTTCCCTCAGATAAAACCTGCCTCATTCATATACCAAAACCAGCGCCACTGTAAAGTGAATCCCATTTCTACAAATGTGACAAAGAGATAATATAATTGACCAGAGACTATACAGTTGACTCAAGAGGCAACGCACACAGATCCATCTGTCCTGGGAGGAATTCTGTTCAACAAAATGCATTCTAATCGAGCCCCAGCTCCAGCACAATATGTGCCGAGGCAGCTGGATTGCGGATCCTTGCAGGTGAACACTGGTAGTTGGTAGCGGTGACATTTGCAGTTGTATCGGAGTGAAGAGATGTTTCCATGGTCTAAAATATCTCTGTTTGGAGATTTCAATCTGGAAATAAAGGCTTCTTCCTGGTTGTCATGCGTAATTTGGATGGTGACACAGATTCCGTTAGTAATTAGTATAAATTCAGCTGAAATATTGGAGCTGCATACAGTGGTGTTTATTCGCTTTGTTTTATTTACTTATTTTACTCAGTAACATCACATCTGTCTATGCGGATTACCAAGGGCTTTCTTTCACAACATGTTTTTTTTTCTGTGTGTCAGCCCCCTGCCCCAGTCACACTGTCATATAGTGATCCGTCTATACACTTTCATTTTCATGCCAGACCATTTTATTTTATTTCAGTCTGAGCTGGCTGCATTAACTGAGGTGTCGGCACAAGTTGTTGCTTCAGCCTACACTCTTTCTGTCCAAAATATGTTGTCTTTCCTTTTCTTTTTTGTCTTGTTATGATCCGACAGAAATTTTAAAAAATGAATGAATGAACTGTCATTGTAACACGGTCCACTCGGTAAACTTCAGTTTATTGTTGATTCCGGAGGGTCAGAACAAAATAAAATATTTTTTTCTGACCTCCACCTCCATTATCAAGACCTCAGCGTCACACTTTGTGAAGTTGTTTTTTAATGTTGTGCTTTCCCGCAGGATTGACGATCACTGTTTGGCAGAAGAGTGACAGATGGGGCGTTTTTTTCATTTACATAGTCATTAGTGGGAGGAACTGAGGCAGAGTAAAGAGATCGTGCACGTGCGCTGACTTTTCACATGAGGTAGGATGTATAAAAAAGGAGCGGAGAATCAGGTGTACACACAGTTTTATAAATCTGGAAATGTTTGTGCGCACATACTTTTCAAATTTTGTGAGTACACCGTCTTTGAGTATGAAAGCTATGCAATCCTTTATACATGAGGCCCCAGGTCTTTCTGGAGCTCTCCACGGGTGGTCTTTGACTCTTGGATAATACTTCTGATAATTCTTTTGACTCCTGTCAGAAATCTTGCAAGGCCAGTTTATGGTAAAATGATTTCCACTCCTGAATGATGGCTCACTGGAACATTTAGCAGTTTAGAAATGCACCTGTAACCAATGCCATCATTATGTTTTGCAATAATAAGGTTGCGAAGGTCAAGAGAGAGTTCTTTGCTTCTACTCATCATGAGTTCTTTGTGGTGTGACTATGGTGTGACAATCTGATATTCACTGACTTTTTTAAAGGCTATCAGTCAGAACTTAACCAGCTGAAATTAATTTGCACTGATAGGGGATGAGATGGCTTCCTAAATTCTGATGGATTTCAGCTGGTTTCTTCGCTTTCTATGCCTTTTTGCACCTCTTTTTCTTCATGTGTTCAATACTTATTGCCTGTGTTATTCCACTTTATTAGATATAACTTGTTTTGTGAACACAGCTGCCCTGATTTCTTTGTATGTATGGATTACTTGGGTTATTACTGATATCTGGTGAAAATCTCAGGTCAATGACTCCAGATAGTATAAAAATTCAGATGCATGCAGATGAGGAGTCATCTACACATGTGGGAAGGATGCCAAACAAGTGGCTGACAAGTTAATGATAGCAATGGAGAAAGTGTCAAAATAGCTTAATCAAATCATGCCTCACTCTGGACGTAGGGAAAACAGCTATTATGTATTTTACCAACAAACAAACTCATAAGCACTATCTGAGTATAACTGTAAATGGAGCAAATATAGAAAATGTAACAGAGTTTAAGTATTTGAGCATCACATTAGATCCCAAGCTCAGCTTTAAAAAAGTACATAAAAAGGATGAGCCGCACTCTGAAATATAACCTTGCAAACTTTCAGTGCATCAGAAACTCACTCACTCTAAAAGGATCAAAAACCTTTCTGAATGCCATGATTTTGACACATTTCTCCTATTGCATCTCATGCTGGTCACAAGCCAACAGTATGACTCTGAAACCCTTGGAATCCCTGTATAAACAATCCATCAAAATTCTGGATAAGAGCACACGACAGTACCACCATTGTGGTATACTTGCCAAACACAAGATGTTAAGCTTTGAAAATATGATCATGTATGCAAATATATGGTTGGTTTTTAAAATTATCCATGGTTCTGCACCCCCACCTCTTAAGATTTTTGTGTACCTGACTTCTGAACAAAATACCAGAGTAACAAGGACTTCCTCTAGGTGGGATTGTTGCATCCCCCTATGTAAAACTGCTTTTGGTCAATCAGCCTTCTCATACAAAGCTATACCAGAATGGAACAAGCTCCCTACTGCTTTGAAGACCAGAACAAATTACACAGATTTTTCCACAGAGACTAAAAAAAAGGATTTTAAGTAATCAAGCCTGCCAGCATTGACTCTGTCCCTTAAATGGGATTTGAAATTGTACTCTTAAATTTTTTACGTGTGCTGTTTTCTTATCTTTTTACCTTTTAAACTTACTCCCTGCTTTTTTCAGGGACAACAGATTCTGAAACCCGACCTGAATTGCTTTCTATATGTGCTGGTTTTCTTTTAATATCTTCTTGCCTGCCCCAGGGACTAAAGGTGAAAATTAGTGAGAACACTATAATCTGCAGAGCATCTTTACCCTGTGTTTAATGTTTTTTTTCTGTATATGGTCCCTGACAAATAAACCAGTAAACTAAACTAAACTCTATCAGAAATATGTTTAATGAGAAAAATGTTGACTTGTTCAATACTTAGTTTCCCTCCTGTATTTCATTGGGTCACAGCTGGAAACCACAAGTTTCATTATTAAACAGCCATCCTTGAGAACACCATTCAGTTTGTTTACATTATGTTAGAAAAAAAATTGGTTTATTGTGTAAATCCAATTAAAACTAACTTCAAAATACATGTAAACATCTCCGTCTGACTAAAATCATACCACATCTAGATAATGTCATTGGGAGCTGATTTACAACAGCATGTTTTGGGAACAAACTTGCCTAGATGTACTGCTCATGTTCCAAGTGTCCTGCCCCAGCACAACAGTGATGAAGATGGTAAGAACTAGAGCGTCTGTGCATTTTTGGACTTATGAGGAGGTACAGTTCTCCCTCAGTCACTTGAAGGAATTTAATATCACCACCTTATCGTGGTGGAGGGGTTTGCATGCTCTCATGATCCCAGGAGCTATGTTGCAGCTTGCCACTGGTAGGGTCTCCCATGGCAATCAGGTCCTGAGTTAAAGAGCCACACCAAGAGCCGTCCAGTAGATCCCCATGAAGCTACAACAAAGTGTGCACAACCAACCACATGGGCCCACCCTCCAGTGGGCTCACCGCCTGGGGGACGGATCATGAGGATCATAGTGCTATGTACACCAGTCTGTCTCCTCTGCTTAGACAGCTGTCCCCGCAAAACAGACCATGGGATAAGAGGTAGAAGATGGATGGATGGATGGATGGATGGATGGATGGAACAATTATTACAAGCTACAAGAAAGAGTATCATCGTCTCTTAAAAAGTTAAACATATTTCGATCAATAAACCAGTTCCCTTCCCATGCTTGTATACTGCAACAAGAACAACAGTCCAGTTAAATTGCCTTGTCCCACTATACACTTAAAGTGACACACTGCCAAAAGGTTAAGTTTTTTTCTTGTTAACATGTCTGTAACATGCATTTTTTATGACTTACAAGACATATCAAGAGCGAAATCACTCAAATGTCTCATGTCTCTGTATTTTTTGCTGTAAATTTTCACTTAAGCCCCACCCCTTCAAAAAAAGTGAATTTAGAGGAAGCACTTGGTGGCGTAGATACAGTATGTACAGCTGCTGGCACGTGAGTAGTGTTGAGAGAATCAGGACTCTCTGGCCTAACTGAAGTTAGCCTCCAACCAGTTAGCATTTTTATGCTAGCTGCATTGAAAATTTGACCCAGATTAAGATTGGTTTTACTAGTAAACTGCTTTTAAGAATGATGCAGTTTCAGTCATTATCCTGGGCCACCGTGCATACAACTGGGCATGTCCTTCAACCGGTAAGTCATTTTATCACAGGATTTATGCTGTTTAATGTAGCACTAGCCACTACTAGCCTTGTAGTATGTGGATTGGGCCTAGTCACCAAATCTGGCGTTTTTAAAGGGATAGGGGAAGTGAAAAGATTTTAACATGAAACTGGAAGACAATGAAAGGTTTTATTTGGAGAAAAAAGGGTATAATGGGAGTGCGTCTTTAATTCAACGTAAATGTGCATGGAAATGTAGTGATTGCTACATGCATTTCCTTCTGTGACCCAATTAAAGCAACAATATGTACAATTTTCAACCTATGATAATGTTTCCAAAATCAATTTGATGATATACGGTATCAACCTCTAATTGGGCAAATGTCACTTCCACCAGAGCCTGAGTTGGTCTGCATCACTTGCAACAGCACTATGCAAGTTTTCTCTTCCTGGTAGGAGCTCTAAATGACTACAGCTGGTACATTTTACAGACTGTCCTCCAATAGGCAATCACAGGGCATGACTTTAGCCACCAACTAACAAAGCACCTTATGATTGGTTACTGGGAAAACATAGCAGTTGTAGTCTTTCCACTGTTCCTCCCGTGAACAGGAATAGTGCTGCTGCAGGTCATGCAGACCCGTTCAGGCTGTGGTGGAAGTGACATTCACCTGGTAGAAGGTTCATGTTCCATCAAAATTACTTTGCAACTATTATTTCAAGGTGAAAATCTTACATAGTGTCAATTTAAGAATGGCTTTTACTATTCCATACTTGTCAATGCTGGACTTGGTGTCAGCTATCTTGTTTATACTGGACAGTTTGAATCCATAGGCGTTCCCTCGCTGCCCTTTATTCATGTAGTTCCCAAAGGCCAGAACTACCTCCAGGAGCTGACGCAGCTTCTGACTCTGGACCACTTCTTTGGACGCAAGAGACAGAGCTGAAAGCATAAACACAAAGAAGACATGTAACCACTTCACACACAGTACTGGTAGCGCCTTTAACACAGTGATATGTCCTATCAGAGTCTGTCTGTGTTTCATCTTCATACCCAAAATGAGTACCTTTGATTTTTGGTTTGATATCAGCCACCCTCTCTGCAAACTTCTTTTTGAAGCAGAGAGATTGGAGTCTCTGTTGGTAGTGGTCGATTCTGGGAGATGGCACAAACGAAACGAGAGGAGGTAAGGAAGGTGTGAGAGTGTAGCAGCAGAAAAACATTACATTAAAGATTAACATAATAAACAGCAAACCTTAATGAAGCCTCTTATTCAGAATTGTTGTGTCTCTGTGTGGGGTACATACCGGCTCATGTCATACAGGAAGCGGTCTGCTTTGGCCATGCGATCCAGCTCGTGCTTATGTTCCTCCAGCAGCTCAGTGTCGCTCTTCTCCGGAACAAACTTCAGAAGCTTCATGCACAAGCACACACATATCATGAGCACCTTTTTAACACGTTTGATCCATCCTTCATGTGTCCACAAAGTTGTATCATACGTATTTTTATATCACATTTTAGGATAGGAGTCTTACCATTTATTTCCAGGTTTAGATATGGTAAAGGGAATACATACATATACTGTAACATGGGCAGTGTGTATTGTGTGTTTCAGTGCAAAATACCTGCTCTAGCATGTCTTTAGGCAAGTCTTCCTGTTCATCCATGGTCAGAACGGCTTGCCTGATCTCCTCATTGGTCAACTTTAACCTGTAACATAGAAATTCTTAGAAATTATACAAGACTCAATGACTATGGAGGCTTCAGTGTGCGTCACTATGGTGGAACTTAGCGAGCCATAACAGAATCTACGAATAACATCTCGATATGTGGTGTGGCTAACAGCAACTTGGTCAAATCCCTGGAAATTGCAATAATTGGAACCTTCAAGCAATGTTCTTGAGGATGCAGACAGAAGGTGTGGGTCTGCATCTCTGCTGAGTGACATTCTAGTTTTTAACTTCTATCACTGACCTCTCAATGGATATTGTTAATGTACATACGCTTACTGACCGTGAGAGCAGAATATTGCAGTTCTGTGCACGACGACCATCAATCACTGACAGCTCCTTCACTTTCTTAGCAACAATGCGGTCATCCTCAGTATCCTTCTGTTATTGCAGAAAAGAGGACAGTGCAATATTTGGAATGTTAGCTAAATAAAGTATGTTTCATGTTCACCATATGTGTTACCTGTAGCTTCTGGTAAGCCGAGAAGGTCCTCTGGAATTCTTCAAGATCCAGAACTTTAAATGCATTCAGATCATCAATATTCTTCCATATGGTTCCTTCAATCTTGTTCTATAGCAGACAGTAATACACTTTTGTTATACAAGTTCCAACTCTTTAATTACACAATGTAGCAAAATGTCAACTTTTTTCGAATCCCCAAGCCTAAAGTAAACGAAAGAGATCTATTTTTTTTTCTTTTCTACCCCCTTTACACAGGGGTGAAGTTTGTTGAGAGATCATTGAAAGATGAAAACAATGCCAGATCCTCAACGACCATTCAGTGCTCCCTCAGCAATCGCCAAGATCTTGCAATGATCTTCCAGTGGAATGGTCTCTACGGTTGAGAGGTTGTTCTGAGTCAGTCCAGAACAATCTCTCAACAATCTCCAAAAGGAAGTGATCGTTCAACAAGCGCTCAACAAGTGCTCAGCAGTTTCATTGATTTCCCAATGATCGCTCAGCAATCTTTCAATGAACTCTATTGGTCTTTCATCAAATGTTCAGCAATCCCTCACTGAGCTCTTAGCCATCTCTAACTTTGGTGGGGAAAAATTTGGCATTTTTTGAAAGATCACCTCAAGATCACTGAGAGATCATTGAGAGACCAATGAGATTGTTGAGCTCTCGCTGAGAGGCTGGTTTGACTGAGACTTCACTTGAGCATCCATGGCCAGAAATTAGCAGATTTTCTGCTTTACCAAGGCTTGACCATGAGATATGATAATTAAATCATTCTCAGGGCTTGCTGACTTACTACTAACTTAACGCTCAGGGCTTTAAGTTAATTATCTTGGTGTCATGTGGCTACACAATATCCGACAGTCACCAGCTGTTCCTTACCCATGTCACCAGATGGGTTCCATTGGTTTTCATCGATGAAGGCAGAAATTCCAGAAGAAAAACCTAGATTTCATATTCTGTGGTGTCTGATCCTCAAACTGATCTCCACTCTTACCTCTGGTATTTTGCTCCAGTTGAAGGACTTCAGCGGGTTCGGTGGCTGAGGAATATCCTTCCTCTTACCAGCACCTGGTGGAGCACCTGGAGGAGGAGGAGGAGGTGGTGGCGCAAAGGGTGCGCCTCCTGGAGGAGGAGGTGGTGGCGGAGGAGGAGGAGTGGGGGGGCCAGGGCCAGCAGGGATAGATGGGGTATTACCAGGAGGGACCAAACCGCCAGAGGTTAATGGAGGTCCTCCTGGGACATTCAAGGTCTAACAAGAGAACAGAAGACAAAACAACTTCTTTGAACTGAGATGGAGGACGATCACGCTGATGGTTGTGTATCAGTTTATCCAAAAATTGCACCAGTCTGTAAAAGCCTATAAGGCACAGGTCAGTTCTATGTTCCACATACAGAGCTGAGTTGCTGCTGCTGATTCATCAGTTCTGCTATTTGCAGCTTAGCTTGCTTGTGGTCATTGCTCTCTCGCTCCAGCTTTTCCTTTAACTTGTTCACCATATCCAGCATCTCTTCTTTCTCCTTAATCTTGGCTTCACACTCCCTCTCTTTCTTCTCAAACCGCTGCTGTAAGTTCTGATGCTCTGATTCAAAACACAACCAGGACAAGGTCAGACATGCTTCAGTGTTTTGACTTGAATTCTGGCCTTCATATACAAGGGTTTGTTCCTCATTTACCTTTTTTCATTGCATCAGCTTGCTCCTTCCATTGTTTGACCGCTTCCTCCTTGACCAACCTAAAGCCGCGAGTACACACCACGATTAATTTACACTGACAGAAACAACCACAGCCAACTTAAATATAGAATCAGTAATTTTGTTGTTTATTTAATCAGGTCTGGTGCTGAGAAAAAATAATACAGTAGCTGACCACAATTATTTTGAACTACAAATGGAAAGCTGTAATGTTGCACGTAGGGCTAGAACTCTAAAGTAAAGTTTGGAATATTGTAATTCAAATTTTTTGCTTAGTAAGACTGGAAGTTTTTATTCATGGTTTAAAGCAGGTGTCTGCCTCCTGCGGCTCTGGAGCCACATGTGACTCTTTTCCCCAAAGCCAGTGGCTCCCTGAGGCCTTGAGAAAAAAAAATCACAAATTTCTAAGACAAGAAGCAATAAATTCTAGGAAAAAAGAGGTTGCAGAAATGTAAAAAATACCATAAAAAGCTGAAAATTATAAAACCTGAAAATGTATGCCAAAAAGTACTTGCAAATTCAGCGAAAAAATGAACAATTTGCTGAAGAAAAACGTAACCGTGAATATGCAATACAAAGGTGACAAAAAAATTCTGAAAAAAGCATAAATTTACTGGAAAAAATTGTAGTTTTATGAGAAAAATGTAACACATTTATATTAAAAAATGTTACTGTTTTACCCATGAAAAGTAATAACTTAAAAAGAAAAATATAATAGACTTATGAGAATATTTTTGCCAAAAACACTGGAAAATTAGGGCAAAAGTTGCAATTTTATAAGGAAACTATCATAAATTTTCAAGAAAAAAAGCCACACAAGATTTGCCTAAAAAAAAAATCACAAAAAGCTACAATTTTAATAGAAAGCTGTCATAAATTTATGTGGGAAAAGGTCATATTTTTACCTGGAAAAAGTAACAAATTTTTAGAGGAAAAAAGGCCAAATTGATGAATAAAGCAGAAGGTATCAAATACCAAATATTAGCAAAAATGTCAAAATTTATGAAAATAATTGAAATTTTGTCATGAACCTGGGTTTGGTAGTCCAAACCCAGTTCTGACACCGGGACTATTTTGGCCCGTTTCTCTATTCATTTTCTATCAGGCGCTTCAGGGAGCCCTGTGGGTATGGTGGGTAGGGTGTGAGGACTAAGGGCCGCTTTAGTATTTGCATCAGGAGAAATATAGACCGCTGTAATAATAACCACTGTCAGCTCTCTCGGAAGATAAAAAGGCCGACATAAAACTGACATTGTCTCTAGGTCAGGAGAACAGTAAGTGTTAATAATAGGACTGTGATTAGTCCAAGAGTTGTGAAGAAAAATACAGAGACTTCCCCCTCTCTGTTTTCCGGTTTCTGCTGTTCGGTCCATACGATGAAGTGTGCATTCTGGTAGCTGCACTGCAGCATCGGTGATCAGCGGGTGGAGCCAGCTTTCCGTTAACAACAGCACATAGCAGTCTCTCACAGTTTTACTAGTTGCCAGCTGTAGGTCTAAATCATCCATCTTGTGGACGATGCTTCTGGCGTTGGAAAGAAAATGCTGGGTAGCGGAGGTCTATGCGGCTGTCTCTTTAGCCTCACTAGCAGGCCCGCCTGGCATCCCCGCTTTTTCTTTCTCTCCCTCCTCCGTCTGCGTCACTTCCCAGGACCAACAACAATCCATGGTGATCCTGCTGGTCTACAGATAGCCTCCGGTATGTTTTGTGTGTTCTCAAAAACTGCTGTAACAGCAGACTTTTGTTGAAGTCCAATATTTATCAGCTCAGTATGACTGTACACAAATCCAGCTTCACACGGTCCAATATCCAAAAACAGCATACATACAGACGTGGACAAAATTGTTGGTACCCCTCTGTTAATGAAAGAAAAACCCACAATGGTCACAGAAATAACTTGAATCTGACAAAAGTGGTAATAAATAAAAATTCTATGAAAATTAACCAATGAAAATCAGACAATGCTTTTGAATTGTGGTTCAACAGAATTACTTTACAAAACAAACTCATGAAACAGGCCTGGACAAAAATGATGGTACCCTTAACTTAGTATTTTGTTGCACAACCTTTTGAGGAAATCACTGCAATCAAACGATTTCTGTAACTGTCAATGAGACTTCTGCACCTCTCAGCAGGTATTTTGGCCCACTCCTCATGAGCAAACTGCTCCAGTTGTCTCAGGTTTGAATGGTGCCTTCTTCAGATGGCATGTTTCAGCTCCTTCCACAGATGTTCAATTGGATTTAGATCAGGGCTCATAGAAGGCCACTTTAGAATAGTCCAATGTTTCGCTCTTAGCCATTATTGGGTGTTTTTAGCTGTGTGTTTTGGGTCATTATCCTGTTGCAGGACCCATGACCTGCGACTGAGACCAAGCTTTCTGACAATGGGCAGCACATTTCTCTCTAGAATACCTTGATAGTCTTGAGATTTCATTGTACCCTGCACAGATTCAAGACACCCTGTGCCAGACGCAGCAAAGCAGCCCCAGAACATGACAGAACCTCCTCCATGTTTCACAGTAGGGACAGTGTTCTTTTCTTGGTATGCTTCATTTTTGTGTCTGTGAACATAGAGCTGATGTGCCTTGCCAAAAAGTTCCAGTTTTGTCTTGTCTGTCCATAGGGCATTCTCCCGGAAGCTTTGTGGCTTGTCAACATGCAGTTTGGCAAATTCCAGTCTGGCTTTTTTATGATTTGTTTTCAACAGTGGTGTCCTCCTTGGTCGTCTCCCATGAAGTCCACTTTGGCTCAAACAACGCCGGATGGTGCGATCTGACACTGATGTACCTTGACCTTGGAGTTCACCATGAATGTGTTTAGAGGTTGTTCTGGGCTCTTTTGTTACCATTCGTATTATCCGTCTCCTCCTGCGGCCACGTCCAGGGAGGTTGGCTACAGTCCCATGGATCTTAAATTTCTGAATAATATGTGCAACTTTAGTCACAGGAACATCAAGCTGCTTGGAGATGGTCTTATAGCCTTTACCTTTAACATGCTTGTCTATAATTTTCTTTCTAATCTCCTGAGACAACTCTCTCCTTTGCTTCCTCTGGTCCATGTTTAGTGTGATACACACCATGTCACCAAACAGCACAGTGATTACTTGTCACCCTTTAAATAGGCCGACTGACTGATTACAGGTTTGTAGACACCTGTGATGTTAATTAGAGGACACATCTTGGTTGAAGATGTCCCTATGGTCACATTATTTTCAATCTTTTCTAGGGGTACCATCATTTTTGTCCAGGCCTGTTTCATGAGTTTGTTTTTTAAAATAATTCTGTTGAACCACAATTCAAAAGCATTGTCTGATTTTCATTGGCTAATTTTCGTAGAATTTTTATTTATTACCACTTTTGTCAGATTCAAGTTATTTCTGTGACCACTGTGGGTTTTTCTTTCATTAACAGAGGGGTACCAACAATTTTGTCCACGTCTGTACAAACAAAAGTAGGGAGCAAAGAGCCGCTGTGCAGACGAGCGCCGCCATCATATTAGACCACAATGCACCAAGACAGTCGTCATCATCCTCAATGATGCAATTAGACTGATCTCCAGCACTCTGAAGTCTATTCTAAAAAATGTGATTTCTGGTGTTCCTCCTGCCTCCATCAGATGTGACTACCAGGTCCTAAAACTGGCTGAGAAGTCTGAAGGACAGCTTGATTACCTCAATCAATGACACTGCACCCCTTCCCCTTTCCCCAGCGCATCCTGAGGCAGCACTTCGCCACCAAAGCTGCAATGTTTTTTTTTTGTTTTTTGTTTTTATTTATTTCATATACCTTATTGATCCCCAGAGGGGAAATTGAGGGGATCCACCTGGATCCACCCCCATCTTCACCCGGATCTTTAACAGATCACTGGAGCTGCGTGAAGTGCCTTCCTGCTTCAAACGCTCCATCATCATTCCAGTTCCCAAGAAACCCTCTATTACAGGATTAAACGACTACAGACCTGTTGCCCTGACCTCTGTGGTCATGAAATCCTTGGAGAGATTGGTGCTGAACCACCTGAAGGTCATCACAGGCCCCCTGATGGACCCACTGCAGTTTGCCTACCGGTCAAACAGGTCAGTGGATGATGCAGTGAATATGGGACTACATTACATCCTGCAACACCTCGACTCCCCAGGGACGTACGCCAGGATCCTGTTTGTCGACTTCAGCTCAGCGTTCAACACCATCATTCCAGGCATTCTTCATCAGAAACTCCTCCAGCTCAAGGTGCCCCCCTCCACCTGCCAGTGGATCTCCAGCTTTCTGACTGACAGGTGGCAACAGGTGAAGCTAGGGAGATTTACATCCAGCTCCCGAAAAATTAGTACTGGCGCCCCCCAAGGATGTGTCCTTTCCCCACTGCTCTTCTCCCTCTACTCCAACGACTGCACCTCAGAGGACCCTTCGGTGAAGCTCCTGAAGTTTGCGGACGACACCACAGTCATCGGTTTGATCCGGGATGATGATGAGTCTGCATACAGGCGGGAGGTGGAGCAGCTGATCCTCTGGTGCAGCCAGAACCATCTTGAACTTAACCCAGCCAAAACGGTGGAGATGACTGTGGATTTCAGGCGACACCCCCCTTCATTCCCCCCACTCACCATCCTCAACAGCACAGTGTCCACTGTGGACTCCTTCAAGTTTCTGGGTACCACAATCTCCCGGAACCTGAAGTGGTCCTCCCATATAGACACTGTCCGGAAAAAGGCCCAGCAGAGGTTGTTTTTTCTGCGTCAGCTCAAGAAGTTTGATTTGCCTCAGGAGCTGCTGGTTGTCTTCTACACCGCCATCATCCAATCTGTCCTCTGCTTTTCCATCACTGTCTGGTTTGGATCTGCCACTAAACAGGACAAGACCAGACTGCAGCGGATCATTAAGTCTGCGGAGAGGATCATTGGTACCGACCTACCCTCCATTGAGAACTTATATCGGTCCATAACCAGGAAACGGGCGGGAAACATCTGTGCTGACCCATCACACCCCGGCCACAAACTGTTTGAACTTCTATCTTCTGGTCGTCGTTACAGATCACTGAAGGTCAAAACCACCCGTCACAGGAACAGTTTCTTTCCTCAAGCCATCACTCTGATGAACTCCTAACATTCACCTAGTCCTACCTGTTTGCTGTACTCATGACTTTTCATCCATTATTACATTGCACATAACTCTCACACTGCTTTTTACTTCATTCACATTATATCACTGAATCTGAGTCCACATTGAAATACTGTGTGATTGTATTTTTTTTTCATATATTTCTGCAAAGTGTGGTAAGTCTGAGTAAATAACTGGAATAAATATTCCTGTATATATTTGCATCCTTTTATAGAAACGTGGACAGACTGTAATTTACTGTACATACTCTGTTGTCACTGAATCCTTATTTAAATCCTCCACCTGAACAACGAGAGCAAGTTTTTAGCCAAAGTCAAATTCCTTGTATGTGTTGTGCATACTTGGCCAATAAAGCTGATTCTGATTCTGATTCTGATTCTGATTTCTGATTCTGATGGATGAAGCAGCCACGGTACGGCGCTATCCCTTAACGCTATCCCTTATGTTGTGATGGCTCTCACCATTGTCAACCTCTTGGTTTGAGGACAGATGGCAAAAACAGCGGAGAACTTCACAGACCAACCTCCACACATCCATCAGAATCCTACCAGCTAGTCCGCAGGCCTGGGTACGGCTGAACTGCTTCCACACTGGCAGGACACATTCCCACCTAAAGTTCATCGGAGAATGGGAGGATAACCACCGACCTTGGAGCACATCTTCCCACCTCAAAACGGGCTGGAGGGTCTTACAGAGTTGGATTCTTCAACAATCAAGTGGCCCCAAGAAAAGGACATCCCCGCTTGACGAGAATTACACAAATGGCGATGATGAAGACGTGTAAAAAGGCACAAGTTTGTGAGAAAAATTTTACAAGTTTAAAAAATTTATGAAGAAAAAATATCAAAACCTAACAGAAAAAATACAAATTTATAAGAAAAAATACTAATGTATCAGAAAGTCCATTGATATATGAAAAGTTGCATATTGAAGAGGAGATGGTGATGTCACATGTGAGGGATGTGACAACCTAAATACCAATAAGTGGCAAAGAACTGACAAGTCTCTGTTGTTCTGTGGCTAGAACACGGGTCTGTGACCTGTTGCCCAGGAGCCACATGTGGCCCTTTTCCCCAGATCCATGTGGTTTTGAAAAACTCCCAGATTTATGACAGTTATTTAAACAGTCACAAATTTGTGACAGAATAAATGCACTAATGTACAAGAAAAAGCTGCAAATTAAAGTAGAAAAACTAGAAAATTGACAAAAAAATTTACGAGAATATGTTGCTTATTTATAGGGAAAAAATTGTGAATTTACAAGAAAAAAGTTAAAAATTAAGTAGAAAAAATTTAAATGAAGAGATGTAAATTTAAAAAATTATAAGAAAAAGCTACACATTTACAAGAAACAAGCCTCAGATTTATGAAAAAAATGGCAAGTTTTAAAAATAAATTTATGAGAAAAATGTTGCACATTTACAAAAAAGTTGCAAATTAATGAGAAACTTGGCAAACTTCTGAGAAACAAGTCATATATCTTTAAGAGAGAAGTTGCAAATTTATGAGAGAAAAAAAAAGCCACAAATTTAGAAGAGAAAGTTGCAAATTTCCATGAACAAATTCTTAGTTTTCAGGAAATGAGTTGAAAATTTACTTCATATTTTTTGGGAAAAAATCAGAAGTTCAAAGATATTAAAAAGCCTCAAATTTATGAGATCAGTTAAAAATACCAAGTTTATTTTTAATAAGTTTTTAAATTAATTTAAAAGAGGTGCAAGTTTACAAAAAATAATGGTAAAATGCTGTTTATGAAAGAGCAATGTTGAAGTTTTGTTTGGCTTTTTTACTTCTTTTTTTAAATGTTCAAATACCTGTTGTAGCTCCATGTAGATTTTTTGGACAAAAAATGCTTAAAATGGCTCTTTTCATCATAGACGTGGCTGACCCCCGGGCTAGAACATGAGCACTGTGTAAATTTCAGACAATTAGAGCAACTGTTACACTGAATCTCCCACAGACAGACAGTATATTGACAACCCGTTGCCCATGTGGCTGCACACAATGGACTTCATGCAAGAACTGTTAGTACCAACAGATTTGTTCGTAAATGTGATGTACAGTCAGTTTACGTGAACTTGCGGGATTCACCAATCTGGTAGAATCTAGAAGTTTACCACAGATACTAACAACATTTACGAGTGGTCCAGGCCAGTTGTAAGAGTTATGTGTAAATAGTTTACTGTTATTCTAACCTTAGTTTTCACTAAATGGCTCTGTATTTTATTTCTCTGAATCAAGTATAAGAGTGCAAACCCTATAAACTAATGATTAGCCGAAAAGATTCTATACGTTCATTCAAGTCATAATTAAAATTAAAATATAGTTAAAAATTTTTAAAAGCAGTAGCCTTTCATCAACGTTCAAATCATATCAAATGCAAAATAGCCCAAATTGTTGAAATGCGTCATCAGAGCTATTTTTTGGTTTTTGTCTGGCAATATGCAAGATTGCATTTTGGCGCCCCCTAGTGTAGCAGTTTGGTACCCAAAAAGAAAAACAGGCTTCCCATTTCCCAGCAGCCGTTGCAGGTGATGGGACATGCTAACTGATTTAAAATGAGCATCTCCTCCTTAGTTAGAGTGTAAGTGTGCTCTGTGTTACTGTTATACATGTGGCCAAATGTTAGGATGCTGTGATGTTTGCGTTTTAGGTAACTTTTTGGCACTATGGGTGTTTGTCTGCACCACGAGTATAGGGGGTATGACGGTGATACAAGAACCCACATCCAGAACACGTGCACTTATGTGGTTGCTTTTCTTATATTTCAAATTACAAATATGGCAACCTTGAAGCACTGTGTACAACGATATACCAGCAGTATACGATGAATGGGTTCTGTGTTGACACTTGGCTTGATTGTTTTATGAATTTCATATAAAAATTAACGATGTTACACCCCTTTAAATAAGAGAAAAATCCATATGAAGCAAACTGAGTCTTTATACACTACAACCAGTGAGGTTCAACACTTTATACTCTCTGCAATGGCAGTAAAAACTGGAAACTCACAAGCGAACAATATTTTTGACGTTGAAGTCCTCCAGTGGGGCCATATCAGGATCTTCACCTTTGTCCGTCTGCAGAACCATCTGCTGAATGATACGGTCCAACAACACCCAGTGCTGCACTGTGGTGTTGCTCGGCTTATCTGCACACAGGAGCGGCCAGAATATTCAAGTGTTTTGATGGGCACGCACCATTACAGAGCTGCTAAAAGCATGCACAGCAGTCTTACACGGCATCATGAGACAGTGCTGCAGTGCAGACAGGAGGTGAGGGTACGCTTCAGTGTGGCTCAGTTTCTTCCTGATCAGCTCAAACATCCCGCTTGCGCTTTTTGTTTCTATGTGTTCCTGGATAATAGAGAGATGAATGTTAATGACTAGAATGACAGGTTGCTACAGTGGTCTCGAAGACTCAATTCACTGCAACTTCAGGAAGCAACTGCAAATTGTCACACAGAACAAAAATCAAATGAAGTAAACTTCTTCATCAAAATGGCAACACACAGGCGCTGCAAAAAGTCACAACACCTGCAAATAGACAAGTGCGCTGTGAAACACACAGCACAAGGTTGGGACACATGCAAAGCCAGGAACATGCTGCAAAAATTCACAAGTCAACAGAAGCGACTCCAGGGACACCATAAAATGACAGACCGCATACTGTAGATGCATGCTGGCCGAGCCTTAGCTGCTCACTGTGAACCTGCAAAATGATCATCTGCTAAAACACACTAAAAATTTTACTTTGACAGCTTTTTTTTTTTTTTTTATAGCTAACAAATTGTTAATCCAGACAACTTGTCAGCACTGATGTGACAGACTTTGTGGTCCGTCACTTTATTGTGTCCAAGGTTTGTGCTTCTGTATTTACAAAACTAAAGTGTATTCTTTTAGACATAAACTGAAGGCCTACATATATATATATATATACAGTATATATATATATGTGTGTGTGTGTGTGTGTGTGTGTGTGTGTGTGTGTGTGTGTGTGTGTGTGTGTGTGTGTGGTTTGAAAAAGTGTTTGCCCCCTTCCTGATTTCTTATTTTTTTGTATGTTTGTCACACTTAAATGTTTCAGATCATCAAACAAATTTAAATATTAGACAAAGATAACACAAGCAAACGCAAAATGCAGTTTTTAAATGAAGGTGTTCATTATTAAGGGTAAAAACAATCCAAACCAACATGGCCCTGTGTGAAAAAGTGATTGCCCCCTAAACCTAATAGCTGGTTGGGCCACCCTTAGCAGCAACAACTGCAATCAAGTGATTGTGATAAGTGGTAATGAGTCTTTTACAGCACTGTGGAGGAATTCTGGCATCTTTGCAGAATTGTTGTATTTCAGCCACATTGGAGGGTTTTTGAGAATGAATCACCTTTTTTCAAGGTCATGCCACAGCATCTGAATCGGATTCTGGTCAGGAATTGGACTAGGCCACTCCAAAGTCTTCATTCTGCTTTTCTTAAGCCATTCAGAGGTTGACTTGCTGGTGTGTTTTGGATCATTGTCTTGCTGCAGAACCCAAATGCACTTCAGCTTGAGGTCACGAACAGCTGGCTGGACATTCTCCTTCAGGATTTTTTGGTAGACAGCAGAATTCATGGTTCCATTTACCACAGCAAGTCTTCCAGGTCCTGAAGCAGCAAAACAGCCCCAGACCATCACAATACCACCATGATATTTTACATTTGGTATGATGTTCCTTTTCTGAAATGCTGTGTTACTTTTACGGCGGATGTAATGGGACACACACCTTCCAAAAAGTTCAACTTTTGTCTTGTCAGTCCACAGAGTACTTTCCCAAAAGACTTGGGGATCATCAAGATGTTCTCTGTCAAAACAGAGACAAGCCTTTATGCTCTTTTTGCTCAGCAGTGGTTTTCGTCTTGGAACTCTGTCATGCAGGCCATTTTTGCCCAGTCTCTTTCTTATGGTGGAGTCATGAACACTGACCTTAACTGAGGCAAGTGAGGCCTGCAGTTCTTTGGATGGTGTTGTCTTTTGTGACCTGTTGGATGAGTCATTGCTGTGCTCTTGGGGTAATTTTGGTCGGCCGGCTATTCCTGGGAAGGTTCACCACTGTTCCATGTTTTCGCCATTTGTGAATAATGGCTCTCACTGTGGTTCACTGGAGACCCAAAGCTTTAGAAATGGCTTTATAACCTTTTCCAGACTGATAGATCTCTATTACTTTGTTTCTCATTTGTTTGCAGCATGATGTCTAGCTTTTGAGGATCTTTTGGTCTACTTCGTCAGGCAGGTTCTATTTAAGTGATTTCTTGATTGAGAACAGCTGTGGCAGTAATCAGGCCTGGGTGTGACTAGAGAAATTGAACTCAGCTTTGCAAAGATGTGATAAACCACAGTTAATTGTCAGGAGCCAAACTGGCTTGGTTTCCCCTGGCTCGGTCCTGACATCTCTGTGGGTTTAGGTGCTGCTGTTTATGTATATATAGTATGTATTTCAGTGTGCTTTCCTCTCCTTAGCCACTGTCTGGCCGGCAGCTGTTAGATGGCTGCTTTGGCCTACTTTCTGTGAGTGCATGCTGACAGCTTGCCGGTCCGGCCACGCCCCCTCTCTCATTATCACCAGCTGATTCCCCCTCACGCTGATCATCTTTCCCGGTCCTCGCCCAGGTGCTCCTTATCACTCCATCACCAGCAGTGCGTGTACTTAAGCGGCCGTTTGACCAGTCACGTACTGCTGGTCCATAGTATTGTCATCCGTGCTGTTAGTCTGCGAGTATTTTCAGCACTCTCACAACGTGTTAGCCACTCCATGTTCGCCGTGGTTCTTGTGCATCCTTGAAGCGATGTTGGCTCTGGGGTGCACCTGTGGCTAACACGTCTCCTCTCATTCGTTCGCTGGCCGATGCCGGCCCTCAAATGCCATCAGTAAGTGTGTTTGTGTTTTTTGTACGTCTTCACCTTTTTGGGAATTGTCTGTCTTTCTGTATTAAATGTGTTGTGGTGAACCCTGCATGTAAATCCTCGTTATTTCATCCTCCCTCTCCGTGCGCTGCGTAAGAGCGCACGGAGTCATGACTGTTAATTTATGTTTTAATAGGGGGGCAATCACTTTTTCACACAGAGACATGTAGGCTTGGATTTTTTTTACCCTCAATGATAAACGCCTTCATTTAAAAACTGCTTTTTGTGTTTACTTGTGTTATCTTTGTCTAATATTTAAATTTGTTTGATGATCTGAAACATTTAAGTGTGACAAACATACCAAAAAATGAGAAATCAGGAAGGGGCAAACACTTTTTCACACCACTGTATATACACACAGCAGGCAATTTAGCACAATCAGCTCCTATTAAAAGTTTGAGGTTCTCGATAAGGAAAATGTGGACAGAATAAGCTATTTGATGACTTACACGATCGAAGCGTTTGGCCATCAGATGCTCGTCTTCATTCCTGATTATCTCAAAGAAATCCAGATGCCTGGAAGATAAAAACAATGAATATAAACAGCAATTTGATTAGTACAGGCTGTGGGTGACTTGCTGTTTAACAATCGGGCTGGGGGGATAGTCACCAATTTAGCATAAGATACAAGTGGGTAAATGTAAATTAGGTACAAATAGGGAAGAATAAATGTGCAAAAACATGATTAAAAAAATGCCAGTTTAAAATAAAAAGTCACAAATCACATTTTAATTACACTGAATAAGAATATAACCAGTATCCAGATGAGTGATGCAAATTTACAAGCAAAAAATTAAAGATTTATGAGAAAAAAAGCTGCAAATGTATGAGAAGAAAGCTGCAAATTTACAAGACAAAAATCATAAATTTATGAGAAAAATGTTGAAAATTTACAAGAAAAAAGCTGAAAATGTACAGGAAAAAAAATGCAAAATTATGAGGGGAAAAAAGTTGAAAATTTATGAGGGAAAAAAGTTGTGAATCTTTGAGAAAAAAACTGCAAGTTTATGAAATAAAACTTAAAATGTACGGGAAAAAATGCAAATTAACGAGAAAAATTTGCAAAATTATAAGAAAAAAGTTGCTAATATATGAGGAAGAAGTTGTAAATATATAGATTTTTGTGCATTTCTGCTTAAAATTGGTCATTCAGAGTCATTTTATTCAGTTATGTAACATGATATACAAAGGTTTATGATGACATTGGGGGGACAATTGTCTCCCCCCCAGTTCCCCCCTTCATTTGCATCTATGAATGGGAATGGGGGGGGGGGGTTATCAGGTCAACAAGGGAGATGATTTTGGGTCATTTTGCTAACAAGGGGGATAGCATCGCCATTCGTCCACCTTCAAATCACCTACTGCATATACTGTATAGGCCATTTTGTATACTGTATACACTAGTATATTTAATGTATCATATTTCAGATCTCCATTGATTTACATCAAGTTTCATTACCAGTAATTATATGTCAAAAGAATAGTGCATATTGTACCTGTCAAGGGTGGCGTTTTCATGGGATCGTAGTTTGTCGATGACCGGCTGAATACCCAACATCAGAAACTCATAGCGCAGATGGACACGGAACTCCAGACTTTTCTGAAAACACAGGTTTGCATTTCGGTTAGACAAGTTTTCACTTCACTGCCGTCAGCTACATGTGCCGCCCTGTGAACAGATCCCGCCATGATAGCATTTCCAGAATGCTACACTAAAACACAAATTCTAAGAAGCCGTTGAGTGTGATCATCGTGCACACGGATGGATCACCTCTCCTGCTCCCTTGCCGAGCACTGCGTTGATGAAGGACATGATGGCTGTCTTCACATTAACTTCGTCCCTGTAGCGACCGGTAGACCTGTCCAAGTCTGTCACCAGCTTCTGCAAGCGGCAAACATTCAAACGATGATTTCACTGGTGATATATTCTTTGTGCTGAGAGAGCGCATATATAATTTTTTTTTTTTTTTTTAGTTTTACCTGAAACCGAGTTCTCTCTGAAGCAAATGTCTGGTAGTGCACCATGGCGTCTAGCACTTTCTTATGCCCCCCTGGCACCAAACACACTGCACCAAGAATCTCCAGAACTGCGACCTATGAAGAGAGCGGGAGGAAGGATAGTTATTAAAAGAGCAAAGATGCAGCCATATATAAACAAGCTGGTTTCATGTTAACCATAACGGTTTAATTCTGCTGGTGACAATTCAGTTTTGTTTGGGGATTATAAAGCAGACAGAACATTGCTGGGCCCATCAGTGTATTTGGGCTCCTCCCCACATAAAAACCAAACTGGAATTCAACAGTTGAGTCTCCCAGTGGGCCCCCTGACCACTGTGTGCCCGGATACTAATTAGTGCCTTTAACCCCAGTCTGACACTCCTGCATGCACCAGCTCTGCTGATATTTTAAAACCACTACAAAAGCTTTAGAAAGAGAACACACCCTCAACTCAAATAGATGGAATCAACAATAATTCAAAAGTGCAATCAAATGTACAGTTTTCCCCTCATAAATGTACTCAAACTCTGAACAAAAGTGCAGTTTTGTGAAATAGTCACTTAAAGTGACACTGTCAAAAATAAAGTTTTTTTTTTTCTTGTTAACATGTCTGTAAGATGTTTGTTATGACTTATTAGATGTATCAAGAGCAAAATTACTCAAATGGCTCATATCTCTGTTTGTTTTTTGCTATAAAGTTTCACTTAAGCCCCGCCCCCTGAGAAAAGGCGAGCTGAGACGGAGCGTTTGCTGTGACATAACTATGCATAAAGCTGGCATGTGGGGAGTGTTGAGCCAGTCAGGACTCTCTGGCCTAACTGAAGTTGTCCTCCAGGATAGTTAGTATTTAATAATGAGCTGCATTGAAAACTTATCCCAACTTAAGATGGGTTTCACCATTAAACTGCTTTTAAGGACGAATGCAGTTTCAGCCATTACACTGGGCCGCCGTACATATAACTGGGCATGGCCTTCGCCCGCTAAGTCTTTTTATCACAGGATTTATCTGAAAATGTAGCACTAGGCACTATTAGCCTTGTAGGGGAAAGTGGGGGGGGGGGGGGGTAAAGTGAAAAGATTTTGACAATAAACTGTACGACAATAAAAGTGTTTTGTTTTTTTTTAGCAAAAATGCCATAAGATACCATTTTAGACAATCTAGATTTGTTTTTATAGCGAATTTATAGCCACCAAAGTGCATCTTTAAATAAACGTAACTCATGACCGTCTGTGATGCTATGTAGGGTTAGAACCTCATCACTGATTTCTTGGCCCTGGTAGGAACACTGAAAAAACTACAATTAGCATGTTTTTTGCTCCGAGTTCCAAAGGTCCTGCCCGGTGATTGGTTAATGAGATTCAGTCTGTAACACATGCCAGCTGTCTTTTTTTTTTTTCAGTGATTCTACCTAGAACAGAGCTGTTGCAGGTGATGCAGACCCATTTAGGCTATGGTGAAAGTGTCATTTACTGTAGCATTAAAATGATTTTGGAAAAATTTTAAGGTGGAACTCTTAAATACTGTTGCTTTTAAACTGAATTAAAAACCTCCCACACTGGTCATTTCGGACAGCATGACAATAAAACTATAGCAAGATTTGCTGGAAATTCCATCCCCGCAGTTGTTCCTGGGCATCTCAGTACCTTCGTCTTGATGTTCTCAACGGTGAGGCTTTGAGCGATGATGTTAATGCTCTCACAGTGTTCCAGGACATGAGTTCTGCCCTGGGAATTGTTCATCAGGGCTTTGATGCAGCCGATCAGTGAGGTGTGGATCTGAGACTCGGCTACCTCGTAGTCCATTGTCTTGAGAAAATTCAGGAGACACGAGAGGCCATCCAGCTCAATGAATCGTGTCACAAAACTGGAGGAGAAGAGGAGGCACAGTAGTTGGGTTTCCCTTTGAGTCACGGGGTGTATACTGTGTGCATATCTTGCAGCAGCTTGTGCAGTGGATTTTTAGGGGGTACCTCATTGGTTGTGTCCTCAGCGCTGTTTTCAGTCCCTCTACTATCTTATGCCTTCCATCATCGTCCTCGCCCTCCAGCACCACCAGGGTCCTCCTCTGCAGAGAGAAAAAAAGTCACAAATATATTTAAAAAAAAGAAAAGAAAATGTCGCCAATTTAAGGGAAAACACTCTCAAATCTTCCTGTAGAAAAAGTGAAACATTTACCAGAAAAAAAGGAAAAGTTTGATATTTATAAGAAAAGAATTTGTGTGTTTACAAGTAAATGACCAATTATAACATTTTGCATTTAGATTTGTTTAGCATTTAGATTTACCATTTGATGTTTAGATTTAGAATTTACGTGCAACCTTTACCATTTAGATTTAGATTTAACATTTAATATTTTTAATTTATATTTAGCATTTAGATATACCATTTATTAGTAGAGTTATATTTATTAATCTTTAGATTTACAATTTAACATTTACGTAGATTTATATTTAACATTTAAATTTAAAAGTCACCATATTTTTTCTGTTATGTAGAAAAATCTAAATATGAAAAAAATCACAAATGTTTTAACTCTGATAAAAGGTGACTCTGAAAACTTCACACAGCATTTTTAATGTGGCAAACATGGTGCTGTCACATTCAGTATGTGCTGCTGTACAGTCGGTGCCCCCATAGACAGAAGCTCAACACATGAATGCTTCACAATAAAATACTGGCAAACTGTTGAATTAATTCCACACAAATTTGATGTTATATTTTGCAATATTATTCTGATGGACTATTACAGTAATTGTTTCACTGTCACATTCACAGTGCATCTAAAACTCCCATTCACTGCACTTTTCCTGCATTTTGACAGTTCCCTGAGGTCTAAATGAAATGGCATACATTTTTAATTATTTATTTACTGCAGCCTTCCTCAGAACAGCTCCTTTCAGTGCATGTCTCTTTAAATTCCTAAGAGATACGTTGAATTCCACCCTCCCTTTAACGTCACTATTGCTAATTCTAGCTGGTTAGCTGGCTAGCTTCTAGCTCAGGCAGTGAGCCTGAGCCAACTAACAAATTTGTCTCAAAGAATTAATAAGGTCTGGTGTCTTAGTAAGGGTGGGAATCACGAGGGATCTCGAGATTCGATTCAGATTGCAATACTTGGGTCACGATTCAGTCCTATCATGATTCAACGGTAATCGAGATATCGCGATAATCAAGTATCACAATCCCATATATTTCAATTTTTTTCACCTTATTCAACCTGAAATCATGTCCCAAAGTAAAACTGTTGACATCTCTTTCATATAATAAAGTATTCTCGGGGCTTCATTTTCCACTGAGACACGTCTCTGCACACAGGGAGGGTGGTGGCCAGTGCTGTTTGGAATTAACTCCCACTCCAGATACGTTTAGCTGACTCTGTGGACTCTTTTAAAAAGCAGTTGAAAACTTTTTTGTTTAACGAGGATTTCTGCTGAGTTTCAACTGCTTTTTAACGGTAAGCCTGATATTTTTAAATTATTTTAATCTTGTGTTTTAACTTGTTTTTGTATTTTTAAAATTATTTTTATCTATTAATGTCATGAGCTGAGCACTGGAGGTTTCTGCCTTGCTCCGTCTCATGGCTTTTTCTCTACATTTATATATTTGTTGTATTTTGTGCTTTATGGGTTTCTGTGATTCTTGGATAGTTTGCTATTTTCCTGTTTATGCATTAGTTTTGTTACACTTTTACTTTGTATTGATTTGCATTTGTTTGTTGATATTTTATTCTTTATATCTTTACTGTTGTGTTCTTTTTCAGGGTTGACAGCTGTCAGTGGCATTTCCGGGTTTGTGCTCCGGGTAGGCGTCGCCCTGTCGGCTGTCAGTTCCAGTCGCTCCTCCCTCATTACCCCCAGCTGGTCTAATTATGAATCATTGTTTCCTTCTGCCCGCTCATGTGACCCACACTTGTTGTTACTTTTGTGAATTGTTTTTGACCCTATCGACGGCCTCCGTCGGTCTATGATGACCATGGAAGAGAATCCTAAACGTCTACTCTGCTGGAACAGCACTGCCTGTGGCTGAACAGGCCGATGCACACTGGTGTTCTACCTTCCAGCGTTGGGCGTTGGTAGGATTCAAGCCTGGGCAGGAAGATATGGAGGACAAGATGTTACCCATGCAGCATGTCCCCCCTCTCCACATCACTGATGAATCCAAAGGAACAGCAGGGCTGCTATAGTTTGGCACCAGCGCCATCGCAGGAGCTGCCAGAACGATGTTGAGCACAACAGAGAACTGCCTTAGGGGCTCCAACTCCGGATTTTTCCTCAGGGTTGACTCCCGAAGCCTTTCCCGTGACCGGGTGTGCCGCAAGGCAGCGGAGGTTTGAAATCAGGGTTTACCTTCCCCTAGATGGGCTACCTTCCCAGGTTGACGAGCCACCATCTACCCGAAGCATCTGATTTTAAGGCGCCAGAGATCTGCCCTCGCCCCTTCTCCTATTAGTAAAAACAGTTCCGCCGGGCTTAGAGACTAAACCACACGGGCAGGCTAGGAGTTGGACTTTGTTGTCAGAGGCTTTTCGAGACACACGCCGTAAGGAGCATTTTATGAACACTGGGAGCTTAACCCCAGTGCCGCTCCTGGCTATGACAACCTTGGAACCTTTTTGACCCTATTATTAGTTATTTTCAGTTATTTTCACTTCCTGTTGCCGCTGTCTTGAGTGATTTCCTCTTACTTCATCTCCACCAGAACCCAGTCCCTGTTCTGGTGCGCAATACATAAGTTTATTCGTTGTTTGTATTTTGTGTTAGAACACTGTCTGGACTTATATTTTGTTACTTTCAATAAACCTCACAAACTCACAGTTCAGCACATGCGTCTCACCTTTCTGCCCCTGAAGGACAATTCATGACAATTAACTTCCTTTTATTCTATTTTACTGTACAGTGCTCTGTGACTATATGTCTTTGAAAAGCGCTTCATAAATAAACTTTACTTACTTGGCAATCAGAGAAAAAGCTCCATGCCAGTCTCTCTTTAACTTAGCCGTTGCTAATGCTGCTCTGAGATGTGTGCTGGCCTGCCGTATTCTGAGTGTTTTTTCTTTTTTTCGTGCAGCGCTTCTTGTGGGTTGTGTGTCATGTCAAGGTCTTTCCTTCCATGATTGTTATAAAATCCAAAAAAGGCCTGACGTTTGAGCTAACTTTGAGCTAACTGCTTCCTAACTTTCAAAGCTGGCTGCAAGTCTCCGAGACAAGCTATGACTTCACTTGACTGAGTGCTTGCTTTGCACCATCTAGTGGACTGAAAACACCACTGATTAACTGATAACCCAGAAGTATATGAGTGTGCGTTTTTTTTTAAATAAAAGATCGATCTGTGCGTTTATGGATCGATGCATTGTCGCCAGTGTCAAGTACTGCAATCCATCACTGAACTGATATTTTTTCCCACCCCTATGTCTTAAGGTGTGTTCACACCAAACGCAAACAGGCGAATTTTTTGCGCGACATGATTACATTATAAATCAATGTAAACACGCCAACAGACATGAATAGTGAGATGCAGACAAGTGAAGTTGTCTTTAAAATTTCTGCAGCTGTGTTCAACCTGCTGTGGAGATTCCCAAAATAACATCATGCTTAGGTTTACATTATCCGGCCTGGGGCTCATCTGAAAATGTTGTCTCAAGCCTCCAAAACGTCACAAGATGATGTGTGTTTATGTTGCTAGCCTGCTAGCTTGCTAGGACGTCCGTGGCCGGAAACTGTGGGTAAATAACTACAAAATCCAAATTCAGCTGAAGAGTTCCCAGTCCTCCTGTCTCCCGGTGAGTGAGTTTCATTTTCTAACTAGTTTACTCTGCAATGGTGACAGCAGAATCTCAAAGCTAGCCGCTAGCTAGCTAGTGGACATGATGGGCGCAACAACCAAATTCGCACGAGCTCATGTCTTCCCATTCACTTTGTATGGATTTGCGCCGCCCGTTCGCATTTGGTGTGAACACACCTTTAGTGTGCACATGTTTCATTGCTGATTACCTGATATTGTCCAGCTGTTTTGATTACCCACCTGTTTCTCATCACCTGCATCCTTTATAAGGGGCGATTCCCCTTCTCATGCATTGGATTGTTGGACTCTGCTTACCAGCAGCTTGGCATCTCTCCTCTCGTGTGCCTACCTCCTCCACCTTCTAACGTTGGAAATCATAAAAGCAAAATATCATTCCTCTCACCATTTCTCCTCTGCCTCCATCTGTCCTAACTTAACCATACTTACCATTTCCTGGCAGACTTGGATCTTCTCCGTGGCAGAACTGAAACCTGGAAATCCTCTCACCCTCCAAGTACAGTCATGTGAAAAAATTAGGACACCCTGTATAAGCCTGTGTGTCATTTTAACATATTTGGACATATGGATATTTAATATCAATGTTAAAAATACTGGGAGATTCACATAATACAACTAAACAATCAAAAATGAATTAAAGACTTTTTTTCAAATTTTCTGTGAAATGTAATTCTAAAGAAATAGTGAGGAATAAATTAGGACACGCCCCAATCTTTTTTAGGACACACCCACATTCATTCCCACTTACAATGGCTAAAATAAATGTAAAAAAAATGCAAATAAAAACAAAAACAAGGTTAGACATAGATACATGAACATTTCTTAATAAAGAACTGAATATTTAAAGGGGTGTCCGAATTTTTTCACATGACTGTAAGTCCAGTCTGCAATATTCAAATTCCTCCAATTCTAAAGTCCTCAGGCCGAGAGCATCTCTGCTACTTTCTCCATACCTACCAAAACCAAACTGGTCCAATCCCAACCTGACAAAGAGCGGCAACCATCTGTAAGAAAATGTCTACAGTAAATACATTCACAGTCATCATTTAACATACTAACCTTTTTCTCTTTCTCTCCACAGGGTTGCCAGGTCTTCATCGTCCACTTTTCAATAAAATATTGTTAAACCTTTTTCACACCGTCTCCTCTCCATGTCTGAACAGGAGTCTATGGTTTCGGTGGTCGATAGGATATGACCGGATCCTGGAGTACAGTAACCACAGAAACACTCGTAAACTGCAAGCTTCAGCAAGCCACCGACCCCCCTCGCCTAACCAAGCTAACTGAAATGGATCAATGTAGCATCACGGCCAAAATATGACAAAATAAGCCAGAATGTCAACTGTGGATTAGGGTGGCTGAAATCTAAAGATGCTTGGTAATCCAATGCCCTAACCCTGAAGCTAATGCCTTGGCTGGGCTCTCTGCCATCTATGTTTGCAGACAGACAGCTGTAGTGCCCAATAACAGAGTAGCAGCACCAATCAAGGCTGGATGCAGAAGAACCAACCCGGAGGAGTTAAAACAGCTCATCAGAGACAGAAACTATATAAAGGCTGAGGGTTTTTTTAAGAAAAGTTAGTGTTTTGATGTTTTTTGATAAAATCATGTGACCAATAGATACATTTCTGAAGGTTAAAGTTTACAAAACCACAATTTTTCAGTGAATGGGATCTTTAATATTGCTGGTGGATGTTGGAAAAACTGACTTTTTCATATTACCGATAGAGTGATGAAGTGTTAAAAACAGCCAAGTGTGCATGTGTACACTCACAGCAGCCATGGATCTAAGCTGGTCAATATAATGATCAGGCCAGCAGGTCACTCCATTGTTCCCCTCGGCCTTCTGAAATGTAGATGCATTCACATGTTAGTTATATTTTTCTCTTAAAAGTTTAATTAACCTCTGGTGACACCTCATACTTATATTTATGGTTTATTACATGAATTATCTTACTGATATCTCCTTTAAGGGCTCAAATATTTCAGTTCTTTTACTGGTTAAAATGGCTTTTTCAGTTCACTTTCTATGAAACGTTCATATAAAGTGACTATAATTTCAGGAAAGTCAAGGGATTTGTCAAATAAAAAGGTTTTTAGCTTTGATCTTAAAAGTGGAGAGAGTGTCTGCCTCACAGGTCCAGGCTGGTACCTGGTTCCATAAGAGAGGAGCCTGACAACTGAAATGTCTACCTCCCATAGCATCTTTTAGAGACTCTAGGAGTTACTGAATGTCCTGTTCTGAGAGTAGTGTTCTCTTTTGGGGATCATATGGGGACCATAATGATGATGTAGATTTTCCTCAGTAGAGGTTTCTTAAAAAATTGAATCAGTAACATCACTGCCCAGTACCTTACTATAAACTTTCAGCCCTGTAACTTACCATTTTCCTAGTATAGTAAATGTGCCACTTCTTTTCTGCAGGCAAATCAAACATGGCGGCTCTTTTCTCATCGGTAAGGTCCAGTTCATCCTAGGACAGGACAAAAAATGAACAAAGGGAGAATGACACAGATAAAAAAAAGCACATGACTGAAGGGACAGTCATAAGTATCGCCAGTACGCACCACCACCTCCGCGAACATGGCGTCCAGCTCTTGGATGGGAGGCATAGGCTGTGTGGGCTCCAGGACAGCCATGTTGGTAAATTCAGTGACATTGGTGACATCTGTTTCATTGTTTCTTTTGAAGCACCATGGAAATATGGACGACAGGCCCCACCCCTCGAGCTCCTTCATCCTGGACACCATGGCTACAGCGCGGATCTCACTTCAAGTATTTATGAGAGAAAGGAGTGGAGGAATAAGCGGATGGATGGATGGACATCTGTGGCAGTTAGTAATCGTCAGAAATCAAAGATGCAATGCTTTTGAACCCATCAGAGACTTCTACAATACTACTTCAAAATTACTGTTTGGAACTTAGAGAAAAATTGGTTTAAAATGATATCTTGTAGTCACTACCCAGAGGTGGCCAGTGAAGGCATGTAGTTTTGAGTAGATTTGATGCAGCCTACTTTATACCCATACTTGATGTTACAAAGTTAATGTTTATATGTTGTTAAAAATCTATCAGGGGCCTCCACAGGTTAAAGGAAACCACCCTACTTCCCTGCAGACAGGAAAAATTACTTTGTTTTCAAATCTCACAGCCCTCACAACTCCCTCACTACATGAATGCACATAGCAGTAACACAGACTTATTCAGATGATTCTCCAAGGAAACAGTAATGTAAAAATTTCTTCAATTTACACCTTAAAGTTAAACAGTGAGCAGAGGAGACTCCTTCAGCTGGTTACAAATTACATCCTTAAAGCAAAATGGCAGTACCTTAAATTCAGGAAGTAGAGCTTCTTTTTTCATAATGGAAATAAAGATGCATTTTTAAAAAATCAGAATATAATAATTCCTTCGTTTTTTTCATAATTTATTTCCAAAAGTCAACTTCCATATGTTTACATTCCTTACAAAAAAGCTAAATATTTCAAGTTAAAAATTTTAACTAATTAATTGCACATTTTTCTATAATTAATTGTGATGAATTGCTAAACTTGCATAAAAGAATCAATGAAAACGTGTACTTCAGCAACTTTTAATTGTATTTTCAGTCATTGAACAAGTGGCCCTCATATTTAACAAAAGTTTAATTTAGTTTATTGGTTTATTTGTCAGGGACCATGTACAGAAAAAAAAAAATTAAACACAGGGTAAAGATGCCCTGTACTAGATTATAGCATTCTCACTAATTTCCATCTGTAGTCCCTGATGCAGGCAGGAAGATATTAAAAGGAAAACAGCACATATAGAAAACAATTCAGGTCGGGTTTCAGAAACTGTTGTCCCTGAAACAAGCAGGGAGTAAGTTTAAAAGGTAGAAAGATAAGAGAAACAGCACACATAAAAACAATGTAAGAGTACAATTTCACATCCCATTTAAAGGGGCGAGTCAATGCTAAGAGAGAGTCAAAGTCCTGATAGAGCAACATAAAACTCTTGATAATCACGATTGTATATTCAATGAAAAAATATGCAATTTATAATACCAATGTGTAATATTCTTTTTCAATTCATTAAAAAGAGGGAGTCAATATCTCCACAAAACTACCATTTTTAAGATTGTTGTCACCTTTCCTGTTTTATTTTGACACAGTCAAAAAGGAAGTCTGTGCTTCTAATCAAAGTAATTTTCCTAATTATGCCAGCCCTTAAAAGTACAAATGGAGCGCGGGAAGATGGCGGAGAGGCATAACGCTTAAACAGAGAGCTCTCCCTAGTCGGATTAAAAATCATTGGTAAATGGCCAACTCGACATAAATGGATCAATAAACCAAGGGATGAAAACTCGAAGAAGCCGGGCACACGGACAAAAGCAGGGTAAAATTAAAGAATCCCTCTTCAACAATGCAGGAGAAATCGCTGAACATGAGGCCCAAAAAAACGAGGTGGCTACAGCAGAGAAAATGGAGGACGCCAAACTCGATACCATGAACACTGGCATCGCCAATATTGGTAAAGAGTTAAAAGACTTCAAGCGACAACTCCAACAGGATTTAGCGGCTCTTAAGGAAGAGCTGAAAAAAGAGATAAAGGAGGAAATTATGGGTCTCCGAAGAGAAATGGAGTGCAAGCTAGCAGAAAACATGGAGGAACTGCACACTCAACGGGCAGGTATGACAGAAGCACAGGCTCGAATATCGGAGTTGGAAGACTGGAAGACCGAGGCAAGCGAGCGGCTGCAGACCCTGACGGCGCAAACACAGAGGATGCAGGAAAAAATAACCGACCTGGAGAGCAGGTCCAGACTGAGCGATATACGCATCTTCGGGATTCCGGAGGGCATTGAAGGCAACTCGATGATGAAATTCATGGATAATTTCTTAAAAAAAGAGCTTGAACTGCCCGGTGAAGCGGGCCTGCAGATCCAATGAGGGCACAGAGCCTCGGCACAGAACCCAAATCCAAACTCTACACCCAGGTCAGTTGTGGTAAACTTTCTGAAATACAACATAAAGGAAAGAATCCTGACACAAGCGTGGAAAAAAAAGATACGAATCCGCGACAAACAGATATTCTTTGACCATGACTACCCGACAGAAATTGTGCAGCAGCGAAAGAAATATGCCAACATTAAAAAAACGCTGAAAGAGAAAAAAATTAGATTCCAAACACCGCTAACGAAGATGAGGATTCATTGGGAGGACGGCGTGAAGACATACAACACAGCCAGAGAGGCAGCGCGGGACATGACGTAGCGAGGCTTTGTGGTGAGCGTACCGGAGGAAGCGGCTGGAGCAGCAGCGGCACTGAACGCATCACGACAGCCGGAGTGGAGACAAGTGAACGGCAGAAGACGGAAGACGGACGTGGCAAACCGGGCCCAGGAAAAACTGCAAGGCTTTCAACGGAAAGCCTAGATTATAACAAAGATTAAGAAGGACACAGAAGAAATGAAGGCCAAGAAGACAAGGTAAAAGAGAAACAAACGGCTAGGAGAGGTTTAAGTGATTTTTGTTGGACATTTCTAGACTAATGACTATTACTTGGATAGTAAATACAGGTCTAGGGAGGGCCCTTCACTCTGTGAGGTCATTCCCTCCACCCACCAACAGGGACCAGTGGGCAGAAGAAAGGCCCAAAGTATGGAGGTCGAGATTCGTTAATGTGTTTTTGTATAAATATGTGTTAGTTTTGTTGTTAAAGGGGTTAGGAGCACAAGTTAAAAAAATGGAAAAACATGAATATGGGTAAAAATCTTAAGATAATGACATTAAACGTGAATAGTCTGAACTCACCTGTTAAAAGGGAAAGAATAATAAGAAAATTCAAGAAGGAAAAAGCCGAAATTATATTTATGCAGGAGACACATTTGAGCAAGACAGAACATGAGAAACTAAAGAGATTTGGCTATAAGAACTCCTACTACAGTTCATTTAAGGGAGGAACTAAAAGGGGGGTTATGATACTAATTTCAAATAAAATACAATTTGAATGTGAACAAGAAATCCAGGATAAAGAAGGCAGGTATGTAATAATAAAGGGAAGAATAGATGGTATGCAGATCACATTAGTGAACATCTATGCCCCACCAGAAAGTGACAAGGGTTTTTTTTCAACATCTGTTTGATCTCATAGCAACACACAGTGAAGGAGTCCTAATTTGTGGAGGAGACTTAAATGCCGTCATGGATCATGAAGTTGACACAACAAGTGTTAAAAAGACAAAAAAAACATGTAACAAAGTTCATAAGAACCTCACTGGCAGAAATGGGTATAGTAGACATATGGAGGGACCTGCACCCACTCGAAAAAGACTATACACATTATTCAGCAGTCCATAAAGTACACTCTAGAATAGATTACTTCCTTATGAATGAAGGTGACAGACACAGGGTGAGAAATTGTCGGATTGGAGGGGCAGAAATATCAGATCATAATCCTATATACATGGAAATATATTTAAACAATAGAAAACGACAAACAACATGGAAACTTAATGTAGGACTGTTAAATGATGAGAAAATGAAAGAAAGAATAAAAGTAAACATAAACGAGTATATCAAAGAGAATGATAATGAAGAAGTGGACCCAACAATACTATGGGGTGCACTGAAAGCCGTGTTAAGAGGTAAATTAATTGTTGAAACAGGAAAAGCAAATAAGTCTAAACTGGAAACATATGAACAAAGATGTGAGAGACTGAGGGAATTAGAACGTAAACATCAAAGCACAAATGACCCAAAAATATACCAAGAAATTAAGGAAGAAAAAATAAAGATAAAAGAAATACAAATAGATGAAATTTAAAGGAAAAATAGTTATTTAAAGCAAAAATATTATAAAACGGGGCCAAAAGCCACAAAACTGCTGGCAAAACGGTTAAGAAAACAACAAACAGTGAATAATGTATATAAGATTAAGGACCCCATCACAAATAAAACCACAGTTAACCCAGAAAACATCAAAGAAATATTCCATAATTTCTATCAAGAACTATACTCGCAACCTGAAGAAACAAATGCTAAGGATATTAAAAAATTTCTATGCACATTGGACTTGCCATCAATAGGAAATCAACAAAATGAAAAGCTAACAGCAGAAATAACAACACAAGAGATTAAAGATGTGATTAAGTCACTTAAAAACGGTAAATCACCAGGTAGTGATGGATACCCATCTGAGTTTTATAAACTGTTTATAGAAGAACTCACGCCACAGCTCCTAAAGTCATTTAATTGGACGTTAAACAACAACAAAATACCTCCATCATGGAACGAAGCCATTATTTCAGTTATTTTAAAGCCAGGGAAAGATAGGGAACAATGCGGAAACTATAGGCCAATCTCTTTATTAATGTGGATTATAAAATATATACAACAATTATATGTAAACGAATAAAGACATTCTTGACGGAATTGATAGAAGATGATCAAACTGGTTTCATAGAGGGAGGCCAAACACATGATAATATCAGGAGAACAATACATATAATTAATCAAATACATAAAGAAAAGAAAAGCGCAGTAATAATGAGTTTAGACACAGAAAAGCATTTGATAGGGTTAATTGGAAGTTCCTATATAGTGTGCTGGAACGCTTTGATTTAACGAAAAATCAGTACAATGCATAAAGACACTGTATCAAAAACCTGTGGCAAGAATCAAGATAAACGGTAGCTTAACAGACAAAGTAAATATACAAAGATCAACCAGGCAGGGATGCTGCCTATCGCCCACCTTGTTTGCTCTGTTCATAGAGCCACTGGCTCAAGCGATGCGACAAAATAAGAAATTAAAAGGTGTAACGATAAAGGGAGCGGAACACAAGATTGGGCTATTTGCAGACGATATTATAGTTTACCTTGAACAACCAGATGAATCAATAATGGAAATGATGAACTTGATAGAAAATTTTGGAAAATTATCAGGATACAAGATAAACATAACAAAAACACAAATACTGACATTCCACTATAACCCTCTAAACCAGATAACTGATAAGATCAAACTAAACTGGAAACAAAAAGAAATAAAATACCTTGGAGTGAGCATACCTAAAGATCTAAGCAAAATCTATAAAGCAAACTATGATAGGTTGGAACAAGAAATAAAAAAAGATATTGATAGATGGTCAACCTTAAATATGGATCTGAATTCAAAAATTGAGACAGTCAAAATCAGCATACAACCTAGATTACTTTACCTCTTCCAGGCTCTACCAACAGAGATTCCTGGTGCCCAGTTCTCAAAGTGGGACAGGATGATATCGAGATTTGTTTGGGGAGGTAAAAAGCCAAGAGTGAAATATAAAACTCTCCAGTTACCAAAAGAGAAAGGAGGCATGGGTCTGCCGAGTCTAAAGGAATATTACTACTCAGCACAAATAAGATATATCATATGTTGGTGCGACGGAGGATATGAGGCAAAATGGAAAGAAATGGAAAAGGAAATTAAGGATGCATATAAGCAAATCAAACAAATAGACCCAATCACTAATTTACTTTGGAACTGTGGTATAAAATAGTACAAAAGTATAATATAAGGAAGACATAAAACTATGAAATGGGCAGCATTTGACAGTCAGTTTGAACCGGCCAAAGCAAGATAGGGGATACAAAATCTGGAGAACAAGGGAATCACAGCATGGGGCAATATCGGAAAAAAGATTTTGGGAGTTTGTAAACATCAGAAGAAAATTTAAACTAGAAAAATCGGAATTCTTCAGATATCTGCAGATGAGAGACTATTATACGAGGAAGATTAGGCATAACTTCCACTCAGATGTGAGTGAGATTATACAATTCATTTAAGCTCATATGCAGGAAATAAAATAAGAATTATTTCAAAGCTATATCAGAAACTTATGGCAAACAAACATTCAAGTAACTATATAAAGGAGAAATGGGAGAAAGAGCTAATTTAAACATAACAGAAGAAAACTGGCAGGAAATATGGAAAACACAACACACATCAACAAATTCAAGGACATGGAGGGAATTGGATGGAAAAACCTGATTCGCTATTTCATTACACCACGATTCAAAGAAAATATACAACTACCCAATCTTTATGCTGGAGGGGCCTGTGGAGCTCAAAATGCAGACCACTCACATATGTTTTGGAAATGCTGCAAAATCTCATCATTCTGGAAATCTATACATGTGACAATACAGAGGATATTAGGATATAATATACCAATGAACTGTAACTTGATGTATTTATATGATCTTAAAAGAGACAATGTAATACAGGCTGAGGACAGATATCTAGTTAAAATCTTGTTGATTGCATGTAAAAAAACAATCACAAGAAAATGGCGATCAGAAGTTCTTCCTGACCAAGAGCAATGGACTGACATTGTTGAGGATATACGTTTGATGGAAAAACTAACAAATCGACAAAGAATGCAAGAAGGACTATATGAAAAAAAATGGCAGAAATGGACACACTACAAAGTGCAACAACGAGACAGAAATTGAAAGAATAACCAAAGACACTGGGAAAACCAGAAGAATTAAGAGATGGAAACTAAAAACTTGATGCTCCAACATTTGTCCCCCCCACCTTTTTTTCTTTTTTTTTTCTTTCTTACTCTAGCTCCTTTTTTAAAATATAGACTGTGATCTGAATGTAATATGTATGATGAAAAATGAATAAAAATCCAAGTTACAAAAAAAAAAGTACAAATGGAGCAATTCTTAATTGATTTCCAGAGCTCCTGACCTTAATGGTGAGTTAGAAGCTTTTATTCAATGTATATTGGGTGTTGCTCTCAACTCACTTAGACAGAAACGCTCCTTCTTTTCATACTTTTGAGTGAGCAGCCTCAGTCAAAGACACTTGGTCAGGAGTGTATGCGTGCTTTAAGTGGGGTGTATACACAGGATGAGGTCGCCCTCAGTACCGGAGGATCAGTTTAGTGTGGTGTAAATTTAAATGCTGAAAAACAAAACCTACTCTTTTTTTAAGCTGAGCCAGCTGCTGAGACAAACAAGTCACTACTACCAACACCACCTCAGCGTCAGATTTTTTAATGGGTTAATTGGCCCACATTAATCAAAAATAGTTAATGCATTGATTATCCCAGCCCTAATTTCAAGCCTTTTTGTTTTAACTTTTATTGCTATGATTTATACCTTATAAAAAACTGAAAAATAATATCTCAAATTATTAGAATACAATAATTTATGTAATACGTTTTCTACTGTTTTTCACTTATGATGTCATTTACCAAATGTGGTAAAAGAGGCACATGTTGCTTTGAGGCCTCAAGTTGCTGATCCCTGATCTAATCCAAGTGGTGTCAAGTGCTTGGGTGTGTAAATTTGTTATGAAGGGGTTAATAACAGGGAGTGGTGTTATGATGCAGCCAACTGGTAACGTCATCACGCCAGCCCATATAGGGAGAGAGACGACCATCTTAGGTCTCTCTCAACTCATAGCCACCTAGGGCTCAGTATACAGTGAACCTGTATTGTATTATCATTGCATCATGTAATAAAGTTCGAGTTCCATCACAGCTCTTCTCTCCATTGGTCGCTCTGGGTTTCCAGACATAACATTTGGCGATGAGAGTTGAACCATGGAGGCATGCGTGAGGCCACCTCTGTCATATATGCCCTTTTCAGGGCATTAATGAGGCACCAAACGCCAGCAGTGAGTTTGCTTATTTATTAACAAAGTAACAAAGTAAAGTGTCACGAGGGGCAAAACACACACACTAAACGTGAGACACAAAGAATGAACACAAACACTTACATATCAATAAAGCGAGCACGAAACCTGATGCTGAAGAGAGACTGGAGCCGAACGTAGGGATTCCAGTCTAAGGTAGGCGAGATCGCAGCGAAGACTGAGTCTAACTGGCGATCTTTAATAGGGAGCAAAACTTAAACTACAAACAGGTGTGGAGTAGATGTAATCACTAAATACAAACAGCCGTGACAGGTCATGAGTAGGTTTGACAGCAGGAAGTCCTGCCACGGCGCTGTCAAAATAAAAGCACAATCATAACAACAAAAACATGACTAAATACATACATAGGAAAAAGGATCATAAACAGGAGACCCGAGCATGGTACGGAACCGCACTCGTGATCATGACAACCACAGCCATTTCTGGAAAACCCCGGAGAGCCGCCTGTTCCATGGCCACATTGGTTTTATGCTTTTGCCACCTACTTATCTGCACTGGGCCTGGATGAGCTAGACGAGGTACGGAAGAGAGCTCTGTTAATTCACTATCTGGGCATGGAAAGCCAACATATTTTCTGCATGCTAGGACCACTGGACTCGTTTGCTGGTGCTGTAGAACTGCTAGCTAGCTATTTTGCTGCACATGACAACTTGTTGGCGCGGTGCATTAGATTCCACCAACGGCGACAGAACATAGAACACGTGTTTGCCCGGTAAGGGGACAACGACGTAAGAAGTGCGGAAAATTTGCAAAAGTGCGGAAAAGTTGCAGGAGAGGGAGCCCATGCCCACCAAGGACCCCGGGACACAGCAACCCAGCATAGACCCTAACAATGATGACAGTGACACATCGCAACAACCAGACTTCTCAGGTGAAGGAGAGAAGGAACCAGACTTCTTCCGAATCCATGACTGGCATCAGCCTCCAGGAGCTGCCGCTGTGATGCAGGATGAAGAGTTCATAACCCAACAGGAGGTAGCAGAACCACCACAGCCTGGTGGATGCCCCGCAGCAGATGTGAGAGTTATAAAGTCACAACCAGTGTGCGGAACGCAGCTGAACAGAGCACCACTCGCAGTGATGAACTGGGTTCGGGTACCCAGAACTAAGCGACCGGGCCTGCGGCGAATGACATTGCGGCCCCCAGTACCATGGACGCCTATGAGGATCGCCGCACAGCTGGGGCCAGCAACCTTCCAGCTGACAAACTGTTTGGTGTGGCACGCCAGTCGTGTCCGTTGAGTAAAAGTGTCAGCTCCGGAGGATGAGGCTTTGTGGGAGTCGGCTCACGCAGTGTAGAACCCAGAACCTCCAGGGGCGCATCCACCACTGGCCCGCGACAAAGCCCCTTCAGCAGAACTGCCTTCCCCATGGAAGAGTGTGAAAAAAAAGAAGTACTGGTTAGCTAGGGGCGCGGCTGTCAACTATACAGTGGCAGAATAACCCACTCAGCCACACTGGGCTACGCGGTGGTCCACCCGCTAGCCCTAGCCAGGGTTCCTAAAGTTTACTATAACAAATTGGGGAGGGTTATAATTTGGTGATATGTTCTCTGTTTTTCCAAGAAGGTGGGGGGATGTTATGAAGGGGCTATGAGTTGAGAGAGACATAAGATGGCCGGCTCTCTCCCTATATGGGCTGGTGTGATGATGCAACCGGTTGGTAATGTCATCTCGCCAGCCTGGCCATCTTAGGTCTCTCTTGACTCATAGCCACCTAGGGCACAGTACACAGTGAACCTGTATTGTATTATCATTGCATCATGTAATAAAGTTTGCGTTCCAGCACAGCACTCCTCTACGTTGGTCATTCTGGGTTTCCAGACATAACAGAATTCAAGCGCTGTATCATGAATAAATGCACTTTAACAGCACAATGTATACAGTGTGAAGATTGCTAGCGGTCTATAGCATGTCATAATACATGATAGTGTTGTTAGTTAAGCTCTTTTACACTATGTACATTGTGCTGTTAAGGTACATCTGCTCATGTATATATTTACCACAGCTCTTGAATTCAAACACCTGAGTGCATGGCAAATATTGTACATGCTGCAACGTCATTATTCAAGACTTGAAGAACCACACAAACACAACTAGCCACACATGTACATTAAGTGTGATTAACAAGTCCCAACTTGAACAGCTCTCCGTCACACGGCTGAGTTACAAGGAGCGGCTCAGTGCACTGCAAATCCCAGCCCTGCATTGATCTTTTTTCTTAGGATGGGATTTATGGTAAGCTTTGGCCGATTTATGTTGCAGCACAAAGGCTAGTTTCAGTTTCCAAAACAAATATGGTATATCTTCTCCATTTATGGATTGATCATACAGACTGTAGTCAATTTTGTTGTGCATGTGTAGAAATTATAGGGGAAAACCATGTAACACTTTGTTGAGGCTTTAGGAGGTTGTTGAGAGATGGCGTTAATTTTTGTTCTCTCAGTGGTCACCCAAAGATTTTCGTCTGTGTAAAGGGGCCAAAACAAATAAGGAGACATACCAGACCTCTTACAAAATTAATTCTTGTTAAAGGTGTGTGCATGCATTCTTTTTTTTTTAAATGTTTGAGTTTTGGTTTCTGCTAATCAAATTCTTTCCTCGTGTTTCTGAGCTTTCTCTTCTCATGCTGTCATCAACTTTCTCTGTCTGTTTATTTTGTTTTATCACTTCCTGGTATTAGTTAAGTAAGTGATTCCTTCTAATTTTACTCAGCAGCACAACGCCATCTCAGCTCCCTTTAGACTGCAATGTAAAGACTTAATATATCAGAAAAGGAACCACAGCAATCCAGTGATTATCTTTTGAACAAGTACTTGAGAAAAGTGGGGATGAGGAACGCCTTTAAAAAACATTTGGACAAACTTCAACAGAACCAAGGGAGTGGCAGCTGTGTGGGCAAATTGATTAATTTCCTCAGACTTATTTAATTATTGTACTTCCTGCTGGTTTGGTTCCATTGTAAATGGGGGTGGGACAAAAGATTGATTCAGTGATGGATCGCAATACTTGACACGAACGACAATGCACCAATCCCTAAACACATGGATCGATCTTTTATTAATTTGTAAATGTTGCATTCTCTTTTGGGTATTCAACCAATTGCAGTTTCAGTCCACTAGATGGCGCAAAGTAAGCATCCAGTCAAGTGAAGTCATAACTTGTCTGGAGATCTGCAGCCAGCTTTGAGATTTTGGAAGCAATTAGCTCAAAGTTAACTCAAATGTTAGGCCTTTTTTGGATTTTATAACAAAGATGGAAGGAAAGACCTTGACGTGACATACAACCTGCAAGAAGTGCTGCATAAAAAAACAAACAAACACTCGGAACACACGGACCAGCACACGTCTCGGAGCAGCATTAACAACAGCTAAGCTAAAAACACACTGGTATGGAGCTTGCTTTTTCTCAGAGCGCCAAGTAAGTAAAGTTTATTTATGAAGCGCTTTTCAGACATATAGCCACAAAGCACTGTGCCATGAATTATTATATGAAAGAGATGTCAACAGTTTTACTTTGGGACATGATTTGAGGTTGAGTAAGTTGAAAAAATTTGAAATAAATGGGACTGTGATACTTGATATCGTGATCATTGTTGAATCGTGATAAGATTGTATTGTGACCCAAGTATCGTGATTTGAATCGAATCACGAGGCCCCCTCACGATTCCCAACCCTAACTGTAATTGTCTGCCCTTAAATTGTATGGGTTATCTGTGTTCCATTACTCTCACTTATGTGTATCAATACCTCTGCCTTTCTGCTTGTTGTTAGTCTAAATGTCTGTTAAGCATTTTGTGGGTCTGCTTTGAGATTTATCTTTTAATTTTGTTGGTTTTGTAATCAATCTCTAGGATTTGGCTGTTAAGGTTGAATTCGGAAGCGGGTACTGTTATATACATATACATATATATATACAGTATATACAGTATATATATATATATACTGTATATATATATATATATATATATATATATATAGAGAGAGAGAGAGAGAGAGAGAGAGAGAGAGAGATACTATACACACACACACACACACACACACACTCTCTATCTATCTATCTATCTATAGTTTATTGGTTTATTTTTCAGGGACCATGTACAGAAAAAACATTAAACACAGGGTAAAGATGCTCTGTACTAGATACTAGCATTCTCACTAATTTCCATCTGTAGTCTCTGAGACAGGCAGGAAGATATTAAAAGAAAAAAACAGCACATACAGAAAGCAATTCAGGTCAGGTTTCAGAGAATGTTGACCCTGAAACAAGCAGGGAGTAAGTTTAAAAGGTAAAAAGATAAGAGAGATGGCACTCATAAAAACAATTTAAAAGTACAATTTCAAAATCCCATTTAAGGGGGAGAGTCAATGCTAGCAGGCTTGATTACTTAAAATCCATTTTTTAGTCTCTGTGGTAAAGTCTCTGTAATTTGTTTTGGTCTTCAAAACAGTGGGAAGCGTGTTCCATTTCCGTTACAGCTTTGTATGAGAATGCTGATTGTCCAAAAGCAGTTTTACGTAGGGGGATACAACAATGCCACCTAGAGGAAGTCCTTGTTACTCTGGTATTTTGTTCAGAAGTCAGGTACACAAAAGTCTTAAGGGGCGGGGGTGCAGAACCATGGATAATTTTAAAGACCAACTGTATATTTGCATACATGATCATATTTTCAAAGCTTAACATCTTGTGTTTGGCAAGTATACCACAATGGTAATACTGCCGTGTCTTCTTATCCAGAATTTTGATGGATTGTTTATACAGGGATTCCAAGGGTTTCAGAGTCCTACTATTGGCTTGTGACCAGCAAGAGATGCAATAGGAGAAATGTGTGAAATCATGGCATTCAGAAAGGTTTTTGATCCTTTTAGAGTAATTGAGTTTCTGATGCAACGGAAGTTTGCAAGGTTATATTTCAGAGTGAGGCTCATCTGTTTTATGTGCTTTTTAAAGCTGAGCGTGGGCTCTAATGTGATACCCAAATACTTAAACTCTGTTACATTTTCTATATTTGCTTCATTTACAGTTATAGTCGAATAGTGCGTATGATTTTGTTTGTTGGTAAAGTACATGGTTGTGGTCTATATTAATTATATATCCCATAACCTACATATGTATAAGCATGTGAGAATGTTTGGTGATTACATATGTAAAGCGACTTCACACCTCAGAACAGGACAAAAGGTCTCAACCGCCAGTGAAGAGCTGTCAGAACTGAGCTCCTCTGTGACAGCTGGATGACATTTAGCTGATGACTGCCTCATCAGCTGATTTATCCTTTGCCCTATTTAAGGGAGCAGCTTAGGTTACTCCGGGTTGCGACCTCACATACTGTACGTCAACGTTGGTCTCCCCGACGTTCGGCTGAAGCCCCTAACCCTGGCTTCAGTCACTCCCTTGATCCTCCGTGTTCCCAGTAAGTTTCTCCTTGTTCTCAATGTATCGTTAGTGTGCCCTAGTTATAACCTTTGTTTGTGTTTTGCCCCACGTGGCTCATTATTTTGTACCTGGTATCAGTCCTTTAATAAATATGCAAACTCACTGGTTGCGGACCAGTTCGCAGGACCCTCAGCTTTTCCCCAATCCCTTTTTCCCTCCACCTGGTGCCGCTGGGATTTCCCTTATCCGACGCGGCTCTCCCTCGCTATCCCTCTCAATAGGGAGGCCGCCTCCAAGTTCCCCCCTGCGGTCCTGGTGGCCTATTGACGCGGGTCAGCCGCCTGGGCAACTGCTTCGCCCGTTCGGCGTACTGGGTCGGCCACCTGACAAACTGGACTTTTTGTTCGGCGACCTGGTCCAGCTGCCAGAGGTACTGTTTCTCTGGACGCTGGATGCAGGTAGACCTCCCGAACTGTTTGTTTTGTTTATTGTGCTCTGCCTGCCTGCATTCCTGTGATGTTTTTTTTTCTCTCCTTTTGATTGTTCCCTCTGTAGTCTGAGATGTGTACTGTTGTCGCCTCTGCCAGTTATTTATTCTTATTGAACTATATGTATTTGCCGCTATTCAGTGTGATTTTTTTTCCCCTTCCTCTGTTTGAGAGATACAGTATGTGGTTCCTTTTGTTTCTTTGGGCCTGTGTATCTTGGTCTGTAGGCATTGTATTTCTGTTATTTGCATTTTTTGTTCTGTTGCCTCTGCCAGTTATTTGAATTCATTGTACCACCTGTATTTCGCCGCTATTTAGTGTGATTTTTTTTTCTTCCTCTTCCTTTATTTGAGAGATGCTATGTGGTTGCCATTTGTCTCTTCTGGCCTGTTTCTTGGTCTGTAGACTTGGTATTTCTGTTATTTGTGGCCTGTAGGCTTAGTATACCTGTTATTTGCATTTATTGTCCTGTCTGTTTTACCACCTGTGCATTATGGAGTATTTTTGTGGTTTTGTTTTGTTTTTCCCATGCTCTGTAGTTGCTCCACGTTCTGTTTTTTGTATTCGCCCTTGTCATTTTTTCCCGGTTCCCTGTCTTGATGTTTTTGTTTTTTTTTCTGGTTCTCGCACTCCTGACCCTTTTCCCCCTCCTCCTGCCCTGGGTGAGCCGTTGTAGCCTTCCGGGTGGGGGGGAGGCTTGGATGTCACGCGGCGCCCAGAGTGCGCTGTTCGGGGGGGGAGTACTGTCACGGTCTGAGCGCCGATTTCGTCCACGCTCGGGTCATGCAGTATTTTCCTCCCATTCTGTGTTAATTCCCTGTGGCTCCGAGCTTTTATTCTGAAAGAGTCTCGGAGGGGCTTCCGGCTGTCAGAGCTGAGCTCCTCTGTGACAGCTGGATGACATTCAGCTGATGACTGCCTCATCAGCTGATTAATCCTTTGCCCTATTTAAGGGAGCAGCTTAGGTTACGCCGGGCTGCGACCTCACATACGTCAACGTTGGTCTCCCCGACGTTCGGCTGAAGCCCCTCACCCTGACTTCAGTCACTCCCTTGATCCTCCGTGTTCCCAGTAAGTTTCTCCTTGTTCTCAATGTATTGTTAGTGTGCCCTAGTCATAACCTTTGTTTGTGTTTTGCCCCACGTGGCTCATTATTTTGTACCTGGTATCAGTCCTAGAAGGCCCAGAGAGGGGCCATTTGGCCTTTTTGGCTAGAAAACCCATAGGGGGACCATCAAGTGGCCACAAGAGGGCTAATGTCTGGGTCTTCTAGTGTTAATAAATACGCAAACTCACTGGTTGCCTATAGCGTCTCATCAGTGGTCTGCGAGGACCGCGCCATGACAGTGAGATGGTCTTATAGCCTTTACCTTTAACATGCTTGTCTATAATTTTCTTTCTAATCTCCTGAGACAATTCTCTCCTTTGCTTCCTCTGGTCCATGTTTAGTGTGGTACACACCATGTCACCAAACAGCACAGTGACTACTTGTCACCCTTTAAATAGGCCGACTGACTGATTACAAGTTTGTAGACACCTGTGATGTTAATTAGAGGACACATCTTGGTTGAACATGTCCCTATGGTCACATTATTTTCAATCTTTTCTAGGGGTACCATCATTTTTGTCCAGGCCTGTTTCATGAGTTTGTTTTTTAAAGTAATTCTGTTGAACCACAATTCAAAAGCATTGTCTGATTTTCATTGGTTAATTTTCATAGAATTTTTATTTATTACCACTTTTGTCAGATTCAAACTGACAACCAAGAGTTATATTTCTTTGAAAATATGCACACAAGCCACAGGCTGGGCAGTCAAGATCAAGTTCAGTTTTACTGAAGGCCAACTAGAGAGTAATGAATAAAGCCAGGGGGGCTGGACTTTCATTTTAACTATCTTTTTTTAAATTGAAGAAGTATTGTAAATTAATTAAGACTATCTAGCATGCACCCAGAAAAATTAACAAGTTTATGAGAGGGATTAAACCATCCATTCATCTATCCATCCATCCATCCATCCATCCATTCATCCATCTTCTTCCACGTAATCCTTTTCGGGTCGTGGGGGGCTGGAGCCTATCCCAGCATCTTTGGGCGAGAGGCAGGGTCCACCCTGGACAGATCTGTGTGGAATTTGCATGTTCTCCCCGAGTCTGTGTGGGTTTACGCCTAGATTTCTCCGGTTTCCTCCCACATGCCAAAAACATGCAAGTTCAGTTAATTGGCATCAAAACTGGGGATTCTAAATTGTCCTTAGGTATGACTGAGAGTGAATGTTTGCCTGTCTCTCTGTGCTGGCCCTGTGATGGGGGATTAAACCAAAGTTGCAAATTTAAAAGACTGAGGGAAAAGTTGCAAATTTAGAAGACTGGAGAAAGTCACAAATTAACAAAACTGTTGGGAGAAAAGATTCAAATTTACAAGGTTGGGGAAAAACATGGAAATAATCAAGACTGGGAAAAAAGCTGTAAATTTATTAGCAGGTCGACGGGAGTGGTGGTCTAGTGACAGAGCGTCTGTCCCACAGATGGGTGGTTGTGGGTTCAAACTCCAGCTGGATCATACAAAAGACCATATAAAATGGTACTTTCCACCTTCTAGATTGGTGCTCAGCATAAATAGAAGGGAAAAGTATATAACCATCAAAGTTAGGAGACATCAGCCCCAGCTCACAACAACAGCACAAATTAGCAGGCCGGACAAAATCTTCTGGAGGGCCATTTCTATCTGCAGGCCTTGATTTGAGACTTGTAGTCTAGATGTTTACTGTAAATGGTAGTAAATACTGCAACAAGAGGAGTGAAAGTGTCAAACTGATACCCATTTTGGTGTGAACATATGTTAATTTAGACTGGCTATCATGCCATTGTATAAACAGCTGACACAGCTGAAGTACAAGACAAATAACCGGTTAGTGTTAAAGTCAGGCTGATTTGACTGGACTGGGCTAACAGGCAGTTCAGGACAGTTATGTGAAACACGCAAACATGACGCACACTTTCAGGAGGAGCCACACCCCAGACAGGAGGAAGTTGGCCAGATCAATCAGTCAAGTCTTGTAACATCAGGTGTGTTCAACCTGGACTGCGGTTGACGTGAACTGCATGCAGCTGCATGGGTGGAGTGTAAAAGCAGTGCAGCTAAGCTGGACAAGTTTTACGTCTGACACATCATTTCTAGTAAAGTTTTTGTTGCTGTTACCGGAACACAATTTTTTAAAATTTACTGTAAATCAATGTGACCTTTTATTAACCAGTTATGAAATAACAAAATATTATTTTCAGTCTATTCATCTTTTTTATTTTTAAAAATCAATCAGTTCCTGTATTTGATACATTTGTTGTTACAAATTATGTTTTTGTGGGAAAAAAAATGTTTGTAAATGAGAAGCCAGCATGCTTCAGAATCACCAAAATTTCCATTTCAACATCCAGTTTAACTCTTGTCTTCTCCTATGACCTCATCCCTACCAGCAAGTTGCTACACTTTCACCAAGCCAAGATACTTAGAGTGACTGAAGATTTCCAAACTGGGATAAACTGTTTAAAAATGTGATGTTTATGAAATCATTTGCCACAGCTGATATTGTAGTGATCTGGACAGGGTCAGACCCTGCCCACGCTTTATGATATTTTTTGGACTCATTATTATCATTATTATTATTATCACCATTGGTATTTTCACTCTCACCTCAGTTTTCATTATCACTGTTATTATATCACCTTCTCAGTTACGTTTGTATGTTGTATATTTTCCCTGCTTCATCATTCGTTTCTGAGTTGTCTTTTACAGTATTTTGACAGTGTCGTTTGTTTACTTCCTTTCTAGCACAGCTCATCCTTGTTTAACTAATTATTGTTCACAGCTGTTCCTCATTAGTTAATTATTTTCATCCCTATTTAGTGATGTCGCTCCCTTATCCCTTTGTTGGGTCCTAATCATTCATCAGTTGCTTTTTCTTGTGTCCTTACAAGCATTCTCGTTTTGTCACTGTTTGGGTTTCCTCCCCCAGCGTTACTATACTACTGCCGTTGTGGCTTATTTTGTGTTTCAGGTCTCACGCTGCATTTATTCTCCAGTAAATTATAGTTAAACATTGTCCTGCGAGTGAGTCCGTTCATCTGCCCCAGAGGAGCGTACATGACAGTAGGATGCAACCAAAAAAGGACTCAGCAGGCAAAGGGAGGTTGGTGGCCAGTGGTCCCAATGTGGATGAGCAGTGGGCAGCTCAGTTCCTTCAGGAATGCACCTCCCACATGCCAGAGGAGGCCCTGGAGTGCCTGGACACCACGGCTGGCATTGTGGAGGTGCACCCCACTCTGTGGAGATATCCCAAGCTAGCAGGACTACTGGGCACCGTTTCCAACCTCCACTGGACATACCGCAGACTGGTGAGGAAGTTATCTGGGGCCCCGGAGTTCGTGCAGATGGCGTAGCATCCCCTGACTCCAACATCCCTTTTTCCTCACTGCTCACCAGCCTTGCAGCCACAGCACGGGCGGGGGAGGTGTTCGCCCAAAACGCCGGGGACTGTGTCGACGAGACAGCGTCTCCTGGCCTCGACATCTTCAACACTTCCTTGCCACTCGCCGGTGCCGGCACCTCGGAAGCTTATGCTGACAGAGAAACGTCCCCTGGCTTCCACAAATTCCACACACCTCTCCTCTGCTCCAACACCAGCTCCTTGCCGCTGGGTAACAGCTCCTCGTCAGGTGGTCACTGCAGCCACTTGGAATGATTCATCTGGTTCTCTAGCGGCAGGTTCAACAGCAGTGGCAGCCCCAGCAGCAACACAGCTGGGTACAAGACAAGCACTATTTTCTCATTTTTTTTAACATCTAATAGTGAGAAGTCTTGCCTTGTTCACAGTGAGGAGCCTTAGCAGCCGCTTCCTATTGCTGTTGAGCCCTCATTATTTGTTTCTGATGCTGCCTCCATTGTGTACTCCACCACTTACCTCTACTCCTTGTTTCCCTGAGGTCATCTCCACCTCAGTTGGGTCCATAATGGAGGAGGGGAGGTCTACTGCTGTCACTGCTTCTGTCCACGTGCATGCTCCTGCAGAAGCTGTTTCTCCTCACGTGCACACCCCTGAAGAGACTGCTTCTCCTCACGTGCATGCCCCTGCAGAGACCGTTCCACCTCATATGTACACTCCTGCAGAGATTGCTTCTCCTCCCGTTCACACCCCTGCAGAGACTGCTTCTCCTCATGTGCACACCCCTGCAAAGACTGTTCTACCTCATGTGCACACTCCTGCAGAGACTGCTCCTCTCAAGGTCATCATCCCAATATCAGCAGTACCGGGACCCTCGCTAGCAGAGGAGCAGGAGTTAAGGCAAGTCCACTTCTTCATTTTTTTTAGTGTCAATATTAGAGAAGTCTTGTCTTGCTCCCAGTGAGGAGACCCATTTGCAGCTTCCATCTGCTTCTGAGCTCTCCCCGCTGAGCTCTTCTACTGGCTGTTTTGGTGTGGCCCCAACTCCAACTTGTTCCTCTTCCTCCCTGTCTGAGGTGGCTGCGTCCGAAAGTGATTCCTGGGCATTTGTGCTGGATGTTCTTCAGCCCCAGCCATCTCATCCTGAGGTTAGCGCGCCCCAGCCATCTCATCCGGGGGTCAGTGCGCTTAAATCATCAGCACCTGAGATCGGCGTGCCCCAGTCAGCGGCACCTGTGGTTGGCATGCTTCAACCATCAGCTCCTGAGGTCGGCACACCTTAGCATCTGCCCAGAATGTCCTGTTTCCTGATTTGGAGACCTGTGGACTCGGGAAGACCCCCTGAACCACCTTGTTCCATGACCTGGGGGCCTAAGAACTCTGGGAGGCCACCAGATCCACCCTGCTCCTTGGATGGGGGCCCCATGAACTTAGGTAGGGCCGCTGACCTGCTTTGTTCTCCGGTTCGGTGGTCCTGTGACTCTGGGACACCAGAGTCCCAGGACTCTGGTTGTTTACTTCCTTTCCAGCACAGCTCATCCTTGTTTCACTGATTATTGTTCACGGCTGTTCCTCATTAGTTAATTATGTTCATCCCTATTTACTGATGTCACTCCCTTATCCCTTTGTTGGGTCCTAATCATTCATCAGTTGCTTTTTCTTGTGTCCTCACAAACATTCTCGTTTTGTCGCTGTTTGGGCTTCCTTCCTCAGCATTACTATACTACTGCCGTTGTGGCTTATTTTGTATTTCAGCTCTCACGCTGCATTTGTTTTCCAGTAAATTATGGTTAATGTCACCCTGCAAGTGAGTCCGTTCATCTGCCCCAGAGGGGAGTACATGACAGATATATTTTAAGGTGACATTTAGTGTGCACAAAATTAATTTTTATATTTTGATCCCACCTCTTATGGAGGTCCCAGTCCGGTTGCTTTTGTGCATACCTGAGTGTGATTACTGTGTTCACGCCAGACAAAACAAAGTGTATTAAAGGAAAAAGACAAACTAGAGTTGTGAGAGCACCCTTTGAAATCCTGTCAATTTTTTTGTTTTATCAGGTCAGTTTGTTCAATACTTTGATTTACATTTTTTAAAGAAGTGCTCTAAATATTGAATTATCTTATCTCGATATTCCCTTCTTTGATCCACATATTGATTCTATCAGGTGCTGTCATCCATTCAGCAAATACAGTCCCTATGTCACTGACTTACATTTTTTGTAAAATGTTTACGCAAATGTGACTAACATGATGCACAACATGCCATTGTTTGTTCAGCTTACTTTCTGATTGATAACTGTTTCACTTACATAAGAATACACGGACAGCATGTGCTTGTCTGTCTTTGGGGATCCCTGACACATAGCAGGGCAGATTAAGTCAATTTTTTATAAGAATTGTGCAAATGGTGGTACAAGCACTAACTTTGGCATGGCAAGTCTCTAGGGCAGGGGTGTCAAACTCATTCCATGGAGGGCCAAGACCCTGCATGTTTTGCTTCTACCCAGTGTCTTCAGCAGGTGTTTTCACTGATCAGCAGTCAGTGGGAAGAAATTCAGTGAAATTACCTGTTGAAGACACTGGGTGGAGGTAAAACCTGCAGGGTCTTGGCCCTCCACGGAATGAGTCTGATACCTGTGCTCTAGGGACTATTTATCAAAATTACCCCACTGGTCACTTGAAAATCCAAGATGGCATCTGTTTTTCAGGATGGCTACCAACATGGTCCTATGATATTGACTTCCCACAAAGAAATGGATGTAATTCGTCTATTTTAGTGATTCTGGTGTCAATTCATATGTTTTTGAGCATGCTGGAACTAATATTTTCATTCTTGAGACTCTCAGGTGTATATTTGACCTAGGTTTTTTTTTTGACAATTGTAGTTTTATTTTGCTAAGTGCATGGCTTTTCCAGATGTAATTGTTTAGATCATTACCTGCTTATTCCATGGGGTGTAGGGGCTTATTGGTAGAGATTGTATCTTTGTTTCAGAAGTCAGCCACATCCCTTTGATGGACTACTGGCACTGGTCCTCATTACTGGCCCAGCTCTCACCTATGGCTCCAAGAAGTTGCAACTTTAGACAGCAATGGCCACACAGTAAACCACCTTGGCTCATGGGCTAAACTAGGTGAGGGTGTCATAAATTGCCTCTTAGGGCAGAGAATTGAGATCCATGCACTGAACTTGCAACACAAGTTCAAAAAGTGCACAAAATACAAATAAGGAAAGACTTACAAGGGAGCACACCAGAGCAGGGCAGGGCTCTGGTGAAGACGGAATGAATCCAAACAAGACAGTGGCAGAGAGAAACAACATTACAGTCTATAAATAGCAGAGAAAGAAAGATGACACAACAGGCAGCAGGTGCAGGTAGCATAAGCGGGCAGGTGACCTAATTACACAACTGCTCACAGCTGAGATGACAGGAGAACAGACAGTGAGCAGATGGTAGAGTAGGAGTCTCTGGAAGAGGAAGTAGGGCACTTGTGTCACAGAAAAACAAAATATAACTCCAAAACTACAGAAATTGACAAAAGAATAATAGTACTAAGAACATAAATAACTAGCAGAATACTAAACCACCAAAGAGCCATCATAAACCAACATACAGGAAAATAACACAACACTGGGCAAATACAGAAAATAATCAGAAATAAATTAAGAGCCTGAGCCCGGTAACACACCGTGCTCAGCCTCATGACTGAGGATAGCATGCAGAGGTCTCTATACGTGAAGGAATATGCCTTGTTCATTGTTTTTTAAGGAATGATTGTTTGGCATTACCAGGGCACACTGGTGACCAGTGTTGGGCCAGTTACTAAAAAATAGTAGCTAATTACAGTTACTCTTTTCAAAAGTAACTGAGTTACTTTACCAGTTACTGCATGATTAAAGTAACTAGTTACTTGGAAAAGTAACTTTCATGTTACTTTTAAATGCATACTTAAATCATCTTGAACACATAGCAAGATAATTTAATTAACGGATTATATTATGGGCTTATTAATGTCAGGCTAAAAACACACTGTTTCACACAGAGCTTTTAGAACATGTTCAGTCTGCTTTAACCTGCCTTAGAAGCTCTTATTATGGGAAAAATCTGAAGAAAATCAACACGAAATTGCCAGTAATTTCCTCATTTTGTAGTGAGAAATAGGATTTGTGGCATGAGAGAGAGGAACAGAGGGAGAATCACTCCAAGAGAGAGAGTTGGCAACACTGCGTAAGGCTGCGTGACCACCAGATGCGTTTTTTTTCTGCTGTGGGCGACTATTTTCTATTCATTCTCTACGTAGTCCAATGTTTACAGTGTTTAGTCCGTTTACAGCGCTGAGAGCCCTTGACGGTGGTGGCCGCTTCTTGTCGTGGCACTCAGGGAGCTCAGAGTTGAAAAAAGTTAAACTGTTCAGACTACATCTGAGCTCATCAATGTCAGACCTTTCTAAGCTGCCAATCAGAATTAAGGAAGGGCGGGACATAGGACGCTGATACAGTCTGTACTCAGATTCCTGTTTTCCATGTCATCATATTTTGCATCCAGAGCTGCTACCAATGCTAGAATACATTTCCTGTCCATTGTTATTTAGAGATTGATATTAAAAAAATAAGTAGAAAGTCTGACCATAGAAAAAGCGGAAGTGCTGTGCTGTGAGAAACAAGCTGTTGCTGCGATACAGGGCACAGACTTTTTTTTCAAGAGCGCAATGCACAAACGCTAAAAAAAAGACGTTCGGGGTGGTCAGGCGAAAAAAAAAATAAAAGCATTTGGTAGACATGCAGCCTAAAAATGTCTATTATCCACAGCCCAAATGTTTGCTGTGACAGAGACATGATCCAGTCTCTCAAATTCCTTTTGGAGATCAAATCCATTTTTGAATAATCTTTATCCTGGTAACAAGTAAATGTGTTTTAACTTCAGTAGATCACAGTCTCAGCTGTCTGATGGAAAGTGACTGTTATCACATCTTCATTCACTAACATTGTATCTGGCAATCAGTCGGTCTAATTGTTGCTGGGTCACAAACTGTCCAGATGCATACCTGTGCTTGAAATCCAGCTGTGGCTGTTCAGAATACAGTAGATCCACTTCATGGTGTTGTCAGCACAGCTAGCTGTTACTTAGCACTAGCTTTGTCAGAACTTGTTGCTGTTTTCAGGCGCTTAAGTCTCAACTGGCACTTTTGTTTGCAACCCACCAATATGCTTTTATCCTTAACCGTGACAAAGGAAAAAATAATCTGTTTATTTCCACAAAAACAAAGTAGCTTCCACTTTTCCCAGCAGGAGCAAGCTCTATTTGTGGCTGCTGGCTGCAGCAGTGAAGAGGCTCTTTGCAAGAGGTCACTTTGGCTGACGGCTGCATCAGCGATGTAGGGTCAGTTTGTATTTATCTGCGTTAAAAATATCTGTCCATATTAATAAAATAAGAAACGCATCTGATCAAATTTCAGTAACTGTAACGCATTACTGAATTTTTAAACAGTAATTTCATTACATAGCAGCTCAGCCACAGGGGGTGCACAAGCCAGTGTACTCCTTGTGCCCGTCCCAAGCCCAGGTAAATGGGGAGGGTTGTACCAGGAAGGGAATTTGATATAAAACCTTTGCCAAATCAACACGCGGGCTCATGACGAATGAGGCTTTTATACCGGATCGGTCAAGGCCCGGGTTAACAATGACTGCCACCGGTGCTGTTAACTGACAGGGTGCCGGTGGAAATTGGGCTACTGTTGGTCAAAGATCAAGGAGGAGGAGAGGGGGAAGGCGTGTCAGGAGGGAGAGAGAGAAAAGGAAAGGCAGATGTGTGGAGGATAGAGTAGGGACATCAAATATAGGGACTATGACTGGTAAAGGCAGAGAGTTGGCTGATATGATGAAGAGAGGAAAGGTAGCTATACTGTGTGTTCAAAAAAACAGATGGAATGGAAGCAAGGCTAGGAACACTGGAGGTGGATTTAAGCTGTTCTACCATGCTGTATATAGGAAGAGAAATGGAGTAGGAGCAAGGGCGTAACTTTGTTTCAAACATTTGGGTGGTTGAAATCTCTGACCATATAAGGATTTTTTTAAAACTCTTATTTATTATAGGACTGTCAGCACATCAGTACAGGTATTTGTCTCCAATGTCTTCTTTTTCATTTTTAAGGGAAAAGGAATTTTTTTAAGCAAAAAAATGACCGTATACAGTCCTATCATAGTGTAGAGGATGAGCACAAAATCATTAACTTTGATAAAAAGACAAGGCTAATTTACCTTCTTTATTTTGGCATTCCCATGTTAGTAAAAGTTGTAAAAACTTATTTCCCTTATTTACCAAATCTATATTCAGCCTTGTAATAGTTTATGCCACTACGAAGCAGCAGGCCTACTTAATACTCATTATGCGTTAAATATTTCAGCACTGGCAGAAATCAAGTTTTGACTATTGTCAAATGGTCATATGTGCCTCCTGTGCCTCCTCGCTCTCTCTAGTCATCAATACTGTCTCTCTCTCCCTCTGGACACCTGTGCTGATTCTCTGGTTACCTTTACCTCCTCTCTCCTTTCCTTTGTGGTTCACCCTGCTGTTGCCACATTCTTGCTGCTGCTTCTTCTTCTTTTAGATTTGCTTGGCGGTTGGCAACCAGCTTACATGTGCATTACCGCCATGTGCTTCACTCTATCATCACTCTTTGCTCGTGTGTCTTCTCTATGTATAATTCAAGAATTACTGAATCCCATTGATTCACATTCTTGCTCCTGATATAAAAAAGCTCAAAGTTTAAATGGTTTAAAAGAGGTACTTCATGGACAGTTTTGGAGGATGTGATTCATGCTAGATTTTTCAATGCCAAAAACTTGTAAAGATGTGAAATATTCTTTACCCCTTCTTCTCTCTTAAAACCAGCTTAATAGTGCAATCAGTATTAACTGAGATTAATCTAGCCGCTGAATGAGGCTTAATCACCATTATTCTTAACTCATTTTATTTTGTTATTAATCAGTTGTGGTGATTAACACATTTATTCTGACAGGGCTAATGTTTTTTTTCATTAATTTATGATGTCACCACTTGCCACCATGTGGTTATTTCTTACCATGCAGGTGAACTAAGGACACTACTATGATTTAGTCAGCTAGACTATGACGATAGACAGACAGTTATCCTGGACACAGCACACCACACCTTAGGTGTGCTAAATTTGTGAGTAGATTTGTGACTAAATCATCCTGGTATTAAAAACTTACTCTGGATTCATTATCTAGACATTTAATTTTTTACAATGACCTTCAGTTTTCAAATTTAGGATTCAGATATTTGCCCCCCCCCCCCCAAAAAAAAAAGGTAAATAACAAATTTACCTTTACCAAATTTACCAGAAAAAAACATGCAAATTTAGGAGAAAATTGTATAAATTCACAAGAAAAAAGTAGCAACCTGATGATGATTAAAACAAATTATTAAAAAATCTGAAATTTAAATGATTCTGAAAATATGTAAGGAAAAAGGCTTATTTTCCATGGCAAATTTGAGAACAATGCTACATTTTTGTGAGAAACTGAATATAGGGAGAAAACAACATGGGGGAAATACTGCATAGTTATACAAAACTTAGGCAAATTTACAAAAAAATGTCTCTGATTTACAGGAAAAGCTGTAAAACTATGACAAAAAAGTTGCACACACGAAAAACTGATATAAGAAACGTCACAGTGCTACATAAAACTCTGATGAAGTTTATTTATGGAGAAAAAGAATGGACAGAATATGTGGAGCCCCAAAAGTTGGTAGTGAGGACAGCTCTAACTTTATCTAACTTTAAATGGGTTTATAATATGCCTTTAATTGATATATATATATTATGGGGAGAGCATAATTGTTTACCATCTTAGACAAGAACAAAGAGCAGCGGTTCCCTAGTGAGATAACAGGGAGGTGTGAAGAATGAATGAAGTGAATGCAATGACGCCTTTTGTGTGTTAGAAGCTTCTAGAGGAATGCCATGTCATTTAAGAGAAGAGTCTCTGCTGAGATGCCATTCTGTCTGTGCTTCTTGTGTGAGTTGTGTAATAAATCATCTGAGCCAAATCCGCCTCTTTATTTACACGCTCTACACTGGTGACCCAAGACAAATCATGGAACACGATGAAAGATCCCCGGAGCCAACCTCGATGGGAACCCCCAGCCACGCATGTGCTGTTGCGATCAAGCTACCGGATTTTTGGCAGCACAACCCGTGCTCCTGGTTCCACCTAATCGAGGCGCAGTTCGCCCTCCGGGGGATATCGGCGGATGACACAAAGTTCCACTATGTAGTCGCAGCGCTCGACGCCCGCACGGCTCAGCACGTAGAGAGCCTGCTCGATCAGCCACCAACCGACGGCAAGTACGGCGCGCTGAAGGCTGCGCTCATCCAGCACTACACACTCTCGGATGGTGAGAGAGCAGAGAGACTCCTGACGCGGACCGGGTTGGGAGACTGGTTGGCCATAGACCTGATGGAGAAGATGCTGAGGTTAAAGGGCACAGACAACGACCATTTTATTTTTACCCACCTCTTCCTCCGGAACCTTCCGTCAGCGGCGAGAGCGACCCTGGCCAATTCGCCGTTGCTGGCCAAGCGGGACTATCGTGCGCTAGCCCGGGAAGCAAACCGGATCATCGTCGCCACCAGGGAGTTCACGACCATTGCGGCAGCGACGGACCTCGGCGCGATGACCGGAGGAGGCGAGGAGCCATCGATGGCAGCAGCAGAGCCACCGACGGCAGCAGCAGCGGGGACCAAGGAACGCGGGGAAGACACGCTTTGTTTCTACCACCGCCGCTTCGCAGAGAGGGCACGCAAATGTATACCACCGTGCCAATTCAAGCGCTCGGGAAACGCCAAGACCGGGGGTCGGTAGCAGCCGCGACCCTCGGGGAGGAGAACAAGCTGCTCTACTTGACGGACGTACGCTCGGGGAGGCATTTCCTCGTGGACACCGGCGCCCAGAAGAGTTTCATCCGGCTGACCTACGCTGACCGGCTGGCAGGATCTAGCGGCCCCGAGATGGCGGCAGCAAACGGCTCAGAGATTAAGACCTTTGGTGAGAGGACTCTACTCTTGTCTCTACACGGCCGTACATTTGAGTGGACTTTTGTCATAGCAGCATTGAATTTCCACATACTGTGGGCTGATTTTCTGTGTGCACATGGTTTGTTGGTAGATGTCGCTAACAGACGCCTAGTTAATACACTGTTCTTTGACTCTCTCCCCTGTATAGCTCGAGTGACCCGGCCAACAGCACAAGCCAACGTCACAGCTACATGCGGTAAGTTCCACACACTGCTCACTCAGTTCCCAGCACTCACTGTTCCGACGTTTTCGGCAGCCATCGCTAAACACAGGGTGGAGCATTTTATCACCACCACCGGGCCGCCCATTTTTGCAAGACCTCGGCGCTTGGACGCAGCTAAACTGGCCATAGCGCGCGAGGAGTTCGCCAACCTGGAGAGGTTGGGCATCATCAGGCGCTCAAACAGCCCATGGGCTTCCCCGCTACACATGGTCCCTAAAGCTGAGGGTTCGTGGCGACCGTGCAGGGATTTCCGCAGGTTGAACAACACCACAGCGCACGACCACTACCCAATTCCTCACATTCAGGATTTTTCCGTTCACCTTGCAGGAGCGCCCGTTTTTTCTAAAATAGACCTGGTCCGCGGTTACCACCAAGTCTCGGGGCGCGCTGAAGACATACCCAAAACAGCGGTAATAACTCTGTTCGGTTTATTTGAGTTTTTGCGCATGCCATTTGGGCTTAAAGGGGCTGCACAGACGTTCCAACGCATGATGGATGCAGTGCTGCGCGATCTCCCTTTCGTGTTCGTCTACCTGGACGATATCTTAGTAGCCAGCGCATCCGAAGACGAAGACGAAACCCACCTCACGACGGTTTTCCGGAGGTTGGAAGAGCACGGGTTAATAATCAACCCAGCGAAATGTCAGTTCGGGGTGAAGGGGATTGATTTTTTGGGGCACCGCGTCTCTCCCAAAGGAGCGGTCCCGCTGCCTGACAAAGTGCGCGCAGTGGCAGATTTTCCCCGGCCGCAAACGGTCAGGGCGCTACAATAATTTTAGGGAATGGTGAACTTTTATAACCGTTTCCTTCCCCGCGCAGCGCAGCTCATGCAACCACTGTACGCTGCGCTCAAAAAACAGAAACCCGCGGATAGGGTCGAATGGACCCCGGAGCAAGAGCGGGCGTTCTCGGAAGTCAAAGCAGCCGTGGCAAACGCCGCATTGCTGGCACATCCAGACCCAACGGCCCATATAGCGCTCACCACTGACACTTCAGATGTGGCCATAGGGGCTGTCGTGGAGCAGCGCGTTGCCGGGGCTTGGCAGCCGCTCGCCTTTTTCAGCAGGACTTTGCGCGACAGTGAACGTAAATACAACGCGTTCGACAGAGAGTTGCTGGCTCTCCACCTGGCCATTCGCCACTTCCAGTTCTGGCTGGAAGGGCGCAGTTTCACCGCATTCATTGACCACAAGCCGCTAATGTTTGCGATGGCCAAGGTTTCAGAGCCGTGGTCGGGCCGGCAGCAGAGACAGCTGGACGCGATTTCAGAGTTTACTACCGATATTCAGCATGTGTCGGGCAAACTGAATGTAGTGGCAGACTGCCTCTCGCGCGTTGTGGTGGCCCCGGTCTGCGTGGGGATAGATTACGCAGCCATGGCCGCAGAGCAGGTTAGTGATGCGGACTTGCGCGCGCTCCAGTCTGGACCTGGTTAAGGCTGGAGAGCAGGGTGCTGCAGGATGGCATGCCCCCCCTAATCTGCGATGTCTCCACGGGTCGCCCACGTCCTGTGGTCCTGGCTGCATGGCGCCGCCGCGTGTTTGAGTCGGTTCACTCTTTGGCGCACCCAGGAGTGCGCACGTCGGTCAAAATGGTAGGAGAGAAATTTGTGTGGCCGAGCCTTCGCAAACAAGTGAGAGAGTGGGCGGCAGCCTGCGTGGCGTGCCAATGAGCCAAAGTACACAGACACACGAAGGCTCTCTTGGAGCCGTTTCGCATTCCGGCTAAGAGGTTCGACCATGTTCACGTGGACCTCGTGGGCCGCCTCCCGCCATCACAGGGGTACACGCACCTCCTGACAATGGTGGACCGCACCACGCGCTGGCCAGAAGCAGTTCCGCTGGCGGCAACCACGGCCGAGGAGGTGGCGCGCGTGTTTTTAACAGCATGGGTGGCGCGTTTTGGAGTCCCGTCGGACATTACGTCCGACAGAGGCCCTCAATTTGTTTCCGAACTCTGGTCAACAATGGCCCGCAGCCTGGGTGTCACAATTCATCGCACAACCACGTACAATCCACAGGCTAATGGGTTATGCAAACGTTTTCATAGATCATTGAAAGCGGCTCTCAGGGCTTCACTGACGGATGCAAATTGGGTAGACAAGCTACCGTGGGTTTTATTGGGGTTATGTTCTGCGCCTAAAGAGGATCTGGAAGCTTCCCCGGCAGAACTCGTTTTTGCGCAACCACTCCGGCTGCCCGGGGAGTTTCTGCCAGATAATCCCGCGCTGGACAGCTCCCCGTCTCAGCTGTTGCAGCGTAGCATAGACACAAGCACACTGCCGGGCCCTGCCCACCACAGTTTTCAGCGCGTTTTTGTGCCTAAAACTTCGAAAAACGCGGAGTTCGTGTTTGTCAGACACAACGCCCACCGCCCCCCACTGCGCCCACCCTATGATGGACCGTTCAGAGTGCTGAAAACAGGGTATAAGCATTTTTTGCTAGACTTGGGGGGTAGGAGGGAAAAGATTGGCATAGACAGACTCAAACCCGCTTTCGTTGTGGCAGACGAGCACTTGCTGTTGGCGAGGGCCCCTCGGTGTGGAAGACCCCCACGGGGAGCTCCCCAGAGAAAGGATTCCCCAGTGCACCCACATGGACAGACAAAAAGTTTCCCCCCCCAAACATCAACCCCCCAGCATGACGGCGCCGCGGAGGTGGTGAACCCTGGTTACAGCAGATACGGGAGAAGACTGAAGCCCAAGCCGCATGTGGACTGATGTTTAATGGTGATACGGACTGTTATTCTATTGTTCTATCCAAGATGCTCGGGGGGGGGGGGGGGGTGGTATGGCGGCACATGGGGAGAGCATAATTGTTTACCATCTTAGACAAGAACAAAGAGCAGTGGTTCCCTAGTGAGATAACAGGGAGGTGTGAAGAATGAATGAAGTGAATGCAATGTGATGCCTTTTGTGTGTTAGAAGCTTCTAGAGGAATGCCATGTTATTTAAGAGAAGAGTCTCTGCTGAGATGTCATTCTGTCTGTGCTTCTTGTGTGAGTTGTGTAATAAATCATCTGAGCCAAATCCGCCTCTTTATTTACACGCTCCACAATATATATATATATTTATATACATGTGTATTCAGTACTGAAGTGACCATACAGGAAAAGCAACAGACTGGAGGAGGAGACAAATGCTGCAAGAAAAAAAAAATGCTGGAAGAAGCATTGCAACTTTTTATTTATCAAATTATTTATTTTTTTAGCACTGCTTTTATTGTAAATGGACCCTTTAACACCAACACACTCAAAAGGTACGGTGTTAAGATGATGAATCTTGTTATGCTAGGAGCAAAGTCACTATAGGAAAGCTTAAACTGTGGTTTGATTCAAACAAATTAACGCTCAATTTAAGTAAGACAAAATTTATAGTTTTTAACAACCATCACAACAACTTAGTGTCTAAACTCAGTGTAAATGGTGTAGAGATTAAAAGGGTATCCGAAACTAAATTTCTTGGAGTAATAATTGATAATAAACTGTGTTGGAAGTCACATAATTAATTAATTAATTATATTAAAGGTAAAATATCTAAATCAATTGCAATACTACACAGAGTGAAATATTTGCTGAATCAACCCACGTTATATACTTTGTATCATTCATTAATACTCCCATACATGACATATTGTACTGAAGTATGGGGAAATACATATAAAACAAACATATATCCAGTCTTTATGCTTCAGAAGAGAGCTATTAGAATAATAAACAAAGCTGCTTACAGGGAACCAACAAACCCACTTTTTCTTAAATTAAAGCTCTCAAGCTGAAATATCTGGTTGACTTTAAAACTGCAGTAATAATGTTTAAAGTGAAGAATCTATCACTGCCCGCAAATATCCAAAAGTTGTTCCAAATAAGAGAGAAACAATATCATTTCAGAGGAACATGTATATTTCAAAAACCTTCAGTGAGAACTACCACCAAGCAACACTGTGTCTCAGTGCAAGGAGTCAGATTATGGAACGATTTTGGACCTGAATTAAAATCATGTACAGCGCTGGGACAATTTAAACAAAAACTAAAGGAAGAAATACTCCAAACATATATACAAGATGACATGTAAAATCACATAAGGATTGTCATATCCAGTCTGCGTTGTGTTGTTGCTTAGTTTTTTTTTTTGTCACATTTTGTCTTATCTTTGTTCTGAATTGTAATCACTCTTGTTTTGTTTTTCTTTTGAATTCTTGGTTGGAATATGGGTGGGCAATATAAGCTGCGGCTTCAGCCATCACCCATTTCAGATAACTTATGTTGAACTGTATAATCAGAGGAGTTATTGTTTGATTTGACCTTGTTGGATCCCCCCCCCTTTGTTATATTGTTCTGTTTCTTTGTTTTTAATCTTTACTTTTAATCTATCTGAAATAAAGATTCATTCATACAGTGATAATAAGCCATCAATGTCTCAGTGTTTGATCACTGCCTAATTTGTGCAACGCTGTCTCGTGATTAAATAAAATGGGAACAGAAAACTAGAAATGTGATTATAAGCTCAATAATTAAATAAAACAAATAAATAAATCAGTGATGCTGTACTGCAATGCTTTTGAACTCATTTCAACACATGTAAAAAAAGTTTATAAAAAGTTTAGGCCGATGAAATGCATCTATTCTTTCATTCATCTATTTGGTGTTTATTTCTTATATATTAGTTTAGATACTGTGTTGTGCAGCTGTGCTATTTTCACAGTCAATAAGGTCTGAAAATGATCTGCAGGGAAAATAATAAATTTCTTTTAATGTGGATATTTAAGAATAGCATTCAGAGTGACAGTCTACAATCAAAAGTGGTAAAACTTGCCTTTTAATTGAATTTTATAATTATCAAAATCATGACATTTTAAAAATACAGAGCAGTTTAAGGTTAACTTGAGTTTTGTGGGGGATGACAAGCAATATTTAAACGCATTTATATTTAAGGACCGATGGTCGGAGTAGATTTTGCTTGTACTTGATAAATGTTTGGCGCTGCTAACATTTTGATAAATGCTTTAATACATACATTTCACTCTAACAGTTGATGAACAAATCCATTCTGATCACATTTCATAAATGATTAATACAATGTAAAGACCAAATTTGCATGAGAAAAGCTAATCATTTCTCATATCAGCTAAATCCTGCCAGGTAGCACAGTAATTCTGTGGTGTACTCCTATGGCTTTAACTTATACTAGCAAACTAGCAACCATTTAACTTCAGACAACAGTTCACCAGCTAAATCAATAATATGATATTTACCTTGTTTTGGACAGAGGGGTTTGTCCTTTTACTTGACATCCAAATTAAAATGGTTTGTTGCCCTTGTGGAGCTCTTTTCATTTTCTCTCACTTGCGAGCGGAATGCATTCTAAATGAGCATCCCCACCTGCTGTGGCCACCAGCCACCCTTAACTGACTCCACTCCGAATGAAAGAAGGCCCACAGACCGGTTGAGCAATACCAAGTCTACAGCGGTGGTGGTGGTGGTGGTGGTGGTGGTGGGGGTGATACATTGTCTGATTATTAGAAACTAGTGCATACCTGTGCATGCCCGTAGAGGGGATGCATTGGAACAGAATTCTTGCCAATTACAAGACAGTTGGTATAGCAACACAGCACTAAGTGGCAATCACATGTGATGGCTTTTGTATGTAGCAAAACATAAAAATCACACAAAATATGCCCTGTCATCTGGGGCTGTTTGCCCCTGCTTGCTACTTCTCCTCCTGCCTGTCACTGTTCTGTGTTATGTTGCTTACCTGTGTATATACTGTATACTGTATATACCATATATACTGTATGTCTTGTAGGGAATCATGTGCTCTATGTGCCGTCATATAGACATCATCTGGTGGGTCTTCTTCTTCGTTCAGACCACTGAAGGGTCTCCTCCTGTCTCAGACAGCTGTGTTGTTCACAGTCATGCCTGCAGCATACTGGTGGAACCTGAGGTGTTCATGTTCACGGCGTCCTTTCTGACGTACAGCAGTTCTCCTCATTCTATTGCTCTCCACCTGGTGGGTCTTCTTTTTCTTCATTCAGACCACTGGTTGAGGGATAGGTGCATCATAATTCCAGTTCATGGGCACGATCCTGAAAAAGTGGCTTTTGACCCTGTTCAGGAAGGCCCGTGAATGCCCATAGAAACCAAGAAACCAGAGCACTCGGAGAAAATCAGCGCTTTGCTTGGCATTTTACACATTTGTAGTGCAGACTGGCATTTGTCGAGGTTACACATTTGCCGTCATGTAGGCATGGCGAGTCGTCCTATGATGCCTGAGTTCATAGGATGCGCTATGATGATGAGGCAGAGATCATAGACTGTCCTATGATGTCCTAGAAACGTGCTTTAAAGTCTGTCATACCCTATGCTGGTGAAGGATGTCCTCCTGTCTCAGACGGGTGCGATGTACTGCTGGAACCTCAGGTGCTTCATCTTCATGGCATCTTTTCTGACATGCAGCAGTTGTCATCATTTTATTGCTCTCCATCTGGTGGGTCTTCTTCTTCTTCTTCTTCTTCTTCTTCTTCTTCTTCTTCTTCTTCTTCTTCTTCTTCTTCTTCTTCTTCTTCTTCTTCTTCTTCGTTGAGACCACTGGTTGAAGGATAGGTGCGTCGTAATTCCAGTTCATGGACAGGATCATGAAAATAGATCTGAGCAAAAACAGGCTTTCTGGCATGGACTCACTGTATATGACATCATAAAGACATGAAGGCAGGCTTGATGTATATGACATCATAAAGACACATTTGTCTATGTGTCCTATGATACCTGAGTTCATAGGCTGTCCTATGATTGTGGTGATCCGAGCGCTGAGCTAATCTGTGCTTGAGTCACTCAGTATTCTCCCTTTTTTCCCCTCATAATTCCTGCCCTGTTATTATTGGTTTTGCCAGGGCTTTTACTGTGACAGCGCCGCGGCCGGACTTCCGGCTGTCAAGTCGAGCCGGCACTGTCACAGCTGATTTTGATTTCGGTGATTACGTTTTCTCCTCTCCTGTTTGGTTCGTTGCTTCTGTCTTTAGTATTTAAGGGAGCAGCTGAGGCTCACTCCTCACTGCGACCTACGTCAACCTTAGGCTGGAGTCCATCACCTCACCAGTCATCCAGAGGGCAGGGAGAGGATGGTGGAGTTGATGGCCCTGCGTCAGAAGAACTGGGAACTGATGGAGAAACCGGCTAAGAAGCCTCCATCTCCTCCCCGGAACACAATCGTTCCAAAGAGAGGGGAGTCCACTGTCCGGGCTGATCCTCCGTGAGTTTCCCATCCGGATCCTGCCCCGGGCCACCTAAGGAACTCTGCCTCTCTGCCAGCTGTAAGAAGATGTGAGATTTCTTGCTTTTATAGAGTGATAGAGGGATATACACTACCGTTCAAAAGTTTGGGGTCACCCAGACAATTTTGTGTTTTCCATGAAAATTCACACTTTTATTTACCACCAAGAGTTGTAAAATGAATAGAAAATATAGTCAAGACACTGACAAGTTTAAAAATAATGATTTCAAATCAAATCAAATCAAATCAAACTTTATTGTCATATTGCTGTACATACAACTGTAGTGCAGGCAAGATGAAATTGCGTTTCTCTCGGCATCCATATAAGAAGCAGCATGATTAAGACACACTCCCACATAGCTCCCACCCCCCCATCCATTCACACATCCCTGAGACATACTTGGGGAAAAAGAATAACTAACTATAATATACAAAATGTCCATAGGTGCAGTAGTGTGTATGTGAGATTCCGGGTCAGCTGTTCAGCATCCTGACAGCTTGTGGGAGGAAGCTGTTGATCAGTCTGGTGGTTCTGCCTCTGATGCTCCGGAATCGTTTACCAGATGGAAGAAGTTCAAAGTGTTTATGCAGAGGGTGAGAACGGTCCTTGACAATGTTCAGTGCCCTGCTCCTACAACGGTTCTGAAAAAGTTCTTGGACAGAGGGGAGGGAGACTCCAATTACCCTCTCCGCTCCCTTGACTATCCTCTGCAGGGCTTTTTTGTCTGACATACTGCAGCTGGAGTACCATGTAGCAATGCAGTACGTCAGAACACTCTCCACCACACCTCTGTAGAAGGTCCTGAGGATGCAGATGGGGAGAGAGGCCTGTTTGAGTTTCCTCAAGAAGTGTAGTCTCTGCTGAGCTCGCTTCCTGATCTCCAAGGAATTCTTGCTCCAGGTCAGGTCCTGCGAGATCTGCACTCCGAGGAACTTGATGTTCTCTACTCTCTCCACTAAACGGCCGCCGATGCTGAGGGGGACGTGCTCAGGCTGTGACCGCCGGAAGTCGATAATCATCTCCTTTGTTTTGTCCACGTTGAGCACCAGATTGTTCTCCCTGCACCAGCCCTCCAGGTCTCTCACTTCTTCTCTGTACATTGATTCCTCATCCCTCTGAATAAGTCCCACCACCGTGGTGTCATCTGCAAACTTAATAATCTGGTTCCCCTCGTGTTTGGATACACAGTCATGTGTTAGAAGTGTAAACAGCAGTGGACTGAGTACACAGCCTTGAGGGGTTCCGGTACTCAGCGTGACAGAGTTGGAGATGTTGTTTCCAACCCGGACAGACTGAGGTCTCTCAGTCAGGAAATCCAGGATCCAGAGACATGTGGCGGTGTTCAGACCGAGAAGGAGTAATTTCTCTATCAGTCTCTGGGGAATAATGGTGTTGAATGCTGAACTGAAATCAATGTACAGGAGTCTGGCGTAGGTGTCTTTCTGGTCCAGGTGGGTGATGACAGAGTGTAGGGTGGTGACTATAGCATCCTCCGTGGAGCGGTTTGAACGATATGCAAACTGGAGCGGGTCGTGTGATGCAGGGAGGCAGGCTGTGATGTGTGGTTTGACAAGCCGTTCAAAACACTTCATCACAATTGGTATAAGTGCAACAGGACGATAGTCATTCAAACAGGACACCACTGGTTTCTTTGCCACCGGTACAATGATAGAGGTCTTGAAGCATCTGGGAACGATGGCCTGACTCAGGGAGATGTTATAAATGTCAGTCAGGACATCCGCCAACTCGCTCGCGCAGTCTCGGAGCACACGTCCCGGAATGTTGTCTGGACCTGCAGCTTTGCATGGGTTGATTCTGGATAGGGTCCTCCGTGTGTCTGCTGTGTTAATGGTAAAAGCTGGTCCGACCGATGGTGGGAGTGGGCCGGCCCTCCCTCTGATTGTCGAGTTTGATGCTTCAAAACGTGCAAAGAAGTCATTAAGCCTGTCTGGAAGCGAAGCGTCGTCATTATCGACCCCCTGCCTAGACTTAAAGCCCGTCAGTGTCCGAACTCCCTGCCACATCTGCTTGGTGTTCCTAGTGTCACAGAGGTGTCCCTGGATTTTCTCCGCATAGGCGCGCTTTGCCGCCTTAATTCCCTTTGAAAGCGCAGACCTGGCTGAGCGGAGGGCAATCCTGTCCTTCGCTCTGAACGCTGCATCTCTGGCTTTAAGCAGCGAGCGCACCTCTGCAGTCATCCAGGGCTTATGATTACCCCGCATAGTGATGGTCTTCACTGTAGTGACATCCTCTGTGCACTTCGCGATGTAGCTGGTGACCGAATCAGCATACTCCTCCACATCTGTCCTGTCTTCCTGGGAGGCTGCTATTTTGAAGATCTTCCAGTCTGTGTGATGAAAACAGTCTTGCAGTGCAGAGGTTGCACTCTCTGGCAAAATCCTGATTTGTTTCACTGCTGGCCTGCTGGCCTGATTTGTATTTGAAATAATATTTTTTTCCTTCAAACTTTGCTTTCGTCAAAGAATCCTCCATTTGCAGCAATTACAGCATTGCAGACATTTGGCATTCTAGCTGTTAATTTGTTGAGGTAATCCGGAGAATTCTGACGCAGTGAGCAAACACATTGTACCATTAGAACACTGGAGTGATAGTTGCTGGAAATGGGTCTCTATACACCTATGTAGATATTGCACCAAAAAACAGACATTTGCAGCTAGAATAGTCATTTACCAAATTAGCAATGTATAGAGTGTATTTCTGATTAGTTTAAAGTTATCTTCATTGAAAAAAAACAGTGCTTTTCTTTCAAAAATAAGAAAATTTCTAAGTGACCCCAAACTTTTGAACGGTAGTGTACATCAAGCCCACGGAACATAGACAAATGTGTCTTTATGATGTCATATACATCTAGCCATATTGGCATCGTGAGTCATCCTATGATGCCTGAGTTCATGATCTATATGACATCATAAAGACACATTTGTCTATGTGTCCTATGATGCTTGAGTTCATAGTCCATCCTATGATTGTGGTGATCCGAGCGCTGAGCTAATCCGTGCTCGAGTCACTCAGTATTCCCCCTTTTTTCTCTCATAATTCCTGCCCTGTTATTATTGGTTTTGCCAGGGCTTTTACCGTGACAGCGCCGTGGCTGGACTTCCGGCTGTCAAGTCGAGCCGGCACTGACAGCTGATTTTGATTTCGGTGATTACTTTTTCTCTTCTCCTGTTTGGTTCATTGCGTTTGTCTTTAGTATTTAAGGGAGCAGCTGAGGCTCACGCCTCACTGCGACCTACATCAGCCTTAGGCTGGAGTCCCTACGTCTGGCTCCAGTCCTGTTTCTGCATGAGGTTTCGTCCCCACTACTTCATCTGTAAGTGTTTATTCTATAGCATCAGGTTTTGCCCTCACTACTCTCTCGTATTGTGCTCTTTATTTGTGTTCAACATTTAGTGTATGTGTTTTGCCCAACGTGTCTCTTTATTTTGCGTTTTTGTAAATAAACAAGCAAATTCTCTGTCAGCATTTGGCGCCTCATTTATTCCCTGAAAAGGGCAAATATGACAATGATGTCCTATGAACGTGACAGACAGACAGACAGACAGACAGATTTCTTGCTTTTATTGAGTGATGTTACTTTTTGTTGCTTGCAAATGAAAAAATCAACTTCATACAGCGAGGTGCCAGAGGCAGCGAGCGGCGCTGACGAACGGGCTTTGGTTTTCCCTGGAGTGCGCAGGGCGAGTTGTCCAATAACCAGAGGGTTGGTGGTTCGAATTATGTTTTTCTTCAGTTTGAGTCTCTTCATTTGTAAAGGACATTTCAAGGTAAGACAGCTGTGTTTTATATTAAACTATTTTCCTTCTTGCAATACTCTTAACTTTAGTGTGTGTTTTAAACTTGCTCGTCTACAATAACTCGAGCCATCCATTTCAAAGTGAAATGCCGGATCCACGTTGTTGAAGCCATGCAGGGCTTAAATGACACTAACAGCCAGTTTAACCTCTGAATTATCTGAGCGACTTTGAGCCTTTTGTGGTATACTGACATGGCCGTTTTATACAAAGGTGGACTCTCCAACACTTGAGACTTTTAACTGGAACAGCAACCCCTAAAAGACGAAGCCAAAGCAAAATTTTTAACATTTTGTATGGAATCTGGTCCGTCTCATGAGTGGTGATTGGAATGTTTGAGTGCAGGCCATCTGCAGGCAGACTTTCATTAAGGACTCCAAAGATTTTTATTCTTAAATGCTCCCAGTTGTATTCAGATTGATTGTTTTTGTTCAAGTCTTAATTAAAGTTGGTTGCAAATACTCTTGCTTGTTTGAATTAAGATCTAAATGGGATCAAATGAAATTGTATGTTAAATGGCATATTGTATGATATAGGGTAGTATAGTGTAGTACTTTAAGTCAGTTAACATTATTCTTAAAATGATGTTTTAAAAACTCAAAGCAATCAGAAAGTGGCCATAGGGACTGGAAGAGAAGCAGTAAAAAAAAAAGAAAAATCAGCAAAATTTAAAACAATGTGTCATGGGTTTAAGTTTCCCCTGAAGTTTATGTTTCCTGAAATTGTGACTTAGATTAACCATTATAATTCAATAAGTGACTCTTTGAAACACTCATGGCTGCTCTGTTCATTCACAGACCAGAAAATTCACACTGTTATCCTGTTAAGTCAAAGGGAATCTTCATTCTTTTGCATGTCCTTTTGTTGTTAAAATTGTGCTAACAGGCCTGAGGAGTTGTTAGTTCCTGTCCAGTAGGTCAGTTGGGGTGGGGGGGGATCAGTGTTGCTGATAAAGCCACGTCACCCTTTAACCCTTTGGTTTTCATCTCAGCAGCAGCTCAGTTTAATTGTCCTCAGAAGGGAACATGTAAATCGACAGAGGTGTGAAGTTTGGCCCAGCTGTTCCCACTGATGTCATGGGAGGGGGGAGTGATCTGTTGGGTGTCATGGGGTGTCATGTGTTTACTTTTCCGGGGTTAAACTGGATTATTTCTGTTGCTGGGGATCACCTATTCCTCTTCTTCTCCTTTTCCCTGCTGATTAATGCAGATCTGCAGGATTTAACACCTCCGAACACCACTGCTTAGTTCCTCCTCATGGCTGTCTTTTAAAAAAATGGCCTACACACGCCAATTTATCACATCCTTTTTCCATGTAAATTAGAAACATTCTTTTGTAAATGTGAGGATTTTTCTCATAAATTTGCAGGATTTTCCTGCAGAGTTAGAGCCATTTTACTCAGAAATGTGCAGCTTTTTATTAGTCATGATTTTGAAGCTTTTTCCTCACGAATTTAGAACTTTTCTTACTCTTGAATTTGCAGTTTAAAAAAAAAGCTTAAACTTGCAGCATTTTACTCAAATCTTATATCTGCAGTGTTTTAGGTAGTAAAAAGTTGGAAATTTACACCTTCTTTTGTCTTTTTGCTAAAGTTGCAGCTTCTTACCCATAAAATTCCACTTTTTTTGGACAGAAATTGGCAGCTTTTAACTGAGACTTACATCCCCTTTTGTGTGTGTGTGTCAAGTCAGGCATTGGCTTGCTTGCCACCAGATAACCATGAAAACCGGAAGTACCTGTCTCATGGGTCGGGCTGTCGGCTACTCAACCGGCATCCCCGCCCTTCCGAGGGCATGGAGGGTGAAACAGGGGATCCTGGCAGAACTAAAAACAATATCTGCCACAGGTCTGTGGTGGACCACTCTCAGTTACATAGGGTGAGACTGGACATCCTGGCAGATAAACACATCTGTCACAAGGTCTGTGGTGGACTGTGCCAGTCAGTGCATTGTGACATGCACTACACAAAGAGCAGAGACAAACAAACCTATCATCTGGTCAGTCACTGCAACAGATACTGGAGTCAGTTTGTCTTGGCTTGTCCTTGCCACTGATAATACCTTTATCTGCCAAGAATGTGCTGCTAGTCCAGCAAAACCTAGCAGTACTCAAATACTTTGCAAGCAGTTTCATGAAATGGTCAGTCAGAAAGCAACTCATACCGGCTTGGACGTCGCCTGGGCTTACAAGGTCCACACTGATCTGTTCACACTCTGACAGGCAGCGAAAAGGAAGCTAGGAGCAGGAAGACAAAAGAAGAGGAAAACAGCAGCCTTGTGTGTAGCAGAATGGAATGTATGCACTCTGTTGGACAGAATAGCATCACAGTGCCCAGAAGACAGACCGCACTTGTGGCCCTGGAAATGAACAGGTACAATGTAGACATAGCTGCACTTAGTGAAACAAGATTGCCTGGATATGACAGCTTGGAAGACCATGGGTACATCTTCTTTTGGAGTGGGAGATCAACTCAAGAAAGGAGAGAAGCAGGAGTGGGTTTTGCAGTTAGAAAGGAGATAGCAGCAACGCTTGATGAGGAACCGGTGCCAATCAACGACAGGATAATGACTATGAGACTCCCACTACAGCGGAAGATGTATGCCACACTCATCAGTGTATATGCCCCAACAATGACCAACACAGAGGAGGTGAAGGAAGAGTTTGACAGTGATTTACGTGAGACTATCAGGCGTGTAGCGACTGATGACAGGCTGATACTCGTTGGAGATTTTAATGCCAGAGTTGGTTCGGACACTGAGAAATGGAAAGGAGTGCTAGGCAGTCATGGAGTAGGCAAGTGCAATGCTAATGGAGAACTTCTACTTGCACTATGTTCAGAGTACAACCTTGTGATAACCAAGACTCTATTTAAGCACAAGGACACACACAAGAAGACATGGATGCACCCAAGATCCAAGCACTGGCACTTATTAGACTACATCATAGTCAGGCAGAGAGACATAAGAGATGCACTGGACACCAGAGCAATGAGAGGCATGGGCTGTGGTACTGATCATGTTATGCTGAGATCTAGATTAAGAATTTGGAGACAAAAACAGCACTGCAGGATGGGTGCGAAGCCACCACGGAAGATAACAGTAGTGCACTGAAAGGCCAAAAGAAGCAGAAAGAACTTACACAGGAAATGGATGAAAACTTGAAAGACTGGGACAGCAACAACTCAGAGAATGACATAGAAGAGAAATGGGCAACACTGGAGGATATGGTGTATCAGACTGCGAGTAATGTATTAGGCTACCCTGAGAGGAAACATCAAGATTGGTTTGATGAGCATGACGAACACCTGAAGAAACTACTAGAAGCGAGGAATACAGCTAGGCAGGAAAACCTACAGTGTAACACAAGGTTGAAGAAGAAGAAATGCTCAAAGGCTCAGAGTGAGCTACAGAAGTACACCAGAGAGATGAATTCCAACTGGTGGGATGAAAAAGTGGAGAAACTTCAAACTGCAGCAGACAGAAAGGACATGAAACCATGACCGGAGTGGTGGCTCAGTTGGTAGAGCATCCGCCCCACACCCGGGAGGCAGGGGTTCAAATCCCGGCTGGGTCATGCCAAAGACCATATAAAAGTGGAACTTCCTGCCGTCCAGCTTGGTGCTCAGCGATAAATGGAATGGAGGAGGGAACTCTGTGGCGGCGCCTTGCATGGCAGCGGCCCTCTGATTCTGCACTTGGGGTGTGTGTGATTTACACAGTAGATAGGTAAAGCACAATCTCATTCTGCTGTACATGATTGGTTGTACGGTTGAATGACAATAAGGGTGAAAAAAAAAAAAACATTCTTCACAGGTTTGAGAGAAATCTACGACCCTAAACCAAGAGGATTGATCCAACTAAAGGCTATGGATGGTGAAACGGTTTTGCAGGAGAAAGACAAGATCCTGGACAGATTTGCAGACCACTTTGACCAACTACTAAACAACCCTGGAGATCTCACTGAAGAGGCTAAAGAAGCTGTAGTGCAGCGACCAGCTGTATCAAGTCTGGATGAACCACCAAATTTTGATGAACTAATGGCAGCTATCAGGACAACACAGGATGGTAAAGCTCCAGGAAGGGATGGAATTCCAGCAGAAGTGTGGAAATTTGGTAGTGTTCAGCTGACCAACTGCCTGCACAAGCTCATCCAAGAGATATGGGATGCTCAGAAAGTACCTCAAGACTGGGAGGATGCAAGTATTGTGCCTTTGTTCAAGAAAGGTGACAGGAAAGATTGTGGAAATTACCGAGGTATATCACTGCTAGCCACTGTTGGTAAGATTCTCACACGTGTACTACTTAACAGACTCAGTGAACACATCTTGCAGAATGTACTACTGTAAACCCAGTGCGGCTTTAGAAGTGGAAGAAGCACAATGGACATGATTTTCTGCTTGAAAGAGGTTCAAGAAAAGTGTATCGAACAGAACATGCTGCTTTATGTAGTCTTCATAGACTTCAGTAAAGCCTTTGATACTGTTTCATGACAAGGACTTTGGCAGGTACTCAATAAATATGGTTGCACAGAGAAGTTTGTCAGCCTGATTGAGGCACTCCATACAGGTATGCAAGCAAATGTGGCAAGGAGTGGCTCAGTATCTAAAGACTTTTTAGTAAGCAACAGGGTGAAACAAGGGTGTGTGCTGGCACCTACACTCTTCTCGCTATATCTGGCAGCCATGCTTGAAGTGGCCTTCAAAGACACTTCAGAAGGAGTATACATTCAAACAAGGAAAGAAGCAGACTTGTTCAATGTGGCACAGTTTAAAGCCAAGATTATGACATTGATAAAGGTAGTAAAAGAAATGCTCTTTGCTGACGACAGTGCTCTAGTTGCACACAGCGTGGAAGATATGCAATCTTTAGTGGAGAAATTTGCAAGAACAGCTAGCCAATTCAGCCTCCAAATCAGCATCAAGAAGACAGAGTGCCTTTATCAACCACCAAAATTCCAGTTATCAACATCACTACCAGAAGAGATCAGCATTGGTACAGAGCCACTAGTCAAGTACAAGACTTTCAAGCACCTAGGGAGTACTGTTTCAGAGAATGCTAGGCTGGAGGATGAACTATCTCTCAGAATGGGAAGAGCAAGCGCTGTGTTTGGAAACTTGAGGGAGAGACTGTGGAACAATCGACATGTGTCTATCTGTGTGAAATGCAAAGTGTACAGAGCGACAGTACTGGCTACTCTATTGTACGGTGCTGAAACTTGGACTGTCTACAGAGCGCAGGTGAAGAAACTCCACGCGTACATGATGAGACACCTTTGAGCCATAATGAACATCTCATGGAAAGACAAGATAACCAACATAGAAGTGTTGAAACGAGCTGGTCTACCATCAATGGAGGACATGTTAATACAGATGAACCTGAGATGGCTCGGACATGTTGAGAGGATGGACCACCAGCGTCTCCCTCGGCAGTTATTCTACTCACAGTTATGCCAGGGCAAACACAATCAGGGTAGACGAAGGCTCAGATTTAAAGACACTGTAAAAAGAAACTTAAAGAAGTTGGACATAGACAGGAGTTCCTGGCAGCGAAAGTCTAAGGACAGAGCTGTGTGGAGGAATCTGTGTATATATATATATATATATATATATATAGCTCAAAAAAATAAAGGGAACACTATGAAAACACATCAGATTTTAATGGGAAAAAATAAGCTGGATATCGAAATTGTGGCAGGCTAGTCCAGTTTACTCAGACTAAAGGAACACTTTTTAATCTGAGTAAGCTGGACTAGCCTGCCACAATTTTGAAATACAGTTTATTTTTTCAAATTAAAATCTGATGTGTTTTCAAATTGTTCCCTTAATTTTTTTGAGCAGTATATATATATATATACGTATATATATATATATACAGTATATATATATATATATATATATATATATATATATATATATATATATATATATATATATATATATACAGTATATATATGATTATTGGGGTGAGTTATATTGGCTGGATTTGATTTTGATTTTTGGGGCTTACAACCCCCCCCCCCCAAAAAAAAAAAAATACCCCGATAAGTAGGAGTAATCTTGAAGGAAGAGTATGTGAAGAGTGTTCAGGAGATAAAGAGGGAGTCAGACAGAATCATGAGTTTGAAGCTAGAAGTCAAAGGTGTGATGTTGAATGTTGTCAGTGCGTATGCCCCACAAGTTGGATGTCAGGTAGAAGAGAGAGAGGAATTCTGGAGTAAGTTGGATGAAGTGGTAGAGAGTGTTCCCAGGGGGAGAGAGTGGTGATTGCAGCAGACTTTAATGGACATGTAGGTGAAGGGAACAGAGGTGATGAGGAGGTCCTGCGTAGGTATGGACTTAAGGAGAGAAATGTGGAAGGACAGATGGTTGTGGATTTTGCTAAAAGGATGGAAATGGCTGTGGTGAACACATACTTCAAGGAGAGAGAAGTACATAGGGTGACTTACAAGAGTGAAGGAAGGTGCACACAGGTGGACTACATCTTGTGCAGAAGGAGAAATCTGAAAAAGATAGAAGACTGCAAGGTGATGGCAAGGTAGAATGCAACTAGACAGCATTGGATGGTAGTCTGTAGGATGACTTTGCAAAGCAAGAAGAGGAAAACAGTGAAGGCAGAGCCAAAGATTAAGTGAGGGAAGTTACTGAAGGAAGAAGGTCACACAAAGTTCAGGAAGGAGTTGATACAGGCTATGGGTGGTAGGTATGTGGTGTATCCAGTGGACAGAGGAAGGAAGACAAGGAGACCTGGTGGTGGAATGATGAGGTACAGGAACGTATCTAAAGGAAGAGGTTAGCAAAGAAAAAGTGGGATAGTCAGGGAGATGAAGAAAGTAGACAAGAGTATTTGGAATCTAGGTGCATGGGAAAGAGAGAGGTGGCAAAGGCAAAGGAAAAGGCATACAGTGAGTTGTATGACAGGCTGGACACTAAAGAATGAGAAAAGGAGTTGTATCGACTGGCTAGACAGAGAGATTGAGCTGGAAAGGATGTACAGCAGGTTAGGTTGATTAAGGACAGAAATGGTAATGTACAAACAAATGATGAGAGTGTGTTGAAAAGGTGGAAGGAGTACTTTGAAGAGCTGATGAATGAAGAAAATGAGAGAGAGGGGAGGATGGATCAAGGAAAGATGGGGAACAAGGAAGTCCCAAGGATTAGCAAGGCAAAAGTGAGGGCAGCTTTGAAGAGGAAGATTGTAAAGGCAGTTGGTCCAGATGACATACCTGTGGACGTATGGAGATGCTTAGGAGAGATGGCAGTGGACTTTTAACCAGATTGTTTAGTACAATCTTTGAGAGTGAGAAGATGCCCGAGGAGTGAAGAAGAAGTGTTTTGGTACCAAGAACAAAAGTAATGCTCAGAGCTGTAGTAACTACAAAGGCATAAAGTTGATCAGCCACACTATGAAGATATCGCTCAGGACTTCAAGACCGTCCTGCGTTTCCTGAGCTTCGCCGTCATGGCTCTGCAGGAGACCAGCGAGGCCCACCTGGTGGTCTCTTCTTCGCTAAGGGGGTCACCATCATGCCCAAAGACTTCCAGCTGGCCCGCCGCATCCGCGGAGAGAGAGCTTAGACTTTCTGCTGCACATTCACCAACCAACCATAATGCTCTGCACTGTGTCTATATATATACATTTATAGTAATATGGACATATGTTTACTAGATGTTGTTTTTTCTTGCCTTCTGATTGTTGCTCTGAGTGTTGCTATCCCTGTGCTGTTGCAATCCTGGAATTTCCCCATTGTGGGACTAATAAAGGCTTATCTTATCTTATCTTATCTTATATGGGAAAGAGTTGTTGAAGCCAGGTTAAGAGGAGAGGTGACAATCAGTGAGCAGCAGTACGGTTTCATGCGTACTGAGTACTACAGATGCAATGTTTGCTCTAAGAGTGCTGATGGAGAAGTATAGAGAAGGTCAGGAGTTGCAATGTGTCTTTGTGGATCACAGAGAAAGCATATGATAGGGTGCCAAGAGAAGAAGTGTGGTACTGTATGAGAAAGTCAGGAGTGGCAGAGAAGTATGTGAGGGTGGTGCAGGACATGTATGACAACAGTGAGATGGTGGTGAGGTGCGCTGTAGGAGTGACGGATGGATTCACAGTGGGGGTGGGATTACATCAGGGATCGGCTCTGAGCCACTTCTTGTTTGCCATGGTGACGGACAGGCTGACAGACGATTTCAGGCAGGAGTCTCCATGAACCATGATGCTTGCAGATGACATTGTTATTTGTAGTGAGAATAGGGAGCAGGTGGAAGAGAACCTGGAGAGGTGGAGGTACTGTATGTTCTGGAGAGAAAAGGATGGAAGTCAGTAGAAGCAAGACAGAATATATGAGTGTGAATAAGAGGGAGGCAGGTGCAACGGTGAAGATGGAAGGAGTAGCGGTAGTGAAAGTAGATGAGTTTAAATACCTGGGGTCAACCATCCAAAGCAATGAAAAATGCAGAAGAGAGGTGAAGAAGAGAGTGCAGGCAGGGTGGAGAGGGTGGAAATGAGTGTCAGGGGTGATTTGTGACAGAAGGGTAGCAGCAAGAGTGAAAGGGAAGATTTATAAGACAGTAGTGAGACTTGCTATGATGTATGGTTTGAAGACAGTGGCGCTGACAAAAACACAGGAGGTGGAGCTGGAGGTGGCAGAGTTGAACATGCTAAGATTTTCATTGGAAGTGACTAGGAGGGACAAGATTAGAAATGAATATATCAGGGGGACAGCTCACATTGAGTGGTTTGGAGACAAAGTAAGAGAGGCAAGGCTGAGATGGTTTGGACATGGGCAGAGGAGGGATAGTGGAGGTATTAGACAAAGGATGTTGAAGATGGAGCTGGCAGGCAGGAGGAAAAGAGGAAGACCACAGAGAAGATTTGTGGATGTAGTGAAGGAGAACATGGAGACAGTTGGTGTTACAGAGGAAGATGCAAGGGATAGGATGAGATGGAGACAGATGATCCACTGTGGTGACCCCTAAAGGAAGCAGCCGAAAGAAGAAGAATTTCACATTACTGCAAAAGTAGTGGCATTACAGTTGTAACGCATTACTGTAACGTTACTGTAACGTGTTACAAAGTAACACATTACTCCTAACACTGCTGGTGACATCATTGCTGTGTAACCCAGCATGGGGTTCAGTGTTAGCTAAGGAGCTGTTTGTTACTTAGTATCCCAAATGCTGTTTAACTTGCCCAATATTTAGTTAATCAGCTGTGCCTGAATTGACAGGGTGTGCCAATGCGGGACAGCTGAGCCAAGGATATCAAGGCTTAAGCTATCTGGATGGGGTACAGATTGCACGGAACTAATGACACTGGATGAACGATTGGGCTATGCGTATAGCAAGATGCAGGAACCTAGTTGTGTCCCATACAAAAAAGTGCCAATCACACGGTGGTTCGGCCCTGAATCTGAAAATGACTACAAAAGTGAAATCATGGCACACTGACTGGGGCAAGTGATGCCTTTGCAAACAAGACAAGGATGAAGAGCTTAAGTCCCCACAAATCACGAACCAGCAAGACCCCAACAAACTGGAGAAGCTTTCTTAAGGATGGCAAAAACAAGACAGCGCTATTTCACTTCCTTGCTGACAAGAGGTCAGCAAGGTTTCTTCTTCCGGCTTTCAGAGAGAGCAGACACATTTCTTCTCCTCTCCCTTCTCCTCCTCCCCTTACTGATCCCAGCTTGCTGTGTCCTGTCTGTGTCTCGCTCTTCTTCTGCTGCACCTCAACCCAAACGGAAAATTATGGAATTGAGCTGGGCTTTAAATGCAATTGACACCACTTTAAAAGAAGATTGGGCCAGGGGGAGCCCATGTGGGGAGACTCATGGGACAATTGGAAACTCATGTGTCTGTGTGATTCGATTGAAGATGTGGAAGACATCTATCTGTTTGGCTTATGATCACAGGATTTCTACTGTTTGGCTCTGGAGTTTCCTGGCATATCGGAAATTAAAGAAGTTGGAAGAGCTGGTCAAAATGCGGACCCGGCGAAGCTCCTTCAACAATTCGACCAGCAGGGGAGTGCACTGATAGCGGCAAATGGTGAACTGATTGGCGAACTGAATCAGAAGGTTGAAAACATCTTGGAGTCGCTGGGTGCTCTCCAGGGAATGATTTTAAAGCCTGTGAATGTGTGATGCACAGAATCGCATGAGAGAGGAAATTTTTATGCTCTAAGTGGACTGTGCTCATCAGGCCTTGATTCGGCGTCCTTGGGAGACTTATTCCTCTAGGAGAAGAGATAAAGCAGAAGGGAGTTTTGGCTTCTCTTAACCCAAACAACTGCTGTTGTACAACAATCTGAACTCTCCAAGGACAGCGTTTTCATGTGACTAACATGGAATTTTACCATCTGACATGAAGAGAGATGAACTCTGTGGACATGTTTATCTATGTTTAGAATACATGGACAGCCGTTGCCTAGGAGACGATTTTTGTTGTGCACCAGTAACTGATACATTCACACTGCACTCACACTGATATCATATGACTGATATACACACACTGGTCTCTCTCTGCTTTGTTAATGTGTGGATCTGTTTGTAACTTGTCTGCTAAGTGTGCATTGAGGGTTTTTTTTTTCTATGTGATCATAATCTTGCTCATTCGAGCGCTATTCTGATAACTATGTTTTTTTCTCTCTGCCCAATGTGTCAGCCCCTTCCCCTCTCCCTCTTTACCCCCACTGCATTAGGCGCCTGTCGGCTGCCGCGTCATTAGTGTGCGCTTAACATGAGCGCACCTAATGTCAAGTCAAATTCCTCGTATGTGTTAAACATGCTTGGCAATAAAGTTCATTCTGATTCTGAGATCTATGAAGCACAGATGAGTAGCAGTCATTGTGACAAAAGGAGAAGCCATCAGCAATACAAAGAACTCCCTAGAAGCTGTGTTCCTGTGCTCTCATGAAGCAGATGCAAATATTTGTGTATTCCAAAGATACAACAAGAGAAGGTAGTAAGTCCCTCATAATCAAAGCCAATGGCACTGATGTACCCATCATTGCAATATCTGTACTACCACTACTACAGCGACTTGGACTTGAGAACATGTGGATCACCTTTGGCCAAGGACTGAAAGTTCCATGGATTTCAGTTCATGAAGTATTTTCTGCAATAAATGGTAAAATGGTAAATGGCATTCACTTATATAGCGCTTTTATTCTCATCTTTTGATGACCAAAGCATTTTACAGATCCTGCTATCCACCCATTCACACACACATTCACACACTGATGATGGCAATAGGGCATGAAAAGGCCAGTGAGATCCTATACTTCCATGCTTTCACTGGCTGTGATGAGGTGTCTGGCTTCTATGGGAAAGGGAAGAAATCTGCATGGCAGACATGGAATATATGTGATGGTGAGGTTTCCAGTACATTCAGCAAACTCAGCCACTGTCCAGTTACAGTTGCTGATGTGGAACTAAAGAAGTTGGAGAAATTTGTAGTCCTTATGTATGACAGATCTAGTGAGACCACTGGTGTAGATGAGGCTAGACTACATATATTTGCCTGCAAGCAGAGACCATATGGTGTCATTCCACAACACAGGCAGGCCTCAACCACATGCAAAGTGTACAGCATACCAGGGCTGGGATCATCTGGGGCCAAGCCACAGTCACTAACCCAGAAGCTAGCAGTCCTGCCAACAGTGGGTGGACACAACGAGGAGATACATGGGACATATGCTGGACAACTATTCCACTGATTGAAGCCAAGCTGCCAGGAACTTACGAGTGTTCCTGCAAAAGACTATAACAGAAAGAGCAAATGCCTCAACACAGGGCTTTGCTGTACTGCACTCTGTAGTTGTTTATGTGAACAGTAGTATACTTATGAATGTTCTTTACTTTTGATTGTCCTAAGTTCACTGTTAAATTTATGAATATGAACTGGTAATTATTATTTTTAATTTATTTGTTATTATTTTTAATATTTTGGGCAGCCACGGTAGAGCAGTGGTTAACACTGTGTCAGCACAGCCAGAAGGTCACGGGATTGATTGTACCCCTGACCATCGTGGGTTCGATCCCACCCCTGACTATCGGTGACCCTTCTGTGTGGAGTTTGCATGTTTCTCCCCGTGTCTGCGTGCGGTTTACTACTGGGTACTGCAGTTTCCTCCCACAGGCCAAAAACATGCAGATAGGTTAACTGGCATCAACTGGGGACTTCTAAATTGTTCTTAGGTATGATTGTGAGAGTGAATGGTTGTCTGTCTCTCTGTTGCTGGCACTGTGATGGACTGGCAATTTGCCCAGGGTGTACCCTGCCTCTTGCCCAAAGATGCTGAGATAGGCTCCAGCACCCCCGCAACCCAAAAAGGATTAAGTGGTAGAAGATGGATAGATGGATGGATTTTGAATATTTTGCACATTAAATTTTGTTGTATTCAAATACTGAATACGTGTACATAGTATATTACAAACCATATTTTATTTTTTAATAAAAATGTGTTTTTTTGTATAAACATTGTTTATTTGTTTCAGAATATGAATAGATGAATCCAACATGCTTAAAAAACATAAGAATTGACACCAAGATTAACTAAACCTGGACAACTACATGCTTTCTTACGCCGAAAATCATTTTTGAATGCCATTTTGGTGGCCATCTTGACAAATGGCAGCCACCTTGGACTTTCAAGTGGCCAATCAAATTAAATTTAACAAATAACCCATAAAGAAAGAACATGCAAAGTTTCACGCTGTACCACCTTTTGCATGATTTTTTCTATTATCCGCTTTGCTAATAGCAGGATTCTGGATGTTTATAATTTGGGGTCAGAGCAGCAACCGATGTTGGTCTGAGCAAACTGGATCACTTATAACCAGTGTTGGGAGTAATGCCACTACTTTTGCAGTAACATGCTATGTAACAAAATTGCTGTTTAAAAATCCAGTAATGCATTACAGTTACTGAAATTTGATAGATGCGTTACTTGCGTTACTCGTTTTATTAATATAGATAGATATTTTTACTGCAAATAAATAGAAACTGACCCTATGTAGCTGACGCAGCTGTCAGTCAACGTAACCTGCTGCAGCCAGCAGCCACAAATGAAGTTTGCTCCTGCTGGGAAAAGATGAAGCTACTTTGTTTGTGTGGAAATAGACAGATCATTTTTCCTTTGTCATGGTTAAGGACAAAAGCATATTGGTGGGTTGCAAGCTAAAGTGCAGTTGAGACCGATTGCAATCTTCAAAAGCGCCTGAGAGCAGCAGCAAGATCTAACAAAGCTAGTACTGTGCTATGCTAACAACACCGTGTTAGTGGATCTACGTTATCTGAACAGCACGGCTGGATTTCAAGCACAGGTATGCATCTGGACAGTTTGTGACCCCAGCAAGAATTAAACCGAGTAATTGCCAGATACGTTGTTACAGAGTGAAGCTCTGATAACAGTCACTTTCAATCAGGACAGCTGAGGACTGTGATCTACTGAAGTTCAAACACATTTACTTGCTACTTGGATAAAGATTATTCAAAATTGGATTTGATCTCCAAAAGGAATTGAGAGACTGGATCATGTTTCTGTCACAGCAGACATTTGGACTGTGGATAATGGACATTTTCTTTGGATCACTGCACATTGGATTAAATTCATAATGTAAAGGTAAGATAAACATGAACAGCTTTATACAGTGTTGTCAACTCACTCTTTTGGAGTGATTCTCACTCTTTTTCCCTCTCTGTCACTCCACAAACACTATTTCTCACTACAAAATGAGGAACTTACCGGCAAGTTTGTGTTGATTTTCTTCAGATTTTTCCCACAATTAGAGCTCTCAAGGCAGGATAAAGCAAACTGAAGCTCAGTCTGAAACAGTTTTCAGCCTGACATTAATAAGCCTGTATATAATCCATTAATTAAATTATCTTGCTATGTGTGCAAGATGATTTAAGTATGTGTTTAAAAGTAATGTGAAAGTTACTTTTCTAAGTAACTAGTTACTTTAATCATGCAGTAAATTGGTAAGTAACTCAGTTACCATTGAAAAGAAGTAACTAGTAACTGTAATTAATTACCATTTTTAGTAACTTGTCCAACACTGCTTGTAACCGCCTCACACCACAGGAAAATCTGACAAGATAATTGATAGGACCACCAAGACTTACTGGAACTTTCTCTACAATTATCACGACTGGCTTTAGTCAGAGTACAGACATGGTTCGCTGACCTTACTCATGCAAACCAGTTTTTCTTTTACAGTTCCTGAATTGTTTCAGTCCTCCAAGTTCTCCGATGAGTACTCAGTAATTTGAAATTCCACAACAATTTCCAGTACTATTTAATGTTAAAAAATGGCATATTTCTTGTAGTGTTGGCCAATGATCTTGCTTCTTTTATTGATAATTTAGACCTGGGACATAAATGTACCCATACCTCCATGGGTGGGAATAGACAGAAATTCTACTCAATTAAAAAATATTGTTAATTTATGACAATGACTCCTGAAATAGTCTCCAAACATAGCTGAGTAAGAAAGTATCTAGAGGCAACAGATCAGTTTGATTCTTTTGAATAATGGCCAAACTGTGTGTCTGAAAAAAAAAAAAAAATGAAATCCAAGCAGTCTACACGTATCCTCAAATATAATCCAAAACCTAAAACAAAAAACAGACAGCAATAAATTAATAATTATTCCTTAGCAAGAACAGAAGAGCAATGATTTCAGCACTGATTGTGATGAAATAAAATGAAACATACTGCTGACATACTCTGATACAGATACAGCAATATGTTTTTGTAAACTACAGCTCTGTTGCTTCTATATAACTGAACAAGTTTTTAAAAACCGTTTTTTAAAAAAGCTGAAATTGGTAAATAAAATGTAACTCAAAGGACCCTGTTATGAAGGTTTACTCAAAAGTACAAAGATCATTTATGGACATGTCCAAGTCCATTTAGCTATGATAATGGCAGGGGAAAAAAAGACACAAAAAGGACAAAAAGGTGGTCCTGTGGTATATATTACTCATATATTCCATACCTACATATGTTAGAGCATGTGGAAATGTTTTAGACGGCATATGTAAGGAACTTCACACCTCGGAAAGGACAAAGGAATCTCACCCGCCGTGTGAAGAACAAAGACGTCCCAGGACGCGGCGGCTGAGACGGACTAGACACCTTCGCCCCCCAAGGCGAGGAGAGGAATTCCCAGCACCTCCCAAGACGAAGGGAGGAGATAACAGAACAATGGGGGATTAAGAGAACGGGGGATGTCGGCTTGTGAATGCATGTCTTTGATGTGTGCCTGTATTTAACCAGCGAGCCTCATTAACGGACACAAATTGGGTAAATAAACTTCCCTGGGTTTTATTGGGGTTGCGTGCGGCACCTAAAGAGGATTTAGACGCTTCCCCTGCAGAATTAGTCTTTGCTCAGCCTATCAGACTCCCAGGCGAATTTTTACCGGAGAACCCGGAACCAGGGCACCTCCCAGTCCCAAGGTTTTTAGGCAGTAACGGACCGGACTCTCTCCACGGTCCAGCTCATCACTCCTTTCCACGAGTTTTTGTTCCTCAGACTTTAAAAAACGCTGAGTTTGTTTTTGTTAAGCATGAAGCTCTAAACCAACGTTACGCCCAGTATACGATGGCCCGTACAGAGTGCTGGAAAATGGTGACAAACACTTTGTGCTTGATTATGGGGATAGAAATGAAACGGTCAGCATTGACAGACTCAAACCTGCCTTCTTGTTGAGAGACGAACCTGCACAGTTGGCTCGAGCACCTCGGCGAGGTAGACCCCCCCAAGGGAAAAGTCTCAGCCCCCAGGCAGGGAACAAATAATCTCTCTCCTTCCTACACTACAGATTCCTCACAAGAAGGTCCCAGCAGGACGCCTAAACCAACCTACAGCAGTTTTGGGAGAAGATTAAAACCCAGACAGCACAGGGACTGATACCAACCACTCCGCAATTATTCATTAATTGTGTTGCAACAGTTTAGGACTGACTTATGATTGTACTATGCTGTTATGTTTACCACTGAACTCTCTTAGGAGCATGGCTACTTGAAAGTTTCTTCTGTGGCAACAGCTGTAACACGTAGTATGTCGTAGTAATTACCCTAGACTGTGAACCTTTCTGTGTCCTTTCCTAGTTGTTTCGGGGGCCTGTGGTATATATTACTCATATATTCCATACCTACATATGTTAGAGCATGTGGAAATGTTTTAGACGGCATATGTAAGGAACTTCACACCTCGGAAAGGACAAAGGAATCTCACCCGCCGTGTGAAGAACAAAGACGTCCCAGGACGCGGCGGCTGAGACGGACTAGACACCTTCGCCCCCCAAGGCGAGGAGAAGAATTCCCAGCACCTCCCAAGACGAAGGGAGGAGATAACAGAACAATGGGGGATTAAGAGAGCGGGGGATGTCGGCTTGTGAATGCATGTCTTTGATGTGTGCCTGTATTTAACCAGCGAGCTGGGCAGAAATCTCTCTCTTTGCCTTCTGCCAAGCTCTGCACCAGATGAGACAAGATAGAAGAGCTGTTCATTAAAAACTCTGTTTTTAATACAAAAATTGCCTCATCATTTCCAGCTCCTCTACAGTCCTAACTTTCTTAGGGTGCACTCACACTGTAGTACGTGTTCCCTACTGACCAAGGTTTGATAAGTGATCGCTGCCTTCTACAGAATGAAACATTTCCCCTGCTTTGGAACAACTGGAATAAATGCAAATGTCCACTCATGTACAACCACATACATGCTAATCGGGGTTAACACTCCAAACTGTACCATGCCAAAATTAACCTTACTATACTGCTTTATGGAGGTGATCGAGGTTTTTTAAAAGAGAAACAGCAGCTCCCCCTTTGAGCTATGGCTCTCTGTGTCTGTGGGCACACCTGTGCACTAGCCTCCCATCACGCACACACGGCTGAGCGTGGGCAGGTTGGTTTTGTCCTGAGGAAACATCGTGCTCATGTTCGAAGTGAAAATGTGCACCAGAGCATCATTCTGTTCCACCTAAACCATTTCAAGGTGGTGTGGGATGAAGTAGTGTCCTCATTTTCTGGCATCACCAGATCACCTGCTCAGTGCTGAAAGTGGTATATTATGCACCTGCAAGTTTTTAAAATGTGCTGCTTAAACAATGATTGATAATGCACCACTGACTTCAGATGTACTTTTTGTTGGTCAAAAGTGCGATGTGCCGGCCTTGCACCCAACTGCACCCCTTTTAAAAGACTCCACTCCTAAAGCATGTGCAAAGTTATTTGTTATTTGGATGATGGGAGGTGCTGCCAGAAATTTCCAAAACAGCTGGTGGAAGATGTAAAGTGGGGTAAATATTTGCGCTTTAGATGGTCATAACAGGGTCCAAAAGTATGACCAAATGTAGTAACTGAGTAAGTACTCAAGTAACAGTAAAAGCTAGTCCACAATAAAATTACTGCCTAAAGTGCAATTTTGTGGAAAAAGTTAGAGTGCATGTAAAAGCGCAATTTGAACCAGTCATTTTCCCACTTCTTGTGGTCGGCCACACCAGCCCAGTATATACAGTTTTTATCAATGCGAGTATGTAACTTTGCATTACTTTGTGCAGGAAATGGTATCTGTTCTGCTTCCTGCATTTGCATCACAGCTGCACGACTGCATTTTAATTTGATAATAATTTGCTAAACTTTTTTTTTAATTAAAAAATGATACAGCCTGCAGTGGTTTTCATGGCTATTATGTCATATATTGTAACTGCTTAGGAAGGCAGTTGTGGTTTGAGTTCAGACCCAAAGTAGCAGGCAGGACTTTGGTGCAAAGATGTTAATTTATTACAAAAACATAAATGAACAAACAAAACACGCAGGGCAGGGGCTGGAAATAACTCAGGAAACTTAAAGTTATAACTCATCGGGATTAACCAGGGAACACACGGGGACCTTGACAGAACAGGACGACATAACGTTAATGACCCAACAATGAACTGAGACAGACATGGACACTAAATAGAGTGACTAATAATCACAGACGCAGGACAGCTGGGAGAACAATGAAGGGCTGAACAGAGCACACATGATGGAGAGTGGCTATGGGTATGGAAAACATGAGGAGCTGGAACAATAGGTAAACAGAAAATACACACAGACCCAGGACCAAACAGGAGATGGATGACACAGGAGACCAAGACAAGAGACTCAGGGGAACACAGAGGGTAATAAATGCAAATGATAAATCATAAATAATTACAAAACCAAATCAAGGGAACACAGAGAAGTTGCAAATGAACATACATAAAGTGTGGGCAAGGACAGAAGGCCAAAGCCCAGATCATAGTAGCCTCCCCCCCTTAAGGGGTGGATGCCAGATGCTCCTACAAAAGGGAACACAGGGAAACACCAAGACAAGTGGAGGGAGGGGGACAAGGTGTGGTGGGAAAAAGAAAAACAAAAAACAGGAATCTTCAGACAATAAACCCAAGGTAGAAAATAAATGTTCATCAGGTGGTCAGCCAAGGTTCCATGACCACCAGCAGGAGGAGCATGAAACATCTGATGGCCTACCAATGTTCATGGCCCACCAGGCAGGGGAACAGAGTACATCGGATGGCCTATCAAAGTCCAAGGACCACCAGATGGGTGAACGCGGCGCCGTGGGAACGCCGAGCTCAGGATCCTTTAACACGGGAGCTAACATGGAAGCTCTTTGCTCAGGAGATGACATCAAAGGGACATTAAACTCAGGAGATAATGACAGAAACTCTTTGCACAGAAGGCAATATAAGAGCCCCAACCTCAGGAGATATCACAGGAGCTTTTTGTTCTAGGGATAACACATAGACTTTAAACTCAGGAGATAATGATAACACAATGATAATGATAATTATAGTGATAATACTTTAACTTCAGGGACAAATGACAACACAGGTGTTTTAAGCTCAGGAGAAAACAACATCGGAACTCCTTGCTCTGGAGAAAATATAGGAGTCCCTTGCTTCTGAGAAAACAAAATAGGAGCTCTATGCTCTGGGGAAAATAATGTAGGAGCTCTAAATTCTGGAGAAAACAACACTGAATCTGTGAGCTCAGCAGATGGTAACAGTGGAGCTCTTTGCACAGAAAATAACATAGAAGTCTCTCACTCTAGAGGTAACAACAGAGGAGTCTTTGCTCTAGAGACAGTACCTGAGAGACCTTCGGTGCAGGGGCTAATTGTGACTGAGGAGTGGCAACCCCACTGGGATATGACTGGGGAGCGGCGACCCCGCTGGGAGATGACTTGGGAGTGCTGACCACACTGGAAGACTGCTGCTGGGAAACATCGACCACAGTGAGTACTGGAGCAGTGATGTGCACCTCAGGGGCTGCTGGAGCAGCGGTATGCACCTCAGAGACTGCTGGAGCAGTGGCGTGCACCTCAGGAACTGCTAGAGCAGTGACGTGCACCTCGGGGACTGCTAGAACAGGTACGTGCACCACAGTGGAAAGAGGCATTGAGGGGTGCTCCTCCATCCCTGATGCAGCCACCTTAGACAGGGAGGAAGAGACACAAGTAGGTGTCAGGTCCACACAACAGCCAGCAGAAGAGCCCAGCAGGGAGAGCTCAGAAGCAGATGGAAACTGCAGCTGGGTCTCCCTACTAGGAGCAAGATAAGCCCTTTTTAGCAATGATGTCATAAATACTAAAAAGAGTACTTGCCTTAACAACTGCTCCTCCACTGGTGAGGACTCCAATGGCACTGTTGCTGGAGAGGTGATGACCACCCCTGAAGATACTGGAGGAACAACAGATGAAGCCCTCTCACACACAGCAGTAGGCAGGGGCACTTGTATAGGAGAGGTGGGAGTCGGTACTGCAACTTGGAAGTGGTGTGGAACCGGCATTGGTGGTTGACTGCGGCATGAGAGCGGCACTGGAGGCATAAGGACAGGCCTAACCACAGCCAAGGGATAGCATGGAACTGGCACTGGAGGCACAATGTGGCATGAAGCCGGCACAGGAGGGTGCTCAAAGTCAGATGAACTCCACAGTGCTGGAGTGAATGCTGAAAAGCGGCGTGATGATGTGCTCTCCTCCAGCTCATGGAGTGGCTGTGGACCCGGAGAGAGGCTGACTGTGGCTGCAGGGCAAGGAGAAGCTGAAGACGTTGGAGCCAGGGGACACTGTCTCATCGACACAGTCTCTGGCGTCTTCAGTGAATAAATCCCTCGCCTGTGGTGTGGCTGCAAGGCTGGTGAGAGGTGAGGAGAAGAGGAGGCCGGAGTCAGGGGACGCTGTGTTGTCGGCGCAAACTCCGGTGTCCCAATTAAATTCCTCACCAACCCACGATATGTCCTGCGGAGGTTGGAGACGGTGGTCAGTAGTCCTGCCAGCTCCAGGTAGCTCTGCAGACCGCGGTGCATCTCCACTATCCCAGCCATGGCGTACATGCTCTCTAGGGCCTCCTCCAGCATGTGGGAGGTACAGGTTTCCGAGACAAAGTCCCGGATAAACTGGACTGCCCACAGCTCATCCACACTGGGACCACCGGCTGCCAACCTGCTTCTGCCTGCTGAGTCCAGGTATGCTGGTGTCATGCTGTCATATTCTGCCCTCCGAGCAGATGAACATTTAAAGGCAGGACTCATGGCGCAGGCAAGAGTAGTGGTGTAATAATGATTTATTAACAAAACTCAAAAGAACAAACAAAAGGCACAGCATGGGGTGCTGGAAAATAACACTAAAGTACAAACGAAATAAACTCACGGGGAAAACTAGAGACACAGGGATACACAGGCTAGAGAATGACAGACAATCACGAAGATGACGCCAGACAGAGCACATGCACAAACTCACATACATAGGGTAACTGATAATAAACTTAATGTCAGATACAGTGGTGTGAAAAAGTGTTTGCACCCTTCCTGATTTCTCATTTGTATGTTTGTCATACTTAAATGTTTCAGATCATCAAACAAATTTAAATATTAGACAAAGATAACACAAGTAAACACAAAATGCAGTTTTTAAATGAAGGTGTTTATTATTAATGGAAAAAAAATCCAAACCTACATGTCCCTGTGTGAAAAAGTGATTTCCCCCTAAACCTAATAACTGATTGGGCGACCCTTAGCAGCAACAACTACAACCAAGCATTTGCGATAACCGGCAATGAGTCTTTTACAGTGCTGTGGAGGAATTTTGGTCTACTCATCTTTGCAGAATTGTTGTAATTCAGCCACGTTGGAGGGTTTTCGAGCATGAACTGGCTTTTTAAGGTCATGCCACAGCATCTCAATTGGATTCAGTTCAGAACTTTGACTCAGCCACTCCAAAGTCTTCATTTTGTTTTTCTTAAGCCATTCAGAGGTGGACTTGCTGGTGTGTTTTGGATCATTGTCCTGCTGCAGAACCCAAGTGCCCTTCAGCTTGAGGTCACAAACAGATGGCTGAACATTCTCCTTCAGGAATTTTTCAGCAGAATTCATGGTTCCATACATCACAGCAAGTCTTCCAGGTCCTGAAGCAGCAAAACAGCCCCAGACCATCACACTACCACCACCATATTTTACTGTTGGTATGATGTTCCTTTTCTGAAATGCTGTGTTATTTTTACGCCGGATGTAATGGGACACACACCTTCCAAAAAGTTCAACTTTTGTCTCGTCAGTCCACAGAGTATTTTCCCAAAAGTCTTGGGGATCATCAAGATGTTTTCCGGCAAAACTGAGACAAGCCTTCATGTTCTTTTTGCTCGGCAGTGGTTTTCATCTTGAAACTCTGCCATGCAGGCCTTCTCTGCCCAGTCTCTTTCTTATGGTGGAGTCATGAACACTGACCATAACTGAGGCAAGTGAGGCCTGCAGTTCTTTGGATGTTGTTGTGGGGTCTTTTGCGACCTCTTGGATGAGTCATTGCTGTGCTCTTGGGGTAATTTGGGGGGGCTGGCCTCTCCCTGGAAGGTTCACCACTGTTCCATGTTTTTGCCATTTGTGGATAATGGCTGACACTGTGGTTCACTGGAGTCCCAAAGCTTTAGAAATGGCTTTATAACCTTTTCCAGACTGATAGATCTCAATTATTTTGTTTCTCATTTGTTCCTGAATTTCTTTGGATCGCAGCATGATGTTTAGCTTTTGAGGATCTTTTGGTTTACTTCATTTTCTCAGGCAGGTCCTATTCAAGTGATTTCTTGAATGAGAACTGGTGTGGCAGTAATCAGGCCTGGGTGTGGCTGGAGAAATTGAACTCAGCTTTGCAAAGATGTGATAAACCACAGTTAATTTATGTTTTAATGGGGGGGCAATCACTTTTTCACACAGAGCCAAGTAGGTTTGGATTTTTTTTACCCTTAATAATAAACACCTTCATTTAAAAACTGCATTTTGTGTTTACTTGTGTTATTTTTGTCTCATATTTAAATTTTTTTTGATGATCTGAAACATTTAAGTGTGGCAAACATACAAAAAAATGACAAATCAGGAAGGGGACAAACACTTTTTCACACCACTGTAGCTGGAAAAACAATCATGGGCAGCAGGTGAGGAAAACAGGACGGGCGGGGCTACACAGACACTCATAGACAGGGGATGCACAGGAGACATGACAATGAACATGCAGGGCACCAATACAGAGAGGGCAGTGGCAAAACATGACTGAACACAATCATAAATTATCACAGAGAGAACAAAGAACGAACACAAGGCGTGGGCATGATCCTAAGATCCTGCCCAGATATGACACATTAAAAGATGTGTAAAAATAAAGCAAGCAAACCCACCCACATTTGAACACCTTACAAACAATGCCAGTAGACATTTGACAGCATGCATTCATCGTGCATGATTCTTTTACGTGTCAGTGGTTCATCCAGTATTACATTCTAATGATAATGATCAGCACTGTACCCACATGTCTACTGATGACAAAGTTAAAATTCACCTTGGTGCTCGGCTGGACCATTCTGCTTTGAGTTTGCATGGGTGAATCAATACTTTATCGATCCTCTCTGGGAGAGTGTGTTTTTTTTTTCTGTCACGTTCCCACTCTGGGGTCAAAGGTAGGCATCATCGACAGAGCAGCAATCCCAAAGCTGGACAGAACCACTGCCTCACTCAAGGACAGTCACTCAGTAAATATTTGAATTGAGCTGCTTCTTTCCCAGGGGGAAAAAGGCATGCTGTTGATCAGGCTAAACTATAACAACTTCAGATTGGAGGCTGAATGTCAGTGGTCATCCCTAATATGGCTTGCAACCCCATACAGTAAACAAAATTTACAATGAGAAGTCGGAGAGAAACTTTGTTTTAATGAGGGAGTAAATACAGAATTCCTACAGCATCAAAATAAACTGTTGGGTGTTTTCATGAATTCAGACGTGATGAGAGGTCACTTCTCAAGTCAAACTCTGGAAATTTCCAGCCAATGTGAAGCATTCTGTGGGTAGAACACCAGAATTTTAAGAGGTTAAACACTGAGCTCCAGCTTTAATCTAATCAATTCACTGCCGGGAAAACACGGACGAGGACAGAGCTGCACATGCATTTGCAGAGCATCACAGATTAAACCTTAAAGCAACAGCATGCAGTTATTGTTTTGTCTCTGAGTGCATGTGCCCCTCCGATGCGCATGGACAGAGTTTTTACTTTTTTGTGGTTTTATCACCTCCACCAAGGAGGTTATGTTTTCAGTGGTGTTAGATGGTTTGTCTGACATCCTGTTAGTGCAGGTTCTCAAAAAACTACTGACCTCATTTCAATGAAATTTGGAGGAAAGGTGGAGCTCTTGTTATTGTGATTACCTACATAGTGTGCTGTTGTTTTTGCCAATGACTTGGCTGTAAAATACCCTCTAACACATTGTGATTACCAACACCAGCATTGTTGCATGCATATGATGCAGTTTATGATTTCCTCACTTTTCTTTTCGGAAACTGTTGTCATTTTGTGGTTGCTTGAAAGTTTGGGTGATTGTTTGCAGCACTGGGATAGCAGCATCTCTCGGGATTTTTCACTACTACTGACACCAACTTTCATCCACAACCAGCATTAGAAGTGGGTCCTGCTTGGGTGCCACATTGATGACTTTCTACACCATGTAAAAAGAAGGCCAGAGGCTGTATCGCCTTCTCAAATCATTTAATATAACACATCCTGTGTATATCTGTGCTTGGATAAGCAGTTGGAAAAATGGATGGATTTATTTATTATATTTATTTATTTATTGAAAATTACAGCCCCTCCTCTTTGTAGTGGAGGGGTCTGAGTGCCTGAATGGTCCCAGGAGCTATGTTGTCGGGGGCAACTTGCCCCTGGTAGCATCTACCAAGGCAAACTGACCCAAGGTGAAGGGCCAGACTAAAAGCGGTCCAGTGGATCTCCATGAAAAATTTTACAACAGGGATCCAGTGTACCCGAAGGAGCCTCATCCAGTCAGCTCACCACCTGCAGGAGGGATCATGGGGATCACGGTGCTATGTGATCCCAGTGGAAGCTTTGGCTACGCTGCTTGGTATGCTACACTGGCGGCCCGGTTCCCTGGACAAGCGGTAGAAGATGGATGGATGGATGGAAATTACAGACTAAATATTGCTGGTTAAGTGTTCAAAAAGGAGGTTCATTAAAGTAAGAATGAACTCATTAAACTAAGCTGTAAAACTACAGATGAACATAGACAGAGGGCTGGATTTGATAGCTTGGAAGCCTAGGGTGAGCTGCTGACCCTCAGTGATAGTGGACCAATGATGCTGGATTTAAGAACCTTTTAAAATCCACATTCATTCAGAACAATTTAAATTTGGCCATCTGACAACATACTTCTTTGCTTTTGTTAGGGCTTTGCTTTCTGTTTATGAGCAGAAGAGCCACACATCTCTCCAGAACCGCAGGTTTCAGACCCCTGTCCTAAATATAGTTCGCATAACACAAACTGTAACTCACATGAGTCATAGCTTTGGTTTCTTTATATGGCATACAATTTTAAAAAAATGACTATGATCATGGGTTTCTTACCTTAATGATTTTCTTTTAAGTGACACAGAGAAGCCATTATCCTGCAATCAAGAGTCAAATCTTAGCTTCTGTCAGCTGATTCCTGCTCTGTTGTCACGGAATTTCTTTGCCATAATTTTGTATAATCCAAAGATAAATTATGGGAGTATTTGTTACAAAAAAAGGAAAAATCCTTGGCTCCAAAAACAGATTTTGAGTACAGAAGGTAATTCAGCCACAATACAAATTTTGCAATAATTCAATCCAAAAACTTCCTTCTAAAAAAAAAATAATATAAAAATCCTTGTGAGTGCAAATTGGTCCCTGTATTGTTCTTTTTCTTCTTCTTCCAGTTCTGCTGGATAAGAGTTTTGCTTTTCTGTTGGTCTCTCTATTGTGTGTACAGGAAAAATGTGAAGTGAAACTGGCAGATCAGCCTGGCTCACACTCAGCTCAAAAACACACACTACTGCATTCCTGCTGGGGGCAGTCACACCCAGGCCTCACCTACTGCTCTGTGTGTGTGTGTGTGTGTGCGTGTGTGCATACCTGTCAAGGCATACCTCATGCCTCCCTTATTGGAGGGGCTTTCACACCTGTACTGAGTACTTAAAAACTGTATTTATCGGCAGATGAAAAAAAACTGAAGCAAAAAAACCCAAACAAAAACCAAACAAACAACAACAATTGCAACATGAACTATTTCAAACATATTTATTCAAATGTACACTTATATGGACACAATCTTGAGCCATAACTTTTTGGTAATGTGAAAATAATAAGCCAAGTAGCACAAAAAAAAATAAATAAAAAATAAAAAATAAATAAATTAAAAAAATAAATGATAATATTAATAATAAATAAATATAAATAAATAAAAAAACAATATTTTTCAAATTTACATTAGCACAAGGTAGATTGCTTAATTTGAAAGTACATAATAAGAATAGTTCTGAATATAGTTCTTAATTGTCAGCTAGATATATACACTTGGAATTAAAGAGTTTTTAATTGTCAGCTTTGTTACACTAATGCACTTGGATGAACTTGAAACAAGAAAATGTTCACTGATGCTGCTTATTATAGTTCCAAGTAGCAGCCTTTGCTGACTCTAGCATTTCTTTTGAAGGCTTGACCTTGAAGCATGGAGTGTCACAATTCATTTTCACTTGCATGAAAGAAGTCAGAGTTTCTGGGAGCATACTTTTTCTGAAGTCGGTGTGAATTTTCCTGACCATGCTGAAAGCCCTCTCACTGTCAGCATTGCTGTGAGGAAGGCAAAGCAGTGCTGAGTACACTTTGAAGAGCTGGGGGAAGTGGGACCACAACTACCAGGACTTACTACACTTCACTACTGCAGAAATTGCAGAAGGTCATCAAAAGCAATCATCATGCTGACCAAAGGTGTCCGCTTCCTGCAAGATAATGCCGGGTTCACAACTTACACGTTGCCCAGAGGGAAGCACAGTCCAGCGGCTATTTAATCCTTCCTCACCCCACTTCCCCTCCCTACCTTACACCATTGACTTCCACCTTTTTCCAACAATGAAGTAATTTTTGAAGGGCAAGCCCTTCCAAGACAATGAAATGCTGATTTCCATGGTCAAGTTGTGGCTTCTGGCACAGCCTGCAGACTTCTACAGGTGAGGTCCCTGCAGCTGCATAAAGCGATAGGAGAAATGTGTAACCCTTGGTGGTAACTATGCAGAGAAAGACTAATAAATGTGCCAAGGTTGAGTCTTCTCAGTCCATGGAAGATGACTCAGGGGAAATCTCTTATGAACAGCCCTCATAAATGTGTAACATTTCTATATTTTAGCTAAATTATATAAAATTGAAAAGCCTGTTTTTTAGTGCCATAGCTCTCATGGAGCAGCATATGCCCTGCTGAATCTGAACAGCGCTGTCAGTCAAAGATGGTGTTTCCCTATTCTCACCTACTGTAAATCATCACCTTCATTGGGTTTGATCTACTGAAAGCTGAAGTTTGATACTTTGTATCCAGTGTGTCTAGGAAGCATGAAGGACTAAAAAGGCGCCGACCTGCAGTGGTGGGTCTGGCTGTCAGGTATGATCTGATGCAGATGAGCGTATTTTCCCTTCTCCAAGCTCGTGTCTCCCATTCTTTTCGGTGACGTCCAGTCCCTCGATTTCCCTTTCCTTCAAGCTTTGTTTTCTTCGCCGGCGGCGCGCTGCATGAAGCCATTTTGAAAATCACAAAAAGACTGCTTAGGTGCGCTCAATGTCGCCAGGCATCGAATTACTGTTCAGTTGATTTTAGGTTCTCTCAATAATTTTTTTTTTCGCTGTATATTTTTCCTTTTGGCGTACAGAAATGGCAATCTCTCAATCCAAGATGGCAGCATGTGTATTGTCTGCTCAGTGTCTCTCTGGATTAAGTTGTTTTTAATGGATTTTATTGCATTTAAATCTCTTTTTATAAGTTGCAGTTGATATTTTTATTGAAATCCCTTTATATGTTTTAAGTAAATTGTGGACTTTTAATGAGTTTAATGACTTTTAACAAGTTTAAAGAATACTGCTACCACCCTTGAGTGCGGCTAACAGGTCTGGGCCTGTGCCCAGGACGAGTTGGTTGGCTGGGCTTGTGGCATTCCCCTGGAGAGGTGGCTGGGAGGCTTGTGCTCCTCCTGGGGGCTGAACTGGCTAGCTTAGGACTGCAACACCTCCCTGGAGACTGGGCTGGGAGGCTGATACTTCTCCTGGAGCTGAGCTAACTAGCTTGGGCCCACAACATCCCCCTGGAGATTGGGCTGGGAGGCCTATACTCCTCCTGGAGCTGAGCTTACTAGCTTGAGCCTGCAACATTCCCCTGGAGACTGGACTGGGTGGCCGATACCCCTCCTGGAGCTGAGCTAACTAGCTTGGGCCTGCAACACCTCTCTGGAGACTGGGCTGGGAGGCCTACATCTCTCCTGGAGCTGAGCTAACTAGCCTGGGTCTGCATCATCTCCCTGGATACTGGGTTGAAAAGCCTGTATTCCTCCTGGAGCTGAGCTAGCCAGCTTGGGTCCGCAACATCTCCCTGGATACTGGGCTGGAAGGCTTATATTCCTCCTGGAGTTGAGTTAACTAGCTTGGGCTTGCAACATCCCCCTGGAGACTGGGCTGGGAGGCCTACATCTCTCCTGGAGCTGAGCTTACTAGCTTGGGCCTGTAATATTTTCCTGGATATTGGGTTGGAAGACCTATATTACTCCTGGAGCTGAGATATCTAGCTTGGGCCTGCAACATCTCCTTGCAGTATTTATTTCTTTTAGTATTTCTTTTAGTATAAGAACTTTTAAGCTGCTGATGTGCAGAAAGTGGAGGACAATGGCATTTTTTATTACTTTAATATGCTTATTGACAGCCTGGAACACGAGATCAAATAATGTTCCCTGGGTGAGTACTCATGCCAATGTGTTGTGTTTTTGGGACACTTACTATAGTGGCACTGATTTTAATGTTGTTTATGAGCAATCGCAGACTCATTTGGCCTGGGTCATAGATTCCTGGACAGAGGTACCAAGGGAATTACTTAAACTTCAAAATGTTCTTACTTTATATGACCTCACATTTTTGCTCAATGAAAAGAATCGCCTGGCTTCAATATGAATGAATGAATGAATGAATGAATGAATGAATTTATTTCGGATAATACAGTACAGGTTGAAGAAACTGTATAATATAACAACAAGGTCAAATTAGACAAAGACTCCTTCTACTAAACAATTCCACGTGAGTTATCCGAAATGGGTGATGGCTGAAGCCGCAGCTTATATTGCCCACCCATATTCCATCCAAGAATTCAAAGAAAAAAGAGTAAACAAGACAAGAGTGATTACAATTTAGAACAAAGCTAAGACAAAGTGTGACTGAGAGAAAAAAAAAAAAAAGAAAAAAAAAAGAAAAGAAAACTAAGCTAAGCTAAGTTAAGTAGTTACTATTCGAGACAAATCTAAGACAGAATGTCACAGAGAGAAAAAAAAAAAAAAACTAAGCTACAACACAACACAGGCTGGAAATGTCAATCCTTATGTGAGTTTACATGTCGTCTTGTAAATATGTTTGGAGTATTTCTTCCTTTAGTTTTTGTTTAAATTGTCCAAGCGTTGTACATGATTTTAATTCAGGTCCAAAATCGTTCCATAATCTGACTCCTTGCACTGAAATACAGTGTTGCTTGGTGGTTGTTCTCACTGTAGGCTTTTGAAATATACATGTTCCTCTGAAGTGATATCGTTTCTCCCTTGTTTGGAACAACTTTTGGATATTTGCAGGCAGTGATAAATTCTTCACTTTGAACATTATTATTGCAGTTTTAAAGTCAACCAGATCTTTCAACTTGAGAGTTTTTTGTTTAAGAAAAAGTGGGTTTGTTGGTTCCCTGTAAGCTGCTTTGTTTATTATTCTAATAGCTCTCTTTTGAAGCATAAAGACTGGATATATGTTTGTTTTATATGTATTTCCCCATACTTCATTACAATATGTCATGTATGGGAGTATTAATGAATGATACAAGGTGTATAGTGTGGGTTGATTCAGCAAATATTTCACTCTGTGTAATATTGCAATTGATTTGGAGACTTTACCTTTAATATAATTAATATGTGACTTCCAACACAGTTTGTTATCAATTATTATTCCAAGGAATTTGGTTTCAGATACCCTTTCAATCTCTACACCATTTACACTGAGTTTGGGTACTGGATTGTTGTGATGGTTGTTAAAGACTATAAATTTTGTCTTACTTAAATTGAGCGTTAATTTGTTTGAATCAAACCACGTTTAAGCTTTCCTAATTCCTTCCTGAGTGTATCCAGAACTTGTTCCAAATTGTTTCCACTGCATAGCAGATTAGTGTCATCGGCAAACAATATTAAGTCCATTTTTTCTGAGACTTTACATATATCGTTTATATACATATTGAATAATAATGGTCCCAAAACTGAACCCTGTGGGACTCCACAGGTGACCTTCAGCAACTCTGAGTTTTTGTTGCTAACACATACATACTGATATCTATTCTTTAAGTAACTACTTAACCAGGACAGTGCTACACCTCTAATACCAGAATTTTGTAGTTTCTTTAATAATAAATTATGATCTACTGTATCAAATGCTTTTTTTAAGATCTAGGAATACTCCAACTGAATACTCTTTATTTTCAATGGCTGTTGATATTTTTTCTGTAAATTCCATTAGGGCATATGCAGTTGTCCTCTTGTGTCTGAACCCATATTGCTGCTCACATAATAAATCATTCTTCAGTATGAAGTTGTCAATTCTCTCATAGAATATTTTTTCAAGTATCTTGGAAAATTGTGGTAATAGTGAAATTGGTCTATAGTTTGAGAGTTCCCCTCTATCGCCCGTCTTGTATATTGGAATTACTTTAGCTATTTTCATTGCATTGGGAAATATACCTGATTGGGGAGACAGGTTGCAGATATACGTCAGTGGTTTTACTATGCATTCGATAACAGTTTTGACTAGTAGCATGTCGATACCATCACAGTCAGTAGATGTTTTACTTTGAACGATTTAACAATTTCAATGACCTCTCTTTCGTCTGTGTTCTTATGAAGATGGAGTCTTTTACAGCAGTGTTATTGCATATTGTATCACCTGTTGGCACCGTAGTGGGTATTTCTCGGGCCAGTTTAGGTCCAATGTTAACAAAAAAATTATTAAATTCATCTGCAGGTGAAGCGATATTCACACTCTGAGTCGTTTTATTATTTTTTGGAATATTAGTTGGGTAGCTTGTATTTCTGCTTTTATTTCCAAGGATACTGTTGAGTATTGTCCATGTATTTTTAATATTGTCTCTGTTTTTCTCCAGTTCTTTACTGTAATAGTCTCTTTTAAGATAAGATAAGATAAGATAAGATAAGCCTTTATTAGTCCCACAACGGGGAAATTCCAGGATTGCAACAGCACAGGGATAGCAACACTCAGAGCAACAATCAGAAGGCAAGAAAAAAAACAAGCAAGCAAGAGCAGCTAATATACATATGTACATATTACTATAAAATATATATATACACACACACTACATCTTATTATATATGTTAACTTATTTTTGTATGTTTTATACCGCTGCTCTGCTTCTTTTGTTCTTTTCTTTAGGAAAGCTTTATATAATGAATTTTCTTTTTACACGCCTTTTGTAGTCCTTTGGTTAACCATGGCTTATTAGCAAATTTGTGTTTAAGCTTTTTTATTACTAATGGGCAGTTTTTTTTCATAAAGAGTGGTTACAATGTTATAAATGTGTCATAGGCTTCATTTACATCTGATACATAGACTTCTGTCCAGTCTTGCTTCAGCAAGTCCTCTTTAAGAGAACTGATTGCATTTGGTGATTTGTGTCTGAACGATTTTGAAGTTTTTTCTGCGTTGGGCCCCGTGTGGCCATGGATAAGTGCAAAGGTTGGCAAGTGGTCACTTATATCATTTATCAATAATCCACTTTCTATTTTCTTATCAAAAACATTGACAACAGGTTGTCAATAAGTGTAGCAGAGTGAACTGTGATTCTACTGGGATGTGTTATTGTGGGATATAGACTCATGCTGTACATAGAGTTCATGAACTCTGTAACTACATTTTGTTGATGAGGATTCAGTAAGGTCAATATTGAAATCTCCACAAATTGCTACCATTTTCTTACTAGTAATATTATTGTACAGCTCGACTAATTTATCTCTGAATGTCTCAATGCAAGTTCCCGGCGTTCTATATATGCAGCTTATGATTAGATTTTTTGTTTTGTCTAGGTCAATCTCAACAGTAACACATTCCAAAATCCCTGGTAGTGCTGAGGACATTTCATTTACAAGCTTACACCTGTACAGGTCATCAATATACAATGCAACACCACCACCCTTTTTTTGAGTTCTGTTAATATAAAACATCTGATATCCCTCTATTGCCATCAGGGGAGCCTGTTCTTTGTTAAGCCAAGTTTCAGAGACTGCAATAGCTGTGAATTTTCTGTCTAGCTGTTTTAAATAGTCCTGAATCTGTGGAAAGTTTTTGTTAAGACTTCTGCTATTGAAGTGTATTATTGACAGTTTACCATCTAATTGCATTTGACTTTTGAATTGTTTTTCAGTGTAATATTCACAGTGGTTATGAATATTGTTGAAAAAGTGGTTATCAGGATCAATATCATTCTCCATCTCTTGTGGTTTATGTTCAGCATAATGGTATGTTTTCAGAGTTTGAGTTTCCTCATTCTGTGTCAAATGACTTGCTCCAACTGGGGATAATTGATGTCTCTTGAGTCGGTCATAAGTTTTTGTTTGCTTTGGTTATTTTTATTCAAGTACTTTGGCATGGTGTATCAAAGAACTATTTTATCGTGTGTATGAGTATGGATTATCATTGGCTCGTAATTTTCTAATCAGTGTTCATCTGTATTTATCTAAGTCAGTATACAAAAATTCTGCTTCAAAATGTGATGTGAAGCAAAGATTGGTGATTGTCCTACTTTTATATATCTGGAACTGTGCAACCAAACCCTGGACCTGATCTGCAATGTATCCAGACTCCTGCTGATTTTAAATCAATGTCTGGTCTCCAAATTTATTCATCTTAATGTGCGCAGTTTACTTCCTAAAATGGACATGGTCAAAATTTGGATTAGATCAACTGATCCGGATGTTGTGATCATCTCTGAAACATGACAAAAGCTGTCACAGATGTTGATATTAGTATAAATGGATACAATGTCTTCCGTACTGACAGGCCTAAAAAAAGGCGGTGGTGTAGCCGCCTATGTTAAATCAAGATTTGATGCTTCAATTGTCTTGTCTAAATCCATTTCTAAGCAGATGGAGTTTCTGGCCTTGAATATGGAAATAGCCAAATCCCTTTCCATAACTGTTGTTGGTTGTTATAGACCTCCATCTGCCACCACGGAGGCAATCTATCCTTAAGGCATCTTTTGTCCAAATTAAACTACAATGAGCTTTTAATAGCAGGAGACTTCAATTGGATTGGTTAAACGTAGCTTCTGAAGAATTTAAATCTTTCTGTGGACTCTGTAAATTTTAGCTAGTTGATTAACTATCCAACTAGGCCAAATATTAAAGTCTGAAAAGTCACTTTGATTGATTTCAATTTTAACAAATGCTCCACATAAATTTTCATCTGTGGGTGTTTTCTGCCATGATTTGAGTGATCATTGTGTTGTTGCAGTGTGCAGAGATACAAAAATCCCCAACTGTAAACCGCGCATTATTTTCAAGCGGAATTTGAAGAAATTTAATGAACGAGCTTATCATCATGATTTGTCCTTGGTTAATGGGAACATATAGACCTGTTGCCAGACGTTGAGTTAGCGTGACTTTCTTTAAAGAAAACTTTGAGAAAATCTGTAAATAAACATGCTCCTAGAGGGAAATTCAGAGTAAAGGGGCGTGAAAACCCCTGGTTTTCTCCAGAACTCGTCTGATGCCATTTATCAGCGTAATGTGGCTTGGGCCAAAGCCAGGAAACTGATACTGCCAGTGATTGTCCATTTTTAGACAAATGAGAAATAAATGCACTTTTTTTATTAAAAGGCTAAATCTGAATATTATTTATCTGTCATAACTGAGAGTCTTAATAATCCACAGAAATTTTGGAAGTGATCAAAGGTTTATCTGTGAACAAAAGCTCTCAGGTTCTTCCTACTTTTGTTTTAAATGGCTCAGTCCCAGTTTATGATAGAACTGAGGTTTTAAATTGCTTCAATAAGCATTTTGTGTCATCTGGTTTTCTGTTTAACTCTACAGGAGCTGCATCTGTGGCCTCACTGTACTAATTCCCAATAGTTTTTTTGGAGAATCTTTAGACTTGTACCTTTTACTGTACAGCAAGTTCATAAGCTCTCAAAACTTTGAATCACAGAAAACCTCCTGGACCAGACTTGATAGAGCCTTACTTTTTAAAAATGGCTGCCGATTTTATTGCACAGCCTCTTACAGTACTTTTTAATTTATCAATTGAAAGCAAAGAGATTCCTGTAGTATGGAAGTCAGCTTTTGTGGTTCCTCTCTTAAAAGGAGGTGACCCAGCAGTTTTAACTAACTACAGACCAATATCAAATTTGTGTGTCTTGTCCAAGATTCTTGAATCTCTCGTGTGTGATCAACTTAAAGAGTTTTTATACTCAAATGAACTTCTTTCAAAACTGCAATCGGGCTTTAGAAAAAAGCACAGCACTATTACTGCTGCTACAAAAGTGGTCAATGATATACTTGTTGCTCTTGATAAAAAGCAGCACTGTGCTGCATTTTTCATTGATCTGTCAAAGGCTTTTGACACTGTGGACCACACAGTTTTAAAGCAAAGACTCATCAGTTTTGGACTGTCGGAACATGTAGTCTCCTGGTTCGCAAATTATTTGAGTGACAGGACCCAGTGTATTAAATATGATGGTTTGTGTTCTGAAATTGTCAGTGTCCACAAAGGGGGTGCCACAGGGTTCTGTATTAGGACCCCTCCTATTCATTATGTACATTAATGATCTAGGACAAAATGTGTCTGATGCTAGTTTGCATTTTTATGCTGATGACACAATTATTTACTGCTTTGGCTCCTCCCCTGCTAATGCTGTTGCTTCTCTGCAGAAAGCTTTTAATGTGGTGCAGCACACACTTCTGCAGCTAAAACTAGTCCTTAATGCTGACAAAACTAAACTGATGTGGTTTTCAAATTTTAGGAAGAGTCCACAAATTTTTCCCACAGTGTCCACTTTTGAGGGAAATGAAATTGAGGTGGTTCACTCGTACAAGTATCTTGGTATCTTGCTTGATGACGCTCTGACTTTTAAGCCCATGTTGAAAATCTTGTGAAGAAACTTAAACTGAAACTGGGTTTTTTATTTCGAAATAAATGTTGTTTTTCTTTTGAGGTTAAAAAGCGTCTTGTTACTGCAACTTTTTTATCTATTTTAGATTATGGAGACCTCTTGTATATGAATGCTTCAGTTCAGTGTCTGAGTAAGATTGACTCTGTATATCATGCTGTTTTGAGGTTTGTTACAAACTGTAGAGCCTTGACCCATCACTGTGAACTGTATTCTAGAATGGGATGGCCCTCTTTGTCCACCAGGAGGTTGACTCACTGGTACATTTTTATTTACAAGGCCATGCTTGGACTGTTGCCCCCTTACATCTGTAATTTGATCACACTGAGAAGTGTTGATTCTTATGGTTTGAGTTCTAATGATCATTTGTTGCTTTCTGTTCCATTTGCCCTTACTGAGCTGGGAAAAAGAGCTTTCATGTTCTCAGCCCCCTCTACATGGAACATGTTGCAAAAAGACTGGAAACTAACGGAACTTGTTTCATTGAACGACTTTAAATCCAGATTGAGAACACTTGAGACGGCCTCACTAATTTGTAACTGTTTATTATGATTTGTATGTCATTGTAAGTGTATTTGTGATTTTTTTTGCTGCCTCTTGGCCAGGACTCCCTTGAAAAGAGGTTTTTAATCTCAACGGGTTTTTTTCCTGGTTAAATAAAGGTAAATAAATAAATAAAATACGCCCGTATTTGCTAAAATTGCATTTTCCCCGTATTAAAATACGGTGAAACCGTATCACTTGACAGGTATGGTGTGTGTGTGTGTGTGTGTGTGTGCCAGACCCAGGGGCGTAGCCGGGGGGGGGGGGCTGAGGGGGCTGCAGTTCAAGCAGAGAAGCCCAGACTTCCCTCTCCCCCGCCACCTGCTCCAGCTCTTCAGAGAGGATACCAAGGCGTTCCCAGACCAGCTGGGAGACATAGTCTCTCCACCGAGTCCTGGGTCTGCCCCGGGGTCTCCTCCAGTGGGACGTGCCTGAAACACTTCAAGTGGGAGGCGTCCAGGAGGGCATCCTAAACAGATGCCCATACACCTCAACTGACTCCTTTCAATGTGGAGGAACAGCGGTTTCTACTCTGAGCCTCCTCCCGGATGACTGAGCTCCTCACCCTATCTTTGAGGGTGAGTCCAGCAATCCTACGGAGAAAGCTCATTTCAGACGCTTGTATCCGCGATCTCGTTCTTTCGGTCATTACCCAAGCTCGTGACATAGGTGAGAGTAGGATGGTAGATTGACTGGTAAATCGACAGCTTTGCCTTAGAACTCAGCTCCCTCTTCACCACCCCAGACCGGTACCACCGTCCGCATCACTGCAGATGCTGCTCCAATCCGTCTGTCGATCTCTCGCTCCATTTTCCCCTCACTCGTGAACCAAGACCCAAGATACTTAAACTCTCCACTTGGGGCAGGAGCCTTTCCCCAACCCAGAGAGGACAATCCACCTTTTTCGGCTGAGGACCATGGAGTCGGACTTGGAGGTGCTGATTCTCATCCCAGCCGCTTCACACTCAGCGGAAGACCATCCCAGCAAGAGCTGTAGGTCATTGCTGGATGAAGCCAGCAGGACAACATCATCTGCAAACAACAGAGATGAGATCTGTGGTCACCAAGCATGACCACCCTCCATTCCCTGGCTGCGCCTAGAAATCCTGTTCATAAAAATTATGAACAGGATCGGTGACAAAGGGCAGCCCTGGCGGAGTCCAGGGCTGACAAGCTGACAAAAAGACATATAGAGCAAAATGCAGGACAAACACAGAAAGGACAGTGGCTGCAAATATGGGAAACATGAGGTTGGAACAATAGGTAAACAGATATGCACACAGACCCAGGACCAGACAATCGATGAACACAGAAGACAAAGACAGGGGACTCAGGGAAACACAGAGGGCAATAAATGCACAAAATAATCATAAAAGAACACAGAAAACAATAAATAACGTGTGGGCTTGAACCAAAGTTCAAGCTCAAACTATAACAGTTGTCTGTCACCTTTAGACTATTCACAGAAGGGGCAAAAATAAACTGCATCGAGTGGAGGTTTCTGCACACATGCATGGTGGTACCACCTACAGCAGTTGTCACAGGCAACCTGAAAAATGTGAAAAACATAGAACTCTTAAATTATAGAAGTTTCATTCAGTTTATCACAATGAATTTCTCATGTTACTGTGAGTGTTCTTTCCACAATACATGTATATTTCTATGTTGAACACCTGATAAAGGTATTGTCAGACTTAGTCGTGGAAATAATATTTCATGATGACTACTGTAGCTGTGTAAGCTGCAAAGTCTGTGACAAATTCCTGATAGAACATTACACATTGAAAGTCATCTGTGTCCTGAAATCCTCAGTAATGACACAGATCCTTAAGTTTTTCTATTAAAAGAAAAGACAAAGCATAAAAAATAATATTGTCAGATATCTATACTTGCAGCACCTGTCATTCAACACTATGCAGTTCTACAAGAAAGTCATTAACCCATAAGAACCCAGACCTCTTTCTCCTTCAAAGAAAATTATAGGAGTCTGGGTTCTTCTGGGTTAAAATAAAGATGCGTTAAAGTCAACAGACCGGTTTCTTGGAGAAGAGTGGTGGCAATATCCACTGTCATGGCGTTAACAGCTTTATAGTCACTTGCAAATGTGAGGCCCTTTCCTTGTAGTATGCCTTCAGCAAACTGATTGGAGAAATAAGAAATTAATTAGTGTTTAATTATATAACAAAAAGACCTAAAAATTGAAACTGTTCACCATTCATGCACATCACAGAACAGGTGCATCTCAGTGAATTTGAATATCAAAAAGTTAATTTATTGCAGTAATTCATTTCAAAACACGAAACTCAGATTCATGACACACACAGTGATACATTTCAAGCGTTTGTTTTTTTTTTCATTTTGATGATTATGGCTTACAGCTAATGACAACCCAAAATTCACTTTCTCAAAAATTGATTACTTAACAGCACACAAAAAAGAGGATTTTTAAGACATATGCTTGTCTACTGAAAAGTATGTCCAATCCTTTTGTATGAATTACTGCATCAGTGCGGGTGTGTCATGGAGGCAGTCAGCTTGTGGTACTGCTGAGGTGTTATGGAAGCCCAGGTTGCTTTGATAGTGACCTTCAGCTTGTCTGAAAGATGGGTCTGTGCTCCTCATCATCCTCTTGACAAATACCCCATAGATTCTCTATGGGTTTTAGGTCAGGCGAGTTTCTGGCCAATCAAGCAGTGATACCACCAGTGATACCTGGCTTTGATACTTTTTTCAGTGTGGGCAGGTGCCAAGTCCTGTTGAAAATGAAATCAGCATCTCCATAAAGCTTGTTAGCAGAGGGAAGCATGAAGTGCTCTACAATATCCTGGTGGAAGACTGCTCTGACTTTGGACTTGTTAAAACACTTTGGATTAACACCCATAGATGACATGGCTCCCCAAATGATCACTGACTGAAAACTTCACACTGGACCTCAAGCAACTTTGATTCTGTACCTCTTCACTCTTTCTTCAGAGTCCAGGACCTTGATTTCCAAATAACAAGACCTGGTGCCTGAGCTATGTCATCTGCTGGTGTTGGTCCCACTGTGTTTTAACAAGTCCACAGTCAGTGCAGCCAGGAAACCCACAGGAACCAAACAAAATTTGAGCGCTTCATGCTTACTTCTGTGACAAGCTTTATGGAGATGCTGATTAGTTTTCCCAGCAGGACTTGGCACCTGCCCACACTGTCAAAAGCACCTAAACCTTGTTTAATGACTATGGTATCACCGTGCTTGATTGAACAGTAAATTGCCTTACCTAAACCAAGAGAGACTCTATAGGGTATATGTCTAGAGGAAGATGAGACAGCAGACTCAGTAATGCAGACAAGTTCAAGGCCGCTATCAAAGCAACCTGGGCTTCCATAACACCTCAGCAGTACCAAAGGCTGATTTCCTCCGTGCAATACCGCATACATGCAGTAATGAGTGAGGTGTTAATTTTTTGTAAAAAAGCACTGTCTTCATCCTCTAAATCAGTGTGTTTGCCCTTCAGTGCTGTAATAAGAAAGGGTCCCATGAAATCACCCTCCAACTTTCCCCCTTTGCGCTGTTGGGCTCGGATGTTTTGGAGCCACACTTTGTCCCCTACAACAAAGTTGACTCTATTCTTCACTGAACAGAGTCCCCGCTGTGTGGCAGCTTGCGATTTGGACATATTATCCAAGGCAACAGCCCGAATGTCATCCAGGCATTTTATGTCCGCAGAACCAGTTTCCTTAGCTACAATGTTCTCAACACTGCTGTCCACCTGTAAACAAACAAAAAAGAGATTGATTACCTTACTTTGTAGAACACAGAGAAAACTGACATTCATTCTTTTTGAAGTGATGAAACATAATTTTGCATTACCACAAACCTGATATTTTTCAGGGATCTCAAAAGGTTCCCTCACCTCTCTACTGAACATTAAAAAGAAAGGTGAATATTTTATTGTGGTTTGTGTTCTGGTCCGCAAACCAAACATTACAGCATCCAAATAGTCATCCCACATGTGTGGCCTCTCTCCAACAAGCTTGCACAGAGCCCTGAAAAGGTATTTGGTGTTTATGATTTCAAAACTATTTAACAATGAAGTTAATGAATGACAGTTTTAGCCTTGTGATGCAATCCTGTCTTTACCTTTGAATAGTTCCATTCATTCTTTCCACCAGTCCATTGGTCTGGGGATGATATGGAGCGCACAAACTTCTTCCTATGCCTAGTTTGACACAAACACTTCTGTTAATCTGTAAGACATGATTTAAGAAAATTCCACGACATAAAATTCTCTTCAAGGAGACATCCAAAACCAAAATAGTAAATCCAGCATTACTGCATTAACAAATTCTGATCCCTGGTCCGTGAGCAGTCTCTTGGGAGCTTCATACTGATAAACAAACTTCAGTATTTGATCTGTGACCTCCTCTGCTTTTTTGGATTTGATCGGGTATGCTTGTGGCCACTTTGTGAAATAGTCAATGAATGTGCAAATATACTGGTAACCATTTTTTGTTGTGGCCAGCTTCCCTACTAAATCCAGACCCACTAACTCAAAGGGTTGTGTAACTTGAAAAGTAAGACATGGTTAGAAGGATGGAAATTAAGTTTCTGAAAACAAACATTCAAGTCATCATCAACAGCATTTGATGATTATACATATACCTTTACAGGGGTGTACTGGACCTCCTGCTTGACTGGATGATGAGCTGCCTGGCACACTTCACATTCTGATACCTGAACAGACAAAAGTAGAAATTAATATCAAATTCAAAAGTTAGGCAAATAAATCTAGGGATTTAGGTATTGGGAGTCAGGTATTGAAATCTGAGACATTTAGCAAGCTTGAATATTATAGCTTTAATATTTCTCATATTCAAACAACCATCATTAAACTTCAACAGAGTTAAACATTTCACTAACCACTTTGCCGGGTTGCAGCCTTCCGAGGGCAGAAATTCCTTGCAGGCTCTTACAATTTTTTTCAGTTTTGATTTGTTTAAATTTGTTCATTAATATCTTACCTTGTTTAACCTTTCCCAACTCCTAAAGCTAAACTCTTAAATTTTAACCTTTTTAAATGGTAAAAGGTCTGCCAAGTCTTACCTTTTATTTATAATTTTAAATTCCCTCTCATGTAAAATAACATTGGCATGACAGCGAGAACAGGAAGTGAACCAATGACCCTCTGATCAGAGGTCAGCAAGTATTCTACACCTGCACCACAGACGCAGTGGGCTTGAGGTGATCTGAAAAGGTTTTGTCAGATTTTCAACTCTTGTGTATCTGTAGACACTTCGTATAGGGATACAGCTTCCGTATATGTAGACACTCCCATAAATGCATGATTTCTATTAAATTGCGGTTTAATGTAATCTATTTTTACTACATTCACATTAATGCCAACAAGGAGATTTTGGACCAGTAATATTGCAAAAGTGCTTCCTTTTGACTGACATTTTAACCACTTTTACAAAAAGCTATGCAGCACTGTGACTCAAGACAAAATACTTCAAATATATTACTAAGAATTCAGTGCTGCTGAGAACCCAGTTCTTTTTCATTATTAATATACACATTCTTACCCATTTGTCAATGTCTTTGGTTATTCCAGGCCAGTAAAAACACTTGCAAATGGCGTCTCTTGTTTTTTCTGTCCACAGTGTGCTCCAGTTGGACTTGCATGAAAGTCTAAAAACACTTTATTTGCTTCCTCAGCTCCACGTATCACCTTAATCCCTCTTGTTCCTTTGATGAAATAAAGTAGTCTTCCTATAAGACATATCACAAAATTAACAAATTCTTAACAGTCTTGTAACAAGAAAGAAATTTTATATATACAGTATACTGTATATATATATATAATATAGATAGATAGATAGAAACACACACACACACACACACGCACACACACACACAGATTGGCTATAAAAAGTCTATACACCCTTGTTCAAATGCCTGGTTTGTGTGATGTAAAAAAAAAAAATCAGACCAAAATAAATAATTTCAAAGGTTTTCCACCATTAATGTGACCTATAACCTGTACAACCCAATTGAAAAAATGAAACCTTTTAAGGGGAAAAATAAAAAATAAAAAACTGAAAATAACCTGTTTGCATAAATATGCACACCCTGTTATAGCTGTGGATATGGCTGTGCTCAGAATTAACCAATCACATTCAAGCTCATGTTAAATGGGAGTCAGCACACACCTGCCACCATTTAAAGTGCCTCTGATTAACCCCAAATAAAGTTCAGCTGTTCTAGTAGACTTTTCCTGACATTTTTGTAGTCACATCTTACAGCACAAGCCATTGTCCACAGAGAGCTTCCAAAGCATCAGAGGGATCTCATTGTTCAAAGGTATCAGTCAGGAGAAGAGTACACAAGAATTTCCAAGGCATTAAATATACCATGGAACACAGTGAAGACACTCATCATCACGTAGAGAAAATATGGCACAACAGTGACATTACCAAGAACTGGACATCCCTCCAAAATTGATGAAAAGACAAGAATTTTTTTTTTCTTTTCTCTCCCGGCGCCACACGAGTAGGCTGCCCTTTGCAACAGCGGCTCGATTCCGAGTCTTTTTCCCTTCCTCTCTCTTTTTGATCCGTCTTTTTTCACTCCACTTATATCACGGACACACAGATCGTCCCAAATGTCTCCTGAGCTAGTGGACGGAGCCACTGCTTATAGCAGGATACGATACAGCAGGGAAGAGCTGCTAGCATTCAACCGCCACCCGGTCCCATTGGAAAAACTCGATATACCGAGAGAACTGAGGCGAAAACGCCGCGGCTGCCGGGCTGGAGTAAGGCGGAGGACAAAAAATATAAGGTACAGACCCTCGCTTCCATCTATTGTCATGGGAAATGTACGATCAATACTGGGAAAGGTAGATGAGCTAGCAGCTATCTCCCGTTACGATAGCACATACCGGGAGTGCTCTCTCCTTTTGTTTACTGAGACGTGGCTATCTGAACTAGCAGCAGATGCTAACATTGAGCTGGAGGGTTTTCACATGATACGGGCTGACCGAACACCAGACAGTGGCAAAGCAAGGGGCGGTGGAGTGATAATGTATGTTAATAAGAACTGGTGCAGACCGGGACATATCACTGTTAAACAACGACACTGCAGCAAAGACATTGAGTTGCTAGCTGTTAGCATGAGGCCTACATATCTCCCGAGAGAACACTCACACGTGATCTGCATTGTTGTTTATGCAAATCCGACGGCGAACGCTGGGACAGCGCGTGACGTCATCCATTCAGTAACCAGCAGGCTGCAGACTGAACACCCAGATGCTCTTCTCCTCATCTCAGGCGATTTCAACCATGTTTCACTATCTCCCATTCTACCCACGTTCACCCAGTATGTCACATGCCACACTAGAGACAATAAAACACTGGACTTATTCTACGCAAACACTAAGGAGGCGTACACCTCATCACAACTCCCCCCACTCGGGAGATCGGACCACAACTTGGTTCATCTCCGGCCGGTGTACAAACCCCTAGTGCACAGACAACCTCCGGCCATGCACACTGTGGAGTTATGGTCTGAGGAGACAATGGACACTCTAAAGGGCTGTTTTGAAGCCACCGCCTGGAAGCAGCTCTGCGATCCACATGGTGAGGACATCGATGGCCTCACTCACACCTTCACGGGCTACCTCAACTTCTGTGTGGACAAATCCGTTCCCACCAAGACCATACGGCGTCACTCAAACAACAAACCCTGGATCAACCCTGAGATAAAAACACTTCTGAGAGAGAAGAAGAGGATCTTCAGGTCGGGGAATAGGGAGATGCTGAAGTCCGTACAGAGGGAGCTGAGGAGAAAGATCAGAGTAGGCAAGGACAGCTTCAGGAAGAGGATGGAGGACAAGCTGCAACAGAGCGACATCAGCGGGGTCTGGAGAAACCTCAAAACCATCTCTGGGCTCCAGAATACCTCCCCCCAGGCCACGGGGGACAGGGAGTGGGCGAACAACCTGAATCTGTTTTTCAATAGGTTTGACCAACCGCCCTCCCCCCTGTCTGCACAACAACCACTGCTGCCTCTAAAGAAATCAAGTCCTGCTGCCCACCCCCCACTCCACCAACACCCCCCCCCCCCACTCCCAACACACAGCTCCCCATCCTGACCCTGACCAGGACCCAGGTGAGAACGGAGCTGAGGAAGATCAAGGCGAGGAAGGCGTCGGGACCGGACGGCATCAGCGCAAAGCTCCTCAAGTCCTGTGCAGACCAGCTGTGTGGGATTGTGACGTATATCTTCAACCTGAGCCTGAAACTGGGGAGGGTACCACAGCTGTGGCAAACATCTTGTGTGGTACCTGTACCAAAAACTTCCCACCCCAAAGACCTGAACAGCTACAGACCGGTGGCCTTGACGTCCCACTTGATGAAGACCCTGGAGAGACTGCTCCTTGCTCACCTCCGCCCCCTGGCGGAACCAGCGATGGATCCACTCCAGTTCGCCTACCAGCATGGCATTGGGGTGGAGGATGCGGTGATCTTCCTCCTTCACCGTTCTCTGTCCCACCTAGAGAAGCCCGGGAATATGGTGAGGATCATGTTCTTTGACTTCTCCAGTGCTTTCAACACCATCCAACCGATGATCCTGAAGGACAAGCTGCTGCGCGCAGGGGTGGACCAGCACCTGTCATCATGGATCCTGGACTACCTCACGAACGGCCTCAGTTTGTGAGAACCCGGGACTGTGTGTCCGACACGATCATCAGTAGCACGGGGGCCCCCCAGGGAACGGTGCTGGCTCCCTTCCTGTTCACTCTTTATACTGCGGACTTCTCACACAACACAACACACTGCCATCTACAGAAGTTCTCTGATGACTCTGCGATCGTTGGCCTCATCTCCATTGGAGATGAAGCTGAGTACAGAGGGCTTATCCAGGACTTCGTGGACTGGTGCCATCGGAACTGCCTCCAGATCAACGCGAGGAAAACTAAGGAGCTGGTGGTGGACTGTCGCAGGCAAGGACAACCCCTCACAGCACCAGTAAATATACAGGGAACAGACATCGAGATGGTGACAGCCTATAAGTACCTGGGTGTTCATCTGAACAATAAACTAGACTGGTCACACAATACTGACGCACTCTACAAGAAGGGACAGCGCAGGCTGTTCCTGCTGAGGAGACTCAGGTCTTTTGGTGTACAATGCGCGCTGCTGAAGGCATTCTATGACACGGTGGTGGCATCAGCCATCACTTTTGGAGTGGTCTGCTGGGGCAGTGGCATTACTGCAGCCGATAGGAAGAGACTGAACAAACTGATCAAGAAAGCTAGCTCTGTCCTGGGGCAGCGCCTTGATCCGGTGGAGGAGATAGGAGAGAGAAGGACGGTGTCTAAACTGTCATCTCTGCTGGAGTCCGAGTTCCACCCTATGCAGGACATACTGAATGCACTGAGGAGCTCATTTAGCAGCAGACTACATCATCCCAGGTGCACAACCGAGAGGTTTCGCAGGTCCTTCCTACCAACGGCTGTCAGACTGTACAACCTAAGCAGAGCTGCTCGCAGAGATAGCAAAAAGACGTAACAAACTAATAGTTTTTTGAATGCAAAGATGCAATAGACTTACACAATGGTCCCCTCCGGCATACAACTAGGAAATTACCGGTCGCTATGGAGAGTGAGAATATGTATGGGCACATAATCATACCATGTAGGATAACTAAGTAGACGGTTGTGCTGTTTCATCCCATCTAGCAACAATGCTCCGCACTGGGTGTGTTTATATTTATATATCTATATATTTATTCCATCTAGCTACAATGCTCCGCACTGTGTGTTTATATATCTACATATTATTCCATCTAGCTACATTGCTCCGTACTGTGGGTGTTTATATATTTACATATTTATTCCATCTAGCTACAATGCTCCGCACTGTGTGTTTACATATTCATATATTTATTCCATCCAGCTACAATGCTCTGCACTGTGTGTCTGTGTGTGTGTATATATATATTTTATAGTAATATGTACATATGTATATTAGCTGCTCTTGCTTGCTTGTTTTTTTTTTCTTGCCTTCTGATTGTTGCTCTGAGTGTTGCTATCCCTGTGCTGTTGCAATCCTGGAATTTCCCCGTTGTGGGACTAATAAAGGCTTATCTTATCTTATCTTATCTTAAAACAAAACAAAACAAAACAAAACAAAACAAAAAACTAGTCAGGGAGGCTACCAAGAGGCTGACAGCAACATTGTGGGAGCTGCAGGAATATAAGGCAAGTACAGACTGTTTAGTACATATGACAATAATCTCCCATCTAGGGTGGCAAGACAGAAGCCTGATTTTATGAAGAAAAACATCCAAGCCCAGCTACTGTGATATAGGGATTTGGCCCTTGGGGCTTGCTGTAGCTGACGCCAGGCAGTCGATGTGGTGACGTAAGGCGGGCTACGGCCGGTATGTATATTCTGTGTGAATCTCATTAAAGCTCATTTCATTGCTCGGTACAACATGGCTCATGTCTCCCGTTATTAAGACATAACAGCTACAGTTTACAAAAACACATTTGAAATCTCCCAATGTAGGAAAATGTGCTATGGTCCTATGAAACCAAGATTGAACTTTTTGGCCATAATTCCAAAAGGTATATTTGGTGCAAACAACACTGCTCATCACCAGAAGAACACCATACCTACAGTGATGCATGGTGGTGGCAGCATCATGCTTTGGGGCTGTTTTTCCTCATCTGGAACTGGGGCCTTAGTCAAGGTGGAGGAAATTATGAACAGTTCCAAATACCAGTCAGTGCTGGCACAAAACCTTCAGGCTTCTGCTAGAAAGCTGAAGATGAAGAGGAACTTCATCTTTCAGCACAACAATGACCCAAAGCACACATCCAAATCAACAAAGGTATGTCTTCAGCCAGAGTCCAGACCCTGAATCCGATCAAATATCTGTGGTGTGATCTAAAGAGTGCTGTGCACAGGAGATGCCCTCACAATCTGACAGATTTGGAACGTTTTTGCAAAGAAGAGTGGGCAAATATTGTCGCATCAAGATGTGCCATACTGATAGACTCCTACCCAAAAAGACTGAGTGCTGTAATAAAAGCCAAAGGTGCTGCAACAAAGTATTAGTTTAAGGGTGTGCATACTGTATCTATGCAGCCAGGTTATTCTAACTAACTACTAACTAACCTACACTTATATAGCGCTTTTCTAGTCACAAAGACCACTCAAAGCGCTTTCATTAATACTAACCCTCTATTCTAAGGGCCTATAGGAAACAGATATCTAGGGACAATTTAGAACAGCCAATTAACCTAACATGCATGTTTTTGGCATGTGGGAGGAAACCGGAGAAATCCCGGAGTAAACCCACGCAACACGGGGAGAACATGCAAACTCCACACAGATCACTGTTGGTCGGGGGCTGGGATCGAACCCACGATCCCACGATCCCCACAATCCCCCGGCCAAGGGTAAACTGTGCTGCCGCAGTGCTAACCACTGCGCCACCGTGCACCCCCAAAATTCTAATTTTTTATTTTTCATTTTTCCACTTAAAAGACTTCAGTTTGTTTTTCAATTAGGTTGTACAGGTTATAGGTCACACTGATGGTGGAAAAAACTTTTTAAATGCTTTATCTTGGTCTCATTTTTTACATCACAAAAACCTGGCATTTGAACAGGGGTGTGTAGACTTTTTATATTCACTGTGTGGTGACCCACCTTATTCCTCCACAAGTGTATGTGTGTGTGTGTGTGTGTGTGTGTATATACGTATATGTATATACTGTATGTCCATGCCCTAATTAATCAATACTTGAGGTTTTGGTGACACCTGGTGGTAGTTTATGTTACTGTCTAAGTGAACGTTCACCACATCACCTGCTCTCACAAAAGGGCTATTTTTAAAATTACTAAATTAACTGAACATTTTATAGACAAAAACAATCAATACAATCATAGGGTTAACCCTTGTAAGGTGTTCGGGTTCATGGGTCCAGTTTTCATTGTTAACCAAAAGAGATTTTTGTTTTCCACCTTCCCACTCATGAGCCTTCGCTCATTTGCAGTAAGGAACATGTAAAAGAACACATTTACAATGAGTTAAAATGTGTTACCCTATACATTTATATTAGCAACATGCATGTTTTTCTACTTACACATAATGGTTTGAAATTGACAAATTACCAAATGACCTCAAAAGTCCTTTGTTAAAGCAGCTAAATACCTAATTGCTAGGCTCTTAATTTCACATAAAAATTTGTAGCTTTCCGTTGAATGGCTTCCTTTTGGCTTCTAGTGCAATCCTCGGGATATTTGCTGTGCACTTTGTATTCCAAAATCGTCTGATAATAGAATGAATCCATCTTTCAAAGTTTTGTCCTCCTTGCAATAACCACAACTCTCATCCAGTCTATACCGCGCTAAACCAACGCCAGCTAATCTCAGGCTTGTCAAATGATGTAGCATTTCAATTAAGGGAAAGACACTTTATAAATAGGCTATAATTAAATTATCCTATTTTGTCATCAGAAGAAAGTCATTAAACATATAGAAAGGCATATTATATTTTGTAATGAATTACATATTTATTATAAATTAACCTTTTTTGATAAATTAATTATGTACATTAACTATTTTTGACTTTTTGTATTTTATTTCTGCACAAATAAATATGGCCAAATGGATAAGAAGTGCATTACTGCTGTCTTTTAGGATTGACAATAATAATAGGAGGTCAAGTCAATTGCAAAGCAAATGGTTGTCAGCAGGCTACAATACAGAACCTTTAAACAAAAACTGTGAAGGCTTTGGTCTCTAGCAATATGGAAGTGATTTTAACCACATTTTATGGCAAATATAGGCAGGCATGGTCTTGATCTTTAGGCCCTTAGGAGATTTTATAGCTATACTATTACATGTTTAGTGTGGCCTAACCACTTGAATTAATGTAGAAAGAATTGTGGGTGTGACAGAAGAACTGATATGGATTCATTTTTGTATTAATATCTGAAATTCTGAAGGAAAGTGCATAACAAAGACGCATGACATTGACAAAGGGTAGTGTTGGATATGAAGGGAGAACGAGGACATAAAACACACAAGCCTGTTTAAAGCTACATCAGCTCTTTGGAATACTGACGCCATAACAATTCTGGAAAACCAGAAGTGAAAGGGTTTTAACACTTTGTTACATTTTACCAGCACACTGTGACGATAACACATGTAGCACCATCTGTCCAACACAGAAATAAGCTAGCTACAATGCAAATCTTGTCCAAGCATAAAATATTTCTTAGTTAGAGGAATGGTACTAATAAATGGAGAAATTAAATGCATTTCAGTCTTTACGCTGTGGAGATGAAAATATATGTAATTTCTGGCAAAAAAAAAAAAAAAAACTGCTGGAAAATGCATCTGCCCCAAAGGTGGGTCATCTCCACAGTCCTGCCCTGACTGTCCTGCAAAAAATGTTTGATGTTTGGACCAACAGAAGGTGACTTTTATGATGGAGGCATTTTCCAGCAGGAGTAGTTGTCAGGAAATGCACAGAGTATGACTGAAGAAATTTACTATATTTATTAGCTTCAATCATCATAATTTCATTCTGATTGCAACAGAATTTTACACCAGGGCCAATTCAGGTAAGTTTTTTGGGGGCTCTTTGCTTGGCATGTTTGACTTTACTTCCTCTAAAAGTACATGTCTAAAAGTACTATACTGAATACTGGCTCAGATGTTTATTTTTTTTTTAGCAGTAATCTGAAGGCTGCCTTTTATTTTGACAGATCACACTGTGGTTGAGCTATTGTAACTTTTGATTATAATTCCAACCTTTTTACTTTATAGTGCTGATTAAATATCAGTTGTCTCATGTTTGTGTGTTCAGTCTTTATAAAAGTTCTCCTGTCTGTGTGCAGCTGCACACAGTCGCCGTTCTGCTACATCTGCAAAATGTCACAAATGTCATCAGTTCAATTAAAACATAAATAAATGCATGCATGCATACTCTATCTTGTAGGTTCATGATTAAAAGTGAAGCTACTAGGCATCTTACATGAAAATTGAAATGACAGGTAATAATAATATTGCAGAATTTTTACAAACCTAAGTGGCTGATAATGAGAAAAATATGAAAATAAATTGAAAGTTTCATCCAACACACACACACACACACACACACACACACACACACACACACGTGTGTAGATGAGTCCGTAGATGTGTCCGTAGATGAGCCCCCCTTACAAAGAAGTTCATCTAGTTGAATAAATCCACACTCAGACACCAACTGGAATTAACACATTTTATTGGAAAGCTAACTGAGCAATGAACAATACAAGAAAAAGAATTTCCGTCATCATCAAAACTGTAACTAGAACATCATTACAACATTAACTGAAAATAAATGATCAAAAAATAATGCACAAGTAATAATAATGATAATAATATGTAAATAAATTTTGCTCAAAAACAAGTTTGCACCAGCTTGACACATTCATAATAAACTGACCCTCAAACTTAACACATGTGGATGTACTAAAGAATCCAAGAGTCTGAAAGAATCTGGAGAGAAAAAAAAAATCACAATAGTCATTTTATTTTGTTATTATGCAGACTTGGATCACTGTGATTTCTAACCCCCTTTGAAACATTAAAATGTCTGGTGAACAAACATAATTTGAAGTGCTGATGACACATGTTTGACTTCCTCTAATTTTTCAACACATAGTACAATATGACAAAATAGGTTGGTCTGTGCAGTTCTAAGTCAAACAGGCTTTTTTCACGCGAATATCCGACGTTTTCATGAGCGCCACGTCACCCATTGCGTCAGTGGCTGGAAACCTCCCCGGCCATGTTGTAACGTCATCGACGGAACACAGCGCTGGGCTGCTCATTGTACACACAGGATGGAAGCGGTAGAAAACATCGACGATGGTTCCAGCACTTGTAGTCTGGAATTGGTTTGTGTTGTCCAATCTTCAGACGATTATAGTTCCGAAGAATGGGATGACAATGAAGAATCTGGGGGCATCAGTCCGTATAGGTTTGAGCCGTGCCAAGTGGGCATTGTGCCAAGCGAGTCACACTCAGAGAGTGACAGTGGAGAGGCACACATGCCCACCGCAGCAGCAGCGACAAACACCCGGCAGGGGAACCCCGAGTGTTATTCTTTTGTTACAGATATTGCAACAAATTATTTGTTCATAAATATAATTTATTTAAACCTGGTTTTTCAATAAAATCATAGCAGTGTATTCTCTGTAGCTCAGGCATTGGGTTTATTATGGATTATATTTTGAGTTCTTGTTGTTTTTGTTTTGTACATGTGTTTTATGCGCATTTTGAGCCACTTTCAGGAGGGCACTCCTTTGCTGGTCTGAACACACGCGCCCTCTCTCTTTGACAGTCAGCTGTTCATGGTTTGTGTGCGTCATCTGCCATGTTGTCAGCCAGCCAATATTGCCAACACTATCACGACATGTTAGCCACTCCACACAGCTGTGGTTCTATTGCTCCCCTTAAAGTGATGTCGGCCCTGGGGCGCAACCGTGGTTAACACATTTCCTCTCCATGTTTGCTGGGTGAAGTCAGCCCCAAAAGTCAACTGTAAGTGTTTCTGTTTATTTTTGTAAGTCTTCACCTTTTTGGGAACTGTTGTCATCATTCTTATGTTCAATACATGTGTTGTGATGAATTTTGCGCTAAATCCATTCATCATGACCCTCCGTGCGCTCTTAGGCAGGGTCGACATCGCTTCAAGGACGCACGAGAACCACGGTGAACATGGAGTGACTAACACATTGTGAGAGTGCTGAAAATACTGGCAGACAAACAGCACAGATGACTGGCAAACGGCCACGAAGTACACACTGCTGGTGATGGTGTGATGAGAAGCACCTGGGCGACGACCAGGAAACAAGATCAGTGGGAGGGGAATCAGCTGGTGATAATGACAGAAGGGACATGGCCGGACCGGCGAGAGTCAGCATGCGATCAGAGAAAGTAGGTCAAAGCTGTGCATAAATCTATTAATCCTTCCCCTCTTCGTGCGCTCCTCCTGCATAAAAGCGCACGAGGAGCACAGGAGGAGGCTTATGACAGTTGGAGCTGAAGCGTGTGATGTGGTCTTTCACACCTGCTGCTTATCTAAGCCTGTGACACAACGCGAAGGCACAGCCGTAAAATTAAAACAAGAATCCAGAGAAACTGTGAGCTACAAAGCTGCTGTCATTCCAGTCAACAACACCGGAGTCCGTTCTGTCGCTTACGTCATGGGGGTGCCGCCCTTAATTCGGTGGGTGGCACCACAGTCCAGTCAGTGGCTGTGGTTTTTTGATGATAACTAGTTTATGCAGGCGCTGTTGTAAATATTGTATTGATCATCGACAATGACTTTTGGGTTTACACAACATCCTAAAAAATGTCAAAATCGTGTCATCAGCACTTTAAAGCCCATTTACAAGTGGTAATAATTTTTACTTCTAAAAATGTACAGATTGTTACAAGCCTGGCTGTAGAGTTATATTTTAGAGGTTGCGGTAGGCCTATTACAGCTCTCTCCGGCGCCCACAGTCGCGCGTGTTCCCACGTGTCCGTGACAATGGGAAGCAATTCTCGGCAAGCGAGTAGTTCTCGGCATAGCAGCTGTGGTGAGCACTGATGTTTTGCTGGTCTGCTGCATACTGCTTGACCATCTTTACCCTTTGTATGACAGCAGCATGGACCAGATTGTCCCATTTAGCACGGTGGTAGAGGCATGCTGGCCCAGTGTGTCCTGAGCAGTTGGTGAAACTTGAGGCTGCTTGTCGAGCTCCTCCACATTCTCGGCACTGAAGACCAGAGCTCGCTGCTCGGTGGATACAGGTTGTCCTCTACATTGCCAGTCTCCACCAGCACAGAGCAAACCCTTTCCAGCTGTTGTAGACCAAGCAAAGGGTTTGGACTGCTGACATCCTGCTGAAATGAAAGCTGGACAAAATGGTAAAAAAACCAAATGTAAACATGTCTTGTTTTTAGTAACCAGAGACGCTGCAAGTTGCCATAGAAACCCTGTTTATACTTTGTGTTCCTGTTTATGACAAAATTAACCAATGCACACACATGTGGATCACACAGATAATGTTAAGAATCCATTGCAGAGAAGGCAATTCACAAAAATATTAGATTTTAAAGAAACAATAATTTAACATCATGATTATGATAATTAAATGACTATAAAGCAAAATATGATCCATTACAGTGGTGAGGGTGATATGGGGCAGGTCAGAATGCAGCACATTCTCAGATTCATCGTCTGGATCAGTGGAGGAAATTCTCTTTTCCTGGCTCTCCAAACAGCTGCTGAGGCGTTGTACGCCAGTGGCCCGCCATGCCATCTCTGTCAAACACACACATTCACGTTATTACCTCATGTTAATAAAAACATCAATCATTACAACACTGATTTAAAAAAAAATGTAATTACAACTTTCCTAAAATACCAGGAAAGGCGGCAATTTATGATAAACAAGTTATTACAGTATAAAAATCCTTTCTTTAAGCACCTTTCATCCCCAAAATGCAGCTGTCAGTGTTTTTCAATAACAGACATAAATAATCTGATATATAAGAAATAAAAACAGAGTTTGGAGTAAAAACACAGCTGTCAGACATCAGAGCATTTTGTGACCTACTGTTGTTTAACTCTGCTCTGACCACTCCTGTTTCCTATATCTATTAAGTTCTGTGTAGAGATGCTGTACTCTAGTAATGCAGGACACATTTCCACCATGTATACTGGAGCTCTCTGCAGCCCGCTGCTCTTTCTCCCACAGCCTAATGCCTTGGCCAAAATATTCAAAGCTTTTAGTAAAAACAGGGCAGATTTGTGAGGAAAAGAGTTGTAGAAAAACAACAAATTTATAAGAAAAGCAGAAAATGTATGCAAAAAATTCTCGCAACAAATTTACAAGAAATGGTCATAAAATTTTCTGGGAAAAAACACATTTAATGGAAAAACTGCAGATTATTGAGAATGATATTACAAATTCGTACGAAAAGTAGTGTACATTTCCCTGAAAAGGATAACAAATTTTAAAGGGAGAATAGATTTATGAGAAAATACAGTGTAACAGAGGTTTCTGAGCCTGATACATACTGTATAATACATATTGTAGTACAATCTCTCCTTGACTTGGTTAAATGACATCAAATAAGTGGCTCTTCTAAAGTTAAATTTCAGTGTTGCTGTTATGAATTATTAGATAAGGCAGGGAAACATTTCTGAACTGGTAAAGTATTTTTTGGTATAGCACATCAGCGGATGATTGAGTAAATAAAATCAGTAAAATATTGTTTCTCTTCATCAATATGACCAAATAAGAGTAAACCGTTTTATCCTGCTATATAAAACTGTAAAGGAAACTTTAAAATGATTACTGGACATACATACAGGAGAGATGATGTTGTAGAGAAAGGAAGCAGGTGAGGCAAAGAGCTGAATGACACACAAACTTTAATTCTTCTCCAACATTCAGTACAGTCAAAATCTCCTGGGTCTTCATGCCCCTTCCTTTTATAACCTTTAATAAGGTGCATTGAGACCCAGGAATCGTGGCAATCATACAATGTATGGAACAAAGACATGCGTGGCACATTAACAACACAAAGCGCCAGAACCGCTTGTCACACCTTCTCCCCCTCTGGCGGCTGTAGCACTTCACGAACTCCCCGGGGGGCGAATAGTCTTTTCTGTCCCATCTGAGATCCCCCGGTAGCACTTCCTCCTTCAGCGCATTGTCCCCTCTTCCCCCCAGCTCCCCACTCTGGGTGGAGAATCCCCACACCATTTGAAAACACTCGCATAATCTCATAGCCTGGGGGTTGTATGCAGTAGTACAGTGAATTTTGACCCCCAGGCTCTGGGGGGAGGTGTGCTCAAACTGGACAAAGAAACTGTTAAGTTCCTCTGCCAGAGTGAGACTGCTGTCTGATGTTGGGGGGCCCTGGCTCCTGTAGTTGGTGAGGGCCTGGATGCCTCTCCACATCTGTTGGGGGTTGTTGTCTATGAGGAAGCCCTCCACTTTCCTCATATAGGCATTCTTAGCGAGTTTTATGCCACTCCTCAGGTTGGCTCTGGCAGAGCTGTACAGAGAGCTGCCCCTCTGTCTGAAGGCTGAGTTGCAGGCTATGATCAGAGCCTGGACTTCACTGGTCATCCAGAGCTTGCAGTCTGGAAAGACCCAGATGTGTTTGGTGACTGTCACATTTTCTGCACAGTATTTAATGTAGAAAGAGACAGACTCAGTGTAGGAGTCCAGGTCCAGCAGTTCAAAGATGCTCGAATCTTTGCAGGCAAAGCAGTCTTGTAGCTGGAGGAGAGCATTTTCATGCCAGGTTTTAATTGTTTGTTTGTTGTTGGGTTTTTTTTTTGTTTTTTTGTTTTTTTTTGGGGGGGGGGGTGTTGTGGTGTGGGGTGCCCCACCACATCATCCTCCCAGTTTTACTGTTTTTCTCACTTTCTTTGTGCATTTTTCAAAATTGAAGTTTTGCACTACACCAAGTGCATTTCTCAAAACAAAGTATGCAAAATACAAAATACAGTAGATTACCTGCAAAGATGTGCAATTTGCTCAAAATGTTTAGTCTATGTGTCAAGAGCAAATATTTATGTCTCTTTATATCTATTTATGTATAAAAAATGATTAAATGTTTTGGGGTGAAGGACTATTCAACAGAAAAGCTGCTTAAAGTATTTTGACCAAGTTCAACAGTTTTGAGGATTTCAATTCTCATCTGAGAAATACACCAAAGCAAGTGAGATAAAACTTCTGTCAGCAATCGGATGTTCTTGGCTCTCTGGAACATGAGATGGCAGCAGCAGAACACCAAACAGGAAGTAAAGGGAGCAGGAAGTCATTGCTATGCTAATGAAAGAGTCTGTCTTTGGCTGTTTTTATCCATTTTTCTGAGTATAAGATGTGAATAATGCACTTTTTATGGATATTCCAATTTACAGTTGACTCAAATAAACCAATTATTTGCCTGTTAACTGTTTTAAGAAAGTTAGTCATTCATTTTGTGGCTGTTTTCAGTTAGCTTGCTAGTGCTCCGCACTGTGTGTGTTTATATATTTATATATTTATTCCATCTAGCTACAATGCTCCGCACTGTGTGTGTTTATATATCTACATATTTATTCCATCTAGCTACAATACTCCGCACTGTGCGTTTATATATTCATATATTTATTCCATCTAGCTACAATGCTCCGCACTGTGTGTGTTTATATATCTTGTGGGGAACACACATGGGACCTGTTGGACCAGTTTTGTGACTCACATTTTAGGTCAGAACAAAGGCAGGAATCTTAGCCTTGGTATGCAAGGCTGGAGACTGTGGGGGGTCAATTAAGGGATTAAGGAAAGGATGCATGGGAGACAGTGGAAGTGATATCATGGAGAGAAATGCATTGTGACTGTCTTCATTGTGCAAGGTGGTCTGTGTGACATGTGATCTATGAGGTGTGAAGTCCCTGATATTTAAGGACGAGAGTTTACTGTTTCACTCTCTTTTTTTTTCTCTGCTTTGAAATGATGGAGATGTGAATAAAGCTGACTCTGAGAAAGAACTCTGCCTCGTCATTTTCACATCTTCCACACTGGTGACCCGAGACGTATCATGGAAGAAGAAAATTCCCCCGGGCCAGCCGTGTCAGGAGCCCCCAGCCAAGGGAATGCCGCTACAGTCCAGCTACCGGACTTCTGGCAGAACAATCCGCGCTCCTGGTTCAACGCGGTTGAGGCGCAGTTCAACCTCCGGGGGATATCAGTAGATGCCACGAAATTCTACCACATAGTCACAAAGCTGGACAACAACACGGCCCAGCATGTGGAGAGCCTGATCGACCAGCCGCCGGAGAGCGACAAATACGGCGCGTTGAAGGCTGCACTCATCCAGCAATTCACCCCCTCGGCGGAGGAGCGAGCAGAGAGGCTCCTGGCGCTGACGGAGGGGGAAAACAACATGCCCGCGAGCCTGATGGAAAAGTTGTTGAGGTTGAAAGACTCTGATGACGATCACTTCATTTTCACCCACCTCTTCCTCAGGACTCTACCGTCAGCAGCGAGAGCGGTTCTGGCCAGTTCGCCACTGTTGGCCCTACGGGACTACCACGCGCTGGGCCAAGAGGCGCAGCGGATTGTCAACGCCACCAAGCGGCGCGCAGCCACGGCCGCTGCAGCAGAACTCGGCGCGACGACCGGAGATAACAGGAGGCCAGAGGCAGCAGTGCCAGACTCATCGACGACGGCGGCGGCAAGGGCCAGGGAACGTGGACCAGACGTCTTTTGTTTCTACCATCGCCGCTTCACAGAGAGGGCACGCAAGTGTATACCGCCGTGCCAGTTCGGGCGTTCAGGAAACGCCAAGACCGGGGGTCAGTAGCAGCCGCGGCCCTCGGGGAAGAGAACAAGCTGCTCTACTTGTTGGACGCACGCTCCGGGAGGCAGTTCCTCGTCAACACAGGTTCCCAGTTGAGTTTCATCACACCTTCCTACGCGGACAGACTGGCTGGTTCCGGAGGTCCCCGGGTGACAGCGGCGAACGGCTCAGAGATTAAGACCTTTGGTGAGAAGACTCTGCTTCTGTCTCTGCACGGCCGTGCATATGAGTGGACTTTTGTTGTAGCAACAGTAAATTTCAATATGCTGGGGGCTGATTTTTTGTGCTCACATGGTTTGTTGGTTGATCTCGCTAACAGGCGCCTGGTTAATGCGCTTTCTTTTGATTCTATCCCCTGTACAGCATGAGTGGCCCCGCCAACAGCACAAGCCAACGTCACAGCAGCAGGCGGTAAGTTCCACACACTGCTCACTCAGTTCCCGGCACTCACTGTCCCCACTTTTTCGGCAACAGTCGCTAAGCATGGGGTGGAGCATTTTATTACCACTACCGGACCGCCCGTTTTTGCAAAAGCTCGGCACTTGGACGCAGTTAAACTAGCCATAGCGCGCGAGGAGTTCGCCAACCTGGAGAGGTTGGGCATTATCCGACGTTCAAACAGTCCGTGGGCTTCCCCCCTACATATGGTCCCGAAAGCTGACGGATCATGGCGCCCTTGCGGGGATTTCTGCAGGTTAAACAACGCTACAGCGCATGACCGCTACCCAATCCCACATATCCAAGATTTTTCGGTTCATTTGGCAGGGGCGCGCATTTTTTCTAAAATAGACTTGGTCTGCGGTTACCACCAAGTCCCAGTGCGCGCTGAGGACATACCCAAAACAGCGGTAATAACTCCGTTTGGTTTATTTGAGTTTTTACGCATGCCATTCGGACTTAAAGGGGCTGCTCAGACGTTCCAACACATGATGGATGCGGTGTTTCGCGATCTCCCTTTCGTGTTCGTCTACCTGGACGATATTTTAGTAGCCAGCGCGTCCGAAGACGAACACGAAAAACACCTGGCCACAGTTTTCCGAAGGTTGGGAGATCACGGGTTGATAATCAACCCAGCGAAGTGTCAGTTCGGGGTGGTGCAGATCGATTTTTTAGGACACCGCGTCTCCCCTGAAGGAGCAGTTCCGCTGCCTGACAAAATGCGCGCTGTGGCAGATTTTCCCCAGCCGCAGACAGTCAGGGCGTTGCAGGAGTTTTTGGGAATGGTGAATTTTTATAACCGTTTTCTCCCCCGAGCGGCGCAACTCATGCAGCCGCTGTGTGCTGCGCTCAAAAAAAGAAACCCGCGGATAAGGTCGAGTGGTCCCCGGAGCGGGACCAAGAGTTCTCGGAGGTGAAAGCAGCCTTGGTAAAGGCTGCGTTGTTGGCACACCCAGACCCAACTGCCCGCATAGCGCTCACCACTGACGCATCAGATGTGGCCATAGGGGCGGTCGTGGAGCAACATGTAGCCGGGGTTTGGCAGCCCCTCGCCTTTTTCAGCAGGACCTTGTGCGATAGTGAACGTAAATACAACGCGTTCGACAGGGAGCTGCTCGCTCTCCATTTGGCCATTCGCCACTTTCAGTTCTGGCTGGAAGGACCCGCTTTCACCGCGTTCGTTGATCACAAACCGCTAACATTCGCGATGGCCAAGGTCTCTGAACCGTGGTCAGGCCGGCAGCAGAGACAGCTGGCCGCCATATCAGAGTTTACCACTGATATTCAGCATGTGGCGGGCAAACTCAATGTAGTGGCAGATTGCCTCTCGCACGCCGTGGCGGCCCCAGTCAGCATAGGATTAGATTATGCAGCCATGGCCGCGGAGCAGGTTAATGACGTGGACGTGCGCGCGCTCCAGTCTGGACCAACAGGGTTAAGGCTGGAGAGCAGGGTGCTGCAAGACGGTATGCCCCCCCAATCTGCGATGTCTCCACTGGACGGCCACGTCCAGTAGTACCGGTCGCATGGCGCCGCTGCATTTTTGACTCGTCTTCATTCTTTGGCGCACCCTGGAGTGCGCGCGTCGGTCAAAATGGTGGGAGAGAAATTTGTGTGGCCGAGCCTCCGCAAACAGGTCAAAGAGTGGGCAGCAGCCTGCACAGCGTGTCAACGAGCCAAAGTACACAGGCACACGAGGGCTCCTTTGGAACAGTTTCACATTCCGGCCAAGAGGTTCGATCACGTTCATGTGGACCTCGTTGGACCCCTCCCGCTGTCATAGGGGTGCACACACCTCTGACAATGGTGGATCGCACCACGCACTGGCCTGAAGTGGTCCCGCTGGCATCAACCACAGCTGAGGAAGTGGCGCACGCTTTTTTAACAGCTTGGGTGGCGCGCTTCGGCGTTCCGTCGGACATTACGTCCAACAGAGACCCTCAATTTGTTTCTGAGCTTTGGTCGACAATGGCCCACAACCTGGGTGTCACAATTCACCGCACAACCGCGTACAATCCGCAGGCTAACGGGTTATGCGAACGTTTTCATAGGTCATTGAAAGCAGCTCTCAGAGCGTCACTGACGGATACAAATTGGGTTGACAAGTTACCATGGGTGTTATTGGGGTTGCGTTCTGCACCTAAAGAGGATCTAGAAGCCTCCCCAGCGGAGCTCGTGTTTGCGCAGCCACTCCGGCTGCCTGGGGAGTTTCTCCCAGATAACCCTGCGCCAAACACCTCCCCGTCTCAGCTGTTGTGGAGTAACATAGAATCAAGCACGCTGCCCGGCCCCGCGCATCACAGTTTTCCGCGCGTTTTTGTGCCTAAAACTTTGAAGAATGCAGAGTTTGTTTTTGTTAGACACGATGCGCATCGAACCCCGTTGCGGCCGCCTTATGACGGACCATTCAGAGTGCTAGAAACAGGGGACAAGCAGTTTTTGCTAGATTTGGGGGGTAGGAAACAGAAAATTGGTATAAACAGACTTAAACCCGCTTTTGTGGTGGCAGATGAGGAAGTGCTGTTGGCAAAGGCCCCGCGGCGAGGTAGACCACCACGGAGGGTTTCACACAGTAATGTTTCCCAAAGTAATGTTTCCCCAGAACACCCGCAGAGACTGACAAAGGGTTTCCGCCCCCAGACGGCAAACCCCCAGCGTGACAGCGCTGCAGAGACGGTGAACCCCAGCTACAGCAGATTCGGCAGGAGGCTAAAGCCTATCCAGCATGTGGACTGATGTGTATTGATGCTATCACGGCATGCATGTGGTCATCTTCTTCTTGTTCTGTTTTTCTAAAATGCTGGGGGGGCTTGTGTGGGGAACACACATGGGACCTGTTGGACCGGTTTTGTGACTCACATTTTAGGTCAGAACAAAGGCAGGAATCTTAACCTTGGTATGCATGGCTGGAGACTGTGGGGGGTCAATTAAGGGATTAAGGAAAGGATGCATGGGAGACAGTGGAAGTGATATCATGGAGAGAAATGCATTGTGACTGTCTTCATTGTGCAAGGTGGTCTGTGTGACATGTGATCTATGAGGTGTGAAGTCCCTGATATTTAAGGAACAGAGTTTACTGTTTCACTCTCTTTTTTTCTCTGCTTTGAAATGATGGAGATGTGAATAAAGCTGACTCTGAGAAAGAACTCTGCCTCGTCATTTTCACATCTTCCACAATCTACATATTATTCCATCTAGCTACAATGCTCCGCACTGTGTGTTTATATACTCATATACTTATTCCATCCAGCTACAATGCTCCGCACTGTATATATACAGTATATATATATATATATATATATATATATATATATATATATATATATATATATATATATATATTTATATGTACATATGTATACTCGCTGCTCTTGTTTTTTCTCTTGCCTTCTGATTGTTGCTCTGAGTGTTGCTATCCCTGTGCTGTTGCAATCCTGGAATTTCCCCATTGTGGGACCAATAAAGGCTTATCTTATCTTATCTTATACACAGATGCTGCATTGCATTGTGGGAAGCTATGACCATTGCTTTTACCCTTTTTTCTTTAATTATTACTCTTGTCAGCATTTGTCTGAGGTTGCCCCTGTACTTATTCATATAATTTCACTGTGTGTGTTTCTCTAAATGCGGTGTATCATCACTGTCAGTGAGCACAGTATGTCCGTGAAAGCTATCCCCAGTAGCAGCTTTCCTGGGCATACTTACCTGGCAGGGGTGATACCATGATCACCAAGGTGGTTTGCCCAGAGTGAGGCTCAGTCATTGCACTCTGATTGAGCTGACATATCTGCAAATTCCTCAAATGTGGCACGCTTGACAGCATACATGCTCTTCCCTGATCTTGATATATATAAAAACAAGTCTAGATAGAGAACACTGCGACAAATGTCAACAGAAACTTTGTAAGCCATGGAAGTGGTGTCTTTAAATAAAAAAAATGTTAATTATATGTGAAATTGAAAGTCCCAATCTGTGTTGACAAGTGAGAAATGCTCACACACCATAATAATTTGTTCTCAGCAGAAATGGCTGCATCTTAAGTCATTTCAGTAAATTTATGTGTTTTTTTTTTAGAATAGAATCAGCTTTATTGTCATTGTTTAGTTGTGCAGTACAACAATGTGAGTGCTCCAGCAGGCTACTGTGCAATTAAGTATGGGAGAAGGATTAGATTAAAGAGTTACAGAACACACGATTAAACACCAGAGTGAAATAAAAATAAGAATAGCTCAGGATTATGAAAATATACATGTGCATGGTAGTTGCAGGTGGAATTATGTACATGATGAAAGGGTTATGAAAAGCTAGATTGACAAAATAATAATTCTGTAGGTAATCTCCCATTTTGCTCTGTGCATATTGTGTCTGTGTTCTTATGAACAAATATGTTAAAGTGTTAAACCATAATCTGAAGTATTAAACAAACATAATCTGATAAACAGGGACAAATGGGTAGCAGTAGAGCTCTATCAATTCTATCAGTCAATTCTGTTGCATTAGATACACACCCAAAACAACACTCACACACATTTCATAATACATTCTAGTGAATAGTATATGTGAGCAGAGGATGGCCCATTCATGTTGAATTTAAACTGACCAATTGGGCGGTTGCGAACAAGTTCATCCCATTGTACAGAGCTGGCCCAACCCAAGAAGATAAATGTAGGTTGCACCCAGAAGTCGGGGCTCACTCTGACTAAGTTCCTGCGAGAGCTCTGTCTCACTGAGCCCAGCGCTGTTTACTTTACATGTGACCTATAAATGTTGTACCTATGAACTGAAGAATTCTCCGGCTTATTCTTGGAGTTTCTAAACAAAGAATTCGGGGCTAACAATTGTGATGCCGTGACCTGGATTGGCTGACTCCGAGACTGATGTCCAGATTGTGGATCTCCGGAGTAGACCAGAAGGTGACAACTTTGTTAGACAACTGTGGGCGCCCGGAACAAAAGGTAAGCAGAAAACCTTTTTATATGAGAATTTCTGCAATTTGGGCACACTAAAATGACAGTTGTCTGATTAAGAGACAATTCTCAGTTTTCAGACAGTTCTCTGATCTACAGATTTTATAACATGGCAAATTAAAATTTAACCTCTAGAGAAATTGATTTTGATAGAAATCAGTGGTCACATGTAAAGTATTGTAACGTTGGGGCCATGTTAAGGGGGGCAGGAATTTCCCAGCATGCTTTGCCAGTTGAAAACGTTATGTGTGTGTAACCGTGATTTAAACGGAGGTCTGGGAGAATGACCTCCCCTCCTGCCTGTGCTCAGAGTGTGTGAAAAATAAATCCGGTTGATCACAACCATCTGCTCCATTTTCATTGTATGAACCCTGCTTACGTCACACTGGTGTCAGGAGTGGGATGGAGCAAATGGAAGCTAGGATCAGAATGGAGATCCAGCAGGCCATTACTCAGCTGATGATGGACGATGGGACCGAGACACCACCACCGGGAGCCCGGAGCCGGGACGAACGAAGCGGCGGACCTGACGGGGCCAGCGCACCCCGCCTCCTGTCTTTTTCAAGACAGAGCAGAGCAAACATTCCACCCTTCTCAGGACAGCACGGGCTGGTGACCCCACGGCGATCAAGGGTGGCGATCGATCAGGAAACGACCACCCCACCTGTTCGACAGCGGGCCAAGATTCCCCGTTTCAACAGCGAAGCCACATTAGATGACTACCTGACACAGATCGAGCTGACTGCGGCGCTGAACGGCTGGTCGCCAGAGGAAACCGCCGTACAGGTCGCGCTGGCCTTGGAAGGGAAAGCCCTCTGCACGCTCTCTGATCTCCGGCCCGAGGAGCACCACAGCTGGCCAGCACTACAAGGGGCGCTCCAGAGACGATTTGGGAGAATAGCGGATGCTGAGCACGCCCAAGAACAACTGACCCGCCGCCGCCGGAACCACCAGGAAAAACTAGGAGCCTATGCTGCAGACATATGGCTGTTAACCCGGCGCAGCTACCCAGATTTCACGCCGGAGGCAGTAGAGAAGCTCGCCCTCCGGAGTTTCATCCAAGGTCTCCGCCCGGCCCAGCTCCAGAGCCACGTACGGCTCCACGCCGCGAGCGACTGGAGGACTGCAGTGGCAGAAGCAGAGCGGGCAGAGCCGCTAATAAATCGCACCACTGAAGCAGCAACGCACAGCCGAAGAACCTACCAGTCTACGATGGAGAGCGAGGGGGAGGAGGAGGAATTACGGCAGACCACGGCGGCGCGTCCACGGAGAAGATGGCCTTGGCGGCGCGAGGAAGGGTGCTTCCGCTGCGGAGAGATGGGACACATCGCGCGATACTGCCCCGCACCCACCCCACGACAAACCGGCCCCTCGCCGGCGTTAAACTAGAGCGAGGTGGCGTGAACGGGGACAGGCCACCTCCAGGAGATGTTTCCCCCGAGGAGCCGGTACCGCGCGTGGGCCGAGTTGGACACTCTCCAGGGATCTATCTACAGTGCAGCTTGGGGAAGACGTCGATCCGGGCCCTGATTGACACCGGCTCTACAATCTCCTTGGTTCGACCCGGTGTGCTGCCGGGCACAAGCAAGACGGCTCCGCGGGGGTGGGAACCCATCGAGCGCTGCGTCACCACAGCTACCGGTGAGCGCGCCCGACTGAAGGGGCGGAGAGTGCTGGTGGTGGGGGTGGCCGGTCAGAACATAAGACACCCGTTCTGGCTGGCTGACATCCAAGACCCCTGTATTATTGGACTAGACCTGCTCACAGCCTGGCGTGCCAAGATCGACACCGCCGGACCTTCCCTCCAGCTGGAAAACCGGACCATCACGCTCCACAGCAGAACCCAGGGAAGGGACACGGGGGCACGCGCAATCGAGGGATCGCTAAGACAGACCAGACCAGGCAGGCCACCGCGAGGACTGGACACGATGACGTCACCAGCGCGGACAGAGGGAGCACGAGCACACACAGGGACAGCAAGGGGAGGGGTCAACGTGTCAGCAGAGACGCAGCAGGCGGTGGAGGAATTATTTCAGCGGAGCTGCAGCGGGCTGGACCTGGAACAGAGACGCCAGCTGCGGGAGCTATTGGACTGTTTTATGGGTGTTTTCGCCGCGAAGGATGAGGAATGCGGCCGGACCGGGTTGGTGCAGCACGAGATCGACACTGGTGAGGCCAGGCCGATTCGACTCCGCCCACGCCGGCTGCCCTTTTCAAGGCGGGCAGCGGCGGAACAAAAAGTGCGAGAAATGCTGGAGGCAGATGTCATTGAGCCCTCCAGCAGCCCCTGGGCGGTGCCTGTGGTGCTGGTCAAGAAGAAGGACGGGTCGTGGCGGTTCTGTGTGGATTACCAACGCCTGAACGACGCCACCAGGAAAGATTCCTACCCCCTGCCCCGCATCGATGACGCACTGGACCACATCGCCGGCTCCAGCTGGTTCAGCTCGCTGGATCTACGCAGCGGCTATTGGCAGGTAGAGCTGTCACCCGAGGCCCGCCAAAAAACAGCCTTCTCCATCGGGCAGGGACTGTACCAGTTTAAAGTGATGCCGTTTGGACTCTGCAACGCTCCGGCCACCTTTGAGCGCTTGATGGAGCGAGTGCTGGCTCACGTGCCCCGGAGTCACTGCGTTGTTTACCTGGATGACCTGCTGGTGCATGCAGCTGATTTTGACAGCGCCCTGTCAAATCTCCGAGAGGTGCTGGGAGGCATCCAGCAGGCGGGGCTACAGTTACACCCTAAGAAATGCCACCTGTTCCGGCGGGAGACCACCTTTTTGGGCCACGTCGTCAGCGCAGCGGGGGTCGCCACTGACCCGGAAAAAGTGGCAACAGTGAGAGACTGGCCAGTGCCGCGGAACGTTGGAGAACTGAGGAGTTTTCTTGGATTGGCCTCCTATTATAGGAGGTTTGTGAAAGACTTCGCCACCATCGCCAGCCCGCTGCATCCGCTGACGCAGAAAGGACGCACGTTCCAGTGGAGTGACAGCTGTGCTGCTGCTTTCTCCCAGCTTCGCGCAGCGCTCATCAGAGCCCCCGTCCTGCGGTATCCTGACCCGAACCGCCCTTTCATCGTGGACATGGACGCCAGCAACCAGGGCATCGGGGCGGTACTATCCCAGGAGGGAGAACACGGAGAGCAGGCAGTCGCTTACTTCAGCCGCACTCTCAGCAGAGCCGAGAGGAATTACTGTGTGACTCGCAGAGAGCTGCTGGCTGTCATCCAAGGACTGCGTCATTTCCGCCCGTATGTGTACGGGGGGAGGTTCCAGCTCAGGACGGACCACGCTTCCCTGACCTGGTTGTTAAACTTCAAAGAACCGGATGGACAGTTGGCGAGGTGGCTGGAGGCACTGCAGGATTATAATTTCCAGATTGTGCATCGGGCAGGCCGCCTCCATGCCAACGCTGACGCGTTGTCTCGGCGCCCCTGCGTGACAGAGGAGTGTCGTCACTGCCAACGGGCTGAAGATCGGGACCAAACCGCCCCACGGGCTGCCGCTCTCCAAGCCGCTGCGAGCAGGAATAACGCAGCGACACACAGCCCCTCCTCAGATGATCAGGCAGTTCTCCCCAGCGATGACGTCACAGAGGTTCTTGGCACGCAGCAGCTGCAGAGCGAGCAGGACAGAGACCCGGTCATTTCGCGGGTTCGGCAGTGGCTGGACGCAGGACAGCGGCCCGCCTGGGAGGTTGTGTCGCCGCTGGACCCAGAGACTAAGGCCCTGCACTCCCAGTGGGCCAACCTCCGCTGCTACGAGGGCGTGGTGTATCGGCAGTGGCAGACTCCAGCTGGGCAGCGGCACGTCTGGCAGCTGCTGGTTCCTCGTCGACTCCGGCCCAAAGTACTCCAGCTGGTTCATGAGGCGGTAGGAGCGGGCCACTTCGGAGTGACAAAGACGCTGCAGCGCCTTCGGGCCCGGTTCTACTGGCCCGGTTGTCATCAGGACGTGGAGCTCCACGTTCATCGCTGCGACACATGCACAGCTCAGAAGGGACCAACTCAGCGATCCCACGCTCCCCTGCAGCAGTTCCGGGTGGGAGCACCGATGGAGCGAGTGGGAGTGGACATCCTGGGCCCTTTCCCGACCACGGACCGGGGGAACCGCTACGTGCTGGTCGCGATGGATTATTTCACTAAGTGGCCAGAGGCGTACGCGGTCCCGGATCAGAGCGCCGCTACGACGGCATCAAAGCTGGTGGATGAAATGTTCTGTCGGTTTGGCACACCGGAGGAGCTGCACAGCGATCAGGGTCGGAACTTCGAGGCGGAGGTCTTCGGAGAGGTCTGCAAACGGCTGGGCATCCGGAAGACCCGGACCACCCCACTGCATCCACAGAGCGACGGCCTGGTCGAACAATTCAACCGGACCCTCACCATCACCACCCAGCTCGCTATCCTAGTGGACCAGCGACAGCGAGACTGGGACCTGCACCTGCCTTTTGTTTTGTGGGCGTTCTGGACGGCAGCTCAGGAATCTACCCGGTGCACCCCTGCGGCGCTCATGTTTGGACGCGAGCTGCGCACACCGGTGGATTTGGTATTCGGTTGCCCCCCTGAGCCGGAGGTGGAGGGAAAACCCGGATTGGATTATTTTTTTTGTTTGAAAGAACATCTCCACACGGTGCACGAGCTGGCTCGAGAGGCCCTGGCAGCGGCAGGGGGCCGGCAGAAGTGAGCGTACGACTCCCGCTGCCAGAGGAGGGACTTTGCACCGGGAGATTGAGTCTGGGTTTTCTGCCCTGAGAGGAAGAGAGGACGATCACCGAAGCTGGCGAGCCAGTGGTCGGGGCCATGCGTGGTCCTGGAGAGACTGTCAGATGTGGTATACAGGGTGAGGCTTAGAAAAAGGGACCGGGTTGTGGTCCTTCATCGTGACCGTCTCGCCCCGTATCGGCCATCTGCACCGCTGGTGGACGAACCGGAGCTTCCATCCCGGCCCGATACCCCGACCGAGACCCAAATGGACACTAGGGGGCCTGTACTTGTTGGCCGCCGGCGCCGAAGACCGCTCCGACACCTGGATGAGTTTGCATTGGACTTTTAAGTTGGACTTTAATTTTTCTGGGGACAGAAACCAGTCCGGGGGGGGGGGGGCAGTGTAACGTTGGGGCCATGTTAAGGGGGGTAGGAATTTCCCAGCATGCTTTGCCAGTTGAAAACGTTATGTGTGTGTAACCGTGATTTAAACGGAGGTCTGGGAGAATGACCTCCCCTCCTGCCTGTGCTCAGAGTGTGTGAAAAATAGATCCGGTTGATCACAGCCATCTGCTCCATTTTCTTTGTGTGAACCCTGCTTACGTCACAGTATAATCATATAGTCTCACACGAGGGAAAGTGAATAAGTGTCCTAATATCAGTCTGAATTAGGGCCAATAAAGGACGTAAAATTCACGGAAGTGATTAATCACTGAGGGTTGTTCTCCAAATTTTGAAAATTATTTTGGAATCAGTCTGATCCAAAATAATTAAAAAAAAGACTTAGGAAACATCGGTGAGTAATAATCATCCATGCTTGTCTTCGAAATTAAGGGAACCAGGATTAGCCTGGTGCCAGCTGTTAGGTGAAGTCCCGTTGAGCGGTAGACTGATGCCAGGGGAAACTTAGAGTTTGACCTGATGCCGTGTGAGGTGATGCCATGTGTAGGTGAAGTGTCCTAATATCAGACTGAATTAGGACAATAAAGGACAAAAAATTCACGGAAATGAATAACCACTGAGGGTTGTCCTCCAAATTTTGAAAATTGTTTTGGAATCAGTCTGATCCAAAATAAATAAAAGACTTAGGAAACACTGATGAGTGATAATCATCCATGTTTGTCTTCTAAATTAAAGGAACCAGGATTAGCATTGTGCCGGGGGTTAGGTGAAGTCCCACTGAATGGTACTGATTAAAAAAAAATATATATGAGGACACAGGGATATGTTTGTTATTTTTCATGAAATGTGGGGTGATTCATCACTTAATTGATATTTTACTGTACTCCTGTGTGTGCATCAAGCAGCTGAGACTGATTGAGAATTCTACACAGTAAAACAGATCTTAAGTGATTCTATAGGGACCGGGGTTGGATTAGATCAGTGGGTGTGAAGGAGATATGGTACCACTGTTGTTCTGAGTTAAAACGTGTGTCACAACTGGCGTTAAGTCCCAGCGAACAGGTGCACAGAAAGTTAGTTTCTGTGTAGAAACTTACTTTTGGGGTCGAGACACACGGACAATATGTCACTTGGTAATGACAGAGGGGTGCGAGTAAAACCTGAATGAAATGTCACAAGGACCAATGGACAGATGGAGGGAATGCAAATCCGACTCCCTGGGGTCGGTACTATGAGAGACAATGACCAGATAGTTAACAAAGGTGCCAGAAGGTGATCAAAAGAAAGAAAGGTGTCATGGCTGGCCCTCACGAGCCAGCATAAGACGTACAGAGTCACCAGTGAGTTTTTAGTGAGTTTTTATTACGGTGAGAAGTAAACAACACAAGATGCAGGGGCAATGACACATACGTCTACACACATCCGGGGCTTAAGGCTAAACAGCTCTCTTACGAGTCCTTAGGAGCAGACGGTCATACACAGGCAATGGCTGTTTAAGTAATGGCTACACAGGCTGCTGAGGCAGAGACACACAGAGGTCTACTTTCACCGGGAGGGGTAAGGCTAACAGCTCACTTACTGGTGCCGGAGAAGCGACGGTCAACCACAAGCAGACGAGGTAGATAATAGTCCATGGCATCCATAGCTCAGACGTAGAACGACTGACACTGCTGCGTCCTACCGTCGCCAGTGCTGGGCTTAAATGGCGAAACACTAACAACGGTAATGACACACAGCTGACCGACCGTTGACAGGCGGAAGCCCCACCGAGCACTTTCACAATAAGAGCCCGGTGAGGCCAGAATACAGCCCGCAGCTGCCAAGGCCGGCAGCGAGACATAACTTAGCCCGAGCGCGATCAGAACCGGCGCTCGGGTCATAACAGTACCCTCCCTCCACGGGCGGACTCTGAATGCCCCAAGGAACCACCCTGCCCCCCCCGCCCCACCCAGGGGGGGAGGTTGGGGGACAGGTGCGGAGGGAGAGAAACCAACCCCTGAACAAGACAATGACCAGACCAAAAAAAACACAAAAAACTATGGAAACAAAGGAAATAAATACAAACACATGACTCTGGAAAAAAGGCATACATGACTGTAACTATGGAAGAAAAAAATACGTGCTAAACACGGTGACCATGAAAAAACAAAAACACACGAAACCAAAAAATACATGTAAACACCTGGAGACTAAGAACAAAATCCCCATACAATAGCCCCTCAAGGAAAGAGGGGAGAACAAAAACAAAGACAAGACTTGACCATAGCCCCTCAAAAAAAAAAAAAAAAGAGGGGAGGAAAGAACAATTAGCAAAACAAGACCAAACTATGGATTACAAAACACAAAAGGCAATGTAGATTGCTGTGACCTGACTAAACTAAACTGCTATGACATAACCTGACTATGGCAAGACTGTGGCTTTCAAAAAAACATGAGGCAAACTGAAAAATACTCTGACTTGACTATGACTAGACTATGACTAAACTATGGTTCTCCAAAAAAGAAACATGAGGCAATCAAAACACGAACAAAACGAGAAATACATACCAACACACAAGGAGCAATCTAAAATTGCTTTGCCTTGGCTTTGACTATGACTATGGCTTTCCAAAAAAAAAAAAAAGAACATGAGGCAATCCAAAAATTGCTCAGACTTGACCATGACTATGACTGTGACTTACAAAAAAAAGAACAAGAGGCAATCAAAAATTGCTCAGACTTGACTAAGACTATGACTGTGGCTCACAAGAAAAAAGAAACAAGAGGCAATCTAAAATTGCTCAGACTTGACTATGACTGTGACTTCGTGAAACAACAAAAAATCTCTAGACGTGCTTAACATGACCAGGCCCCGTATGGGCCCACAGATAGTCCCGCAAGCACAGTACATAATCAGGTGGCCTGCCCCAGTCCCAGGCCCCCAGAAACAAGTCCTCTGGTGGCCGAACCAGGTCACCCCGTAACACACACAATTTATTGGGTGGCCAACCCAAGACGCCGAACGCTCCAAGCAGTTCCTCAGGTGGCCGACCCGCATCCCACAACCACCAGAACCGTGGAGGGATAGCATGCGGCCGCTCACCTGAACACGACAAGACAGGGGAGCACCAGTCCGTCAAACAAAGCCCTCTCACGGCCCCCAGCTGGTGGCTCCTGAGAGGGGGACAACCAAAAACTTGGACCCCCTCGAATCCTGATTGGGTCGCAGCCGCACCTGCGCTGGACCCCCACTGGACCTCGTCGGACCCCGATTGGGTTACAGCCACACCTGAGTCGGACCCCGACTGAACCTCGTCGGACCCCGATTGGGTAATCGCTGCACCCACGTTGGACCCCGACTGGGTCACCTCAGCCCATGCGTCGGACCCCGACTAGGTCAGGACGGGCCCCGATTGGGTCACCACTGCACCCACGTTGGACCCCGACTGGGTCACCTCAGCCCATGCGTCGGACTCAGACTGGGTCAGGACGGGCCCCGATTGGGTCACCGCTGCACCCACGTTGGACCCCGACTGGGTCACCTTGGCCCACGCGTTGGACCCCGACTGGGTCACCTCGGCCCACACATCAGACCCCGACTGGGTCACCTCGGCCCACACGTCGGACCCCGACTGGGTCACCTCGGCCCACACATCAGACCCCGACTGGGTCAGGACTGCTCCAGCGACGACCTCCATCTCCGAACCTGGAACCCCCAGTCCCGTGACCTTGACTGGCTCCGGACGGGTAACGCTGTGGAGGTGCTCAGAAAACAGGAGAGGACCGGGATCAGTTCCACCGGCAGCGCCAGAGCTCAGCGAGACGAGCTCGGGTGCAGCGGACGGCTGCCCCTCACTCGCCTCCCCATGAGGCAGGCAAAAATGCTCTAATACACCATACAGGAAAACAAGAAAGAGCACTTGCCTGCACTCGTGCTCTGGAGCCGTCCAGGACTTCGCCGATCCAGGTTCAAGAAGCAGCTCGTCGTCGGGCTCCCACTCGGCTGCGTCGGGTTCCACAGCTGACCTGATGGTCTCTGCAGCTGGATCCTCACGCGCAGGCGTCCACGCCAATAACCCGATGGCGTGGGGGCAGAGGACCCTGGACCTGCTGACTTGGGCTGCATCCCTGAGGAACCCTGGGGACGCTCTCTCGTCGGCTCTGGCTCCTCACTGCAGTCCGTTCTTCTCTGTCCAAAGCAAGGCTGCAGGGCCGGGATACTTCCCAGAGCTGCAGGCCTCCCCCTCGTTCAATGGCGTGGGACTGACGCCGAGGACCGCTCCGCAGGAGGAGACACAGAGGCAGCAGGTTTAATATAAATGGCTACAGCTGGGGAAAGAAACTCAGGGAGCTGCGAACCCCGAGCTTCACCCCCAGGAGTCAGACAAGACAGATCACTATGATCGATAGGAAAATGAACTTGAACTTGCCTGTCTCCCGGGGGAAGGATGGTATCAGCTGTAGCGGACATTGCTCCTTCCCTCGCTCACTGGGTGGTAGAAACGGACCCATGGACGGAGCCCACCAGCACAGGACTCAGCTCACTCACAGCAGCCGGCTGGTTGAGGGGGTCATCCCGGCGGCCCGGAACTGGATCCGGAGCAGGAGCTTGCCGAAGATGCGCCCGGCCGCGGCGCCGACACCTTCGCCGGCCCCCAGATGGTGCGAACTCCAGGAACGGATCGAGGACAGGATCGGGATCCATAAGCAAAGAGCAGGAGTGCCTCTTCTCCCGCTTCATGCCACGTTCCTCCTCCATCATCAGGTATATTTCACGTTGCGCAGTGATGTCCTCCCTCCTCGCGTCGACTTCCGGGTGGTCAGCGTAGCGGGGAGAGAGATGACAAAGTATATCCTCGGCGGCGTCCAGGTACCAGTGTATGCCGTGGTCATAATCAAGCAGGGAAGCGGAGATGAGCAGCTCATCCACAACTTCCAGCACATCAGTCTGCTCGTGGCTCGGACTCCAAACGCGGTTCCTCCGCGACGGCATTCTTCACATACACTGTACCATCTAGCAACAATGCTCTGCACTGTGTGTGTTTATATATTTACATATTTATTCCATCTAGCTACAATGCTCAGCACTGGGTGTGTTTATATATTTATATATCTACATATTATTCCATCTAGCTACAATGCTCTGCACTGTGTGTTCATATATTCATATATTTATTCCATCCAGCTACAATGCTCTGCACTGTGTGTCTGTGTGTGTGTGTATATATATATATTTTATAGTAATACGTACATATGTATATTAGCTGCTCTTGCTTGCTTGTTTTTTTCTTGCCTTCTGATTGTTGCTCTGAGTGTTGCTATCCCTGTGCTGTTGCAATCCTGGAATTTCCCCGTTGTGGGACTAATAAAGGCTTATCTTATCTTACCCAGACAGGAAAAAGCAAATGTCCAAAAAAACTCAAACCCACTGGTGAATAGCGTCTCGGGTTGGCGTCACCGTAAACGCTGTTTTGGCAGCAGTGTACTGTCATGGCTGGCCCTCACGAGCCGGCATAAGACGCACAGAGTCACCAGTGAGTTTTTAGTGAGTTTTTATTACGGTGAGAAGTAAACAACACAAGATGCAGGGGCAATGACACATACGTCTACACACATCTGGGGCGTAAGGCTAAACAGCTCTCTTACGAGTCCTTAGGAGCAGACGGTCATACACAGGCAATGGCTGTTTAAGTAATGGCTACACAGGCTGCTGAGGCAGAGACACACAGAGGTCTACTTTCACCGGGAGGGGTAAGGCTAACAGCTCACTTACTGGTGCCGGAGAAGCGACGGTCAACCACAAGCAGACGAGGTAGATAATAGTCCATGGCATCCGTAGCTCAGACGTAGAACGACTGACACTGCTGCGTCCTACCGTCGCCAGTGCTGGGCTTAAATGGTGAAACACTAACCCTGAGAGCAGCTCCCATACCAGAGTGTGATACAGTTAGTCAGGGTGCTCTCTATCACGCAGCGGTAGAAGTTGCCCAGGATGTCAGTTGACAGATGGTTCTTCTTCAATGTCCTCAAGAAGAAGAGGCGCTGATGGGCCTTCTTGATCAGGCTGGTGGTGTTAACTGACCAGGACAGGTCCTCCGAGATGTGGGTCCCCAGGAATTTGAAGCTGGGGACACGTTCAACAGCTATGCCATTGATATGGATGGGGTCATGTGTCTCTTCCCTCTCCTTCCTGTAGTCCACTATGAGCTCCTTGGTTTTGCTGGTGTTAAGGAGCAGGTTATTGTCAGCGCACCAAGTAGCCAAGTGCTCAACCTCTGCCCTGTAATCTGACTCGTCGTTGTCCCTGATGAGTCCAATCACCGTGGTGTCATCTGCGAACTTTATGATGGAATTGGATCCATACATAGGCCTGCAGTCATGGGTGTAGAGGGAGTAGAGGAATGGGCTGAGCACACAGCCCTGTGGTACACCAGTGTTGAGTGTGATGACGGAAGAACGGTTGGGGCCTGACCTAACATGCTGGGGTCTGTTGGTCAGAAAATCCATGATCCAGTTGCAGGTGGAGGTACTGATTCCCAGGTCCCCAAGTTTGGTGAGCAACTTGGAGGGGATAACTGTGTTGAATGCTGAGCTGAAGTCAATAAACAGCATTCTTGCGTAGGTGTTCTTGTCATCCAGGTGTGAGAGTACATAGTGCAGCGCTGTAGAAAACCGCATCCTCTGTACTCCTGTTGCTCCGGTAGGCGAACTGATGAGGGTCCAGTGTAGGGGGCAGGCCTTTTTTGAGCTGTGCCAAGACCAGTCGCTCAAAGCACTTCATGACTATGGGCGTCAGTGCCACAGGGCGATAGTCATTTAGGCACGATGGTGTTGAATGTTTCGGCACTGGTACTATTGAAGTGGTCTTGAAGCACGCTGTTACCACGGCCTGGGCCAGGGACAGATTGAAGATGTCTGTGAAGACCCCTGCCAGCTGCTCAGCGCATGCCCTCAGCACACGCCCAGGAATGCCATCAGGGCCAGCAGCCTTACGTACGTTGACATGACTCAGTGCATTACGGACGTCGGTGTGGGTGAGTGTGAGGTGGTGGAGGTCATCAGAGGGTGGGAAATTGATGTTCTTTTCATTGTTGTCCATGTCAAAACGAGCATAGAAGTTATTTAGCTCATTGAGAAAGGGCACAGTCATGGCTATAGGTATGGAGTTGCTGGGCTTATAATCAGAGATAGCTTGAATGCCCTGCCACATACGTCGGGGGTCAGAGTCCCCAAAATGTTCCTCCACCTTCAGCTTGTAGCTGTGCTTGGCCTTCTTGATGCCCCTCTTCAGATCTGCCCTGGATGAACTGTAGGCCTGTGCATCACCAGATCTAAAGGCATTGTTACGTGCTTTTAGCAGAAGTCGCACTTCTCTGTTCATCCACGGCTTCTGATTTGGGTACGTGGTGATCTGTCTTTCCGTGGTGACACTGTCAATAGTGGTGTTGATATGGTCCAGGACTGAGTGGGTGTAAGAGTTGATGTTTATATGGGAGCCACAGGTAGCCTGAGAGGTGAACATACTCCAGTCTGTGTTCCTAAACTTCTCCTGGAGTACAGAGTCAACCCCCTCTGGCCACACTTTGATGGTCCTCACTGATGGCTTCACCCGGTTGATGAGCGGTACATACTTGGGGGTAAGGAACAAGGATAAATGATCAGACTGACCTAGGTGGGGGAGGGGAGTTGCTGTGTAGGCTCCCACAATATTGGTGTAAACATGGTCCAATGTTTTGTCCCCTCTTGTGTGACAGGAGACATGCTGGTAGAATTTAGGAAGCACTGTCTTGAGGTTAGAGTGGTTAAAATCACCCGCCACAATAAATGCTGCCTCTGGGTGTGCAGTTTGTTGTTTGCTAATAGCTGCATGCAGTTCTTTCATAGCAAGCTTAGCATTAGCATCCGGAGAAATGTAAGCGGCTGTTATGATGGTACAAGTGAACTCGCGTGGCAGATAGAAAGGTCTGCATTTATTGGCCTGATTATTGGCCTGATGTAAGGTAACATTACCTCAAACCCAGATGCCACTTGATCTACTAATTTATATTGGTCGGGAACACCTCTGGGTATCCCTATAGCATCAATGTATGTAGGAGAGCCTGTGTAAAGATCAAAAGGGTTAGTTGCGCTTTGACCAACCCTATTTCTTACAGGACTTGACAGTGGATCAAATTGGGCTTGCTGCCATAGGTTGATATCAGATACTGATGCGGAAATTACCTTAACAGGTGCTATTAGGGATACTATGGTGCAAGTGCCTGACCAGTCGTGGGGAAGGGTGTTCCTCAATTTATAACCTCCACAGTACCAATAAACATCTGAGCGGACATAATTGAGTTTGGTGGCATTTGCCCATGTTGTGGCATTAATGATTTCCGCACACCAGTTTTCTAGTAAGCGTCCTACTTAGTGTCCAGTGAGATGGTATTTGGTAATGCAGGTCTAGTTATTTCTTACAGGAGTAAAGATAGGTGGATTTGTTCCTGGTGGCTCCAATGGGTACGGGGTTTCTAAATATTTACACTTAGACTCAGGATGTTCAGTCATGTGCAAATTCATCATACAATAAGTTTCATTGTAGGAGAACAATGACGGTACAGTAAAACGTGCCGGATGGGAAGAGGAACAGACAATACAATCATCTATGGTTACAGATTTAGCAGTGTTACTTATCCAGTCTAACCAATAATTCTTTTATGTAAATCCAGTCTCAATTTCTATTGTTTTAGTAACAGTTATGACATGGTTCGGGACCCAGGAGACAGACGCTGACACGAGTAGATATTGGACAATTATTCTTTATTGTAATTAAGTGAGTGTAGTGCGTGAGTGAATGAGTGCGTGGCTGTCTGGTCACTGGAGCTGAGCGTATCCTGCAGCGACCTGGCAACCCTGGAACACACAAGCACAAACAATTACTGCTATTTGTTAGGATGGAAAGTCTGCAGCCAGTGACGCTTACTTGCAGGTGCCACAGAGTAGATCCTGCTGGCTCCGAGTGCCTGTGCAATGCTGTGCTCGTGGTGCTCGACGTAACGGAGGTGAGGAGGAACTCCGAGGTGGAGGAGATGATGCCCCGTCAGCTGGGGTGGTTTGTCCGCCGCCAGGGAGGTCCACCTGTGCACAGGGGAAAAGGCTAGGAGAGGATGAGTGCTGAGGTTGCTTACTTGACTTGGCCTGGCGAGAAGTCCTGGTCTTGGCTTTGGCTTGAGGTCGTAATCTCGGCGCATTGCTGGGCAAAGGCGACAGACGACTCCGTGCCGCGCTGTCTGTGGTTCTGGCTTTTAAAGGTCGCTGATTGACACCTGCCGGTGTGTGCGCAGCTGCTGCTGCTGATGATGATGATGACAGCCCAGCGGCCGCCATGACAGTACTTCCCCCTCTAGAGGTGCCTCCAGGCACCTGCCCAATCCTACCTGGATGCGCCCGATGGAAATCGTGGATCAGCTGCTTATCGAGGATCAACACTGGGCAAATCCAGGAGCGATGTTCAGGGCCAAACCCCTCCCAGTCCACCAAATACTGAAGGCCCCGGCCCCGCCGGCGGACATCCAAGATGGCAGTCACCCCCCAAGCCGGATGGCCATCGATCATTCTCGGGGGGGCAGGAGCCACGGGGGGCGGGCACAGCGGGTCAGAGATGCACGGCTTGACCTGGGAGACATGAAAGGTGGGGCAGATGCGCATGGAAGGGGGGAGAACAAGACGCACAGACACAGGATTGACAATACGGGAAATGACAAAAGGACCGATGAAGCACTTGGTTAATTTGCACTTCTTGGCCGGCACACTGATGTTCCTAGTGGACAACCAGACTTTTTGACCCACCTTATAATCCGGGGCGGGTCTCCTGTGGCGGTTGGCCACCTGGATGTTGCGTTCCGTGGTCCTCAGAAGGGCTCTGCGGGTGATGGACCAAACCCGCCGACAACGCCTGGCGTGGGCCTGCACTGAAGGAACCGCTACCTCCTTCTCCTCCTCAGGGAACAGTGGTGGATCAAACCCTAGTGACGCCTTGAAAGGGGACATCCCCGTAGCAGAGGAAACCGTGGTGTTATGGGCATACTCGATCCAAGGTAGATACGTGCTCCAAGAAGAGGAGCAGGAGGAGATGACACAGCGCAGCGCAGCCTCCAGCTCCTGATTTGCACGCTTGCACTGGCCATTGCTCTGCGGGTGGTACCCAGAGGAGAGGCTGGACATGGCCCCCAGCACTGTGCAGAACGCCTTCCAGACTTGGGATACAAACTGTGGTCCTCAGTCCGAAACAATGTCAGCGGGGATTCCATGAAGACGGACCACATGTTGGACGAGAAGGTCCGCCATCTCTGGCGCCGAAGGCAGCCCCCGGAGAGGCACAAAATGGGCCGCCTTAGAAAAACGGTCCACTATCGTCAAAACTGTTGTAAATTGATCAGATGGAGGTAGGCCGGTTACAAAGTCCATGGCTATGTGGGACCAGGGGCAAGAAGGAACAGGCAAAGGGTGCAGAAGACCCGCCGGGGGGAATGATGATGTTTTCCCAGTAGCGCGTTGGGCGCAGGCCCGGACATAGCTGTAGACATCCTTTCTCAACCCTGGCCACCAGAAGGTCCTCTGGATAGATCAGTGGTCCGGCCCACTCCCGGATGGCATGCCAGCTTGGATGCGTGGCCGCATTCAATTACCTGACCCCTGATAGAACGGGGAACGAACAAGAGACCCGGGGCGCCCCCACCCGGATCGGGCTCCGTCTCCTGCGCTCTTCGGACCCTCTCGCGGATACCCCAAGACAGTGCACCCACCACACAAGAGGACGACAGGATGGTCACCTCCTGCTCTTCGGAGGATGGTGCGTCAAACTGCCGCGAGAGGACGTCAGGCTTACCATTCTTGCTCCCCGGCCGGTAGGTGATGATAAAATTAAAGCGGCCGAAGAAAAGCGACCAGCGGGCCTGGCATGCGTTCAAACGCTTGGCAGTCCTGAGGTACTCAAGGTTGCGGTGGTCAGTCCAAACGACAAACGGCTGAGCAGCCCCCTCCAGCCAGTGTCTCCACTCCTCCAGGGCGAGTTTCACGGCTAGCAGCTCCCTGTCTCCAATGCAGTAATTTCTTTCTGCAGGCGTCAGACAATGGGAGAAGTATGCACATGGTTGAATATTGCCATCCACTGGAGAGCGCTGGGAGAGAACGGCCCCTACCCCAGAATCAGAAGCGTCTACCTCCACCAGGCACTGCAGCTCCGGGTCCACCTGCGTCAGCATGCGGGCCGAAGCGAACTCCTCCTTAAGTCTCCCGAACGCCACGGCAGCCTCCTCATTCCAACGAAAGGAGGTCTTAGGGGAAGTGAGAGCAGTCAGGGGGCGGGCGATGTTTCCAAAATTGGGCACGAAGCGACGGTAGAAATTGGCGAAGCCCAGGAACCCCTGCAGCTGTTTCCTGGACGTGGGCGCGGGCCAATCCACCACCGCCTTGACCTTGGCCGGGTCGGGGAGCACCTGATTCCGGGCGATGATAAAAACTCGCACTTTTCTGCCTTGACGAACAGCTGATTCTCCAGGAGGCACTGCAGGACCCGCCGCACATGCACCTGGTGTTCCTCCAATGTGTGTGAGAAGGTGAGTATGTCATCAAGGTAGACGAACACGAAGGAGTTGAGGAAATCCCGAAGAACGTCATTTATCAGGCGCTGGAAAACGGCCGGAGCATTGGTTAACCCAAACGGCATCACTAGATATTCGAAGTGGCCGCTTGGGGTCCGAAAAGCCGTCTTCCACTCATCACCTTCTCTGATACGCACCAGATGATAGGCGTTCCACAGGTCTAGCTTAGTGAACCAAGACGCCCCATGGAGGGAGTCAAAGGCGGTGTTCATCAAGAGCAGTGTATATTTATCCTTGACCGTGATCCCGTTGAGGCCCCGGAAGTCAATGCAGGGGCGTAGCGAGCCGTCCTTCTTCCCCACGAAGAAGAACCCAGCACCCACGGCCGAGGATGAAGGGCGAATGATTCCGGAAGCCAGAGACTCCTTGATATAAGTATCCATGGCGTCGCGCTCCGGGGCGGACAGGCTGTATAGGCAGCTCGCCGGAAGAGGAGCCCCAGCCTTGAGGTTGATCGCACAGTCATAAGGACGGTGTGGGGGAAGGGACAGCGCCCGTGACTTGCTGAACACCGGCCCCAGGTCGTGGTAGACTTCACGTACCTTGGACAGGTCCGGGGGTGGCATCGAAGGTAGAGGCACCGAGACCGAGGGGGCACACGCCGCAGATTGGAGGCAGGCACTCAGACAGAACGAACTCCACGCTGTAATACTCCCAGCTTGCCAGTCAAAGGAGGGGTTATGAAGCCGAAGCCAGGGGTACCCCAGGATGACGGGTGAGGAGGAGATAGGCAAGACTAGGAACCGAATTTCCTCTCTGTGATTCCCAGAGACTATAATAGACACAGGGGCTGTCTGATGGGAAACAGATGTCAGCGACGCCTTGGACAAGGTGACGAGATTGACAGGAGGACATAGAGGTTGACAGCTGAGGCCCATCTGGGTTGCCAGGTCTCTGGAGATAAAATTTTGCTCAGCTCCAGAGTCTACTAAGGCATGTGTGGAGTGTTCTTTGTGTTTATGAAGTAGCCTAATGGGGATGTGGCAACTAGTGAGGGGCTTTTTCTGGTTCTTGTCCGTGAATCCCCCTACTGTGATCCACGGACCGCCCCTTTTAACCGATTTGGGCATTCAGCAACCCCATGAGACCCATTGCCACAATAAAAACATAGGCCCAGATCCCTGCGGCGCTGTCTTTCAGCCGCTGACACTCCCGATTGCCCTATAATCATATCCTCTTGCTCCGGAAGTTCCTCCGACGAAGGCAGAGTGAGGAGGGGAGAGCTAGTGGAGCGAGGGCGGGGTTTACTCGAACGGGGAGCTGTCCGCCGTTCGGCCGCTCGCTCCTTCAGCCTACTATCCAAGCTGATTGTGAGGGAAATTAACTCCCCTATCTTGTCTGGTTTGTCCCGTGCCGCTAGCTCATCTTTCAATTCAGAGCTAAGACTGCGGAGAAAGATACCACAAAGCACTGGCTCCCCCCACCCAATCTCAGCGGCTAACACCCGGAAGTCAATGGCGTAATCAGCGGCAGACCTACTGCCCTGCCGAAGACTTAGCAGCCGTTCGGTTAACACCGTGACCCGGTCTGTATGATCAAACACTTCCATAAATTCTGCCATTAACTGCTGGTAAGTCCAAACAGGATAACTCGGTTTAGCCATAACTGTGTAGGCCCAGTCTAAGGCTCTACCCCCCAACAGGTTGGTGATATACCCTATTTTGCTCTGGTCAGTGGCAAAGTCCCCCGGGACGCGGAGAAACACTGATTCACACTGAAGTATAAATCCTGGCGCTTCCCCGAATTTTCCGCTAAAGCGGGCGGGGGTTGGCACGGGAGTGAGACGGTGTGTAGATGGTGCATTAGCTTGGCTAGTAGGAGCGCCTACAGGGGCTGAAAAAACCCCGGTCGCCGGGGGAAATGTCTGGTGTCCTTCCAGGCGGTCCAGCCGGCTGTTAACCTGTGTTAATTGGTTAAGAATGACTGTCTGTTGGTGTGCAATCATATCTACTCGAGCGCTAAGAGTGTTTAGGTGGCGCGACAGCGCGCTGTCAGCTGGGTCAACTTGACGGAGTCGTACTGACATGGTTCGGGACCCAGGAGACAGACGCTGACACGAGTAGATATTGGACAATTATTCTTTATTGTAATTAAGTGAGTGTAGTGCGTGAGTGAATGAGTGCGTGGCTGTCTGGTCACTGGAGCTGAGCGTATACTGCGGCGACCTGGCAACCCTGGAACACACAAGCACAAACAATTACTGCTGTTTGTTAGGATGGAAAGTCTGCAGCCAGTGATGCTTACTTGCAGGTGCCACAGAGTAGATCCTGCTGGCTCCGAGTGCCCGTGCGATGCTGTGCTCGTGGTGCTCGACGTAGCGGAGGTGAGGAGGAACTCCGAGGTGGAGGAGATGATGCCCCATCAGCAGGGGTGGTTTGTCCGCCGCCAGGGAGGTCCACCTGTGCACAGGAGAAAAGGCTAGGAGAGGATGAGTGCTGAGGTTGCTTACTTGACTTGGCCTGGCGAGAAGTCCTGGTCTTGGCTTTGGCTTGAGGTCGTAATCTCGGCGCATTGCTGGGCAAAGGCGACAGATGACTCCGTGCCGCGCTGTCTGTGGTTCTGGCTTTTAAAGGCCGCTGATTGACACCTGCCGGTGTGTGCGCAGCTGCTGCTGCTGATGATGACGATGACGGCCCAGGGACCGCCATGACAAGTTATCTCCTGTGGGGTTAGGATGGTAACCTTTTTCTCTTTCCTGTGTCTATCCTTAATCTTCTGCCACTTGTCATTCTTGTCCTTACTTGGGTCTCCCTTAATTCGTAGGTAAAAATGCCCCAATGGATCTGTCCCAGACACCCAAGCTCCTAGTGCAAAAGTGCCCGCATCTGAAATGCATGGGTCTTTTAATGTAATAAAAATGGGGTTGCACTTTCCAGGTTTACAGTCTCCGGGGGGTCTCCCTTTTAACAGTGACATTCATGATGGAGCCAGCAAACCTGTGGCTCCATCATGCTGGCATTGCATCATCACTTCTTCAACGCCAGAGGAGTTTTCTGCTGCTTTTAGAGATTCACAGTTTTTTGCCTTGAATGGACTCGTTTCCCCTTCCCATCCGGATAATATTCTTTCCTCCTTTCATACCACCTGCTCTGGGATTTTGGACTCTATTGCCCTATTTCGGCTTAAATCGGCTAAACCAAAAACAGATCCCTGGCTAAACGACACTACCTGTGCCATTAGACAGCGGGTCAGGCAGGCTGAATGGAGATAGAAAAAGGACAAATTACATATGTCTCTGGAAATTTTTAGGGATTGTCTTGCTGATTACCAGAGGACCGTGCAAAAGGCAAAATTTCAGTATCTCTCTGATATTATTTCCAGCAGCAGTCACTGTCCTAGAGTGCTATTTAACACAATTAATGCTTTTATAAACCCATGCACTCAGACTGTAACAGACGATTCGTTTACAACATGTGAGACTTTTCTTCACTTTTTTGTTGATCAAGTGGACTCTGTCAGACGAGTTATTAATAACAGTTTTAATGGAAGCTTGTCTATTGTCCCGGGTTACTCTGCTGTGTTTGAACAGTTTGAGTTGGTTTCTTTATCATCACTTGCTGATATAATGAAGTCTCTGAAGCCGACAAATTGCTCACTGGATGTTGTTCCCTCTGGAATCCTGAAAAGGATTTTTAATACTGTAGGGCCTGGTCTTTTGGTTTTTATTAATTCCTGCCTTAGTTCAGGATTTGTCCCACCTGCTTTTAAACATGCTGTGGTTAGGCCCCTTCTTAAAAAACCTCACCTTGACCCTTCAGTTTTATATAATTTTAGACCCATTTCTCATTTGCCCTTTTTATCCAAAGTTTTAGAAAAAGCTGTTTTTATACAGTTGCAATCGTTTTTAGAAGACAATTCTGACATAACGTTCGGCTCAGGAGACGCACACACACAGGCTCAGAGTAGTTCAAACTGTTTATTAACAACAGGGATGTTTGGGTGCGTGTCTGCGGAATGTTAATGTGTTGGTGGTGGTGTCTGCTTCGGACCCAGAGGCAGGAGACCGTTCAGCCGGCAACCCTATGGGAGAAATCAGACACAGGGTGATGAGCACACACCAACACAGGAGGAGAATAGACGAGGGAGAGAAGCTTACTTGTTTGGACAGATGACTGGCGCTTCAAGGATGGAAGCCCGGGAGACAGCCACCTGCAGGGCTCGGTGCAGCAGCGAGGAGAGACGAGGGACGGGGTTGTCCGCCGCCGAGGAATCCACCTGTGCACAGGGGAGCAGACTGGAGAGATGAGGTAAGTGATCTTCTTACCGGTGACGAGGATGCTGAAGAGAATGTGGTAGAAGCCCATGAAAGGGAAATGAAGTCTACGGCTTCAGACCGAAGCTCAGGGCGAGGCAGCCTATATTCCTCGCCGCTGATGACTGACAGGTGTGTGAGCAGGTGGCGCCGTTGATGAGCGGCGCGGCGTGACAGTACTCCCCCCTCTAGCAGCGTCTCCTGGCGATGGCTTATCCGGGTGCGCTCGGTGGAAGTCCGCGATGAGCGATGGGTCCAACACAAACGACGGGGGCACCCACTGTCGATGCTCGGGCCCATAGCCCTCCCAGTCCACCAAGTATTGCAACCCACGACCCCGGCGCCGGGAGTCCAGGATGGAGGAGACGGACCAGGCCGGATGGCCACCAACCATCCGGGGTGCGGGTTGCGCTGCAGGAGGAGGGCAAAGGGGGTCGGTAACTGCCAGCTTCACCTTCGACACGTGGAAAGTGGAATGGATGCGGAGGGAGGGGGGAATAGCCACGCGCACAGCCACCGGGTTGATGATCCGGGTGATGGGAAAGGGGCCCATGAAGCGCTGTGCCAGCTTTCTCCTCTCGCCTTTTAGGGTGACGTCCTAGGTGGAAACGTAGACAAGTTGCCCAACTCTGTACGCCGGGGCAGGTCTTCTACGCCGGTCCGCCACGGTCCTGTTGCGCTCCACTGTGCGTAAAAGCGCATGATGCGCGGCGGCCCAGGTGGAGCGGAACTGCCTCACGTGCGCCCTAACTGACAGGACAGTTACCTCGCTCTCCTGCGCTGGAAGCAGCGGGGGGTCGTAACCCAGGGACGCCTTGAAGGGGGACATCCCCGTTGCAGAAGAGCGGGCGGTGTTGTGGGCGTACTCCACCCAGGCGAGATGGTTGCTCCATGACGTCGGCTTGGATCTTGCAACACAGCGGAGCGCAGCCTCCAGCTCCTGATTGGTCCTCTCACACTGCCCGTTAGACTGGGGGTGATGGCCGGAGGAGAGGCTCACCTTGGCTCCGATGGCGTTGCAAAAGGACCTCCAAACCTTGGATGAGAATTGGGGACCCCGGTCCGAGACCACGTCCACCGGAATCCCGTGCAGCCTGACCACGTGTTGGATGAGGAGGCCCGCCGTCTCCAGGGCGGTAGGGAGACCTCGCAGGGGGACGAAGTGTGCCGCCTTGGAGAAACGGTCCACGATGGTCAGGATGGTGTTAAAGGAGCTGGAAACGGGGAGTCCGGTGACGAAATCCAGTGCGATATGCGACCAGGGCCTGCCGGGGACGGGCAGAGGCTGGAGCAGACCCGCTGGAGGGGCATTTCCTGACTTGCTGGTGGCACAGACTGGGCAAGCCCGGGCGTAGCGGGCTGCATCCCTCCGCAGGCCTGGCCACCAAAAAGACCGCTGGAGGAGGCTGATCATCCGGGAGGTGCCGGGATGACAGGTGAGCCGGGAGGTGTGGAGCCAGTGGATGACCTCTCCTCGGACCGCAGATGGGACGAACAGTCTTCCCTCCGGTCCGCCGCCAGGATCAGGTTCCACCTCCTGTGCCTTCCGGATCTTTGCCTCGATATCCCACGAGATGGCTCCCACGACGCATGACCTGGGCAGGATGGAGTGGGGCGTCTCCTCCGATTCCACGGGAGTGAACTGCCTAGAGAGGGCGTCAGGCAGGCCGTTCTTAGAGCCAGGCCTGAAGGTGATAGAAAATTGGAACCTGGCGAAGAACAGAGACCAGCGCGCCTGGCGGGCATTCAGGCGCTTGGCAGACCGTAAATACTCCAAGTTCTTGTGGTCCGTAAGGACCACAAATGGCAGGTTCGCCCCCTCTAGCCAGTGGCGCCACTCCTGCAGGGCGAGCTTGATGGCCAAGAGCTCTCTGTCCCCCACATCGTAGTTCCTCTCCGCCGGGGACAAGTGCCGGGAGAAGAAGGCGCACGGTCGTTTGGCGCCATCGTCTGGTGACCGCTGGGACAGCACTGCCCCCACTCCCACGTCCGAAGCGTCTACCTCGACGATGCACTGCAGCGCGGGGTCGACCTGGCGACGGACCCGGGAGGAGGAGAATTCCGCCTTCAGCGCCTCAAAGGCGGCAGCGACCTCTTCGGTCCACCGGAACGGGACCTTCGGGGACGTGAGGCGGGTCAGTGGTCCAACGATGGTACTGAAGTTGGGGACAAAGTGGCGGTAGAAATTCGCGAAGCCAACAAATTGCTGCACCTGCTTCCGGGATGCAGGTGTAGGCCATTCCACCACCGCCTTTACCTTCTCTGGGTCAGGGAGCACCTTATCGTGGGCGATGATGAACCCCAGGAAGGACGTACTCCTGGCGTAAAATTCACACTTTTCTGCCTTTACGTACAGACGATTCTCCAGCAGCCTTTGGAGGACCCGCCTCACGTGGACCTGGTGCTCATCCCTGGACTTGGAGAAGATGAGGATATCGTCCAGGTAGACGAACACAAAAAGGCCAATGAAATCCCGGAGGACGTCATTAATGAGGCGCTGGAAGACTGCAGGAGCGTTGGTCAACCCGAACGGCATCACCAGGTATTCAAAGTGGCCGTTCGGGGTACGGAAGGCCGTTTTCCACTCATCTCCCTCCCGGATCCGGACGAGGTGGTAAGCGCTGCGTAGGTCCAGCTTGGTGAACCAGGTCGCCCCCTGGAGGGAGTGGAAAGCAGTGTCCATGAGAGGCAGGGTGTAACGGTCCTTCTCCGTGATATTATTGAGGGCCCGGTAGTCGATACAAGGGCGGAGGGACCCATCCTTTTTTCCCACAAAGAAGAACCCCGCCCCCACGGGTGACGATGATGGGCGGATTATCCCGGCGTTTAATGACTCCTTCAGATATGTGTTCATCGTCTCCTTCTCCGGCGCAGACAGGCTGTAGAGCCGACCAGAAGGTAACGGCGCCCCCTGGCGGAGGTTGATGGCACAGTCGTAGGGCCGATGAGGGGGAAGAGACATAGCTTTCGCTTTACTGAACACCATACCCAGGTCGTGAAACTCCGGAGGCACCAGGGACAGGTCCGGGGGTGCAGCGTCCGTTGCGGGAGGAGGAGCGGACGGCGAGCAGGCAGCGGACTGGAGGCAGGTGCCCAGGCAAAATGTACTCCAAGCCGATACCCCAGCTGATCTCCAATCCAGGACCGGATTGTGAAGGCGGAGCCAGGGATACCCCAGGATGACGGGCGACACAGAGTTGGGAAGGACATAAAAGGTCATCTCCTCCCGGTGGTTTCCCGAGATGATGACCGGTAGGGGGACAGTTTGATGTGTCACTCTCCCAAGGGTGGCACGGGAGAGATGGACTAGGGAGATGGGAGTGTTGAGTGCCTGGCAGCGGATGCCCAATCGGGTTGCCAGGCTTTGTGAAATGAAGCTGCCTTCTGCGCCCGAATCCACCAGTGCGTGGGTGAGGTGCCCAGTGGGGTTATGGCAGAAACGGATGGGCAGCTTCAATTGAGTGAGTGATCCTAACCGATTGATGTCCGCGAGACTTCCAACAGTGACTCGCGGACCCCACCGACTGGCTTTCCGTGGACAACGCTCCACGGTGTGTTGGTCGCCTCCGCAATACATGCAGAGGCCCAACTCACGACGGCGTTGTTTCTCCACAGGGGAAAGTTTAGTCCAGCCCGTCACCATCGGCTCCGACTCCTCGGGGCGCGATGCTGGCGGCGCCGCCAGGGGGCGAGCTTGGAACAGGTGCGGCGAGGCTCCACGAGGGTGAGAAGAAGAAGACCTCCGCCCCGAGGAGCGCTCGCGCAGCCTGTTATCCAAACTTACCGCTAAGGACGTCAGCTCCGCTAGCGTCCCAGGGATATCCCGACCAGCCAGTTCATCCCTCAGATCACTATTGAGGCTGCGGAGGAACAGGCCACAGAGGGAGCGTTCCTCCCAGCCCAGTTCCTCCGCCGCTACCCGGAAGTCGACCGAGTGGTCCGCTGCTGACCGGCTTCCCTGCTGGAGAGCGAGAAGCCGATCGACCTGGACCGTCTCGGTTTGAGAATGGTCAAAGACCTCCAGAAAGCGCCTCATGAATTGGTCATAGGTGAGGGTGGCATAACTGGGCCTCGCCATTACGGCGTAGGTCCAAGTTAACGCACGCCCCTCCAGAAGATTCCCTATGTAACCAATTCGACTGTGATCCGAGGGAAAATCTCCGGGCACACGGTGGAACACGGACTCACACTGCATAATGAACCCCCGCGCTCCGCCGAGCTTACCGCTAAAGCGGGCGGGGGTCGGAATCGGTGTGAGCCGAACCGGTGCCACTGGAGCCGGCTGGACGGCCGCTGGAACAGCAGGAGCCGCGCCACCCTGGCGAGTCGGGAGGAACGGCTGTTGGGGGTCCAAGCGGTTCAATCGGTTAGTTAATTCTAATAATTGATTGAAAACCACCTGTTGCTGATAAACAATCTGATTCACCCGAGCCTCGAGGATGGTAAACCGGTGTGCGAGCCCGCCGTCTGCCGAGCCGCTCTGCTGAAGCCGTACTGACATAACGTTCGGCTCAGGAGACGCACACACACAGGCTCAGAGTAGTTCAAACTGTTTATTAACAACAGGGATGTTTGGGTGCGTGTCTGCGGAATGTTAATGTGTTGGTGGTGGTGTCTGCTTCGGACCCAGAGGCAGGAGACCGTTCAGCCGGCAACCCTATGGGAGAAATCAGACACAGGGTGATGAGCACACACCAACACAGGAGGAGAATAGGCGAGGGAGAGAAGCTTACTTGTTTGGACAGATGACTGGCGCTTCAAGGATGGAAGCCCGGGAGACAGCCACCTGCAGGGCTCGGTGCAGCAGCGAGGAGAGACGAGGGACGGGGTTGTCCGCCGCCGAGGAATCCACCTGTGCACAGGGGAGCAGACTGGAGAGATGAGGTAAGTGATCTTCTTACCGGTGACGAGGATGCTGAAGAGAATGTGGTAGAAGCCCATGAAAGGGAAATGAAGTCTACGGCTTCAGACCGAAGCTCAGGGCGAGGCAGCCTATATTCCTCGCCGCTGATGACTGACAGGTGTGTGAGCAGGTGGCGCCGTTGATGAGTGGCGCGGCGTGACAAATTCTATCTTTGAGAAGTTTCAATCTGGGTTTAGATCTCGTCACAGCACTGAGTCTGTCCTGCTTAAGGTGCACAATGATATTATGATGTCTGTTGATGCCAAATGCCCTGTGGTCTTAGTGCTGCTAGATCTTACAGCAGCCTTTGACACTGTGGACCATACTATCCTTTTGTCATGCCTAAATCACCATGTTGGCATCCATGGCACTGCACTTAAGTGGTTTGAATCCTACCTAACTAAAGATAGATAGATAGATAGATAGTTTATTTCGAACACAAAAATATAACAAATACAAGCAAATGGCAAATGCAATAAAGTAACATTATACACTGTTCGAAAGGGAGAAGGAAGAAGTGAACACTTATTAATTCCATCTCCTCTTTTCCATAGATACACCCATGTGAATTTTATACAAATTACCACCTTTAAGACCCCAAGTAAACAATTTACTGTATTTTTTACAAATCATCATTAACACCCATCCATTCTAGCATACAATGATGTCCATACAACAAAACCAGCCTCAAACAACACAGATACACACAGTGCTGTCCTACCCACCATTCCATAGTGTCCCATAATATCCCAGAGTGAACATAATGAATCGTACATATAACTACTACCCTTCTAACATATACCCTTTCAGCAAATGATGCTTATACCTCTTTTTGAATTGATTTCTGTTTGTACATAGTTTCAGTTCCGGCTCTAGACTGTTCCACAAATCCACCCCACAGACAGATATGCACATACTTTTCTTGGTAGTACGTATCTTGGGTTTTGTAAAGTTTAAGTCTCCCCTCAAATTATGATCATTGTCTCTTTTTTTAAATATTTTTTGTATATTAGTTGGTAGTTGATTATTAATTGCCCTGTACATTACTTGTGCTGTCTTAAATTTAACTAAATGAAGAAACAAACTGATTAAGAAAGCTAGCTCTGTCCTGGGGCAGCGCCTTGATCCGATGGAGGAGATAGGTGAGAGAAGGACGGTGGCTAAACTGTCATCTCTGCTGGAGTCCGAGTTCCACCCTATGCAGGACATACTGGATGCACTGAGGAGCTCATTTAGCAGCAGACTACATCATCCCAGGTGCACAACCGAGAGGTTTCGTAGGTCCTTCCTACCAACGGCTGTCAGACTGTACAACCTAAGCAGGGCTGCTCGCAGAGATAGCAAAAAGACGTAACAAACTAATAGTTTTTTTGAATGCAAAAGATGCAATAGACTTACACAATGGTCCTCTCCGGCATACAACTAGGAACATACCGGTCGCTATGGAGGGTGAGAATATGTACGGGCACATAATCATACCATGTAGGATAACTAAATAGACGGTTATGCTGTTTCATCCCACCTAGCAACAATGCTCTGCACTGTGTGTGTTTATATATTTACATATTTATTCCATCTAGCTACAATGCTCAGCACTGAGTGTGTTTATATTTATATATCTATATATTTATTCCATCTAGCTACAATGCTCCGCACTGTGTTTTTATATATCTACATATTATTCCATCTAGCTACATTGCTCCGCACTGTGTGTGTTTATATACTTGCATATTTATTCCACCTAGCTGCAATGCTCCGTACTGTGGGTGTTTATATATTTACATATTTATTCCATCTAGCTACAATGCTCTGCACTGTGTGTTCATATATTCATATATTTATTCCATCCAGCTACAATGCTCTGCACTGTGTGTCTGTGTGTGTGTGTGTATATATATATTTTATAGTAATATGTACATATGTATATTAGCTGCTCTTGCTTGCTTGTTTTTTTTCTTGCCTTCTGATTGTTGCTCTGAGTGTTGCTATCCCTGTGCTGTTGCAATCCTGGAATTTCCCCGTTGTGGGACTAATAAAGGCTTATCTTATCTTATCTTAAATCGATGAACTTTAAAATACTAATAGAACGTTTTCTGTAATGATTGGTGACATGTCTTCTTCTAGTGCCTCTCTCTACTATGGGGTCCTGCAGGGCTCTATCCTTGGCCCTATTCTGTTTTCATTATATATGCTGCCACTCAGGTCAATAATAGCCAGGCACAACATGTCTTTCCACTGTTATGCGGACGATTTGCAGCTTTATTTACCTTTGAACCCAGAACAAACTAACTCACAAAGTGTTCTATTGGACTACATCACTGACATTAAGTTGTGGTTAAGCCAAAATTTTCTCCACTTAAATGAAGAAAAAACAGAATGTATTGCATTTGGGGATACTGTAACGGCTGGCTTTGGTACCCTCTCTTTAAGGCTCAGTTCAGCTGTCAGAAATTTGGGGGTGATTTTTAACAGCCATTTATAATTTGATAAACAGATTGACAATGTAGTCAAGATGAACTTTTATCAATTACGTCTGTTATCCAAAGCCAAACCTTTCCTGAGCCGTCATGATCTTGAGATAGCCATCCATGCTTTAATCACGTCTCAACTTGATTACTGCAATGCACTTTATGTTGGCATCTCTCAGTCTTCTCTTGGCCGCCTTGAACTTGTGCAAAATGCAGCAACCCATCTTTTGACCAACACACCTAGGCAAGAGCACATTGCTCCAATCCTTTTTTCACTTCATTGGCTTCCAGTCCATTTTAGAATTAATTTTAAACTTTTGTTTTTTGTTTTTAGAGCTCTTAATGGCCTTGCTCCGGTTTATATGTCTGAGATTTTGACTGTCCATGACCAAGGCAGGGCTTTGAGGTCATCCAATCAGCTTTTGCTGGATGTGCCTAGGTCAAGGTATAAACATTGGGGTGACCGAGCCTTTTCTGTTGTTGCCCCCAGGCTCTGGAATAATCTCCCCCCTGACCTACATGCTCTCTCTGACCTGGCCCTTTTTAAATCAGAACTTAAAACATATTTATTTAGGATGACTTTTAATACCCAGTAGTGGTGATATTTGTCTTGGCATTTGTTTTTATTTTATTCTCATTTTTAGGTATTTATTCTTATATCTTTGTTTATGTTATTTGTTTTTAATGCTGTGTGTGTTTTTAATGCTGTTTATTTTTCTGTAAAGCACTTTGGTCACCTACGGGTTGTTTTAAAGGGCTATACAGTATAAATAGAGTACATTACATTCATTGTATGAGGTTTTGTTCATTACAGACTCATTGTTGTGCTTCCCATGGGGTGTATCCCCAGGACTGGGGTCCAGTGTTCCATCCCACCCGTTTCCATTCTTGACAGCTGTCACCCCACCCATTAGATCCTTTAATAATAACACAAATGTATTTGTCTGCCCATTGCAAGTGTCTCTGATGTGCCCATCCCTCACAGTCAGCTATGTTGCAAAAGTCAATTTGGATGGTTGATGGGTTTCCTTATTGGAAAGTTAACGTGGGTACACTTGGTGCTGTGGTCCTTTTGTCAAGTTGGCGTCCTCCTATTTGTTGATGTTGTAACCATATAGAGGAAACTGTGGCCAAAATGGTAATGATTGTCAACAACAGGTAAGTTGTTTTATACAAAGGTGGTCATTCATCTATGACCCCCCCCCCCCCGTTCCTGTCTCAAGTCCTCTGAGTTTGGGTGAAGTTTCATCATCTTCACCTCATGTTCTGTCTAAGTCTGTCCTTATGGCTGTCAGTGTCCTGTCTGTTGGATCCCTGGCTGGTGTACAATGAGCCTTATGGATCCAATTACTCAACCTGTCTTTCGTCAACCACACCTTTACACAATGTGATGTTACCTCGGCCACTTTATATGGTCCCTTCCACCTACGGGTAGATCAGTTGAGCTTGTGTACCTTCCTCAAAACCCAGTCGCCCACTTCCACAGGTGGTGTGCCATGGTCCTGTTCCTTGGTGAGGATCTCTGCAACCTGTTGAGATATACTCATGACAGTGTTATTCAGTTGGTTGACATACTCATTGATGTTTCCATGTTGCAATAGCACTGGTGGTGAATCAGTAGGTGCAGTAGTAAATGGGCAAGGCATCTTCCTTCCTGTCAAGATCTCATGCGAGCTAACATTCAGTGTGGCATTTGGGGTAGACCTAAGGTTGAACAATGCTATAGGTAGAGCTTCAACCCAAGTAAGTTTTGTGTCTGCACAGACTTTGGCCAATCCTTCCTTAATTGTCCTATTTGCCCTTTCTACCAATCCCTGTGAAGCAGGGTGGTAAACAGTGCCAAACTTGTGTTGATCCCAAACATTCTTTCGACCTGTTGTAGGTCCTCATTAGAGAAATGGATACCTGATAGAAAAATTTCATATTATCCACATTATTATTATTATTATTATTATTATTATTATTATTATTATTATTATTATTATTATTATTATTATTATTATTATTTTGTATCATGCCTTTCCTATTTCATGTCTGATGTTTACATGTGCATTCCATGTAGAATAAGTTCATGGTGTGGTGTGGCCACACATATGTGACCTACTTTGTGACTGATGTAAAGCCTCACATTTTAGATCAGAACAAAGACAGAGCTTCCTTGGAGATAACAGGAAGCTGAGATGATGTTAGCTTTGGTATGCAGGGCTTGAGACTGTGGGGGGTTATCAGAGGATTAAGGAGGAGATGCACTGTAGACTGTGGGGGGATATTACAGAGAGGAGATGCATTGTTACTGGCGATTATAATGCAATGTGATTTGTGATACATGTGACTTGTGAACTGTGAGAGTCCGGGTATTTAAGGACGAGAGTTCCCTGTAATGTCCTCTTTCTTCATTGAGATGTTGGTGAATGTGAATAAAGCTGCTGTGAGAGAAATCTGTCTCATCATTTTCACATTCCCACACTGGTGACCCAAGACGTAGCATGCAGCGACAGGAGAATTCCCCGGGGCCAGCCTCGTCAGGAGCCCCCAGCCAAGCGAATGCCGCTACGGTCCAGCTACCGGACTTCTGGCAGAACAATCCGCGCTCCTGGTTCCACGCGGTTGAGGCACAATTCAACCTCCGGGGAATATCGGTAGACGACACAAAATTCTACCATGTGGTCGCAAGACTGGACAACCACACGGCTCAGCATGTGGAGAGCCTTATCGAGCAGCCGCCAGACAGCGACAAATACGGCGCGTTGAAGGCTGCACTCATCCAGCACTTCACCCCCTCCGTCGAGGAGCAAGCAGAGGGACTCCTGGCGCTGACTGAGTTGGGAGATGACACGCCCGTTAATCTGATGGAGAATATGTTGAGGTTGAAAGGCTGCGTTGTTGGCACACCCAGACCCAACGGCCCGCATAGCACTCACTACTGATGTGTCAGATGTGGCCATAGGGGCGGTCGTGGAGCAACATGTAGCCGGGGTTTGGCAGCCCCTCGCCTTTTTCAGCAGGACCTTGCGCGATAGCGAACGTAAATACAGCGCGTTCGACAGGGAGTTGCTGGCTCTCCATTTGGCCATCCGCCACTTTCAGTTCTGGCTGGAAGGACGCCGTTTCACCACGTTCGTTGACCACAAGCTGCTAACATTCGCGATGGCTAAGGTTTCCGAACCGTGGTCAGGCCGGCAGCAGAGACAGCTGGCCGCGATCTCAGTGTTTACCACTGATATTCAGCATGTGGCGGGCAAACTGAACGTAGTGGCAGATTGCCTCTCGCGCGCCGTGGCGGCCCCAGTCAGCGTGGGAATAGATTACGCAGCCATGGCCACGGAGCAGGTTAATGACGCGGATGTGCGCGCGCTCCAGTCTGGACCAACAGGGTTAAGGCTGGAGAACAGGGTGCTGCAAGACGGTATGCCCCCCTAATCTGCGATGTCTCCACTGGACGACCGCGTCCTGTAGTACTGGCCGCATGACGCCGCCGCGTTTTTGACCCGATTCATTCTTTAGCGCACCCGGGGGTACGCGCGTCAGTCAAAATGGTAGGAGAGAAATTTGTGTGGCCGAGTCTTCGCAAACAAGTTAAGGAGTGGGCAGCAGCCTGCACAGCGTGTCAACGAGCCAAAGTACACAGGCACACGAGGGCTCCTTTGGAGCCATTTCACATTCCGGCCAAGAGGTTCAATCACGTTCATGTGGACCTCGTGGGACCCGTCCCGCCGTCGCAGGGGTGCACACACCTTCTGACAATGGTGGACCGCACCACGCACTGGCCTGAAGTGGTTCTGCTGGCATCAACCATGGCCGAGGAGGTAGCGTGCGCGTTTTTAACAGCTTGGGTGGCGCGTTTCGGAGTTCCGTCGGACATTATGTCCAACAGAGGCCCTCAATTTGTGTCCGAACTTTGGTCGACAATGGCCTGCAGCCTGGGTGTCACAATTCACCGCACAACCGCGTACAATCCACAGGCTAACGGGTTATGCGAACGTTTTCATAGGTCATTGAAAGCGGCTCTCAGAGCGTCACTGATGGATGCAAATTGGGTGGACAAGTTACCGTGGATTTTATTGGGGTTGCGTTCTGCACCTAAAGAAGACTTAGAAGCCTCCCTAGCGGAGCTCATGTTTGCACAACCACTTCGGCTGCCTGGGGAGTTTCTCCCAGATAACCCTGTGCCAGACACCTCCCCGTCTCAGCTGTTGCGGAGTAACAGAATCAAGCATGCTGCCCGGTCCCGTGCACCACAGTTTTCCGCACGTTTTTGTGCCTAAAGCTTTGAAGAACGCAGAGTTTGTTTTTGTCAGAAACGATGCGCATCGAACCCCGCTGCGACCACCTTATGACGGACCATTCAGAGTGCTGGAATCAGGGGACAAGCAGTTTTTGCTAGATTTGGGGGGTAGGAAAGAAAAAGTTGGCATAAACAGACTCAAACCCGCTTCTGTGGTGGCGGACGAGCAAGTGCTGTTGGCAAGGGTCCCGCAGCGAGGTAGACCCCCACGGGGGGCTTCACAGAGTAATGTTTGCCCAGAACACCCGCAGGGACTGACGAAAGGTTGCCACCCCCAGACGGCAAGCCCCCAGCGTGACAGCGCCGCGGAGACGTGGAATCCCGGCTGCAGCAGATACGGCAGGAGACTGAAACCTAGACAGCATGCGGACTGATGTGTATGGATTTTATCACGGCATGCATGCTGTTATTCTCTTGTTTGTTCTAAAATGTTTGGGGGGGCTGGTGTGGTGTGGCCACACATATGTGACCTACTTTGTGACTGATGTAAGGCCTCACATTTTAGATCAGAACAAAGACAGAGCTTCCTTGGAGATAACAGGAAGCTGAGATGATGTTAGCTTTGGTATGCAGGGCTTGAGACTGTGGGGGGTTATCAGAGGATTAAGGAGGAGATGCATTGTAGACTGTGGGGGGATATTACAGAGAGGAGATGCATTGTTACTGGCGATTATAATGCAATGTGACTTGTGATACATGTGACTTGTGAACTGTGAGAGTCCGAGTATTTAAGGACGAGAGTTCCCTGTAATGTCCTCTTTCTTCGTTGAGATGTTGGTGAATGTGAATAAAGCTGCTGTGAGAGAAATCTGTCTCATCATTTTCACATTCCAACAATATATTCCTTTATATTATTCTTTCATATTTCATGTTATATGTCTGATATATTCTTGGTGTGTTTCTGTGAGCAATTATTGTTTATCTGTGGCCTTCAGAATCTGCATGCAAATGCCTATACTGCAGGTCATTTATGATGTAGATAATGACCCTGGTCATACCAACCTGCTACACTTGGAACTGTTTCCAACAGCCATCTCCAACACATTGATAAAGTCAAGGACTGTTTTGTTCCCACTATAAGAACACCAGACTCAGAAATGTATGTTCAGAGATTTGGTGTGTGTGTCAGCTGAAGGCCACGCTCTGTAATCTCTCCCTCAAAATGGCCATTGAGGTTTTCATTTTGTTTTATTCCTTTATATGTGTTTATTTTTATAATAAATATACTTAAATCCAATATTCCGCCTGATCTTTGACTTGGAATAATTTATGCTCAAAATTATTCTAACATTTTGGTGCACCGAACAGCGGATCCACATATCCCCATCTTTCCGGTGCCTCTGCCCAATTTCAGCAAGTGCACAGCTGACGAAAGACCTTCCCAGGCTGGTGCAAGACTCAGTGTTACTGTAGTGAAGGCATTTCGAACTGGGGCACTGGAACTGACTGGGTGACGGATCTAAGAATCCTACAGGCGGCTTGGATGTAAGTACACTTATGTGTTGTTAAGCTTATGGACATTGGGTTTGAGTTCCTGTGAGTTAAAGATAAGATAAGATAAGATAAGATAAGATAAGATAAGATAAGCCTTTATTAGTCCCACAACGGGGAAATTCCAGGATTGCAACAGCACAGGGATAGCAACACTCAGAGCAACAATCAGAAGGCAAGAGAAAAAAAAAAAAAGCAAGCAAGCGAGAGCAGCTAATATACATATGTACATATTACTATAAATATATATATATATATATACACACAGACACACAGTGTAGAGCATTGTAGCTGGATGGGATAAATATATGAGTATATAAACACACAGTACGGAGCATTGCAGCTAGATGGAATAAATATGTAACTATATAAACACATAGTGCGGAGCAATGTAGCTAGATGGAATAATATGTAGATATATAAACACACAGTACGGAGCATTGCAGCTAGGTGGAAAAAATATGTAAATATATAAACACACAGTGCGGAGCAATGTAGCTAGATGGAATAATATGTAGATATACAGTATAAACACACAGTGCGGAGCATTGTAGCTAGATGGAATGAATATATAGATATATAAATATAAACATAAACATAAACACACCCAGTGCGGAGCATTGTAGCTAGATGGAATAAATATGTAAATGTATAAATACACACAGTGCAGAGCATTGTTGCTAGATGGGATGAAACAGCACAACTGTCTACTTAGTTATCCTACATGGTATGATTATGTACCCATACATATTCTCACCCTCCATAGCGACCGGTATTTTCCTAGTTGTATGCCGGAGGGGACCATTGTGTAAGTCTATTGCATTTTTTGCATTCAAAAAAACTATTAGTTTGTTACGTCTTTTTGCTATCTCTGCGAGCAGCCCTGTTTAGGTTGTACAGTCTGACAGCCGTTGGTAGGAAGGACCTGCGAAACCTCTCGTTTGTGCACCTGGGATGATGTAGTCTGCTGCTAAATGAGCTCCTCAGTGCATTCAGTATGTCCTGCATAGGGTGGAACTCGGACTCCAGCAGAGATGACAGTTTAGCCACCATCCTTCTCTCTCCTATCTCCTCCACCGGATCAAGGCGCTGCCCCAGGACGGAGCTAGCTTTCTTGATCAGTTTGTTCAGTCTCTTCCTATCGGCTGCAGTAATGCCACTGCCCCAGCAGACCACTCCAAAAGGGATGGCTGATGCCACCACCGTGTCATAGAATGTCTTCAGCAGCGCCCCTTGTACACCAAAAGACCTGAGTCTCCTCAGTAGGAACAGCCTGCGCTGTCCCTTCTTGTAGAGTGCGTCAGTATTGTGTGACCAGTCTAGTTTATTGTTCAGATGAACACCCAGGTACTTGTAGGATGTCACCATCTCAATGTCTGTTCCCTGTATATTTACTGGTGCTGTGAGGGGTTGTCCTTGCCTGCGGCAGTCCACCACCAGCTCCTTAGTTTTCCTCGCGTTGATCTGGAGGCAGTTCCGATGGCACCAGTCCACGAAGTCCTGGATAAGCCCTCTGTACTCAGCTTCATCTCCATTGGAGATGAGGCCAACGATCGCAGAGTCATCAGAGAACTTCTGTAGATGGCAGTGTGTTGTGTTGTGTGAGAAGTCCGCAGTATGAAGAGTGAACAGGAAGGGAGCCAACACCGTTCCCTGGGGGGCCCCCGAGCTACTGATGATCGTGTCGGACACACAGTCCCGGGTTCTCACAAACTGTGGCCGGTTCATGAGGTAGTCCAGGATCCATGATGACAGGTGCTGGTCCACCCCTGCGCGCAGCAGCTTGTCCTTCAGGATCATTGGTTGGATGGTGCTGAAAGCACTGGAGAAGTCAAAGAACATGATCCTCACCACATTCCCGGGCTTCTCCAGGTGGGACAGAGAACGGTGAAGGAGGAAGATCACCGCATCCTCCACCCCAATGCCATGCTGGTAGGCGAACTGGAGCGAATCCATCGCTGGTTCCACCAGGGGGCGGAGGTGAGCAAGGAGCAGTCTCTCCAGGGTCTTCATCAAGAGGGACGTCAAGGCCACCGGTCTGTAGCTGTTCAGGTCTTTGGGGTGGGAAGTTTTTGGTACAGATACCACACAAGATGTTTTCCACAGCTGTGGTACCCTCCCCAGCTTCAGGCTCAGGTTGAAGATGTACGTCACAATCCCACACAGCTGGTCTGCACAGGACTTGAGGAGCTTTGCGCTGATGCCGTCCGGTCCCGACGCCTTCCTCGCCTTGATCTTCCTCAGCTCCGTCCTCACCTGGGTCCTGGTCAGGGTCAGGATGGGGGGCTGTGTGTTGGGAGTGGGGGGGTGTTGGTGGAGTGGGGAGTGGGCAGCAGGACTTGATGTCTTTACAGGCAGCAGTGGTTGTTGTGCAGTCAGGGGGGAGGGCGGTTGGTCAAACCTATTGAAAAACAAATTCAGATTGTTCGCCCACTCCCTGCCCCCCGTGGCCTGGGGGGAGGTATTCTGGAGCCCAGAGATGGTTTTAAGGTTTCTCCAGACCCCGCTGATGTCGCTCTGTTGCAGCTTGTCCTCCATCTTCCTCCAGAAGCTGTCCTTGCCTTCTCTGATCTTTCTCCTCAGCTCCCTCTGTACGGACTTCAGCATCTCCCTGTTCCCCGACCTGAAGATCCTCTTCTTCTCTCTCAGAAGTGTTTTAATCTCAGGGTTGATCCAGGGTTTGTTGTTTGAGCAACACCGTATGGTCTTGGTGGGAACGGATTTGTCTGCACAGAAGCTGAGGTAGCCCGTGAAGGTGTGAATGAGGCCATCGATGTCCTCACCATGTGGATCGCAGAGCCGCTTCCAGGCGGTGGCTTCAAAACAGCCCTTTAGAGTGTCCATTGCCTCCTCAGACCATAACATCACTGTGCGCATGGCCGGGGGTTGTCTGTGCACTAGGGGTTTGTACACCGGCCGGAGATGAACCAAGTTGTGATCCGATCTCCCGAGTTGGGGGAGTTGTGATGAGGTGTACGCCTCCTTAGTGTTTGTGTAGAATAAGTCCAGTGTTTTATTGTCTCTAGTGTGGCATGTGACATACTGGGTAAACGTGGGTAAAACGGAAGACAGTGAAACATGGTTGAAATTGCCTGAGATGAGGAGAAGAGCATCTGGGTGTTCTGTCTGCAGCCTGCTGGTTACTGAATGGATGACGTCACGCGCTGTCCCAGCGTTCGCCGTCGGATTTGCACAAACAACAATGCAGATCACGTGTGAGTATTCCCTCGGGAGATATATAGGCTGCATGCTAACAGCTAGCAACTCAATGTCTTTGCTGCAGTGATGTTGTTTAACAGTGATATGTCCCGGTCTGCACCAGTTGTTGTTAACATACATTATCACTCCACCGCCCCTTGCTTTGCCACTGTCTGGTGTTCGGTCCGCCCGTATCATGTGGAAACCCTCCAGCTCAATGTTAGCATCTGCTGCTAGTGCTAAAGACACGTATGTGCTAAAGACACGTATGATATGATATGGTTGTAAGCCTGAGCCATTTGACACCGAACACACTTTTTCTGGTCATGGTGGAGTATAAAGGAATTGATTAAATAATTATTATCCTCTTTGGAAATGATTAAAATTGTGGGCATTTGTAAATTATACCTTTGGGTGAGAAATTCAATTGTGTTCTCATAGCAGTAGAAAAAAAAAGTTGACATGAGAACATTGGGTTGGCAGATTTGTTTTTACAAGTATTATGGGTTGCCATTTCAAGCTTGTTTTAAGGCTATTGTCCTGTTTCTCTGTGTGAGCAGCTGCCCAAAAGTAACCTTGGAGAGATAACAGGACTGTGCTGCGTGTGTGTATGTGTGGTGTATGTGTGGGCCCTTATGTTTGACAGTGAATGAGTGAGAAGAAGGGGAAGAGGAGAGAAAAAAAATCTATATATGGGTATTTTTTTTACAAAACTTAGGGGTTTTACAGTTACATTTTGTGGGTTTTTCCATCTATTTTATGAGCGAAATATTTGCTGAATCAACCCACATTATATACCTTGTATCGTTCATTAATACTCCCATACATGACATATTGTACTGAAGTATGGGGAAATACATATAAAACAAACATATATCAAGTCTTTATGCTTCAGAAGAGAGCTATTAGAATAATAAACAAAGCTGCTTACAGGGAACCAACAAGCCCACTTTTCTTAAATTAAAAGCTCTCAAGTTGAAAGATCTGGTTGACTTTAAAACTGCAGTAATAATGTTTAAAGTGAAGAATCTATCACTGCCCGCAAATACCCAAGAGTCGTTCCAAATAAGGGAGAAACAATATCATTTCAGAGGAACATGTATATTTCAAAAACCTTCAGTGAGAACTACCACCAAGCAACACTGTGTTTCAGTGCAAGGAGTAAGATTATGGAACGATTTTGGACCTGAATTAAAATCATGTACAATGCTTGGACAGTTTAAACAAAAACGAAAGGAAGAAATACTCCAAACATATATACAGGATGACATGTAAAATCACATAAGGATTGTCATATCCAGTCTGTGTTGTGTTGTTGCTTAGTTTTTTTTTTGTCACATTTTGTCTTAGCTTTGTTCCGAATTGTAATCGCTCTTGTTTTGTTTTTCCTTTGAATTCTTGGATGGAATATGGGCGGGCAATATAAGCTGCAGCTTCAGCCATCACCCATTTCAGATAACTTATGTTGAACTGTATAATCAGAGGAGTTATTGTTTAATTTGACCTTGTTGGATTTTTTTCCCCCTTTGTTATATTATTCTGTTTCCTTTTAATCTTTACTTTTAATCTATCTGAAATAAAGATTCATTCATTCATTCATTCATTCATTCATCCATTCATTTTTGTGGGTTTTGACTTTAAAGTTGTGTCACTGGTAAATATTCACATATTTTTAAAGCCAGTGTTTTCATTTACTCCATTTTTTTCTTTGGAAAATGAATGACATTGGGCTATTTTTAAACAATTTTTTGATGTATCACTGTGATTTTTATTGACTCACTTGCATTATCTCTCTGACTGAAGAATAACAGTGAACTTCACAGGGAAAAAGGACACTGGACTAACAGCCTGACAGGGGTCCTCCTTCCCTCTGTTCCCCTCTCTCAGCAAAACAATGTCGCCTCACCACTGCCTGCACTCCTCCCTTCGACAACAAAGCCATGACAGATAAGCCAGTAAGTTAAGTAGAGTTGCATGCATGTTAATCACTGCTACCAGCATGACAATGACAAATTTAACTGAAGATTATGGTATAATGCTGTTAATAATGCCCAATCATTGAAGAATTTATGTACAGCTTATATTACATGATTCAAAGCACAGAAGAGGTTGATAATGACTAAGTTTGTGCATATGATTTACCTGAGACTGCTGAAAATCAAACAGGTCTTTGTGCTTCTATATCACATCATTGTTTTTTCGTTTTGTTTTTGTTTGTTTTTTTCAAAATACTGCACTCACTTCTAATGAATGACTATGTGCTTATTCAAATTTTAATCCTTTCACTGTCCATGTAAAAAAGAAAAAGGCAAAAGCTCTGAAGGGTTACAGGATTGGTCAAATAAAAAAAAACCCAAACAATAAAAAGATTAGAGCTGGCCTTGTGTTCATGTCTGGCCTCAGCTTGTCACTTTTTTCTTTTTTTTCCTGTGTGATGCAATCCTGAATACAGACTGCTGCCCGGTTATCACTATGACTTCTCCCACACAGGACTATAAACAGTTTACAAGCTTTGCCATAAGGACAGAAGAGAACTCTCCCACTCCAAGGAAAAAGATTTGGCCTACACCTTGCAGTTAATCACGTGTGTAACCACACATTTTAAATCTTTTAAGTTACAAGCAACAACTGCTAATTCTAAATGCTGCATTGACTTAAGGTTTCTAATATGTGACACAGTTTTATTAAACAGTGATCTTAAAGTAATGCTGACTCCTGCAAATTGGTAAAACATTTAGTGATTCACTGAATATTTAGCAAAAACTTGTTGTAAATAGAAAATCACATTATTGAAATAATGGAAGCTTTAGGTGTAATTTAAACTCTTTTTGTGTTATTCTCCATTCCTGTTCATGTTTTTGTTTTTCAACAGGACAAAGAAAGCATTCACAAAATCTTTATCTCTTACCAGGATTTAGAATTGCAAAATCAAAAATGTGAAAAATAGAAATCACAAGATCACCATTAGCTTTAATTCTAACAAATCCTTGGTGACCAAATACAATGATTCACTTGTGTTTCTTAGCATTACACATTATAATAAACAGTGGAAAAACCACTTTAAGAAACTCTAACGGACAAAACTTGAATGATTATAACGGTAACACTAACAAAAACAATTTATGGGGTGACAACATTTAGACTCCTGTTGTTGTTTTGAATTCTGACGCATGGACAGGGGGTACCCTTGGGCTTCCCCCGATTTCTTTTTGCAGGATGGCACAAAGATTTGATCTTTGTGGGAGATGGGAGGAGGCCAGACAGTGTGTGGCAGGCTGCCTATGGTGAGGGGAGCAACAATTTGTCATCAACCTGGTCATCAGTCTCATTGGCTGAGGTGCAGTGGCAGCGTGGGGGGGGGGGGGGGGGCTCACAGAGGACAAGCATTGCTGAAGCTAAGTACAACAAATGACATTGACAATGACATAACGCATATCAATTTAAATGACTTTGACTTTAAAAATGTAGTGTTTACATGACTTCACACTGCAGGATACATCTGACGCATTGCAGTCTGACACCTTGTAATGATGCCTCTCACTAGATAATGGTATGACAGTGTCACATTTTAGAAAGGTGACAGTAATAAGGAATAATTGTGTTGTATGACAATGACGTGCTAAAGAGCTGGGCTGTGCTCCTGGTGCTTGGCCTTGGCTGAGCTGGGCCTCGGGAGTACAGCCCACACCATAATTTACCAAGGAATATACTGTATAAAATAAGGCATTCCTTGTACAAAATTAAGCCAAATTCTAATTAAGCAACATGTCCACTTTACTGCCCTCCCATCGAGTTTCCTAATTATCGACTGGTAGACAGCAAGCTAACACGTGTGGTGCAGGTCTCAATGATGACAAGATGCTTCCTTTTATCTCGTTTATTGATGCTACATCACAAGGAACTCAACGTGATGTACACTCGTCTTTTTTGGTCTTACATCCGTTTACATTTGTTCCTACATCCGTGTAAAACTGCAACAAAGTAGACATATACACGCCATCAATGAATGGTCACCATGTCTAGCTTAGCAGATGTTAGCATTAGCTCTAACTTAGCTTGGTAACAATGTTGGCAACGGACTAGACAGTTGCTTAAAATACACCAATGCAACCGTGCAGTTCTCATTGTAGCTGTTAACACTGTCAAACCATGTAGGATACTCACGGACTAATGATGTCCAAGGCGCCGAAAAAAAATTAACATTCACAGTGTTCGTACATCGGGTGAAGCTCTGACTGGTCTCCCGTTATATCGTTACTGCGCATGTGCAACACTTTGTGTATCAGTTCAAAACGATGCTTTCACTACACCACTAGAGGGAACCAAATTCACTTACATGAAATGCTGTAATGGGAACTGCCCAACTTTAATTCATGGGGGCAGAATACTCCCTGTCTGGTGCAATAACATTGTACCACTATTTAGCCTTACCGGAGTGGTGGCTCAGTTGGTAGAGCATCCGCCCCACACCCGGGAGGCAGGGGTTCAAATCCCGGCCGGGTCATACCAAAGACCATATAAAAATGGTGCTTTCTGCCTTCTAGCGTGGTGCTCCGCATAATGGAATGGGGAAAGTAAAGTTACACACAGAGCTACCAGAGGACTGACCCCCCGCTGTAGCTTTCACTACTTACAGTAGCTGTGTGGCCTAGGGTCAGAGAAACGGAGATAGGTGCCGCCCATATACACCTTCAGGTGTGAAGGGATTAACTAACTAACTAACTAACTATTTAGCCTTACCGGAGTGGTGGCTCAGTTGGTAGAGCATCCGCCCCACACCCGGGAGGCAGGGGTTCAAATCCCGGCCGGGTCATACCAAAGACCATATAAAAATGGTGCTTTCTGCCTTCTAGCGTGGTGCTCCGCATAATGGAATCGGGAAAGTAAAGTTACACACAGAGCTACCAGAGGACTGACCCCCCGCTGTAGCTTTCACTACTTACAGTAGCTGTGTGGCCTAGGGTCAGAGAAACGGAGATAGGCGCTGCCCATATACACCTTCGGGTGTGAAGGGATTAACTAACTAACTAACTATTTAGCCTTACAACATTTCAAACAACAGTGCATAACAATGTTAACCATATCATTATCTATTCCCCATCTGCTATCAGTCAAACCATTTCTGTAATTGGTCTCAGAAACACTTTAACAGTCCCATCTCTTATTATCTTCACCTCTGCTTTTCGTACTTTATTGTCCTTTCCGTGAAATGTCTTCACAATCCGCCCCATGGGCCAGTCATTTCTGTGTGTTTGCCCATCCTTGAGCAAAACGACATCTCCAACATTGATGTTCGGTTTCGCATCAGTCCATTTTCTTCGGCTCTGAAGAGTCATGAGATACTCTTGTCTCCATTGTTTCCAAAAACTATCCACAAGAGCCTGCACTTGTTTCCACTGACATGCATGAAGTTCTGGTGCAGCGAAAGTTCCCGATGGTGCTGTCAAGGGGCTGGTTTTTTGGGTCAGTAGCATTGCTGGGGTTAGGATGGTTGGATTGTCAGGATCTGTTGAGACCGGCACGAATGGTCTTGCATTCATCACTGCCATAACCTCCGCCATTAAGGTGCTCAGTACTTCATGCGTGAGCCGTAGTTTGTTCTTGAGAAGTAGTGCATCTAGAATCCGCCTGGCAACTCCAATGAGTCTTTCCCAGGATCCACCCATGTGTGATGCATGAGGTGGGTTAAAAAACCATTTGCAACCCTTTTCTTGTAGGTAACTCGTTAATGCTGTGTCACTGTGCTCAATTCTCAGTTCCTTACATGCCCCGATAAAGTTTGTGCCCCTATCAGATCGCAGAAGCTGTGCAGGTCCCCGAATGGAGAAGAATCTTCTCAGAGCATTTATGAAACTGGACGTTGACATTGATTCAATCAGTTCGATGTGCACAGCTCTTGTTGACATGCATGTGAAAAGTAGAGCCCATCTGTTGCTGTCTGTGCTTCCTCCTCTTGTGCGTCGTGTTGTCACTGACCACGGACCAAATACGTCGAGACCAACGCTGGTGAACGGTGGCATCGGTGAGAGCCTGTCACTTGGTAAATCTGACATCTTTTGGATTTGCAATGTCTTTCTCAGTTTCCTGCAGGTCACGCACTTGTGGATGGCAGAAGACACAAGACGTTTGCCGCCTATGATCCAAAACCCAGATGCTCTAAGGGCTCCCTCTGTCATGTGTCGGCCTTGATGCGCTACCTTTTCATGGTAGTATCTGATTAAAAGAACAGCGATGTGGTGTGAACTAGGGATAATGAGGGGGTGTTTTTCTTCTTTTGCCAGGTTTGCTGGTGCCAAGCGTCCTCCGACTCTAAGCAGACCATCTTCGTCAATGATTGGGTTTAATTTTTTCAGCCAACTCTGTTTCGGCAGTGGGTGTTTTGTTTCAACGCACTTGAACTCTTCCTTAAAGACTTCATGTTGTACTGTAGATATTATTAGGCATTTTGCTCGTGAAAGTTCGTTGATAGTGCACGCACTGTTATAACGTTTCCACCCACTGTTTTTGGTTTGCCTGGACTTGCTCTTGTATGAAGCTGCTACACGAATGAGTGATCCAACTGTGCTGCACAGTTTCATCCAGTGTGAGAACGTTTCAAAGCGGTGTGACCCCAAATTCAATTCAATTCAATTCAATTCAACTTTATTTATATAGCGCCATTTCACAACAACAGTCATCTCATAGCACTATCAACTGTAGGGAGGACCCCCACAGTTGCAGAAAGACCCCAGCAATCAGGCGATCCCCTGTGAGCAAGCACTTGGCGACGGTGGAGAGGAAAAACTCCCTTTTAACAGGAAGAAACCTCCAGCAGAACCAGGCTCAGGGAGGGGCAGTCATCTGCTGCGACTGGCTGGGGGGTGAGGGGACAGAGAAGAAGAAAAGAACAGACATGTAGAGAGCAAACAGCACGATGGGGACTCAATCTATGGGAGAGAACAAACAAATGTTAATGACCAGCAAAAAAAAAAAAAAAAATATTTCATAGAGAGTGAGGAAAGGAGTGAGGCCCAGTGCATTACTGAAGGTCCCCCGGCTGACTAAACCTATTAGCAGCATAACTAAGGGAGGGTTCAGAAACACATGATCCCTCCCTAATTGTAGGCTATATCAAAAAGGTGGGCTGCACGGTGGCGCAGTGGTTTAGCACTGTGGCAGCACAGTTTTACCCTCGGCCGGGGGATCGCGGGGATCATGAGATCGTGGGTTCGATCCCAGCCCCCGACCAACAGTGAGCTGTGTGGAGTTTGCATGTTCTCCCCGTGTTGCGTGGGTTTACTCCGGGATTTCTCCGGTTTCCTCCCGCACACCAAAAAACATGTAGGTTTAGGGCGCTCGCGCACGCAGCGACCAGCAGCCGGTGGCTTGTCACCAGACTGCAAACCAAGTCTACCTACGGGTACAAATAAGTAACAAAAAAAAAAAAAAAAAAAAAAAAAAAAAGGTAGGTTTTAGCCCTATTCTTAAAAACAGAGATCGAGTCTGACTCCCGAATCCAGATTGGCAGCTGATTCCACAGGAGAGGAGCTTGATAACTAAAGGCTCTGCCTCCCATTGTACTTTTGGAGATTCTAGGTATTACAAGTAAACCTGCATTTTGGGAGCGTAGTGCTCTGTTAGGATGATACGGTAGTATCAGATCTTTTAAATAAAAAGGAGCCTGATTGTTTAGAGCTTTGTAAGTAAGAAGAAGGATTTTAAACTTAATTCTAAACTCTATGGGAAGCCAATGAAGAGAGGCCAGAACCGGAGAGATATGATCTCTCTTTCTAGTACCTGTTAAAACTCTTGCTGCAGCATTTTGGATCAGCTGAAGACTTTTTAAAGATGTTTTAGGACAGCCTGATAATAAAGAATTACAATAATCTAATCTCGAGCTAACAAAAGCGTGGATCAGCTTCTCAGCATCACTCTGAGACAAGATGCTCCTAATCTTGGCAATATTACGCAAATGATAGAAGGCAGTCTTAGAAACAAATTTAATATGTGAATTGAAGGACAAATCCTGATCAAAAATAACTCCAAGGTTCCTCACAGAGCTATTAAGAGAAAGAGTAACTGCATCCAAACTGAAAGTTTGATTTGGAAAGGAATTTCTAAGGTTTTTTGGACCAACAAGAATGACTTCAGTCTTATCTGAATTTAATAGCAGGAAATTACAAGTCATCCAAACTTTGATTTCCTTAAGACAGGCTTCTAACTTGGCTAATTGATTAGTATCATCTGGCTTCATTGACAGGTATAATTGTGTGTCATCTGCATAACAGTGAAAATGTATACAGTGCTTTCTAATAATGTTGCCTAACGGAAGCATATATAAACTAAAAAGAGTAGGGCCAAGCACAGATCCCTGTGGAACTCCATGACTAAGCTTTGAGCTGAGAGAAAACTCATCATTTACATGAACAAACTGGAACCTATCAGATAAATAAGATCTAAACCACTGCAACGAAGTTCCATTAAGTCCAACATAGTGTTCTAATCTATCAAGTAGAATATTATGATCAATAGTATCAAAAGCTGCACTAAGATCTAAAAGGACAAGTACAGAAACTAGTCCATTATCAGATGCAATGAGGAGGTCGTTAGTGACCTTCGCTAAGGCTGTTTCAGTGCTATGATGGATTCTAAACCCAGATTGAAACTCCTCAAATAAACCATTTCCCTGCAGGTGGTCAAATAATTGCGTAGCAACAACTCTTTCTAAGATTTTTGAAATGAAAGGGAGATTAGAGATTGGTCTATAGTTAGCTAAATCTCCTGGATCTAGCGTTGGCTTTTTGAGTAAGGGTTTAATTACAGCCGTTTTAAAAGCCTGTGGTACATGGCCTAAAGTTAATGAAGAATTGATTATATGAAGAATAAAGCTACCAATAAGTGGGAAGACTTCTTTAAATAACCTGGTAGGAATAGGGTCTAAAAGACAAGTTGAAGGTTTGGATGAGGAAACTATTTTGTCTAACTCACAAAGGTTGATTGGAGTAAACTCATCAAGACAGACATCAATAGAAGGAGTTGTAGTAGTTACAGTATTTAAGTTAACTGTGGGAAGAATCTGATTGATTTTATCTCTGATGGATGAAATTTTATTATTGAAAAAGTTCATAAAGTCCTGACTAGTAAGCTCTAAGGGGATGCTAGGATTGACAGAGTCCTGACTCTTTGTCAACCTGGCTACAGTACTGAAAAGAAACCTGGGATTATTCTTGTTCTCTTCTATTAATGCAGAGTAATAACTCGTTCTAGCTTTTCTAAGAGATTTTTTATAAATTAAAAGATGATTTCTCCAAGCTAAATAGATTTCATCTAAATTAGTAGAGCGCCATTTTCTTTCTAATTGACGAGTCTTCTGTTTTAAGCTACGAGTTTCTGTGTTGAACCAAGGAGTTAAAAATCTCTGATTAGACTTTTTCTTTTTTAAGGGGGCCACCAAGTCTAGAGCCTGATGCAGAGAAGCTGAAACACTATCCACCATGTTATCAATTACAGAAGGAGCAAGCTGTCTATAGCTTATTTCCGTTGTGTTGACACATGGCATAGAGGAAACAATCTGCATAAATTTGGAAACAGCATCATCTGAGAGGCATCTACTGTGATAATATTTTTCTTTAGGAGCCAAATAGTCAGAAATAGTAAAATCAAAGGTTAACAAACAATGGTCTGACAGTACAGGGTTATGAGGAGACACTACAAGATTTTCTATTTCTATGCCATATGTCAGAACAAGGTCCAATGTATGGTGGAGGTAATGAGTAGAATTTCCTACTTTCTGAGAAAATCCAATCGAGTCTAATATTGAATTAAAAGCCACATTAAGGCAGTCACTATCTACATCCACATGTATATTAAAGTCCCCTACTATAATTATTCTATCAGATTTCAGCACTAAATCAGCTAAGAAATCAGGAAATTCGGATAAAAATTCTGAATAGGTTGATGGGGGACGATAAACTATGGCAAATAAAATTGGGTTTAACCTGGAATTGCTAAAGTGCCCAATACTGAGGACCAGGCCCTCAAAGGAATTATAACATGTTTTTTGCTTTACATTAACTAGTAATTTGGAATGGTAAATTGATGCTACTCCTCCTCCACGACCAGAACTTCTGGGATTTTGACAGTTTAAATAACCAGAGGGAGTTGATTCATTTAAACCAACATAATCCTCTTGTCCTAACCAAGTCTCTGTAAGGGAAATTAAATCAATCTGATGATCAATTAACAGATCATGGACTAACAGAGACTTGGGAGTTAGAGACCTAATATTTAATAAACCACATTTAATTTTTAAATTATGAGGAGGAACAGAGGCCAAATCATTCAATTTAGAGGCTTTATGTTTAATTTGAGTTTTACCAATATTTTGCTTTATCACTTTGGGATGCTTATACATTATATTTTTATTTACTTTGGAGGGAGCAGACAACGATTCTCTGATGGGGAAGACAGGGGCTAAGCTGAGGGGTGGTGGATGAAGAGGAGCTGCAGAGAGGCGTGTAAGACTGCGACTCTGCTTCCTGGTCCCAACTCTGAGTAGTCATGGTTTTGGAAATTTGGATAAAAAAGATGCCAGATTGTTAGATAAATGAGAAGCACCATCCAAAGTGGGATGAATGCTGTCTCGTCTCATAAGACCAGGTTTTCCCCAAAAAGAGCTCCAATTGTCAATGTAGCCCACGTCATTTTTAGGACACCACACAGACAGCCAGCGGTTCAAGGATGACGAGCGACTAAACATGTCATCACTGGTCAGATTGGGGAGGGGCCCAGAGAATACTACAGTGGCAGACATCGTTTTTGCAAAGTCACACACCGATTCTATATTAAGTTTCGTGACTTCCGACTGCCGGAGACGGATGTCATTAATGCCGGCGTGAATAACAATTGTGGAATATTTACAGTTACTTTTAGCCAGCATTTTCAAATTTGACTCGATGTCGCCTGCTCTGGCCCCAGGAATGCATGTGACTATGGCCGCTGGAGTCTCTAGGTTCACGTTTCTGACTACAGAGTCGCCAATGATCAGAGTTTTTTCCTCAGCGGGTGTGTCGCTGAGCGGGGAAAAACGATTAGAAACGTGAACAGGTTGGTGGTGAACCGGGGCTTTGCGACTAGGCTTCCTTCTCACCGTCACCCACCCAGTCTCCTCGCTGCAGAGGAGAGCCGGGGAACCGGTGACAGGGGGGGCTAAGCTAGCTAGCTCCGCTGCAGCTAAGGGGCGTCCGTCGAGATTAACTGGCGCAGACGGTGTTTCAATGCAGCGGAGCCGGGATTCCAAATCAGACAACCTCGCCTCGAGCGCCTCAAAAAGACAACATTTATTACATTTACCGTTATCACTAAAAGAGGCAGAGGTGTAGCTAAACATCTGACAGAGAGAGCACACCAGAGGAGGAGAGGAAAGAGAGCTAGTAGCCATAGCTAGTGGCTCGAGAGCTGGAGAGCAAACCACACAGGCAGACAGCAAAACAGGAAGTGACGATACGTTACCACAAGGAAGTGACGATCACCCGACAGACACCTTAGTAACGAATGTTTTTACATCAGGCCTGATTTCTGCGTCTTCCTCTGGACTTATGAGTGAGAAGAGGTCAGATTGCTGTGGTTCTGCATCGGATTGAGTCAAGAACAGAGGTCCTTGGAACCAGTTTGTGAGCTTCAGTGCATGTGCCGCGATGTATCTTGTGGCAGTGTCCGCTGGGTTGTCGCTGGTTGCTATGTAATACCACTGTGATGGAAGTGTTGACTTTCTGATGCGGGTTACACGGTTCGCCATATATGTGTAGAACCTTTTTGTGTTATTGTTTATGTATCCAAGAACAATCTTACTGTCTGTATAAAACCTGACAGCATCCATTGCAGTGTCTATCTCATCCCTGATCAGCTCGTACATCTCAACAGCTAGAACAGCTGCGCATAACTCCAAACGAGGGATGGTGTGTGCAGGGCGTGGTGCTATTTTAGATTTACCCATAATGAACCCTGAGTGGCACTGACCTTCATTGTTGGTGGTTCTCAGGTATGCTACTGCTCCGATTGCCAAGGTTGATGCATCTGAGAAAATGCATAACTCTCTTTTTCGAACAGAAGGCTGCGACAATGGCAGGTAGCACCTTGGTATCTGTAGGTCTTCTAGATCTTTCAGGGAATCTTTCCATTTGTTCCATTCCTCTTCTCTCTCAGCGGGAAGTGGTTCACCCCAGTCGCCATGTTCTGTTGACAGTTCACGCAGGAGGTTCTTCCCCTGCATCGTGATAGGCGCCACAAACCCTAGAGGATCATACAGGCTGTTGACCATCGCTAAGACTCCCCTTCGTGTGTAGGGCTTCCTGTCAATGGACACCTGAAACATAAAACTGTCAGTTTCAAGATTCCAAAGCACCCCTAAACTGCGCTGTAGTGGGAGCTCGTCACGTTTGAGATCTAAGTCTTTTAAGTCCTTTGCTCTTTCATTCGCTGGAAAGGCTTCCATGACCCTGTAGTCATTAGATGCTATTTTGTGTAATTTGGGATTGGATTGGGCTAACATCTTTTGTGCATTTGTCAGGATGTCAACAGCTTCTTCTGGTGTGGCTGTGGAGGCTAATCCATCATCTACATAGAAATGTCTCATTATGAACTGTGTTGTGTCATGTCCATGCTCTTTCCCACCTTCAGCTGCAGCACATCTCATGCAGTAAATAGCCACGGCTGGAGAAGGGCTTGTGCCGAACACGTGCATTTTCATTCTGTAGTCTCTTACTTCTTTGTCCATGATGTCAATAAAAACTTGATCTTCTACTGACAGCGCTGGTTTATTGTCGTCCTTTGTTTTATCAAAGACTGTGTTTCCTAAGTGGTCTGTGTCTCTCTCACCCTGCAAGGCATATGGTAGTATGCTGTTGGGGCGTGAGGTGGAGCAACCTGGACCCTCTTTGACAAGAAATGTGTTTGGGCATGGGCTAAGGAATGATACACGACCATTGTAGAGCACATGTGTCTTTAGCACATTAACAGTCGAAGGCTTGTGTGTCGTCCCTAAACACGTTTCTCCCACAATAACCCATCCCAAGTCCAAGCGCTGTGCATAGGGAGTACTGTGGGGCCCATTTATTTGTTCTCTCACCTTGTGTACCTGTAGGATGTCTCTTCCCAGCAGTAGGAGGATGGGAGCATGTTCATCTACAGGTGGAATCTTGTCTGCGACTTTTCTCAGGTGTGGATGCACAAGTGCGGCCTTTGGAGATGGAATCTCCCTCCTGTCATCGGGGAGCATGTCACACTCGATCAAGTTTGGAAGCTGGAGCTGTACTTTACCGTCCATTGGTTCTATCATGAAGTTTGAAGCTCTCCACCCCCAAACCGTAGTAGCTCCTGAACATGTTTTCAGTGTGTAAGGGTCGGAAGGTGCTCTAATGTTGAACAGCTGGAAAAACTCTGATTTAGCGAGTGATCTGTTGCTTTGTTCATCGAGCACTGCATACATTTTCTGGGCTTCTTCTCTGTGTCCTGCAGGATAAACTAACACAGGGCTAATTTTTGAGCAGGATCGTGGGTTTTCTGCATTACCGCAAACTTCTGTGCATCTAGACGTGACTAGTGTGCCTTCATAATCATGGGACTCCCCGCCATGATCCGTCTCAGCTTCCTGAGGTTCCATGGGAGGAGGACAGGGGCCAGGATGTAGTGCTGCTACATGTCTATCACTACCACAGTCAGAGCACTGGATTGACTGTTTACAGTCTTTTGCCAGATGCTGAGTGGACCCACAACACTTAAAGCAGATGTGATTCTCTCTCAAGAACAGTTTGCGTTCTTCTATTGGTTTTGCTCTAAACGTTTTACATTTCTTTAATGGGTGTGGCTTTCTGTGTATGGGGCATTGTTTATCTGGGCTTTCTGTTCTTTGATGTGTGTGGTTACCTTTAGCTGCGGGTGAAGATGGTGGGATGTCCGTTTTGTGGACACTGATGAGGTGTTTACTGGCGAACTTGGGGGCCTTTTCAACTCTGGTGTTCATGTGGGCCGGTGGAGAGAAACTGAAACTTGGGTCGTTTCTTATTTTGGCCTGTTGTCTGACGTAATTGGAAAAAAAGCTGAAAGGAGGAAAGGCGACTTTGTGTGTTTCTTTGTATTTGGCGCCTGCTGCAATCCACTTCTCCTGTAGGCTGTAGGGCAGTTTCTCTACAACAGGATTCACTCCACGGGCTGTATCCAGGTATGCGAGCCCAGGTGGGTGTCCGCCATCCTTTGCACATTCAATTTCCTGTAGAACATCACCAAGTTCTCTCAGCTTGAGTGCATCTTTGTTGCTGATTTTGGGAAAATGATCAAACTTTTTTAACAGTGCATTTTCTATTGCTTCAGGTGACCCATAACACTCTTCTAGCCTTTCCCAGACTAAGTTGAGGGCTGCTTTTGGGTTGAAGACATGTGCAGAGCGGATCCTCTTTGCTTGTTCTGCTGATTCTGTGCCAAGCCATTTTATCATCAAATCCAATTGCTCGTGGTGTGAGAGGCTGAGGTCTTGTATGGCATTCTGGAAAGATGCCTTCCATGCCCCATAATTCTCTGGGAGGTCATCAAACTGTAGGAGTCCCGTGCTCAACATTTGCCGGCGTGTGAGGTATTTGGTCAGATCCTGAATGCCTTGTGCTTCCGTGTAATGTGTTGCGGGAGCATAATAGGGTCGTAACGGTGGGGGATTAATTGTCTCTGCAGCTCCATGCTCCTCCTTCATGTTGACGCTGACCCTACTCTTACCATCTACAGCATTAGATGAGATGAATGGTACATTTGTGGCCATTTCAAACTGTTCACACTGGACCTTAGAGGGGGTGACTGGATCAGTTTTAAGTGGAATTTCTTCAAGGTGCACATCAAAGTGTTTCTGTACATACTGAGATGTGCGTTGTGCTGAGCCAACTGGCAAGTCCGTTAATGCTTGACTGAATTCACTTCTTGCACATTGCTCTGCTTCTTCATAGGCCGCAGCTTCAGCTTCTGCAGCTGCAGCAGCCTTCTGATGGTTCAGAATGTGCATATGTGCTTCAAGATTAGCTTTCTGCGTGATGAGGGCTGCTTCTTTCTCTGAATAAGCTAATTTACCTCGTGCAGCATCTACTTTAGCTCTAGCTTTTATGGCTGAGGAGGTAGCTGAAGAAGCCTTGCTCGACTTGGAGATACGTGAATATAACGAGCTACCTTGTACAGCTGTAGCCAAGGGAATTGTGTGTTCCGTCTCCATAACTTCACTTCTGAGTTGGGGAGTTGGCTGGTGCTGCTCTCCTGCCCTGAGGCTCATTTGCTGCTTGTTGTTTGTTTATTGGGCCCGCCGTGCTGTAGTCCTTTTACTTTACTGCCCTCCCATTGAGTTTCCTAATTATCGACTGGTAGACAGCAAGCTAACACGTGTGGTGCAGGTCTCAATGATGACAAGATGCTTCCTTTTATCTCGTTTATTGATGCTACACCACAAGGAACTCAACGTGATGTACACTCGTCTTTTTTGGTCTTACATCCCTTTACATTCGTTCCTACATCCGTGTAAAACTGCAACAAAGTAGACATATACACGCCGTCAATGAATGGTCACCGTGTCTAGCTTAGCAGATGTTAGCATTAGCTCTAACTTAGCTTGGTAACAATGTTGGCAACGGACTAGACAGTCGCTTAAAATACACCAATGCAACCGTGCAGTTCTCAATGTAGCTGTTAACACTGTCAAACCATGTAGGATACTCACGGACTAATGATGTCCAAGGCGCCGATAATTAAACAACATTCACAGCGTTCGTACATCGGGTGAAGCTCTGACTGGTCTCCCGTTATATCGTTACTGCGCATGTGCAACACTTTGTGTATCAGTTCAAAACGATGCTTTCACAACACCACTAGAGGGAACCAAACTCACTTACATGAAATGCTGTAATGGGAACTGCCCAACTTTAATTCATGGGGGCAGAATATCCACCTTTCCATTGACTGAAGGGGTGTGACACAACCTTTCACAAGGATACACTTACACAAATTCAACCTACCTGTGTTCAACAGGTCAGACAGATGTCGTCTTAATGACTAACTCAGAATAGTTACAATAAAAGCTAAATTGCATTAAATCTACATAGACAGCTGTATTACTTGTCCTAACTGCAACTTGTACATTAGGTCAAGGGAGGACACTCAAAAAAGAAGCTATGACTATTGAAACCTCATTTTGAGGGGGTTACACTACTCACAAACTTTTATCTAAATTAACTGTGTGTAACACATATAAATAGCACAAAACATTTCCTTCTTCTAGTAAAAAGGACACTACCCATCAAGCAAATACCCTGTAACTTTAACTTTGATGCATGTGTGTCTCCATGCATCGGGGGGGGGGGGGGGGGGGGGGGTTGGCACAACAAACCACAACAATTAATTAGCAAAAATCCTCATAAAAATAGATAATACATAAAAAATTAGCAATAAATGATCAATAATGTAGAGAAAAATATAGATGAAACCACTTGGTAATGAAATCACAACATTCAATAGGAGAAATTAAAATTCATATCAGTAGATTTTCAGATATTTAAGAGAAATATTTGCAGATTATTGTAAAAGGAAATATCATGTTTATAAGAATCAAGGTAAACTGATAAGGAAGCAGGAAACCATGCAAATTTATGAGAAAGTTCAAATATCTAAGGAGGGTACAATTTATGCTGAATTTATGCTTACTGTGGGGACTCCAATTTAGAATCTACTACAAAGACAATACAGATTCTTACTCAATTATGTAAGAAGAGAACAATGCTTTAGGAGCTCAAAGCAAAATAATTTGATCTTCCCTGCATAAACTTAGTCTTTTCAAAACATTTGCATGGATCTCTTTGAGCTAAATAAGAGTGAAAGGTAAAAATGTTAGAAATTATTGACATACTTGCTGAATATACACAAGGCTTTCCGCTGCACTAATCTGAATATTACTATGGTGACACTGAAACCCTTAATTGAAACAATATCAAGGTTTAAAATAGCTGGAATGATTCACTTAGATAATGAAATACATCTAGTGGAATACACTTTACAAGTCAAATCATATCACATTTAGGTACAGTACCCAAATTATTAGTACCAAACATTTACCTAGGAAACCATTTAGCTTACCATCACAATCTACAGGATTAGCATAATACACAAATAAGAAAAAAACAGGGAAATTGTGAAAGGCAAACCCTACTACTGAAGCCATTTAACTTAGGTGATGAGGAAAGGGTTTTCTGGTTGATTACATGCAAAGAATGACAACTGACAACGATGTTATCCATACTGCCCTTCCCAGGAAGGACCATGTGATGAAGGAACCATGGGAGGTGCACCCATCTTTTGGGCGAACCAGGGGATCTGGTCATCAAATGAAACTGGACTAAAATTCCCTGGCAAGGACAGCACAAAGGTTATCCTGGCAACGCCAACAGACACAGAAAACGAAGGACGTGGCACTTGGGTGCATCTGACATTTTGCCTCACTTGAAACCCTCAGCAAGAGACTGTTTAATATACATTTCATGCTTGTTAAAAAGAAAAAAAAATCAACAAATGACTGTTTAACTGTTTCTCTATGCAAGTGTCAGCTGATGGCACCCTCTGGCATCCAGCAACGACCTTTGCTATAGAGAAGCAGGCTGTTTGTTTATCATGACAAGGCAAAAATACAAGGGAAAGAAAAGTCCGGTTAGTGTTGTTACCTTATCATCCTCATCATCCTTGTTGTAGCACTTAGTGTTGGTTGTTATTAAGTTGTTCCATTGCCTATACACTGTAGAGAATTGTTATGTTTGTTCCTTAATAACACTAACAGTTGGACAAATTATCTGTTATTGCTAAAATGATGCAGCTACTACAGGCTGTTTGGTTTCTTAAGAGAGGCTATATACAGAAATAACATAGCAAACTTCACTTTGAATCACACCTGTCACAACACTTATCACTCCACTGATCGGAAACATGACAACACTCCTTACTCTGCAAATGCAAGGTTAATTTAATCAGAGAACTCCTCTTTTTGAAGTGGTGATGTCTCTTTCCAGCAGTTTAACACCCTCTAAGTGTGCAACGGCTTACAGTGTGTCTCTCCCCTGTACTGCTACCCTGCTTGACCAACGAAGCAAGCAAGTGTTATATTGAGGATCTACATTGTCAAAGGTCATTGAGTCATTGGGCATACTCGCACCTGGCCAGGGAACTGGGCAGGGTTGTGTACCCCGTTTTGGCAACTGACTGTACCCTTATCATGTCGGCAGGGCAGGTGGGCAGGGTGAAGACAGATGCTTTTCTACCACATGATGCCATTTTGGGACATGATGGAAAGCACAGGAGTGAGGGTCTTTCGTTCACTGTTTCTTTGAGTGAGAGTGGGTACGAACACCTTAGGGATTAAAACACTTAATTATAGGCTACAATTATTTGTAAAATTATAACATAGGTTAGAATGGTTCTTGGTCAACTAGGTGCCACCCGTAGGGGTGTGTGCCCTATTATAGGAGCTTATTGTTGTACTTCTATCCATGAAAATAATGCAAATGGTCATATTAATACTTCGGATACACACAGCCTCATTGCTTTGCAGGCAATGATAACAAAACTGATTAGGTTAGTGATTCTTTTCATGGAGAAGTCTCATCATGAACTTAGTAATTGTTAGATCAAAATTGAATTGATTGAGACTGAATCAATAATCAATAGGCGGTTTCCAAGTTTTGAGCCATTTATTTTGCTCTGATCAGAGGAGGAAGTCAGTCACAGCAAGGAATGTCTCAGAGCCTGCTCACACATACTCCCTAACATGCATTGAAAAGGTGGGGCTCTTTTTCCCCAGGCAAACAGTCCTTGAGCTTATCAATGGCCTGGAGACAGCTGGAGCCATCCCCAGGAGATTCTCCCTAGAGACTCTAATCTTTGGATGACTCTAGACATTCTGACTGCTTTGATCTATACATGACTTGTCATCCTGACTCCGGACATCCTGAACAGAACAGTTTGGTATGATAGAGCAGTAAAACCTTCGTCACTATTTACAATCTTGCTCAGCCTAATCTCACAGTGAAAAACAGACATTCCTTCAGGCTCTGAGACAATGGAAAATCACAGAGAATCAAGACATTGGCTCAATATATGCACCAGATACAAATATAATATAGAATAGATTAATACGGCATTAAAATCATATAGAATAATATAATGAAACATGAAAATATCTTATCATTCCCCCCTTGATGCTTAAAAAGCATCAGAGATGAAACACTATGGCTTCTAAAACCTCACTGGGCAGCTCGCTAAGTTCTTGTAGCGTTTTATGATAAAGCATTTTATGGCAAAAGATCCTAAACACTTTTTAATGAGGAAAGTCGCCTTCAACCTCACTTCCAGTCCCGAGCACAGCTGGAATGTTTCATTTCTGGGGTGTATGGGAGGATAATATCCTTTATTCCAAAAAAAGAAATCAATCATCCAATTAAGTCATAAAAGAGAAAAATTAAACCAGTGGTGGTGATTAACCGTAAATTGAGATGAATTGTGTATGTATTTGTCATTCTGTGTGTTAGTAAATTAGCAGTGATTTAACAAAACGAGTTAATATATATATATATATATATATATAAATGTAACCTCAATCAAGAACAATAAAAATGACCAAAATGGATTATATGTGTAAAAGATATATATATATACACTACCGTTCAAAAGTTTGGGGTCACCCAGACAATTATTTTGTGTTTTCCATGAAAAGTCACACTTATTTACCACCATGAGTTGTAAAATGAATAGAAAATATAGTCAAGACATTGACAAGGTTAGAAATAATGATTTGTATTTGAAATAATAATTTTTTTCCTTCAAACTTTGCTTTCGTCAAAGAATCCTCCATTTGGCAGCAATTACGCATTGCAGACCAACATGATTGCACAAGGGTTTTCTAATCATCCATTAGCCTTCTGATGAAATGAGCAAACACATTATACCATTAGAACACTGGAGTGATAGTTGCTGGAAATGGGCCTCTATACACCTATCTAGATATTGCACCAAAAACCAGACATTTGCAGCTAGATAGTCATTATCACATTAGCAATGTATAGAGTGTATTTCTGATTAGTTTAAAGTTATCTTCATTGAAAAAAGGCTTTTCTTTCAAAAATAAGGAAATTCTAAGTGACCCCAAACTTTTGAACGGTACTGCATATAAACAGTAATCATATCTATTATATAAATATATATATATATATATATATAATATTAATATGTACGTATGTATTAGAGCTCTATGTGTGCTAGCATTTCTAATCTATGTGTATTAGTACCTTAATGTGAAAATGTAAACAAACTATCAACACTCAAACAACAATCACTACAGTAAAACTGTATAATGGCTAAACAATGATTAGTAACATGATGATTTTCATGTGCAACATATATCAAAAACAGAACATAAACAGAAACAAAAGTGAAAAAATCTCAAACAGGGATAATATAACTCTTCTGAACTCAAGACTATTTGATTACTCTTGCAACTCAGTACATTTCAAATTCACATCATGAACTACATCTCCTTTTGGTTTTTCTGCATGTCCAGTCATACCTTTACTCTGTACTCATAAAACCTTAAGCTGGGTGTTGTTTCCCCATCATCTCCAGGGGTGCCTCATGATTAACACTAAATTCGCATGAACAAGCCTCAACATCATATTATGGATGCAAGAATGACACATGAAAAAATCACGAGTATCACTACAAAAATCACCCACCAAGTTCATGGCAAGACTCCTCCATGAGGAAAACAACTAGCTCATCCAGTGTGATGAGTCATTAACATTATCCTTAGCTCCAGCAGCCTGCAAGGCAATCAGATTATGTATGGCTGAAGCAATGACATCTCCATCTGCCTCATGTGCAGGTATAAAGGTGCAACTGTACTGACCTACAATTGCGCACACACCCCCATGGGTGGCAGTCAACTGATCATGTACCATTCTATTTTTTTTTTTTTTTTTTTTTTTTTGTTACTTATTTGTACCCGTAGGTATAGACTTGGTTTGCAGTCTGGTGACAAGCCACCGGCTGCTGGTCGCTGCGTGCGCGAGCGCCCTAAACCTACATGTTTTGGTCTGCGGGAAGAAACCGGAGAAATCCCGGAGTAAACCCGCGCAACACGGGGAGAACATGCAAACTCCCACAGCTCACTGTTGGTCGGGGGCTGGGATCGAACCCCACGATCTCATGATCCCCGCGGTCCCCCGGCCGAGGGTAAAACTGTGCTGCCACAGTGCTAAACCACGCGCCACCGTGCAGCCAATCCAAACAGATTTTAGTTTTGTGTTGCTACAAGTCTATAGCAGTCATTTCTTCCCTTTCACCTTTCCAGGCAGCCAAGGACAAAAATCACAAAAAGATATGTAATCTGTAGTTAAGAGTCGTCCACCATAAAGTGTTCTTTGCCACTCTCAACCAAGGGAATAGCGAGTGAACTACCTTTTGACCTGTAGTGAGTATTTTAAACTGCTCTGGCATGTCCGTACCCCAGATGGAGTCATGTGGTGTAAAAATGGCATCCTGTGACAGGTCTCTCAACATCGGGTATGCCCGCCTGACCCGCTGACATAATCAGGGTGTTATCAGTCACAAAGACGGGGACACAGACTCCTGCCCAATTCATAGGCAGGTGAGAATACACCTTACGACCACACAGCCACCAACCACTCATCACCATATGTGCGCCATACATATGGAAGTTACAGATAGCAGCAATGCAGAGCTCCAGCATGGTGACAGGCCCATAATAACAACGGTTAGCTTGTGGACACCACCTGCCCACACGATTGGTTAGGGTACCAGCATCACAGGTGCGGTGTACACTGTACATCGTTTCACACCGAGAAAGGGGTAGGTCACCCAGAGGGTTATTACCGCTTCCCCTCAAACAGAAAGAGAAGGTCCCTGATAAAACTAACCTTGCCCTTACAGAGTAAAGAGTGTCATAAGTTTTCTGATTGGTAGAGTGATGAAAGGTTTCACAAGAGCGATTCAAAGTGATCTTTCTTGTGTAGTCCCTTTTCATAGCCTTCTGTAAGAAACAGAGAGCCTTTGCTGGTTCCATCATTTTAGCCACAACAGCAGTCTGTCCAGCTGACATTGGCACTAGGGAGCAAACATAACAATTAGAACGATTAGCTGACCTGGCCGTATAGTTAGCATACCTCCACCACGTATTGGCAGCATATTCATGATCCTGATGCTCATGTAGCTCTAGCCAATCATGCTGAATATGTGCAAGGTCCCTAGCACTACAGTGTATGGTTTGCGGGGCAGCTAAAAGAAACCAAAGTAAAAATGTCACCCCTGACTTCCGGTTATGGCTGCCACGTAGGACGGACGTGTCTCGCTCTGCTCTGCTCCTGGAGAAAAAAAATCGGCAAATAACTCTCTCATTTGGGACAGAACGTATCCCAGCATTTGGGCGAGGATATGTCGGCGAAGCCTAAGGCTGGAAAACCAGGAAAAGGAAAAAGCGAGCCGCCGAAACAGTCCAAATTAACGGACTTTCAGGTCTGTGACGCAGCAAACAAAACTCCATATATGGCGGAGGAAGCTGGCGGCGGTGCGATGTTTGCGGGGAATGGCGCAGATGCGCTGATGGCTGCCATGAGTTCAATGAGAGCGGACTTTTCCTCTAGATTTGATGGGATTATGACAGCGTTGGAAGGAATAAGAAAGGAATTGGGTGACTGTGTAGAACGAACGGCGCAGATGGAGCTCCGTCTCGCTAGTGCTGAAGATGACGTCACCCGTCTTCAATTAAAGGTGCGCACTTTGGAAAAAAAAAATAAATCTCTGGAAGATAATATTTTGGATTTGGAATCTCGGTCGAGACAGAATAATTTGAGGCTGGTGGGTCTTCCAGAGGAATCAGAAGGTCGGGACGTATGTTCCTTTCTGGAAAAGTGGATTCCGGAGGTGCTGGGCAGCGAGGAGTTGCAATCAGCAGTGGTTCTGGAAAAAGCACATCGTATTGGCCCACGGAGAGATAAGGGACCGCCGAGGACCTTAATTATGAAGTTTCTTAGCAACAGAGACAGGATGAAGATCTTCAACGCTGCACGTGCTAAAGGAGAGATTAAACACCAGGACCAGCAGGTGCGGTTCTACCCAGATTTGGCCACAGGAATCCAGCAATTGAGGAAGCAGTTTGATCCCGTACGTAAGGAGCTGCGCAACCTTGGGATTCGTCATGGTGTAATCTATCCTGCGAGACTGCTGACCACGTATGAGGGCAGAACCCACATTTTCAAGACCCCGGAGGAGGCGCAGGAGTTCATCAAGAAGATCAAAGAAGAAGAAGAGACTGGTGGGAGCTAAGCATGAACAAAATATAAGGTAGAATAATTAAGCATTTGCACAGGCATCTGACTGACTTGAAGTAAATAGTAAGTTTACAAAATATAGATTGTATTATATATTAAAAAAACAAAACAAAAACAAAACAAACAAAAAAAAAAACTATGATGTACAAAGTTGTTAAAAATTTTGGAGTTAAGTTGGAAAACTACAGAGGAGAGTTAATGTTACGTCATTAAAAGCAGTAGAGTTGGGGTGATTGGGAGGATGAAGAAGGAGTGGCTTAGGCTGTTCCCCGTGGGTGTGGAACAGTCGATGGCTATATCGGGAGACAGAATTTTTCTTTTGATTTTGGGGGGTTTGCCACAAGTGTGGGAAGGGGAAATTTCTTTGTGTGTAGTTTGTAGGATGAATGTTCAACCACTCATGTTTTTGCTTCTCTGTATGAGCATGTTTACACTGCAAGGTAATCCCAAACTCTCTATTGATCATGGACCAAAGTGTTAATCTTAATTTAACTTCATGGAATTGCAGAGGTCTACAAAATTTAAAAAAACTTAAACAAGTTATGAATAAAATAAAGGACATGGGTTCAAGAATTGTGTTTTTACAAGAAACTCATCTGATAGAGGAGGATGTTAAAAGAATTAGGAGTAGATGGCAGGGAAGTGTATTCACCTCTTCATTTTCATCCCGAGCCAGGGGAGTTATGACTCTCATACATAAATCAGTTCCTTTTCAGGTGAAAAATGTAATTGGAGACAAATTTGGAAGATATGTAATCATTCAAGGTTCTTTGCTATTAGAAAATATAAATCTTGTGAACTTATATGGTCCCAATATAGATGATCAGAAGTTCTTTGCTAATTTATTTCTCATCTTATCATCACTTACAGGGCAACATATAATAGCAGGGGATTTTAATTGTACATTGAATCCAGGTGTGGATAGATCAACAGGACTGGATTGTACGCACATTGGATGTAGGATGACTATTAATCATTTTATGAAAGAATTGAGATTGTTAGATATATGGAGAGAAATGAAACCACAAGTTAAAGCCTATTCTTGTTATTCCAGTACCTACAAGACATTCTCACGTATTGATTATTTTTTGATTTCCACAGAATTAAGGTCCAAGATTCAAAACTGCTTTTATGATAACATCGTGATTTCTGATCATGCACCCTGTTGTCTAATATATGTAGATAAAAAATTGACAAAGGAATCAGGTAGATGGCAATTTCAGCATAAATGGCTTCAGGATGAGGAATTTGTCAAGTATATAGAAAAACAGATAGACGAGTTCTTTGACATCAATACTACACAAACATCAGCATGTGTAAAGTGGGAGGCTTTCAAAGCTTTTATTAGGGGACATATTATTAGTTATACAGGATCAAAATCTAAGAAGACTCGAGAGGAGAGAGCTAAATTGGAACATAAAATAAAAAGTCTTCAGGAAAAAGTGTATGCAGGAAGTGACCCAAGGTTGGAGAATGAATTACTGATTTTGAGAGCTGAATACGACAAAAAATCAGCGAATAGAGCTGCCTCGAGTCTTCTAAGATTGAAACAATCTTTTTATGAACAAGGTGAAAAATGAGGAAAATTATTAGCATGGCAGATTAAACAATTGGAAATTAAAACACCAATTACCAGTATTATAAGTAATGGACAGGTAGTTATAGATCCTTTAGAAATTAATAGAGCCTTTAGAGATTACTATGAAAAATTATATGATACCAAAAATGAACCTGATTTAACAAAACTAAATGGGTTTTTGAACGAACTATCTATACCGTGTATTCCAAATGAAAACAGGGAGATATTGGAGTCTAAAATTAGTCAAGAAGAAGTTGGGCTAGCCATTGATAATATGAAATCAGGAAAAAGTGCAGGACCAGATGGTCTTCCAGTTGACCTTTATAAAAAATTTAAAAATAAATTAATAAAACCTTTTTTGGAAATGGTTTTAGAAGCATTTCAAAATAATAATTTACCATCATACATAAATAATGCCTTAATTATACTGTTGCCAAAACCAGGTAAGCCCTCTAATAAATGTGAAAATATGAGACCAATAAGCCTATTAAACGCCGACCTTAAGATAATCTGTAAAATTTTAGCAAGACGAATACAAGAAATTTTACCAAATATTATTAATCGAGATCAGAATGGCTTTATAAAGGGTAGACAAGGCTTCCATAATGTAAGAAGACTATTTAATATTATTTATTTTAATAAAGAAGCACCGGATACAGCTCTCCTATCATTGGACGCCGAAAAGGCCTTTGATAGAGTTGAATGGCCCTTTCTTTTTGAAGTCCTACAAAGGTTTGGACTTGGAAATAATTTCATAAAATGGGTTCAAATAATATACAATAATGCTACAGCAGAAATCCTAACAAATAACAATATTTCAAAACCAATAAAAATCAATAGAGGATGTCGACAAGGCTGTCCACTTTCACCTTTACTGTTTACTATGGCAATTGAACCTTTAGCGATAGCGATACGTTTACATTCACAAATATATGGAATTAAAGTTGGACCAACAGAACATAAAATCTCCCTGTACGCCGATGATATAATTTTGTTTATGTCGAATCTAAAAAAATCAATTCCAACCTTGTTGAATTTAATAAAGAATTTTGGGGAAATATCAGGATATAAAATAAATAAAACTAAATCTTCAATATTAATGCTAAATGAGACCCAGAGAAATTACCCAGCCCCTGAGGTAAATCAATTCAATGTTGTAAATCAGTTTAAATATTTAGGAATCCAAATTATGCCTAAGCTAGAATCAGTCGCCAGTGTCAACTATGAAGCCTTAATGTCAGATATCAATGAGTTAACTCAGAGATGGATGTCACTACCAATGTCGATGATCGGGAGAATCAATATACTTAAAAGTAATATTTTACCTAAAATACTTTATTTATTTCAATACATTCCCTTATCACCACCTTTAGATCTATTCTCAAGAATAAAAAAAAAGTTAGTGGAATTTATATGGAACAACAGGAGGGCTAGATTACGTTTGTCTTTATTATATTTACCATTTGATCGTGGAGGTCTGAAATGTCCAAATTTTATGTTGTATTATTGGTCGGCACAACTGAGGTCTATGACATATTATTTTTCATCAAATGATCTCCCTCACTGGACTGAAATGGAATCATACAATTTACCTTTACCTCTTCCCATATTCATATACTCAGATTCGGCAAAAAAATTACAAAAACAAGTTAAAAATCCATTTGTAAAGCATATGATCAAAATATGGTGTGACGCTAAAAACTATTTAAAAGAACCACAGTTATTGTCACAATTTAGTCCAATATGGGGTAATCAATATTTTAAACCAGGGAGAGCGGACGCTGTATTTAAAGTATGGAATTTAAAAGGGATACAAAAGATTCAGGATTTATATTTGCCATGTGCAGACAACATAATGTCTTTTGAAGAGCTGAGGATCAAATTTAATCTCAATAGAACACATTTTTTTAAATATCTTCAACTTAGAAACTTTATTCGATCAAATCAAAATAAAGCTCTCACTCGACCTATTTATTCATCCTTGGAAAAAATGATGATGAAAGATAGTAAAAGAAAGGGTATTATTTCAGAGTTTTATAACTCATTGACACTATCTTCAAGTGAAAATTCACTGAAAAGATTAAACTACTGGAAAGAAGATCTGCAAATTGAAATTTCAGAGGAACAATGGGAATTGGCTTGTACAGAAGCTCAAACCAAATCAATAAATGCACGCCTTAAATTGATACATTTCAAATGGTTAATGCGGATGTATGTTACACCGGAGGAGTTAAATAGATATAACAAAAATATACCAGATACATGCACAAAATGCATGGAAAGTAAAGGAACCCTATTTCATTGTTTATGGGAATGTAGATTAATAAGAATGTTTTGGGAGGAGGTGAGGGTAACAATTGAAAAAATAATCTCAAAACAAATCATATTGAATCCTAAACTGTTTTTGTTGGGTCTGTACCCAGAAAAGCATAATTTCAATAAAAGTGAAAGAACATTCATAGACCTCAGTTTGCTTAATGCCAAAAAATGTATTGCACTATTATGGAAAAAGACTCATAGACCAGATGTGACTCAGTGGTTAAGACAGATGTTAACAAACCTTCCATTAGAAAGAATAACATATATACTGAAATCAAAGGAAATTGTGTTTGAGAATATATGGAGACCTTTTATTGATTATGTAAAAAATTTAAACATAACTCTTGAAGAAGAAGGTGAATGATGTGTGTGGACCTTGTAAATTCCAAACTGGTGAACATAATATGTATACTAATGTATTGGATTGTCTAGACTAAACAGAGGAGCATTGTTGAAGACTTGATTTTGTTGGTGGTTGTTGGTGTTTTTAGGGTATTTTTTTTTTTTGTAGTACTTTAGTGTTAGTGTTTGATTGTTTGTATCATGTTTGTTAAAAAAAAAAAAAGGTTCAATAAAGATATTGTGGAAAAAAAAATGTCACCCCTAGGATGATGATGCAAAGGAAACAACAACAACTGCACAATTTATTGATTGAACACTTTCCTTCCACTTCTTGCCTCTCCATGATGGTCAAACATTTGCTTCACTATCCCAAGCCGGTACTGGATGCCCCACATGGGACATTGTCAGTCGGTGCTTGTATAGGGAAACAATTAAAAAGTCTCTTGCTGAAAGTCTTTAATGAAATGAAGTTGAAGATATTTATTCAGTAGTCCCTAGCTGTGAGTTCTGAGTAGGATAAAGCTTACAGTGTGTTAAATGCACCCAAGAGTCCCGTCCTTCAACTTTCACCGCTGTTGGTGTTAACAAAACAACTTTATGTGGTCCTTGCCAAGATGAATCAGTCCAATTCTTCTTTTTGATGGCTTTGATGAGGACGAGGTTCCTGGCTTGGCCAAGATTGGTGCAGCTTCCTCGTGAACCCTCCTGGGGAGAGTAGCAGCGATAACATCTCTGCTAGTCAACATCCTTCTCATGTAATTTGCTAAACACACTTCTTCATCACAAGGATTGAACGGTCTCAAAGGTGGTAGCAAGTATGGTTTGCCATACATGATTTCAAATGAAGACGACCCCCATTTGATTGGGATTATCCTCATGTTAAACAAGACTAATGGGAGGAAATAGATCCAATTTTGCCCTGTTTCTTCCATTGTCTTTCTGAGTCTTTCTTTAATATTTCTCTTTGTGCGTTCCACCAATCCTGCAGATTGTGGATGATAAGCTGAATGATTCTTCAAACTGATGTTCAGTGCTGTGCCTAAATGTGATATAACTTGATTTACAAAATGTGTACCATTATCTGAGTAAATTTTCTCAGGTATTCCAAACCTAGGTACAATTTCGGCAAACAATTTCTTTGCCACTGTGATTGCATTTGGATGTGTACAGGGAAAAGCTTCTGTCCATTTAGAAAACATATCACAAATGACCAGACAATATTTCTTGCCCTCACATTTATTCAGCTCAATAAAATCCATGCAAATGTTCTGAAATGGATAAGCGGAGGCTGGAAAAGTGCCTCTTCAAGGTTAAAATTTTTTTTGCACAAATACGACATTTTTTACAAAACTGTGTGGCAAACTTGTTAACCCCTTGCACTCTGGTCAATTTCCCTAAAAACGCCAAAAAATAACATACCCAAAGTAAATCAAAAGCTGTTCTTCAACCCTTTGCAGCATCTTCATGGGGTTGGTCTCATTTAAAAGAAAACACTTTGAATTTTTTGGCAAAACAGTCATAATCTCTCTAAGTGCTCCTGCCACTGAGTAACAGTCATCTAAACATACTGAACTTGAAGAAAATAAATTTCGCCTGGGTGTTTTTTTGGATACAAATGCTTGCAAATAACACACAGCTGTAAGATCCGGGCTGGAAAATGCAACAGAAATGTAGAACCAAGTGTTATCCAGCTGAGGTCAAAATTTTGTAACAATACCACAAAAAATGAATATATTACACAGCTTTTTTCTTAGGTTGTTCCCAGGCATTTTTGAACAGTGCCAAATTGTGCCAAATGGCAGAGTTTGGAAAAACGTCTGTAACTTTTGAATGATTCAATATAGAAGCTCCATCTTGGGCTCTAATGAAAGGTGAAGGGCTGTGTGTGTGTGTGTGTGGGGGGGGGGGGGGTTGTTTATTCATTCATGAATGAATGAATGAACAACCAAGCCCCCACACACAAAGAAGCATGCCCCGTAAAAAAATGTGTGGCTTTTTTTAACAAGAAAAAATAACCTACAGTGCACTAAAAATTATACTAAAATATCTGTAATGTAGAAGATAACAACTCCCACCCCCCCACCCCGCTACAGAGGACGGACATCGCCCATCGCTACATGACGGAAAGTGGTGACGGTGCGCTGCAATCCGCTACAGAAGAGTAGCGGGGGGGGGCGTTCACAACATGACGGGGGGGCCGTTCGCAACATGACGGACCCGGACCGCTCCGGTCCGGGTCCGTCATGTTGCAATAACGCACAGTTGTAATTTACCGATTGGTCAAAAGTCATTTGGATTACAATTTTCAGGGATAAAGAATAATTTAGCTTATAACACTTACCTGTCCACAACAGCAGTGTCGCTGGCGAACTTCTCTTCCTCATTGTCAGACGAACATGATGCTGGTCCGCTTGTTACGGACTCGTGGTTCTGGTCACGCAACCCCGGTCAAACCATAATTCCATTATTGCGGTTTGCGCTTCCATGATTGCGGTTTGGTGAATGATTTTTCAAAACAAATAAGAACAGTAGTAAGAAAAAAAGACTGGCGAATGCCTGTGTGTCACCCAGCCTTACACAAAACAGATTTTAGGCAAGGGAGGCATGCTTTCGAACTTCTGTGCTTCAATTGGCTGGCTGTATTCGCAGCCGTTGGTAGGCGGGTCCTTCTTGCTAGGTTTTCAGTCACTGGTTCTTCAAGGTTTCAGAAACCCAATTCAAGGCTCTTATTAGTCGAATGAGAGGGTCATCACATCTAAACCATCAAAGCACTCCTTTGGCTATCTGTTCGCGGCTGTGTCTGTAGTGGAAGAACGGAAAGTGCAGCTTTGTTTTTTCCAGTGCGCACTAGGACGCACAGTGAGGGCGCCTTCGTGCGCTCTAGGACTGCAGAGACGTGTCCGCCCGTGGTACACCGGAGTGCAAGAGGTTAAACCCATAGGCAGTAAAGGCTTTATTCAATGTAGCTACCCCCCCCCAAAGGTAGACTTGGTGAAGTAGTTTCCATGGTAGAATAGGCTTGTTTGTGTTACATTTGTAGAGCTTGAGGTGTCATCAAAAAATAGCTCCCTTTTTTTTTCATTTGTAAATTTCAGCCTGTGGTGCTGCTTTTTGAGCTTCAACAAGAATGTCATGTGACAGCTCTTCAGTCAGTATCAAAATAGAATCAGATGTGCTTTGTTCAGGTTGCAAGCCTTGCACAACCGCTTTTGCAGTTTGATCCGCAAAATGATACCTTGAGAAACCGTATCATTGCCATTTGTATGAGCAGCACATTTGCATATGGCTAGCTGTGATGAAGTAGTTTGACACTTTCAAGAAACTCCAAAAATAAGGTTTTTATGCTGAATAGGCTTCCATGTTGATGTAATCGTGCCTCTGTTTTTCCACTGCTGTGCAAAAGTGGTGAATAGTGGAAAAATGCATATTGGCTGTCAGTGTAAACTGTTAAGTTTTTTTTATTTTGTGCCAATTTGCATGCTTCAGTCAGAGCAATCAGCTCTGCTGCTTGAGCTGAAAATGTGGTGGAAGTTTTTTGGGCTTTCAAAACACTGTCATGAGTGTTAACTGCATAGCCAGACAAATTTGATCCATCACAGTCACATTTTGATGATCGATCTACAAACATTGTGAGATCTGAATCATCCAAGGGGATGTCCCCATAAATCAGGACGTGGTAGTGTCTCATTTTCAATTTCTGCCAAACAGTCATGAGGTTCTCCTTCAGTGGAAATTGGCAAAAAGCTTGCTGGATTTAATACTGTGCAACGCTCAATGGTTAAATGGGGCTTTGACAGTAGCACTGTCATGCATGCAAGGTGTCTGGATGATGAGATAACTGATATCTTACTCTGGGATAAAATAACAGACACTGCATGTGTGACCTTCAGGGTCAAAGGATGAAAAAGAACAATCCCTGCAGATGCTTGAACTGCCATGGATGCGGCTGTTACGGCCTGCACACATGGAGGAAGGGCTCTGCCACCGCTTTCCAGTCTGGTGAAATATACGCCACTGGACGCTATTTTTGCCCCCAACATGGTTGAAGCAGCACTGATGTCATATGTCCCTGCCTACAATCAGCCATTTGAATAAATGGCTTTTTATAGTCAGGGAGTGCCAGAACTGCAGTGCTGAACAAAAGCTTTTTCAACCTGACAAATGCTTCCTCTGCTTCAGGTGTTCACTCAATCTTGTCCACCTGTGCCATTGGTTTTTTTGTAAATGAGGTCAGACAATGGGCTGCACTTCAAATGAATAATTTGCAATCAAGGAGCGACATAGCTAATGTCCCTAAAATGACATCATGTCTCTTTTTGTGATTGGTTTGGGTGCTGCCAAAATAGCCTCTTTAGTAGTTGAGTAGATTAGTTTATTTGACAGGGACAGTGCAATAAACATAGACAATTAATCAAAGACAATCAATCTGATGTGTTGCACATAGAGTGTATAGCTATTAGCTAATTTGCCAACTCTTGTCCCTGGATGGGCTTTAGAAAAAAGAATCAAGATAAAAATATACACAATAACCACATACATCAATGCAGAAAAAAATTATAAAATACACAATTATAAATATTATAAATATTATAAATACACAAATATAACAGCCTGACTCACCTTTAACATAAATATTATAAATACACAAATATAACAGCCTGACTCACATTTAACACATAGTAACATAACTCACATTTGCCTATTCAGGCCTTCCTCCCTTTGTCACTCACTATAAACAAAAACATTTATTCCTTCCCTTCATTCACTCTCACTTTGCAGACAAATAATTCATACATGAGTTACATTCTTGTTTATTTTTCAGCCAGTTTTTAACATTTTAGTGAATGTTTTAAAGTCCGTTATTATTTTAATTTCATTGGGCATTGTGTTCCAGATGTGACTGCCCTTTATAGAGAAAAGCTGTTTGTCCAAATGTGGTTCTGCGGTGGAATATTTTACAGTTATTGTTAACAGAACTCCTGGTGGCTTGCGGCTGTCCTGTCTTTGGACGAAACCAGCAAGTGGCTCGGGTTGCTGATTTATGGAAACATTTGAACGTTAATTTCAGAAGACAGAGGTCAATGAAGCTCTCAAACTCAATAGGTTGTATTTTTTTAAAACATTACAGTGATGCCACCTAATGGGCTTTTGTCCAGATTTTTAGGGTTTGATTATATAATGAACCTATATGTCTTATTGTGGAAGGGGCTGCTTGAGCCCAGACCTGTCAACAGTATGATATATGAGAAAAAAACCATAGACTGCATATACAGTGCAGCTGCCTTCGTAAGGTATGTAATATCTAATTAATTTAAAGCAGTCAGATTTTTTTTTACTGTTTTTGAAATTTTCTTTTTTTGAAGATTAAATTTGAATTGAGGATCTAGTACAATGCCAAGGTATTTGAATTCTGTAGCTAAACTGATGTCATGATCATGTATTTAAACTTTAAATGTTGCAGGTTACATTTTTTGATTGAAAAGCACAGTTGAGACTGTTTCTGAAGGTTCAGCAATAGATGTTCTTGGAGGAGCCACTCTTGGACATCAACCATACTTTTGACAGTACATCTGCAGCCTGTGCTGGAGTCTTGGCAGCTGTGTAAAATAACTGCATCATCTGCATAAAGTGGCATGTTGCAGCTGAGCAGTGAACGGCAAGTCATTAATAAAAATGCTGAAAAGTAAAGGGACAAGAAATGGACCTTGTGGGATACCATGCGGTTGTTTAAAAATGAGGATTTATCCTGGTGAACTTTTACTCAACACTGTTCTCTATTCTGGAGATAAGATGCAAACCATCTAATGTATTTGGGGAGAAGTTTAAAAGATACCATTTTGGATAAAAGCAAACTGTGGTTTACAGTATCGAAAAGCCTTTTTGAGATCTAGAAAAACAGCTCCTACCACAGTACCCCTGTCCAAGGACTGTTTGACGTTTTCAATAAGGCAACAATTGGCTGTTTCTGTTGAGTTCCTGGTCTAAAACCAAATTGATGTGGATGAAGAAGTTGACTGTCTGTAAGTAGTCTATCAGCTGTGTAGCTACATCTTTTCCAAGAACCTTAGATAGGACTGGTAAGATAGAGATTGGGCGGTATTGCATATATCGTCTTTACTGCCTGATTTATGAACTGGTTATGACGACAGCTTTTTTTCCAGCCAGATGGAGAAAACAGGAACAGGATCAACATGTCTCCCTTCTGCTGACAAAATGTGGCCTAAGAATTTCACTTCTGTCTTCCACAGCTGCAGCTTTGCTTTGCTGACCTTGTGACCCTGCTCAGCTAAAAATTTCAGCAAGGCAATGGTGTCTTTTTTGCATGTGATTTCATCAGGGGATGCAGGCAAAATGTTATCAACATACAGGAGTAATTGACTCCCATGAGGTGGAACAAACTGGGCAAAATTTGCTGACACTGCCTGTGAAAAAATGGTCAGTGAGTCACAATAGCCCTGTGGCAGCCTTGTGAATGTTGACCTCTTGCCTTCAAATGTGGATGCAAACCAAAAACTGATGATCTGGGTGAATGGGAATGCTGAAAAAAGCATTACTGATTCAATCACTGTGAAAAAATTTCATCTGCGATTGTAGATCATTAACAAAGTGTGAGGGTCTGGGACTGTTACAGCCCTAGGAATGATGCTTAATTCACTGCCTGAAGATCTTGAACCATCCTCCAGCCGGAGGACGGTGCAGCTTTCTTTAACGGAAACAGAGGCCTATTGCATGGTGATTTTGGATGTGGTACTATAACTCCTGCATCTATCAATTCCTGTATAACATGTTTAATGCCTTCTTGTGCTTCTGGGCATAGTGGATACTGTCTCTGATAAGGCCTAAAATGAGAGTTTGCATTTATTGTTACCAATTCTAAGAGAAGTCGCTAAGGCTGTCAATTGGGGACTTTTTGCAGATGGGAATGGTGGTTGAGGGCTTCAGGCCAGAGGGGATGGTGGCGTGCGTCAGGGAGAGCTTGAACAGCTTTGTGAGGATACCCTGCAGCTTGTCTGCATATACTTAGATCACAATTCCTGGGATGCCGTCAGGACCAGCAGCTCTGAAGGGGTTCACTGCTCTCAGTTGCCTCCTCACCTCATGCACCTGTAGAGAGAGAGGAGAGGGGAGGAGAGAGGGGCAGGAGGGCTGGAAGAGTTTGGGGAAATGTTTGCTAATACCGGGCAAAGAAACTGTTAAGTTCCACTGCCATAGTGAGACTGCTGTCTGATTTGCGGGGACCTGCTCCTGTAGTTAGTGAGGGCCTGGATTCTTCTCCACATGTGTCGGGGGGTGTTGTCTATGAGGACGCACTCCACTTTCCTCGTATAGGCGTTCTTAGCGAGTTTTATGCCACTCCTCAGCTTGGCTCTGGCAGAGCTGTACAGAGATCTGTCTGAAGGCTGAGTTGCGGGTTGTGATCAGAGTCTGGACTTCACTGGTCATCCAGGGTTTGCAGTTTGGAAAGAGCCAGATGTGTTTGGTGACTGTCCCATTCTCTACACAGCATTTAATGTAGAAAGGGACAGACTCGGTGTAGGAGTCAGAATCAGAATCAGAATCAGAATCAGAATCAGGTTTATTGCCATTGTTCATGTAGTACACAAACTAGGAATTTTGTCTCGGTACAATGCTGCAACATTAAACATGATAAGATAAGAGAAATAAACTATACATGTAATAAAGTGTAGGATAAGATTAAGTGATACTGGTCAACAGTTAAAATATATATTAGCCAGCAGCAGATACTGTGGAGAACTATATAGTGCAGTCGGTAATGCAGGAAGAAAACAGTGATGATTGACATGAGTCTGGTTGAGCTGCTGTACATAGTGCACGAGAGTCAATAAGTCACTTAGTGTTCAGCAGTCTAATGGCAGAGGGGAAGAAGCTGTTCATGTGACGGGAGGTTTTAGTCTGGATGGACCGAAGTCTTCTACCAGAGGGGAGGAGGGCAAACAGTACGTGACCAGGGTGTGAGGGATCGGCTATGATCCGGCCAGCACGCCTCCGGGTCCTGGAGATGTACAGATCCTGGAAAGATGGGAGCTTGCAGCCGATCACCTTCTCAGCAGTGCGCACGATGCGCTGCAGCCTTAGTCTGTCCCTGGCAGTGGCTCCTGCGTACCACACGGTTATGGAGGTGGTGAGGATGGACTCGATGATGGCTGTGTAGAACTGCACTAACATCTTGGTGGGTAGCTTGAGCTTCCTCAGCTGCCGCAGGAAGAACATCCTCTGCTGGGCTTTTTTGATGAGTGAGCTGATGGTCAGCTCCCATTTGAGGTCCTTGGTGATGGTAGTGCCTAGGAAGCGGAAGGAATCAGCAGTGGTGATGGGAGAGCCTGAGAGGGTGAGGGGGGGCAGAGGAGTAGTGACTTTCCTGAAGTCTACAATCATCTCCACTGTCTTCAGAGCGTTCAGCTGCAGGTTGTTATTGCTGCACCAGGACGCCAGCTGGGCCACCTCTCTCCTGTAGGCGGACTCGTCGCCGTTGGAGATGAGCCCGATGAGGGTGGTGTCGTCCGCAAACTTGATCAACTTGACAGACTGGTGGCTGGAGGTGCAGGAGTTGGTGTAAAGGGAGAAGAGTAGGGGGGGAAAGTACACAGCCCTGGGGTGATCCGGTGCTGATGCTAGTATAGTCTGAGACAGTCTTTCCCAGCCGCACATGCTGCCTCCGGTCCGTCAGGAAGTCGATGATCCACCTGCAGAGGGAGTCAGGCACGTTGAGCAGGGACAGCTTGTCCCGGAGCAGAGCAGGGCGGATGGTGTTGAATGCGGAGCTGAAGTCCACAAACAGGATCCTGGCGTAGGTTCCCGGAGAGTCCAGGTGCTGCAGGATGGAGTGGAGGGCCAGGTTGACTGCATCGTCTACAGACCTGTTGGCTCGGTAGGCAAACTGCAGCGGGTCCAGGAGAGGGGTGGTGATGGACTTGAGGTGGGACAGGACCAGGCGCTCAAAGGACTTCATGACTACAGAGGTGAGCGCTACAGGTCTGTAGTCATTAAGTCCAGTGATCCGTGGCTTCTTGGGGACAGGGATGATGGTGGAGGATTTGAGGCAGGACGGCACGTGGCATAACTTAAGGGAGGTGTTAAAAATGTCTGTGAATACAAGAGCCAGCTGTTTCGCACAGAGTCTCAGGGTGGAGGGAGACACGCCGTCTGGGCCGGGGGCCTTGCGCGGGTTCAGTCTGGAGAACTGTTTGAGCACATCCTGCTCACTGATGATAAGGGGAGGGGGGGAGGAGGGGGTGTGTGCCTTAATGAAGTAGGGACTGTGGAGGCTGTGGAGCTGGAGGGAGGGGGGGAGTTGGACACAGATGACGAGGTGTCAAAACGGGCATAGTGTTGGACAGTCTTTGACAAAGGGCTTTGTCATCCTGACCTTTAGGAGCCTTAGGTCGATAGTTGGTGATTTGCCTCAGTCCCTCTCCACACAGAAGCCGAATCATTAGCAGTGAACTGCTGCTGGAGTCTCTCTGAGTATAGAGATTTAGCCCTCTTCAGCTCTCTGTTAAACCGGTATTTAACCTCCCTGTAGCAGTCCCTGTCTCCACTTTTCAGCGCTGCTTCCTTCTCCTTCCTGATCTGTCTGAGCTTAGCTGTGAACCAGGGTTTGTCCATTAGAGTAACTCACCCTGGTGCGTGATGGAAGAATGTTCTCTTCACAAAAGTGGATATATGAGTTCACAGTGTCCCGTGTACTCATCCAGATCATGCGTGGCTCCTTTAAAGCATGCCCCAGTCAGATATTTCCATGCACGTTTCCAGCTTCTCCTCAGCATCACTGGTCCGTATCTTCGTAGTGCTCACAACAGGTTTAGTAGCTTCAATCTCTGTCTGTATGTGGGAATGAGGTGAACCATCACGTGATCAGATATCCCAGCGCAGCTCGAGGGACAGCGCGATATGCGTCTTTCACTGTGGTGTAACAGATGATCCAGTGTGTTTAATCCTCTGGTGGGGCATTTAATAAACTGTTTGTAGCGGGGGAGATCGTGGCTCAGATTGTACTGATTAAAGTCGCCAGCCACAATATCAGCGAGTCTGGAAAACTCCGCTCTGTGTGTTGAATGTGATCCACGAGCACGCGCTGAGCTTTCGCGCGTGTCCGCGTCGGGAGGGGTGTACACAGCGATCATTATGAAAGAAGCAACTCCCGCGGGGAATAGAAGGGCTTGCAATTGATAACAAGAAATTCCAAGGCAGGAGAACAGTGTTTGGAAATACCGTTACATCAGAGCACCAGCTGCAGTTGATGTAGAAGCAGACACCGCCTCCTGTGGTCTTGCCGGAAAGCTCTGTGTCACGATCAGCACGGAAGAGCTGAAAGCCGTCAAGGCGCAGCGCGCTGTCCGGTATATTTTCCCGGAGCCAGGTCTCAGTAAAGCAGAGGACAGCTGAGGAGGCGAGGTCCTTAAAACGCATCAGCAGTCTCAGTTCATCTACCTTGTTAGAGAGAGAGTTGGTATTGGACAGAAATATGCCAGGCAGCGCCGTTCGCGAGCCTCTCCTGCGAAGTCGTACGAGAGCGCCCGCTCGTCTTCCTCTCTTCCGCCGTCTCACTTTCCGAGCCAAACAATAAACCAGATCGGCGGCAGGGGCTAGAAAAACTGGGAGGAGGTCCGTGGGGGTGAAAGTCCTGATATTTAGAAGTTCTTCACGGGTATAAGTGCAAGCAGACACACAATTGACAAACAAAAACAAACAAAGAGCGCAGCGAAGCACCATGTCGACCGCTGTGGGCGCCATCTTGGATCAATCAGTCCAGGTCCTGCTGTTCAAAGATGCTCCAATATTTGCAGGTAAAGCAGTCTTGTAACTGGAGGAGAGAATTTTCATGCCAGGTTTTAATTGTTTGTTTTTTTTGGAATGGTGGGGGGGGGGGGTTGTGCCCCTCCACATCCTCCTCCCACTTTTACCGTTTTTCTCACTTTCTTTGTGCATTTTTCAAGATTGAAGTTTTGCACTACACCAAGTGCATTTCTCAAAACAAAGTGTGCAAAATACAAAATACAGTAGATTACCTGCAAGGATGTGGAATTGGCTCAGAATATTTAGTCGATGTGTCAAGAGCAAATATTTAGGTGTATTTATGTAAAAGAAATGATTAAATATTTTGGGGTGAAGGACTATTCAACAGAAAAGCTGCTTAAGGTATTTTGGCCAACATGACAATAGCAAATGATCACGTAAAAATTAGCAGACAGTTGAGCACAAGCCCTGCATAATGTACAAAACTATTTGCTGCTTATTGAGAATTATCATAAATTGCTTTTATGATGAGCACAAGTGATGTGAATGTTGAAGTAATTGTTTTTAGAATTTCAATTCTTCTCTGAGAAATGCACCAAAGCAAGTGAGATAAAACTTCTGTCAGCAATGGTATTTTCTTTGCTCTCTGTTACATGAGATGGCAGCAGCAGAACAGTCAGCTTGACCACCAAACAGGAAGTAAAGGGAAGAGGAAGTCATTGCTATGCTAATGTAAGATTCTGCCTTTTGCTGTTTTTGTCCATTTTTCTCAATATAAGATGTGAATAATGGACTTTTTATGGATGTTCCAATTTACAGTTGACTGAAATTAACCACTTACAGTGGGGTAAAAAAGTATTTAGTCAGCCACCAATTGTGCAAGTTCTCCCACTTAAAAGATGAGAGAGGTCTCCGATTTTCCTCATAGGTATACCTCAACTATGAGAGACAAAATAAGAAAAAAAAATCGAGAAAATCACATTGAAGGATTTTTAATGAATTAATTTGTAAACTCCTCAGTAAAATAAGTATTTGGTCAATAACAAAAGTTCATCTCAGTACTTTGTTATATACCCTTTGTTGGCAATGACAGAGGTCAAACGTTTTCTGTAAGTTTTCACAAGGTTTTCACACACTGTTGCTGGTATTTTGGCCCATTCCTCCATGCAGAACTCCTCTAGAGCAGTGATGTTTTGGGGCTGTCGCTGGGCATCACAGACTTTCAACTCCCTCCAAAGATTTTCTATGGGGTTGAGATCTGGAGACTGGCTAGGCCACTCCAGGACCTTGAAATGCTTCTTACAAAGCCACTCCTTCGTTGCCCGGGCAGTGTGTTTGGGATCATTGTCATGCTGAAAGACCCAGCCACGTTTCATCTTCAATGCCCTTGCTGGTGGAAGGAGGCTTTCACTCAAAATCTCACGATACATGGCCCCATTCATTCTTTCCTTTACACGGATCAGTCGTCCTGGTCCCTTTGCAGAAAAACAGCCCCAAAGTAGATGTTTCCACTCCCATGCTTCACAGTAGGTATGGTGTTCTTTTTCCTCCAAACACGACAAGTTGAGTTTTTACCAAAAAGTTCTATTTTGGTTTCATCTGACCATATGACATTCTCCCAATCCTCTTCTGGATCATCCAAATGCTCTCTAGCAAACTTCAGATGGGCCTGGACATGTACTGGCTTAAGCAGGGGGACACGTCTGGCACTGCAGGATTTGAGTCCCTGGCGGCAGTGTGTTTCTGATATAGCCTTTGTTACTTTGGTCCCAGCTCTCTGCAGGTCATTCACTAGGTCCCCCCATGTGGTTCTGGGATTTTTGCTCACCGTTCTCGTGATAATTTTGACCCCACGGGGTGAGATCTTGCCTGGAGCCCCAGATCGAGGGAGATTATCAGTGATCTTGTATGTCTTCCATTTTCTAATAATTGCTCCCACAGTTGATTTCTTCACACCAAGCTGCTTACCTATTGCAGATTCAGTCTTCCCAGCCTGGTGCAGGTCTACAATTTTGTTTCTGGTGTCCTTTGACAGCTCTTTGGTCTTGGCCATAGTAGAGTTTAGAGTCTGACTGTTTGAGGTTGTGGACAGGTGTCTTTTATACTGATAACGAGTTCAAACAGGTGCCATTAATACAGGTAACGAGTGGAGGACAGAGGAGCCTCTTAAAGAAGAAGTTACAGGTCTTTGAGAGCCAGAAATCTTGCTTGTTTGTAGGTGACCAAATACTTATTTTACTGAGGAATTTACCTATTAATTCATGAAAAATCCTTCATTGTGATTTTCTGGATTTTTTTTTTTCTCATTTTGTCTGTCATAGTTGAGGTATACCTATGATGAAAATTGGAGACCTCTCTCATCTTTTAAGTGGGAGAACTTGCACAATTGGTAGCTGACTAAATACTTTTTTGCCCCACTGCATTTGCCTGTTAATTATTTTAAGAGAGTTAGTCATTCATTTTGTGGCCGCTTTCGGTTAGCTTGCTATACACAGATGCTGCATTGCATTGTGTGAAGCTAGGACCATTTCTTTTCCCCGTTTTTCTTTAATTATTACTCTTGTCAGCATTTGTCTGAGGTTGCCCCTGTACTTATTCATATAATTTCACTGTGTGTTTTTCTAAATGCGATGTATCATCACCGTCAGTGAGCACAGTATGTCCGTGAAAGCTATCCCCAATAGCAGCTTTCCCGGGCATACTTACCTGGCACGGGTGATACCATGATCACCAAGGTGGTTTGCCCAGAGTGAGGCTCAGTCATTGCACTCTGATTGAGCTGACATCTCTGCGAATTCCTCAAATGTGGGAATCTCAACTGCATAATTTGTGGTAGTGGGGGACTACGTACGCCAGGGTTCACCAACGTGGTGCCCGCAGGGACCACATGAGTCGCCCGCAGGCCTGTTCTAAAAATAGCACTACTCGCAAGTGAGCTGTGTCTAAGATGTAATTTTTTCTGCCGCTATTTTTTAAAATCACACTTGCATTTATATAGATTTTAAAATGACAATGTCTTAAAAATTAAAAAAATGAAAATATGTTTATTATACGTAAAGTTAAGGTGAACTCTGACCTAGTTCAAAGGTCAGTATTGTGCGCATGACAAAACCTTTGCGCTGGAGCGTAAGCTAGCGGGCAGTGAAGATGGTGAACGCAGTGCTGTTTCCTAGCCCCAAAAAAAAGACAGAAAATTTATCATTTTCAAAGTGAGCGGGAGGAAGAGTTCTTTTTTACTACCGTGAAAGGAAGCTGCGTGTGTTTCATTTGCGAGGCGACGGCGAAGCGGTACTTCAACGCGTCATGAAACTGCTGCCCACTCTTTTTATTTGTACCCGTAGGTAGATTTGTTCTGCAGTCCGGTGACAAGCCACCAGCTGCCGGTCGCAAGCGCCCCTTAACTCCCTAACCTGCATGTTTTTGGCATGTGGGAGGAAACCCACGCAAACACGGGGAGAACATGCAAACTCCACACAGATCACTGTTGACCGGGGGCAGGGATCGAACCCACGATCCCCGCGATCCCCGGCCGAGGGTAAACTGTGCTGCCGCGGTGCTAACCACTGCGCCACCGTGCATATACAGTGGGGCAAAGAAGTATTTAGTCAGCCACCAGTTGTGCAAGTTCTCCCACTTGAAAAGATGAGAGAGGTCTCCAATTGTCATCATAGGTATACCTCAACTATGAGAGACAAAATGAGAAAAAAAAATCCAGAAAATCACATTGAAGGATTTTTAATGAATTAATTGGTAAATTCCTTGGTAAAATAAGTATTTGGTCACCTACAAACAAGCAAGATTTCTGGCTCTCACAGACCTGTAACAACTTCTTTAAGAGGCTCCTCTGTTCTCCACTCGTTACCTGTATTAATGGCACCTGTTTGAACTCGTTATCAGTATAAAAGACACCTGTCCACAACCTCAAACAGTCAGCTCCCAAACTCCCACTATGGCCAAGACCAAAGAGCTTCAAAGGACACCAGAAACAAATTGTAGACCTGCACCAGGCTGGGAAGACTGAATCTGCAATAGGTAAGCAGCTTGGTGTGAAGAAATCAACTGTGGGAGCAATTATTAGAAAATGGAAGACATACAAGACCACTGATAATCTCCCTCAATCTGGGGCTCCACGCAAGATCTCACCCCGTGGGGTCAAAATGACCACAAGAATGGTGAGCAAAAATCCCAGAACCACATGGGGGGACCTAGTGAATGACCTGCAGAGAGCTGGGACCAAAGTAACAAAGGCTACATCAGTAACACACTACGCCGCCAGGGACTCAAATCCTGCAGTGCCAGACGTGTCCCCCTGCTTAAGCCAGTACATGTCCAGGCCTGTCTGAAGTTTTCTAGAGAGCATTTGGATGATCCAGAAGAGGATTGGGAGAATGTCATATGGTCAGATGAAACCAAAATAGAACTTTTTGGTAAAAACTCAACTTGTCGTGTTTGGAGGAGAAAGAACACCATACCTACTGTGAAGCATGGGGGTGAAAAACATCATACTTTGGGCTGTTTTTCTGCAAAGGGACCAGGACGACTGAATCCGTGTAAAGGAAAGAATGAATGGGGGCCATGTATCGTGAGATTTTGAGTGAAAACCTCCTTCCATCAGCAAGGGCATTGAAGAGGAAACATGGCTGGGTCTGTTCAGCATGACAATGATCCAAAACACACTGCCCGGGCAACGAAGGAGTGGCTTCGTAAGAAGCATTCAAGGTTCTAGAGAGGCCTAGCCAGTCTCCAGATCTCAACCCCCAATAGGCAAAATCTTTGGAGGGAGTTGAAAGTCCGTGTTGCCCAGCGACAGCCCCAAAACATCACTGCTCTAGAGGAGAGTCTGCATGGAGGATGGCCAAAATACAGCAACAGCGTGTTGAAACCTTGTGAGGACATACCTAGAAAAACGTTTGACCTCTGTCATTGTCAACAAAGGGTATATAACAAAGTATTGAGATTAACTTTTGTTATTGACCAAATACTTATTTTACCGAGGAATTTACCAATTAAATTCATTAAAAAATCCTTCAATGTGATTTTCTGGATTTTTTTTTCTTATTTTGTCTCTCATAGTTGAGGTATACCTATGATGAAAATTGGAGACCTCTCTCATCCTTTTAAAGTGGGAGAACTTGCACAATTGGTGGCTGACTAAATACTTTTTTTCCCCACTGTAAGCACTCTCAGCGCTGTTTAGCTTCTTCTCATGAAAGGACAGCGCTGGTTATTACTCCAGCATGATTCTTGGCAAGAACTGTATGGATATAATTCCAGTGAAGAAGAACACACAAAAGTGTGTTTATTAAATGTAACAGATTTTGAGCAGAATTGCAGCAGATTTGTTCAGTTAAAAATGTGATAAGATTTATTTAATATGAAAGTTGATTTTTCTTAAATGTTGCATAACTTTTTCAAACATGGTTCAACATAGTTCATGAATTAAAAGGGTTTAGTTTTTTATGGTTAAAAGGGACTGGTGAAAACTGGACATTTTTTTAATGAAATGTAGAAGTGATCATCTGAACAATTGCTGAGATTAATAAAAATAAAGTGTTGAATATTGATCTTGTCTGTTACCCACTCTAAGTTATTGATAATTATTTATTTATGTGTGTGTATGTGTATATATATATATATATATATATATATATATATACAATTTGTTATTTTAGAGGAGTGTGTCAAGCTGGTGCCCTTCACATGACTCGATACCCATGAAGTAGCTCTTGGTTTCAAAAAGGTTGGTGACCCCTGGCGTACGCGCTCTCCCCTGATCTTGATGTATATAAAAAAAGTCTAGATAGAAAACACTGCAACAAATGATAAGAGAAATTTTATTTATTTATGCAGGGACATGCACAATATACATTGACCTTAAAGAGGAAAGATGTATTGTACCAGGTTATAGCACAACTGCTAATTTCCATTTGTAGTCCCTGGGCAGGCTGGTGTTAGCATTAATAAGCAGACATTTGCTAAAACTACAAGTAAGCATTGATAAAAAACTAAAACCAAACACTGATTAAAAAACTAAAACCAAGCATTGCTAAAAACTAAAAAAAAACCCCATTAATATCATTGATAAGAACCCAAAACATTGATAAGAACTAAAACATACAATAATACATTTTTATAACTCCATCCATATAAACAATTTTTCACATCAAACCACTGACTCTTATTGGTCCCACTGTCAACATCACACATTCTAGCATCTTTACATCACAGCACATTATGGACACAGGTTTGCTTAGAGATTAAATGTTTTTTCACCAAGCGTGAAAATGTGTGATAGTCTGTTTCTGCAAGTAACTCCGTTGGTAACATGTCCCACTGTCGCATAGCCACACATGAAAATGTTGAATTTGCTAATGTTGTCTTGTGCTTAGGAATCCTGCACTCGCCACGTGCTGTTGATCGAGTTGTCCGAGATGTACAGTGGGGCAAAAAAGTATTTAGTCAGCTACCAATTGTGCAAGTTCTCCCACTTAAAAGATGAGAGAGGTCTCCAATTTTCCTCATAGGTATACCTCAACTATGAGAGACAAAATGAGAAAAAAAAAATCAAGAAAATCACATTGAAGGATTTTTAATGAATTAATTGGTAAATTCCTCAGTAAAATAAGTATTTGGTCACCTACAAACAAGCAAGATTTCTGGCTCTCACAGACCTGTAACTTCTTCTTTAAGAGGCTCCTCTGTCTTCCACTCGCTACCTGTATTAATGGCACCTGTTTGAAGTCGTTGTCAGTATAAAAGACACCTGTCAGACTCCAAACTCCACTATGGCCAAGACCAAAGAGCTGTCAAAGGACACCAGAAGCAAAACTGTAGACCTGCACCAGGCTGGGAAGACTGAATCTGCAATAGGTAAGCAGCTTGGTGTGAAGAAATCAACTGTGGGAGCAATTATTAGAAAATGGAAGACATACAAGATCACTGATAATCTCCCTCAATCTGGGGCTCCACGCAAGATCTCACCCTGTGAGGTCAAAATGATCACGAAAATGGTGAGCAAAAATCCCAGAACCACACGGGGGGACCTAGTGAATGACCTGCAGAGAGCTGGGACCAAAGTAACAAAGGCTACCATCAGTAACACACTACGCCGCCAGGGACTCAAATCCTGCAGTGCCAGACGTGTCCCCCTGCTTAAGCCAGTACATGTCCAGGCCCATCTGAAGTTTGCTAGAGAGCATTTGGATGATCCAGAAGAGGATTGGGAGAATGTCATATGGTCAGATGAAACCAAAATAGAACTTTTTGGTAAAAACTCAACTTGTCGTGTTTGGAGGAGAAAGAACATCATACCTACTGTGAAGCATGGGGGTGAAAACATTATACTTTGGGGCTGTTTTTCTGCAAAGGGACCAGGATGACTGATCCGTATAAAGGAAAGAATGAATGGGGCCATGTATCGTGAGATTTTGAGTGAAAACCTCCTTCCATCAGCAAGGGCATTGAAGATGAAACGTGGCTGGGTCTTTCAGCATGACAATGATCCCAAACACACTGCCCGGGCAACGAAGGAGTGGCTTCGTAAGAAGCATTTCAAGGTCCTGGAGTGGCCTAGCCAGTCTCCAGATCTCAACCCCATAGAAAATCTTTGGAGAGAGTTGAAAGTCCGTGTTGCCCAGCGACAGCCCCAAAACATCACTGCTCTAGAGGAGATCTGCATGGAGGAATGGGCCAAAATACCAGCAACAGTGTGTGAAAACCTTGTGAAGACTTACAGAAAACACTTGACCTCTGTCATTGCCAACAAATAGTATATAACAAAGTATTGAGATGAACTTTTGTTATTGACCAAATACTTATTTTACCGAGGAATTTACCAATTAATTCATTAAAAATCCTTCAATGTGATTTTCTGGATTTTTTTTTCTCATTTTGTCTCTCATAGTTGAGGTATACCTATAATGAAAATTGGAGACCTCTCTCATCTTTTAAGTGGGAGAACTTGCACAATTGGTGGCTGACTAAATACTTTTTTTCCCCACTGTATTTACAGAACTTAATGAAACAAACCTTTTTAAGGGAGGAGCAGCAGAGTTATGGATTATCTTAAACAAAAGACACACATTTGTATACATAATTAGATTTTCAAAGCTCAACAGGTTATATTTGGACAGGATTGGGCGGTGATGGAACGTTCGTCTTTTCTTGTCATGAATCTTGATAGAATACTTGTATGATTCCAGAGGCCTCAGGGCAGATTTACACGCCTGTGACCAACTTGTCATACAGTAAAGAAAATGTGGAATTATCATAGCATTTAAATACATACTTGATGCTTCAGTAGACAGTGAATTTCTGATATGTTTGAAATTAGCACAATTAAATTTGACCGTGTTTGTCATCTTTTTAATGTGTTTTTTAAAGCTTAAATTTGAGTCGTGTAACACCTAAATATTTAAATTCAGTCACATTCTTAATTTTTTGTCCTTCTATCAAGATATGACAAGAATCCTTGGATTTGTAGCGATTTGTAAAAAAAAAATGACAGTTTTATCGACGTTTAAGGTTAAACAAGAATTCCTCAACCAATGTGAGACTTTCTGCATTTCCTGTGTTAATTTTTCAGTCACCTCTCCAGTCGTTTTACCATGAGTATATACCACAGTGTTGTCAGCATACGTAATTATATTTGCATTACACACAGACGGGAGATCATTAATATATAATGTAAACAGCAAAGGCCCTAAAATAGAGCCCTGCGGTACACCCATACTGCATGCTTTTAAGGGAGATGTAACATTATTTACAATTACACACTGCTGTCTGTCACTGAGGTATGACCTTATCCAATTTTGTGTATTTTTATGAAGGGAGAATTGTGATAATTTGTTTAAAAGTAACTTGTGGTTAACTGTATCAAAAGCCTTTCGCAAGTCAAGAAAAAAACAGCCCCCACTACCCCTCCCCCATCCAGGCTGGATTTGATGTTTTCTAATAGATAGCAGCATGCTGTTTCAGTGGAATATCCTTTCCTAAAACCAAAGTGAAAGGGGTTAAGTGCTGCCATGGAGTCAAGGTGGTCCACCAGCTGTTGTGCTACAGCTTTCTCCAAGCCTTTGGAAATGGCTGGGAGTACGCTGATAGGTCTGTAATTTGCGACCTGGAGCTTATCACCTGATTTGTACACTGGCCATACAATGGCTGTTTTCAAAATTTCGGGAAAGGTACTCTCATTTATGGATTGATTTATAATTTTTGTTAATACTGGTGTTAAAATTTCTTTGTGTTCTTTCAGAAAAGCTGTATCCATTCCAAATGTGTCTTTAGCTTTACTATTGTTAAGATTGGATATGATTTTAGAGATATTCCCTTGATCTACATTACTCAATTTAAAAAAAGGAGCATCACAGTGGAATTCATGAGTGCAGTTTGGCTTAGAAAAACTCTTTGCCAATTGTGACACAGAGTTTATAAAATAATCATTAAAATGTTTTGCCAGCTCAGTGTTGTTATTTTGGATAGCAGAATTTATTTTTAGCTTTAAGTCATCACATCTTGGTTTTTCTTTTCCCAATAGCTTATCCATGTTTCTCCAAATAAGTTTATTGTTGCCTTTTGCATCCATTTTATATTGAGAAAAAAATTAGCCTTTGCTTTTCGAAGTTGTATAGTGACTTTATTTCTCAAGCTTCTATAAGTGTAATGATCAGGGGTTAGCCCTGACTTAAGAAATTTTTTGAGGGCCATATCTCTTTGTTTCATGAGGCCCCAAAGAGAGGTGTTAAACCATGGCAGCCTCTTTTTATTGGACTTTCTTTGTTTCAATTCTGTATATTTTGTAATAATAGCTGTTGTAATATTTCTGCATGACTGGTCACAGGTTTTATCATTTTGAAACTCTATGTTTATTTTGCTTAAGTCATTCTCAAGGAAGATTTGATTTTTCTTTGGAATGTAAGAAATTTTAGAAGATTTTTTAATTTGCAGGTGATCCCTATACCTTAGTTTGTTTAATTTTCTGGCTACTAAAGTAAGATTATGGTCTGACAAACCTGTTATCAAATTATATGTATTATATGAAACTCTGCAAGCCATGGAAGTGGTGTCTTTAAATTGAAACAAAAATGTTGATTATATGTGAAATTGAAAGTCCCAATCTGTGTTGACAAGTGAGAAATGCTGGCACACTATAAAAATTTGTTCTCAGCAGGAATGGCTGCATCTTTAGTCATTTCAATACATTTATATTTTTTAAGCATAGAATCGGCTTTATTGTGATTGTACAGTTGTACAGTACGGTACAACAATGTGGGTGCTCCACCAGGCTACTGCGCATTTACGTATGAGAGAAGGATGAGATAATAGACAGTTACAGAACACATGATTAAACAACCGAGTGAAATAAAAATAAGAACAGCTCAGGATTATGGAAATATACACATGTATGGTAGTGGCTACGCAAGTGGAACTATGTAGATGAGAGCGCGGAGTGCAGAACACACAACTGAGTAAAATGGCCCAATTATGATTGAAGATTTACATAGTAGTGGTTTCACGGATGGGTCAATACACATGAAAGTGCGGAGTGCAATGACAGGTGTGCTATTGTGACAATCAAAAATGTTCTCAGTTCTGTGCATGTGAGCGTACGGAGGGAGGGGAGTGGGGCCTCTGACTGCAGTTTGGATGGCCCAGGGGAAGAAACTGTTTGTCAGTCTGGAAGTGTGAGACCTGATTGATGTGAACCGTCGTCCAGAGGGAAGCAGGTCAAGCAGGTGGTGAGCGGGATGTGAGGGCTCTCCTGTGATGGTCTTGATCTTTCTGAGACAGGAGGATCTGTAGATTTCTTCCAGGTAGGGCAAAGGGCCACCTATCATTTTTCTGAGCGGTGTTGAAGATCCTCTGCACAGCCTTCCTGTTATCAGCCATGGAGCCGGTGTACAACACACCCAGACAATAGGGGAGCACTCTCTGAACTGAGCAGCAGTAGAAGACCAGCAGCTGCTTCTTGTCCAGTTTGTTCTTCCTCAGGACATGTAGGAAGTGCAGCCTTTGGTGGGCTTTCTTCACCAGGGCCTTGGTTTTGACAGTCCAGGAGAGGTCATAGTAGATGTCAGTGCCCAGGAACATGAATGTGGGGACGTGTTCTGGAGGAGGTGCTTTATGTTGATCAGGATGTCCGGGATGATGGTGTTGAAAGCTTAGCTGTAGTCCACAAAGAGCATCCTGACGTAGCTCCTTGGGTTCTCCATGTAGCTGAGCATTCTGGATAGTGGTGGCGATGGTATCTTCTGTCGACTGGCTCTCTCTTTAGGTGAACTGGTGGGGGTCGAAGGAGGGGGGGAAGACAGTCCCTGACGTGCTGGGACACTAGCCACTCAAAACCCTTCCTTAATACAGACATTGAGTTCTATGGGTCTGTAGTCATTCAGGCTTTCAATTGCAGACTTTTTGCAGATGGGAATGATGGTTTAGGCCTTTAGGCCAGAGGGGATTGTGGCGTGCGTCAGGGAGAGCTTGAACAGCTTGGTGAGGATCCCCTGCAGCTTGTCTGCATATACTTAGATCACAATTCCTGGTATGCAGTCTGGACAAGCAGCTCTGCAGGGGTTCACTGCTCTCAGTTGCCACCTCACCTCATGCACCTGTAGAGAGAGAGGTGAGGGGAGGAGAGAGGGGCAGGAGGGCTGGAAGAGTTTTGGGGAATGTGTGCTCATACCAGGCAATGAAGCTGTTAAGTTCCTCTGCCAGAGTGAGACTGCTGTCTGATGTTGGGGGGCCCTGGCTCCTGTAGTTAGTGAGGGCCTGGATTCTTCTTCACTTGTGTCGGGGGGTGTTGTCTATGAGGATGCCCTCCACTTTCCTCCTATAGGCATTCTTAGCGAGTTTTATGCCACTCCTCAGGTTGGCTCTGGCAGAGCTGTACAGAGCTCTGCCCCTCTGTCTGAAGGCTGGCTGAGTTGCGGGCTGTGATCAGAGTCTGGACTTCACTGGTCATCAAGGGTTTGCAGTTTGGAAAGACCCGGATGTGTTTGGTGACTGTCACATTCTCTACACAGCATTTAATGTAGAAAGGGACAGACACGGTGTAGGAGTCCAGGTCCTGCTGTTCAAAGATGCTCCAATATTTGCAGGCAAAGCAGTCTTGTAACTGGAGGAGAGCATTTTCACGCCAGGTTTTAATTGTTTGTTTGGAATGGGGGGGGGGGGTGCCCCTCCACATCATCCTCCCAGTTTTACCGTTTTTCTCACTTTCAATCAATCAAAGACTTTATTCCAGACTCGTGGTCCATCAGAAAAAAAGTAAAAAACAAGACAGTTGAAAAACAGTTAATAAGAGAAACAATCAATAAGTTACAAAAAACACTAAGACACAACTACTAAGAGAAGTACAAAGACAGTACAGACTTTAAAAAGACTTAAAAAGACAACTGTACCAGTGCCTTCTAAACTGTGACTGACAGCGAATAGAACTGAGCTTAATGCTAGACATGACTTGAATGATTTCATTTCTAGATACATCAAGCCGACAGATGAATTTATACATAAGATTCCTTATTACTGCATGCAGAGTATTTACACGTGATGAGACAAATAGTTCGGAAGCACTGCACCATCGAGGCTTTTTAAGTAAAATTCTTAAGGCATCATTGTAAGCAACCTGTAATTTCTGCATACTTTGTTTCCTATAATTCATCCATAAATGAGCAGTGTATAAAGGTGTACAATAGGTTTTAAAAAGAACCAGTTTCACCTCATCTGAACAAAAACCAAATCTGCGTGCAAGAATATTTGCTTGCATGTAGATTTTGCAGCGTTGTCTGAAAATATCATCATCATCAGTCATTCTATCATTAATAAAATGTCCCAGATATTTAATTTTATCCCTGACAATTAATTCCCTGCCTGCCAATTCAAAGACAGGGAATTTCATTAACAAATCTTCTTTAGTGCGGCAAATCAGCACACAACTCTTATTTGTATTATATTTTATGTCATTTTCCTCTCCATAAGCACTACACACTCTTAATAACTCCTGAAGACCAGCACTACTTGGACTGAGAATAACTAGATCATCAGCATACATAAAATGGTTCACTAACTTATTCCCTATTAGACACCCAGTTTTACAGGCATTCAGTTGTTTTGACAACTCATCCATATAAAGATTAAATAGAATAGGGGACAATATACTGCCCTGTCTGACACCACTGCTCACACCAAATGGGGATGAATGACTCTTCCCCCATTTCACCAGCATCTTCTGATGTGCGTACCAGTAAGTCAGGATACGTACTAAGTACTTGGGAACCCCCCGTCAATCATTTTCCGAAACAATATCCTGTGATTAACACGATCAAACGCCTTGGAGGCGTCAATGAAACACAGAAAAACTGAAGAATTTTGATTTCTGTACTTATTTATAATTATATTTATTATAATTAAATTATAATTAATTGCTTATTTATATGCACAGATCTGTTCCATGATGGGGTTTGAATCCAAACTGATGATCAGCAGATTTGATGAATACATTTAATTTTTCAAACATGATTCTTTCCAGTACTTTAGATATTATATTGGCTATAGCTATGGGCCTGTAATTATCCAGGCTACACAGCGACTGGTACCAACACAACAGACAATAAAGATTCTGGTAACATCCCATGAATCATGAAGCTGGTGAAACAGATTGCAAGAAGAGGAGCAATTCTTGAGCTAGCATATTTAAGATGCTCAGCAGAAATACAGTCTAAACCACTTGCTTTGTTATCTGATAACTCTCTAATGGCTTTGGTCACGGCATGAGTGTCAATCAGGAGCGAATTGTCCCTTTCTACTTTCCATACCTTATAAGTTTCATCCTTAGTTGAATTAAATAATGAGTAAAAATGCTGCCGCCATAGATCCACAATATTTTCTGTACCTGAAATGCCTTCCAAGGTACAGGGCAAAGACGTTTTACTGTTACTAATCCGTCTAAGCTCCTTCCAAAAATCTGTAACATTCTTATCTAACAATTTCTTGGCCAAGGAATTACTTCTCATTAGCTGCTCATTTTTAGAAATATGACGAATAGCATACTTAAACTTTGCATTTGTACATTTCTTCATCTCAAATTCTGGCCCTTGTCTGGGTTTCCCAGCCACCACCCATGCTTTATATGCTTCCCGAGCTTCAGATTAAGTTACAGCTACGGCCTCATTCCAGCCGGGTCTAACATTATGTGTTTAACGTATTTTCTTATAATAAGGCTTACTGTCCTTATACAGGGAGTTAACTATAGCATTGTACAAACTACAAAGGTCTTTCTTATGCTCAACAATGCTACAGTTCACATCGCTGCACATTACAGCATCTCTAGGAAGACATATTTTACTCAAGGATTTATCTGTACGAACACAATATTCTACAATTTCTTCCTTAGAAAGAGTGTCCCAGTCTAATTTTCCCACCTCATCCTGACTGACATTTTGACAAAGTGCAGGTAGACAGTCAACATTAATTATCATCTCAAACGGTATATGATCAGACATTGCTAACCCATAATAAATACTCATGCCACCCAAAGAAGCATGTGCATCACCAGTGCTGATGCAATGATCTAGCCAGGACGTAGTGTGCCAGGCCTCACTTATATAGATAAGATAAGATAAGATAAGCCTTTATTAGTCCCACAACGGGGAAATTCCAGGATTGCAACAGCACAGGGATAGCAACACTCAGAGCAACAATCAGAAGGCAAGAAAAAAAACAAGCAAGCAAGAGCAGCTAATAAACATATGTACGTATTACTATAAAATATATATATATACACACACACACAGACACACAGTGCAGAGCATTGTAGCTGGATGGCATAAATATATGAATATATGAACACACAGTGCAGAGCATTGTAGCTAGATGGAATAAATATGTAAATATATAAACACCCACAGTACGGAGCATTGCAGCTAGGTGGAATAAATATGCAAGTATATAAACACACACAGTGCGGAGCAATGTAGCTAGATGGAATAATATGTAGATATATAAATATATAAACACACCCAGTGCTGAGCATTGTAGCTAGATGGAATAAATATGCAAATATATAAACACACACAGTGCAGAGCATTGTTGCTAGATGGAATGAAACAGCATAACCGTCTACTTAGTTATCCTACATGGTATGATTATGTGCCCATACATATTCTCACCCTCCATAGCGACCGGTATGTTCCCAGTTGTATGCCGGAGGGGACCATTGTGTAAGTCTATTGCATCTTTTGCATTCAAAAAACTATTAGTTTGTTACGTCTTTTTGCTATCTCTGCGAGCAGCCCTGCTTAGGTTGTACAGTCTGACAGCCGTTGGTAGGAAGGACCTACGAAACCTCTCGGTTGTGCACCTGGGATGATGTAGTCTGCTGCTAAATGAGCTCCTCAGTGCATTCAGTATGTCCTGCATAGGGTGGAACTCGGACTCCAGCAGAGATGACAGTTTAGCCACCGTCCTTCTCTCTCCTATCTCCTCCATCGGATCAAGGCGCTGCCCCAGGACAGAGCTAGCTTTCTTAATCAGTTTGTTCAGTCTCTTCCTATCGGCTGCAGTAATGCCACTGCCCCAGCAGACCACTCCAAAAGTGATGGCTGATGCCACCACCGTGTCATAGAATGACTTCAGCAGCGCCCCTTGTACACCAAAAGACCTGAGTCTCCTCAGCAGGAACAGCCTGCGCTGTCCCTTCTTGTAGAGTGCATCAGTATTGTGTGACCAGTCTAGTTTATTGTTCAGATGAATACCCAGGTACTTATAGGATGTCACCATCTCGATGTCTGTTCCCTGTATATTTACTGGTACTGTGAGGGGCTGCCCATGCCTGCGGCAGTCCACCACCAGCTCCTTAGTTTTCCTCGCGTTGATCTGGAGGCAGTTCCGATGGCACCAGTCCACGAAGTCCTGGATAAGCCCTCTGTACTCAGCTTCATCTCCATTGGAGATGAGGCCAACGATCGCATATATATATACCTATATATCGCATATAGGTATAACTATCAGGAGGCATTAGTACCTTACTCGACAAGATTAAGTTATTCTCATGACAAAAATGATACATATGTTTTGCAAATAAGGAGTCAGTGTCAGATATGTCTGCATTCAAGTCCCCCATAATAAAAATACAAGTATTATTATAGTCTTGCATATAAGAATTAATAAAGGCAAGCTTATTTAAATATTCATCCTCATTCTGTTGACACTCAAATGGCGTATATACATTAATAATAAGGAATTCCTTATCATTACAATTAAACTGCACACCAATACACCAATCTACACCAAGTCGGACTACTTTTATCAAGGAGTCCAGCTTCTTTCTCCAGAGGATAGCCACACCTCCAGGTATCCTCCCCCTGATAATCCCCTTGCTGAGGTCCGTTGTAGACTCCCCGGCACCATGGAAATCAGGGTTAAGACAGTTCAAACATTCCAAGACTTGTTCAGAGAGAAACGTCTCCTGAAGGCACAAAATATCACAAGTGTTCAATAAATTGTCAGTAACTAAACGGCGAGCTTTCTCCCCAGCACTTTGCCCCAGTTTAAGGCCACGACAGTTGTAAGACATGACCTTAATACCCATCAAAAAAGGAGGAAGAGTTAAGAAAGATCACCATCATGCGTGGGTGCCCGCATATTCTCCACAGCAGCCACTCGACTAGCTCCAGCCCTCCCAGCCCCCCGGGGCTCATAATATCGCCGCACCAATGCGCCCTCTGGCCAGAGCTCTGGCTGGTACATGTCCCTCACCTCAGAGCATTCCGCCGTTACTTTAAATGAACCAACCCTGCCGTTCCCAGTGAGGATTTTCTGACAGAAAACATCTCGTCCAAGCTTATCTTTAAGATATGCAGATAAAGTGTCAGCTTCCAAATCACAATGAAAACGGGTAGCAAACACACTCACCGTCTTAGTCCGAACTGTTTTAATATTACCGGAGCCCGTACCCACAACAGGAGCCGCGTTGCTGGCTTTATTCCTGCGGCTGTTTGAAGCAGAGGATGGCTTGGGTTTATCCGCAGCACGCTCAGTTCGTCTTCGTCCCTTTTTCACTACTTGACTCCATGTTG